>CM064504.1:8347490-8397272 GCA_032716605.1 Paralithodes platypus
TTAAAGAGTTTGAATTAACTTATAATTTATGTTACTTTTGATTGTAGAAATAATTAATTGTAAGAACGGAGAGTGGTTTATTTAGCAGTCGCTAGTATTCAGCTCAGTGGAGTGGAAATGCCTTGACATAGAACTAAAATACATGTGGATGGCATATTGCTCGTCATGATTAGAACTTATTTATCTGATGATTACAATAGACAAGGTAAATGGTGGTTCATGGCCAGTCACTCTTTACTTACATCGGCATACTGTTCGGGGGCGCTGTAGCTGGGGCGGTGGGGGGCGTTGTAGGAGGGAGCAGGGGCGTTGTAGGAGGGAGCAGGGGCGTTGTAGGAGGGAGCAGGGGCGTTGTATCCACCGTCAGGGCGGGCCAGAGTGACGGCCACAAGGGCGCTCAAACACACAAACTGTAGACCCGTATAATATAACGTGTACAAAAATACTACCACATAGTTTTAAAGATTGCTGCTGAAGGAAGGCAGGGATTGGAATACAGAGTTAGATTTGAAACAGAAGTTGAGGGATTGAGACATTTATGGGGTACATTGAATTAATAATTAACATAGGATCGAATTACTTAAGAATTCTCAAAAACAAAATTAAAATTCTATTATGGGCATGCACAGCTATTCGAACGAGTGGAGAAAAGATGAGACTAGAAAAGAGAGCCAATCAAGGGGTGTAAGAAGAGCATAGCCTATGGAGTTCTGAATAATGAAATTTTGAAAACTGTAGGTAAATAACGAAGTATTTCAACAAGAGAAATGGAAAAATTATTGATATGAAGTGGCATTGAATTGGAAGGAAGTAATTGCTCTATGGGTTGAGTAACAATGATATGTGATTAATTAAAAAGCTCGGCAATCACGTCAAGATATTTTTGTAATGTGTTGAGGTAAATTTGAAACTGGATCTTTATGTGGATGCCAATATACGAGTACTGTGGTGGTGTGTTGAGGTAAATTTGAAACTGGATCTTTATGTGGATGCCAATATACGAGTACTGTGGTGGTTGTGGCTTTTGGTATTGTTGCTATTGTAGTTTTGGGTATTGTTTTTGTTGTTGCTGTTGTTGTTTTTTGGTATTGTTGTTGTTGTTGTTGGAAGGGCTGTTAGGACATGAGCCTTATACAGTATATGGAGCACCTACAGTATGTGTGGTGAACAGTGGGATAATTCTGGTTGACATGGAAGGTGTCTAATATATGGGCAATTACACTGACGCTAAATTATGAAAGCAACTTATAAATATAAATATATATAAATAAATATATACTGTATATATATATATATATATATATATTATTGAGAATATATAACAAATACACGTGAGCCACTAAATGTTTTCTAGTCTCTCAGTGGGGATCGAACCATCGACCATCAGAACGATAGCCGACGCTTTATCAATTACACCACGGCAGTCTAAGAGACACTCAGCCTTCTATCCTATTTATGTTAGGGAGAAGGGAAACCCACTAGGCGAATATATTTCAATTCAACCCTAGTTGTAGGATCCATATTTCCAGAATACCATACACGGATTTTTGAGTGTCCCGACGCAACTCGGGTAGAAATTGATTTCATTTAATTCTAACCCAAAAAGCATGAGAGTTACAAATATTGAGAATATATCACAAATACACGTGAGCCACTAAATGTTTCTAGTCTCTCAGTGGGGATCGAACCATCGACCATCAGGATGATAGCCGACGCTTTAATCCGGCAGTCTAAAAGACACTCAGCCTGCTATCCTATTTATGTTAGGGAGAAGGGAAACCCACTAGGCGAATATATTTCAATTCAAACCTAGTTGTAGGATCCATATTTCCAGAATACCATACACGGATTTTTGAGTGTCCCGACGCAACTCGGGTAGAAATTGATTTAATTTAATTCTAACCCACAAAGCATGAGAGTTACAAATATTGAGAATATATCACAAATACACGTGAGCCACTAAATGTTTCTAGTCTCTCAGTGGGGATCGAACCATCGACCATCAGGACATAACATAAATAGGATAGAAGGCTGAGTGTCTTTTAGACTGCCGTGGTGTAATTGATTAAAGCGTCGGCTATCATCCTAATGGTCGATGGTTCGATCCCCACTGAGAGACTAGAAACATTTAGTGGCTCACGTGTATTTGTGATATATTCTCAATATTTGTAACTCTCATGCTTTGTGGGTTAGAATTAAATGAAATAATTTTCTACCCGAGTTGCGTCGGGACACTCAAAAATCCGTGTATGGTATTCTGGAAATATGGATCCTACAACTAGGTTTGAATTGAAATATATTCGCCTAGTGGGTTTCCCTTCTCCCTAACATAAATAGGATAGAAGGCTGAGTGTCTTTTAGACTGCCGTGGTGTAATTGATTAAAGCGTCGGCTATCATCCTGATGGTCGATGGTTCGATCCCCACTGAGAGACTAGAAACATATATATATATATATTTCTATCTATCTGTTACTGAAAGCTATTTGTTTCACCTTAGCAGACATGTTGTTGGTATAGGTAGTGTGATACTTGTGATGTGTTGTGAAGGGTGACACTCCTATATATACTACTATTGGTTACCGCCCTAAATGACGTCACCATAACACCATGTCACGTAGCATAGGCGTGGTGAGAGAGAGAGAGAGAGAGAGAGAGAGAGAGAGAGAGAGAGAGAGAGAGAGAGAGAGAGAGAGAGAGAGAGAGAGAGAGAGAGAGAGAGAGAGAGAGAGAGAGAGAGAGAGAGAGAGACGGCCTTAGCAGGAATGTAGAGGTCCAACCTTACCCTAGTTCACTGAGCCACTGATGTACAGTTGGCCACAGTAATTTGCACCCAATGCGAGTTAATGTATGCCAATAAAATAATATAGACTTACAGGAATAATTTGCTATACAGTCGTAAATTGGTCATATGAATTATATATATATATATATATATATATATATATATATATATATATATATATATATATATATATATATATACTGTACTGTATATACCGGTATATTATTATGTTTTGTACACCAACCAACTTCACATCCAAACTCAATCAATCTATCTATCTATTGCCTGACGCCGTGATCCCCGAAGGGGTGGCCACTAACGAACCGCCCCCATGCACCTCTGTCCCCAGTCAGTCGACGCCCCTCCCCCCAACCAGCACCGCCTTCGTTCATGTACTTCCTCACTCCATCCTTCCACCTCTCATTCGGTCTACCTCTCCCTCTCTGTCCCTCCACCTCGCTCTCGTACACCCTCTTAGTCATTCTCTCGCTTTCCATACGTTCCATATGGCCGAACCATCTCAAGTTGTTCTTTTTCACACTTTCCAGCACATTTACCTCCACACCACACCGCCTTCTTACTTCCTCATTAGTCTGTCTATTCCTCCATGTAACTCAGCACGCACTCCTTAAGTAATTCATTTCCACTGCTCTCACTCTTGGTTTGAGTCTCTCAACCAACGTCCATGCTTCGCTTCCGTAAGTCAGTATCGGGATTACCACACTGTCATGCAAGGACTTCTTCACTTCCATACTGACCACCCTATTTCTTGTTACTGCTTTTAGCGTTCCTACAACCCTCTTCCCCTGTTGTACCCTCTCCCGCACTTCTTCATCCATAGTCCCATCTTTACTCAACACACTGCCCAGATACTTAAAAGAGTTGACGATCTCCATAGCCTGACCGTTCAGCTTCACCTCACACTCTGTGACTTCACCCCTTTCGAGACCATAACCTTGCTCTTCCCCGTATTTACCTTCAAATTCAGTTTTTCGCACACTGTTCCAAACTCATTTACCAGACCCTGCAACTCCCATTCATTATCACTCATCAGAACTGTATCATCCGTAAACAGCAGTATAGGTAGCTTCCACTCAATTCCCTCCCTTTTCAGCGATACACCAACATCCACTGCTCTTGATAGTATTTCTTTCATGACTCCATCCATATATACAGTAAACAACCACGGGGACATCACACACCCCTGTTTCAAACCAACATTCAGGTCAAAGAACTCGCTCTGCTCACTCTCCACACGTACTGCCGCCTTTGCACCCTCATACATGCTCTTCACTGCTTTCAGCAACTTGCCCTCTACTCAATCAATGATATCAACAAATACATGTGGCACTCCTAGGACTCGAACCCAGGATACTCACATCGAAATTCTGCTCACCACCGATACCCCCAAGTTAACCCTTCGAGTACATTTTGTACATATTTCGGTAGAATAATGTCCTGGACCAAAGCCATAATAACAATAGTCAAATTATTATGCGCTCTGACGTAATTATTATGCGCTCTGACGTAATTATTATGCGCTCTGACGTAATTTTAGGCCGGGTTGCGTCATGTCATGCTAAGGACTGTGTGACCTTATCCTGCAAAGGTGTCTATAATATGTAGTCTATTCGCTGTAAGTAGGCGAAAAATCATGACTTCTATCCTCTGTAACTCAAAAAGGGCTGGAGGAAATGGGCTGTCAATGTCCACATCTATTCCTTGACTGACTCTTCCCAAATGGAAGAAATATTAGCTCGATTACGCTAGTCGTTTTTGAGTTACAGAGGTTAGAGGTCATGATTGCTCGCCTACTTACAGCGAATAGACTATAGTAATTGCAGTGACCCATACTGCACGACTCCTCAAGGTTTGATCAGATTTAAGGTGTATTGATTTTCTGAACTCCCTTCTCCCTTATGTTTAGTCCCATTAGTTATGAGGTTTTAAGAATTTCGCTTCATTAGTTTGGCGATTTTTAAGACCTTTCGCCTCATTTCTCTGTCAATATTAAGACCTTTCGTGCCATTTAGGTGTCAATTTTATCCTGGCGAGCGAAAGCGAGCCTGTACTATAAGAGGAACAGGCCTTTGGCCGAGACATGTTTCTACCGAAAAATGCACACATTTATCTTGAAGGGGGTCTTGTGGGTATATTTGTTTAAGGTTGATGGAGGTCTAAGGAGTAAACTAAAATAATTATAAAAAGATACATAAAGATACATAAAGATACATAAAAAGATACATAAAAATACATAAAGATACATAAAAATACATAAAGATACATAAAAAGATACATGAAAAGATACATAAATAAGCAAATAAATACACCCTTAACCCTTTCTATACCGGCGACGTACTTTTAACTATATTTTGGCTATTATTAGACGATATTATTCAGTTTAGGCAGGACGTCTACCAATTATAAAGCTATAGACTATCTCAATTAATCCTTTAAGCTACCATACATCCTTCTTAAGCTACACATATTCGTCTAACTCTAGCTGAAAACAAATACCAAAGACGTCATCGGTACAGAAGGGGTTAAAGGTGCCTAGTAATGGTAGTGACTCGTACCGCGCAACTTCTCAAGGCTTCACCCTATCAAACCCCTCGAGGATTAGGTCGCCTTTTTAGATATCACTATACTCTATTTCTTTTCAACTGACGGTAAATTGCAAAGTTTCCATAGAGATTTCTCAGTTATTTTGAAGATTTTGTAGTGAAAAATGGTGCTAATTATATAAACTCGGTCTTTGTATGATGCAGAGACATAGTAGTTTCATATTTTGTCCATCAAGTATCGAGAAAGTAGCTGAAAAGGGATTCAATTGATCGTCGAATGAAATATAACCGAGTATAGACGGATTCATTCAGTAAACACGCCTCAATTATCCTTCTGACTTACACAATCCCTTTCTAAGCTGAATAAAATCGTCTACTAATACCCAGATTGCCTGAATGCTAATCTAGATCAAAAAAGCAAATATAAAGACAAATTTAACAAAATAATCGGAAGAAGAGAACTCCTAAAGATTGAAGTCTAGTTTATATTGCAGGTAGGGGAGATATAAAACGTTACTGTTGACCGCGCCTGTACTTTCCCCACCTTCCGACACTAATATGAGAACACTAGACACCGTGAGTTCATTGTCAAGTGTCGGAAGTCTGGGGAATGTATTACGGGCTTCAGTGCAGTGTGTGTGTGTACTTACTCTACTTACTCTAGTTGTATTGCGGGAGTGAGCATGCTCGTTATTTCCCGCCTCCTATATGTGTAGGTGTTATATGTATCGTTGGATGGCTGTGGATGTGTGTGTAGTCTGTATTTTTAGCCAATTGGCGACATCGGAAACGAAGGCTTAGGGTGGATCTGTATGGTACCATTCTCACTATAGACGGTACCGTCTCGCCCGAAGGCTTAGGTAGCCATCAGCTTAGGTGAACCATATGATACCCATCTCGCCTTGTACCATTTTTGCCAACCCCAGATGGGACGTCACAACGTCGTCCACTTATTCCAGGTACCTATTTACAGCTAGGTGAACTGAGGCTAACACATGAAAGGAGACAAGCCCAATTTGTCTCCACCCGGCCGGGGATTGAACCCCCGACCCCTCGTGTGTGAGACGAGAGCTCTACCTACTAGGCTAAGGGCTGTGTGTGTGTGTGTGTGTGTGTGTGTGTGTGATAGTAAGAGTTAAAATGACTGGTTATTATGTACCGGTATAATTCACGACGATATTCCGCTACAGATTATATATAATATACTGTATATATATATATATATATATATATATATATATATACACAGAGAGAGAGAGAGAGAGAGAGAGAGAGAGAGAGAGAGAGAGAGAGAGAGAGAGAGAGAGAGAGAGAGAGAGAGAGAGAGAGAGAGAGAGAGATTTCATAAAAGATTTGATATAATATTATATATAAAATACCTATTATTTAGTTCCATTCCTCTACTGAGTAGGCTAGTTCGCTTAGGAAGTACCATTTCAATGTATTATGTTTATTCTTAGATGATTTAATGAAGCTTATGAATGACCTGTATAAATATGAATAGTAAACAAATATCCATTACACCTTGGAATCCCCCCAGGTTTCTCTGTAATTAAATATAGCGTCTACTCATTAACCCGTTCAGTACCGATGACGACGTGTATTTCAGTATATTCCGGCATGTATTTGAAGATGTTAACAGCTTAGGACGGACGTGTAGCAATTAAGAGGCTACAAACTACTTCAATGACCTCTTTTAACTACCACAGATCCTTCCTAAGCTGCATCCAATCGTCTAAGCATAGCTGGAATAAAACCACAAACATCCCCGGTAGTGAAAGGATTAAGGGGGGTGACCTGCTTTTTGTTATTTCTGTCCTTTTCTCTCTTTCTCTGGCTTGTATCCATTCGGCCCCATTCAGCCAACTATTTTAAGACGTTTATCCCCAATCTACTGTAGGTATCGATTTGTTCCTGGCGAGCGATAGCGAAAATGTACAAATGTACAAATGTACAAAAATGTACAAATTTAGCCTGCTGTCAAACAAAAATAAAAAATATGCTGGCTCGCTACCGCTCACCAGTAAAAAATTGACACCTGGATGGGGATAAACGTCTTAAAACAGTAGGCTGAATGGGGCCAAATGGATACAAGCCAGAGAAAGATAGAAACGGAGAGAACAAAAACAGGTCACCCCCCCTTAAGGGAGTGGCCCGAATAAAAGTAATAAATACGTCATGACATACTGGAAAGGGTTAACCCCTACTGTGCCGGCGTTACGTCCTTTTCATTAGATTTAAGCTACATTTAGACGATTTTATGAAGCTTGGGAAGGATACATGGTAGCTAATAGGATTAATTGAGATAGTACGTAGCTTTTTAATGGCTAGAGGTCCTTCCTAAACTTAACAAAATCATCTAATTCTTACCAGACTATATTAAAAAGTACGTCACCGGTAGTGAATGGGTTAATAATTTCTCGAGTCTCACAACCACGATTAAGGAACACCCCGTTGATAACATTAATCCTCCATTACAAACTCCAATGCACTAGAATAGACTAATGAAAGCATATGATCCTCCCGGGACTCGAACTCGGGACACCACACCCAGAACATAAGCATTTAAACCATTACACCACCAACACAGTCAAAGAGAGACTTTTCGTTTGTTATTCGATAGTATAATATGCCTCTGAAATACAACCTATCCATTCCCCTGTTCCAAGTAAGTAATCCAAAACTCTTGAACATTAACCTCGATAACTCACAAACAACTAGCGTAATCGAGCTAATATTGCTACCATTTGGGAAGGATCTGCCAGGGAATAAGTGGATACATTTATAGCCCATTTGCTCTAACCCTTTTTGAGTTACAGAGGTAAGGGTTCACGATTTCTGGTCTACCTATTTGGAACAGAGTATAGCCCTTGATTGATGATGGACCCTTATGCCGGTATCACAAGAGAACTTTTATAGTCAACATTTGATGATCCGACTTCCCCCTTCCGCCTGCCCAGGGTGGACCCGTGACACAGTTGCCCTCTGACCCGTGACTAGTGCGGACGTCCCCAGTGACCGCTAGTGTACCGGTTTACCCTTAGTGAGGTCCTAGTGAACTTTCATAGTGATGGCTGTTGTTAATGAGTCTGCTGTCTCCTCCCATACTCTCCAGCTTTGTCTTGCTTTGCAAGAGAGACTGGAGAGTGTGGAGCAGGAGATTCAGTGTCTCAAAGATGAAAATTTGGCCTTGAGACTAGCTATGGCGGAGAAGAAGTGTGAGGCTACCGGAAGTGTTCCCAGGGATCGTGAAGCCCCTTGGAAAGTGGTGTCAACTAGTGCAACGGCCTGCAAGCTGAAAAGGCAGCCAGTCAAGACCCACAACAACTTCAGCACCTTGGCTGATGAGAGTGATGGCGATGAAGTGGCGATCATCGAGGCAGTGAGAGGGGAGGGGGGGGGGGGAGTCTGCTGCTGTTGCTGCAACAACTGCTGCTACACGCCGACAAAAGGAAAAAGCTAAGTCTGTTTTCATTGTCGGTGATTCATTGGTTAGATACCTTGGCAGGGCAACAAACACTCAGGTTGGTAAAGTTGTCTGCGTGCCTGGTGCCGGAGTCGGGAGGGTGGCTGAGAAGATAGATGCTGTCATGGAAGTGAGTGGGGAGGACCCCATCATCTTCCTCAACGCAGGGAGCAACGACATATGGAGATGCAGGACTGAGGAGTTGCTCTCCAAGTATCAGGAAATGTTGGAGAGGATCAAGGAAAAAGGTGGAGTTCCTGTGGTAAACAGTATCCTGCCTAGAAGAGGGGTAAGGAAGGAATGGTCCTCCAGGGCTATTGGTGTAAATAGCCGGCTGGAGAAGTATTGTAAGGCAAATACTATTCCATTCCTGGATAACTGGTCCCTCTTTTATGGTAAGGATGAACTGTATGCCCAGGATGGAGTACATCTCTCTCGACTAGGAGTTTCGACCTTGGCCAGCTCACTCGACAAGATTGTTGCGGGGTTTCGTTAAAAAAACCTGGGTGTGTAAGTAAAATACTGTCTCCATATGGAGCAGGCACTTCATGTGACAAACCAGTGAGTAAAATAGAAATAATCAGTCAAGATAGTGCGGATATAGTGATGTGTAATAGTAGTATCGATAACACTACACATGTAACTGATAGTAAAGATGAGAATACTGATAGAGTAGAATTTCCGTCTAGAGCTAGTAGTTCAACAGGAAATAATAAGTTAGCTAAACACAATAGAAAATTAGTTGCAAATAAAAGTAATAGGTTGAGGGTATATTATACAAATTGTAGGAGTTTATGTAACAAAATGAACGAACTTAGAGCACTCGTTAGCACAGAAAATATAGACATAATAGCGCTAACTGAAACGTGGATTAATACAGAATCTAGGAATTTTTTAGCAGAATTTGATATTCCAGGATATAGTTTGTTTAAATATGACCGAACAAGTAGGAGGGGCGGGGGTATAGCAGTGTTTGTCAGGAGTACATTAAAAAGCTGTATTAAATCAGGTATTAGACTAAATAAAGATAATGAAAGTGTTTGGGTAGAGGTTAACGAAGGTAGTGAGACCATAGTTATTGGAGTTATATATAGACCGCCTAATATGAGTAGAAATGGCGGAAAATCGTTATGGGAGGAAATTAAAATAGCATCAAGGTTTAGCAATGTGTGCATTATGGGGGATTTTAATTTTCCGAACATTGATTGGCAGCACCAAATAGGCGACTCCGATTCAGTAGAGTTTATTGAGGTAGTACAAGATAGTTTTTTATTTCAATTCATAGATACGCCGACTAGAGGTATTAATATTCTTGATTTAGTTTTCAGTAACAATGAACATATGATAAATAATGTAGAGATTGGTGACCACCTAGGAAATAGCGATCATAAATCTATTTATTTTAATATACAATGGACAGGGAATGCTAAAGAGAATACGACACTTATCCCAGATTTCAGAAAAGCCGATTATGGTGGGCTAAGAAGAGACTTAAGGGTGGACCCTATTGTTAAGCGATTAAGTCAGGATATGCCAGAGTTAAACTTGCCACCTACATATAACCAGTTTATTGCTTCACTCCACAATGCTCAAAATAAATATATCCCTAAAAGAAGATTTAGATCGACGCAGAACCAACCAAAATGGATGACTAATAAGCTAATAGATCTTATAGGAAAAAAGAAAGGAATATATCGAAAAATAAAGAAAGGTGAAAATCATTTACATATATACTATCAGACTCTATCAAGACAGGTCAAAAAGGAAATCAGGAAAGCAAAAAGAAATTATGAAATAAGGATAGCCAGCGACTCAAAAAATAACCCTAAAGCTTTTTACCAACTATATAAATCTAAAGTTAGAGATGTAATAGGCCCCCTAAAAACTTCAATAGGAGAAATAACATAAAATGATTTAGAAATGTGCAGTACATTAAATAGTCAGTTTCTTTCCGTTTTCACTAATGAAAATTTGGCACAGATTCCAGAAGTCAATATGGTATATAGTGATAGTATAGAAAATATGTTAAGTACAGTTAGTATAAGTAGAAATGATGTGCTGAAGGAAATTGACAGACTGAAACCTCAAAAATCGCCTGGTCCTGACGAGGTATATGCTAGAGTATTAAAAGAATGCAGAGATGAGTTAAGTAGTCCATTAGCATTTATATTTAACAAGTCATTAGAAACAGGTTTAGTTCCAGAAGCTTGGAAGCTTGCAAATGTAGTTCCGATCTTCAAAAAAGGTGATAAATCGATAGCATCCAATTACCGTCCCATTAGTCTCACATCAATCATAGGAAAGTTGCTAGAGTCCATTATTGCTAGGAAAATTAGAAGCCACTTAGTAAAATTTAACTTAATAAATTCTTCTCAGCATGGATTCACTCAGGGACGTTCTTGCCTTACTAATTTGCTTAGCTTTTTCTCAGAGGTATATGAAGCAGTAGATAGTGACAAGTCATATGATATTATATATTTAGATTTCAGTAAAGCTTTCGACAGAGTCCCTCATGAGAGATTGATGAGAAAGGTTGAGGCACATGGAATAGGAGGGTCGTTGTTGGGATGGATTAGGTCATGGCTAATTGGTAGGAAACAGAGAGTCAGCATAAATGGTACCAAGTCAGAGTGGGGAGCAGTCAAAAGTGGTGTCCCCCAGGGATCGGTATTAGGTCCCCTGTTGTTTCTTATATACATAAATGACCTAGATTTAGGTATAACTAGTAGGATAAGTAAATTCGCAGACGATACTAAAATGGGGAGATCAATTGATTCAGATAGCGATATAGAGTGCCTCCAAAGGGATCTAGATACCTTACATGAATGGTCAGTAAATTGGCAGATGAAGTTTAACATTGACAAATGCAAGGTATTAAAGATAGGGAAGATGCAAACAAATGTTAAATATAAACTAGCTAATTTAGAATTAGAAAATTCAGACTGCGAGAAAGATCTAGGTGTGTTTGTTAGCAATGATTTGAAGCCTAGAAAACAGTGTATAAGCGTTCGTAATAAGGCAAACAGGATTCTCGGGTTCATCTCTAGGAGTGTGAGTAACAGAACTGCTGATGTTATCTTAAAACTTTACTTGTCATTAGTGAGACCCCATATGGATTATGCTGTCCAATTTTGGTGTCCTTATTACAGGATGGACATAGATTCATTGGAGAGAATTCAGCGTAGAATGACAAAAATGATCCATAATATTAGAAATTTTCCGTATGAAGAAAGGTTGAAGAAATTAGGTTTACATTCGTTAGAGAGACGCAGAGTTAGAGGGGATATGATAGAGGTGTTCAAGTGGGTTAGTGGGATTAACAAAGGGGACATGACAAATGTACTAAAGCTCAGTGATAGCGAAAGAACTCGTACCAATGGTTTCAAATTAGATAAATTTCGTTTCCGAAAAGATATAGAAAAATATTGGTTTGGTAACAGAGTTGTAGATGGGTGGAATAGGCTACCAAGTGATATAGTGGGATCAAGAACGATAGGGAGCTTTAAGAAAAAATTGGATAAGCATATGGACGAGAAGGGTTGGGTGTGAAGGGGGATCAGCCGGGTTGGGCCAATCAGCGCTCTGCAGACCCCCGTAATCCTGCGTTAATCTCTAACCGGTTTGGTAAGATGATCCTCAGGGTATTAGAGTGTTGAGCCTATAATTGGGCTTTGTAATTGGGGTTGTGTGGGACAGGGATCTGCCTTGCTTAGGCCAATCGGCTTTCTGCAGACTCCCATTTTCTTATGTTCTTATGTTCTTAAGGAAGGACCCAACCCTGAGCAACTTTTAGTACGCTTGAGTGTACTGTACGTGTGTGTGTGTGTGTGTGTGTGTGTGTGTGTGTGTGTGTGTGCGTCAAATGTGCAGTGAAGGGTAAGGTTAGAGCGCCACATTCTTGCTAAGGCCGTCTGTCTCACACACACACACACACACACACACAGTCTCACTCTCTCTCACACACACAAGACCACGCCTCTACTTAGTGACGTATGTTGTTATAATGACGCCATACATACATACATACATACATACATACATACATACACACAGTAGTATATATAACACAGTGTGGACCTTCCTACACTACACACCACAAGTATCACCACAACCAACAACATGTTCGCTAAGGTACGGTCGCGCTAATAAGTCATGTCCCAGCTGTCATTACGTTTGGCTTGCTCCGTGCTGTACTAATGTCTGTCAGTTGTTGAATAGGGTGGGTACGGTCGCGCTAATAAGTCATGTCCCAGCTGTCATTACGTTTGGCTTGCTCTGTGCTGTATTAATGTCTGTCAGTTGTTGAATAGGGTGGGTAAGTGTAAGAACATGTTTGTATATTTCACTCATTATGAAGAAATGAAGCTTAGATATTGCTGATACCAATTATTGATCAAAACATACTTGGTGCCGAGACATCACTTATTAGCGCGACTGTACAAAAGTAGTCACTATACTATGTTTCTTTTCAGCTGACGATAAATTGAATCCTTTAGAAGCTAATTTATTGATACTTAATGAAAAAATATATATAACTGCTATATATGTCTGCATCATATAACTGCTATATGTGTCTGCATCATATATAACTGCTATATGTGTCTGCATCATATATAACTGCTATATGTGTCTGCATCATATATAACTGCTATATGTGTCTTCATCATATAACTGCTATATGTGTCTGCATCATATATAACTGCTATATGTGTCTGCATCATATAACTGCTATATGTGTCTGCATCATATATAACTGCTATATGTGTCTGCATCATATATAACTGCTATATGTGTCTGCATCATATATAACTGCTATATGTGTCTGCATCATATATAACTGCTATATGTGTCTGCATCATATAACTGCTATATGTGTCTGCATCATATATAACTGCTATATGTGTCTGCATCATATATAACTGCTATATGTGTCTGCATATATAACTGCTATATGTGTCTGCATCATATATAACTGCTATATGTGTCTGCATCATATAACTGCTATATGTGTCTGCATCATATATAACTGCTATATGTGTCTGCATCATATATAATTGCTATATGTGTCTGCATCATATTAAAGCAAAGTTCCGAAATATTTGAGTTATTAAGGGGAGGTCTCCACTTGAGAGATTTTTGTCTTGACCCCTTTCTCCCTCATGTTTAGCCCCATTGCTTTTGATATTATAAAACGTTTGCCCCATTAGTTTGGCGATTTTAAGAACTTTCACCCCATATTAAGACCTTTCGTGCAATTCAGGTGTCGATTTTATCCTGGCGAGCGATAGCGAGCCTGTAATTTAAGAGGAACCGGCCTTTGGCCGGGAAATTTTTCTACCGAAAAATGTACAAATTTATCTTGAAAGGGACTCGAGGGGGTGTCATTTTAAGGTTGATGGAGGTCAAGGGAACAAACTAAATACCTCCCCTTAAATAACACGGCGATGATGACTATACAGAATTCTACTATGGTACTTGGGAATGATTAATTAACCCTTTCACGCTTTTATGACGCAGAGGTTGCCATTTTAGCAATAAGAAATAGAACTCTCTCACGCTTATAATTACCTCTCCAAAATTTGTTTTTTGCCCACAGCTAACTCAAAGACAACTGCAGAGGTTGCAGTAACTAAACTAAATGTTTATCAATACCCCTGATGGTAACAGAGGCTTTAAGGTATCCCCAATAGGCTCAAAATCGCGTCATATGCGTGAAAGGGTTAATGTACTGATGAAAGCCAGTGTTCCCATCCAGATTTCGCAGTTATTTTTGAAGGTTTTTGTAGTGTAATATGGTGCTAAGTATATAAACTTGGTCTTAAGGGGGACGAACTGCTCGTTTTTTCTGGATCTCCTTTTCCCTCGTGTTTAGCATATTTGTTTTGATATTTTAAGACGTTCCTTCCATTAGTTTGGCGATTTTAAGACCTTTCGCCCCATTTTGTTGTCAGTATTAAGACTTTTCGTGCCATTTAGGTGTCTATTTTTCCTGGCGAGCGATAGCGAGCCTGTAATGTTAAGAGAAACCGGTCTTTGGCCGGGCCATTTTTCTACCGAAAAATTTACAAATTTATCTTGAAGGGGGGTTTAGGGGGTGTATTTATAAGTTTGATGGAGGTCTAGCGAAGAAACTAAAAAATAAAGGAATACATTAATTACTAGCCCAAAAAACGGCCACTAGCCCCTTAATGGTTAAAAAATGTCGAACTGGTGCAATCTTGTATGTGCTGAGAACTGAACCTCCACGTCTACAGGTTGCGTGTTTGAGCGCCCTTGTGGCTGTCACCCTGGCCCGCCCTGACGGTGGACACAACGCCCCTGCTCCTTCCTACAACGCCCCTGCTCCCTCCTACAACACCCCCCACCGCCCCAGCTACAGCGCCCCTGACCAGTATTCCGATGTAAGTAGAGAGTGGCTTCCCAATGCTTAAGTATATCCATGATTTTCTCTTTTACCCTGCCCAATATCAATATCAGATAAATAAGTTATACTCATGGTTGGATCAAGATTTAATCCAAGGACACCTGTGTTCTTAGTCAGGACCTATCTACTGCACTGGTAAAGCTGTCCCACTCTATAGAACTGAATGTTAGCGACTACTACATACACCCCTCACTATTCTTGCAATTAAACATTAGTCTTACAACAATATTATAAGTAACATGTATAATTATAGATTGATTCTGAATCATTCAAGTATTGTGATGTACAAGAGCCTATCCTGAAAAGTAACCTGTCCTGAGAAGTTTTACAGCACTTAAACATCCACAAATCTTTAACCCCTGAACTTCTCCCTGCAGACAGCCCCCGTGTACGACACCCAGTACGCTGTGAGGGATGACTACTCCGGCGTCGACTTCGGCCAGAACGAGGCTCGCAACGGCTACGAAACCGAGGGCTCCTACTACGTGGCCCTTCCCGACGGTCGTATCCAGAAGGTGACCTACTACGTCAACGGTGACTCCGGCTACGTGGCCCAGGTCACATACGAGGGTGAGGCTCAGTACGCCGACCATCAATCCTACCAGACTGGCCCAGCCTACCAGACTGCCCCAGCCTACTCTCCTGCCCCAGCCTACAACCCAGAACCTGTTGGGTACCAGTAAGCCAGACCTGCCTGAGCCTGGAGTCAACATGATTCGAGCTCACCAGCCATCTGGGCGAGTCTGCAAACTACACATGTACAGCACATACGATTGTATTTATAAACAAATTATCGAAATAAACTAAAATCCCAATATTAACTTTTGTTTTGTTTTTGTACCAAATGTTCAGGCAGTGATCCAGAACAATAATATGTTGGCAACTCTTCAAAGATCATCCAAGATAAATCAGACGTGGTGGTTCTGGAATTAGTGCCCGACTGGTTATGGTCTTGTTCCATAAGTAGCATCTTTGAAGGCTTCCTCTTCAGACTCCATGAAATGCAAAACGGAAAATATCAGGCACATGTTTCTACTTCTATGTCAAGTTATTTATATATATAATTCATAACAGCAAAGAGTAGAATAGAAACTTAAGGGGGGTGACCTCCTTTTTTTTTTATCTTCCTCTCCTTTTCTCTATTTCTCTGGTTTGTATCCATTCGGTCCCATTCAGCCAACTGTTTTAATATGTTTATCACCAACCAGGTGTCGATTTCTTCCTGTTGAAATTCAGCTTCGCCGAAAAAATATTTCTATCGAAAAATGTACAAATTTAGCATGCTGTAAAAAATATATATATTTTCCTGGCTCGCTACCGTTCGCCAGGAAAATATTGACACCTGGATGGGGGTAAACGTCTTAAAACAGTAGGCTGAATGGGACCAAATGGATACAAGCCAAAGAGAGGGAGAAAAGAAGAGAAAAAAAAGCAGGTGACCTCCCTTAAAACGATGACGATCTGTTGCTGCTTATTTTCCTTTGTACTACTTTGTACAATGATAGCCCGAACTCGACAGCCAATCAAATCTCAGCTTCTTGATTTGTATTATGTATATGAAGGAAACAAAAGGCTTTGCTGCCTGTAACAAGTGTCTCTCCTAAGTTGAAAGAGTGATAGTTGCTATTTTATGTATTATTTTAGGTGTATTGAAAAGTAGTGCGGCGTGCTTGTTTATTGTAGTAAAATTATTAGGAGGAGGAGGTGTTTGTGAGAGCTGGCTGGATTACTCTCTGTGTAGGTGAGAAACATATAGAAACAGTGAGGGAGGCCAGACAAATGAAAGAGGAGTTCCAGCAACTTCTCATCACATTGGTGTCTACAATCTCCCCTCTTACTTACTATACGCTCTCTACCCCTTAAACTACAGGTTCGCTATCGCTCGCCAGGATAAACTTGACACGTAAATGGCACGAAAGGTCTTAATGTTGATAAAGAAATGGGGCGAAAGGTCTTAAACTCGCCAAACTAAAGGGGCAAACGTCTTAAAATCTCAAAACAAATGGGGCTAAACATGAGGGAGAGGGGGGTCCAGAAAAACAACACAGGGGATAGGGTACAGATAAAACCAACAGTTGGGTAACAAACACTCAACTGTAAGGAGCTCTAGTGGTTTATAATACACTCCCAACATTAACCCCTTATGTACAGTCGCGCTAATAAGTGATGTCTCGGCACCAAGTATGTTTTGATAAATAATTGGTATCAGCAATATCTAAGCTTCATTTCTTTGTATTGAGTGAAATATACAAACATTTTCCTACACTTACCCACCCTGTTCAACATCTGACAGACATTAATACAGTACAGAGAAAGCCAAATGTAATGACAGCTGGGGATGACTTATTAGCGCGACTGTACCGGTGATGTACTTTTCTTTATATTCAGGCAACTATCAGACGATTTTTGTGAGCTTAGGAAAGACGCATACCAATCAAAAGGCTACAAACAATCTCAATGAATCCTTTTAGCTACCACATATCCTTTCTAAGCTTCATAAAATCGTCTAAAAGTAGCTGAAATCAAATGAAAAATACGTCGCCGGTACAGAAGGGGTTAACTAGTTCACCGAGAACACATCACCATGCCTCAGTTTGATGTTGCTAGCACCAGAAAAAACGAAAGTAAGAAGATATCAAACTCGAGCTATTGCAAGTATATATTCAAGAACAACAATCATTCCTACTCTGTCAGTTATTGGACGAAGCCCGTCAGCTAAACTGTACCATATATGTTAAGTTCCTAATCTGCTCATTGCTTGTATGAATTCTATATATGAATAACTGACATAGAAGTAGAAACAAGTGCCTGCTATTTTCCTTTTTGCATTTCATGGAGTCTGAAGAGGAAGCCTTCAAAGATTCTACTTATGGAACAAGACCATAACGAGTCTGGAAATAATTCCAGAACCACCACGTCTGATTTATCTTGGATGACCTTTGAAGAGTTGCCAACAGATTATTGTTCTGCATCACTGCCTGAACATTTGGTACAAAACAAAACAAAAGTTAATATTGGGATTTTAGTTTATTTCGATAATTTGTTTATAAATACAATCGTATGTGCTGTACATGTGTAGTTTGCTGACTCGACCATATGGCTGGTGAGCTCGAATCATGTTGACTCCAGGCTCAGGCAGGTCTGGTTTACTGGTACCCAACAGGTTCGGGGTTGTAGGCTGGGGCAGGAGAGTAGGCTGGGGCAGGCTGGTAGGATTGATGGTCGGCGTACTGAGCCTCACCCTCGTAGGTAACCTGGGCCACGTAGCCGGAGTCACCGTTGACGTAATAGGTTACCTTCTGGATACGACCGTCAGGAAGGGCCACGTAGTAGGAGCCCTCAGTGTCGTAGCCGTTGCGAGCCTCGTTCTGACCAAAGTCGACGCCGGAGTAGTCGTCCCTCACAGCATACTGGGTGTCATACACGGGAGCGGTCTGCAGGGAGAAGGTCAGTGGTTAAAACATTATTGGGGCTTATAGTACTTTTAAGGACAGGTTAATTGAGCTCTTATGCATCACAATACTTTAAATATTTTGAATCAGCTTATACTTTCCGTTGCTTTTGATCGTAGAAATAATTCATTGTAAGAATGGAGAGGGGTGTATTTAGCAGTCGCTAGTATTCAGCTCCGTGGAGTGGAAATGCCTCGACTAAGAACTAAAATACACCTGGATGGAATATGGCTCTAGTCATGATTAAAACTTATATATCTGATGATTATACCAGACAGGGTAAATGGTGGTGCATGGCCATTCATAAGCATTGGTAAGCCATTCTTTACTTACATTGGCATACTGTTCGGGGGCGCTGTAGCTGGGGCGGTGGGGGGCGTTGTAGGAGGGAGCAGGGGCGTTGTATCCACCGTCAGGGCGAGCCAGGGTGACAGCCACAAGGGCGGTCAAACACACAAACTGTAGACCCGTATATAACATGTATAAAAATACTACTACGAGGTCGTCAACAGTAAATAACAAAGTATTTCAACAAGGGAAATGAAAACTAAAATGTCCAGCAGGTACACAGTGAGTTAATATGTCCATGATAATTTGGCACTTACAGAATTATAATATCGATATAATAACATGGTAGAATAATTGCAGTTAGATGGAGGTGTGGTAAGCTCTAGGACAGCTATGCCAGCCTTATGGGGAAATACTTAAGAAAATGCCATTTTCAACAGGCAATATCTCTGTAACGAGTAGGATTTGGAATATTGCTTAAAGAACATTTTATGCTTAGAATATGTTTTATAACCTAATCCTGAAGTATGGCACATCTATTTTGTGACACCCTATATATATACCGGTATGTATACGGTATATATATATAACAAATAGATGGAACTCAGTCAATTTACAGTACATTACTAACTATCTTATCTTTTA
The DNA here is from genome assembly GCA_032716605.1 of Paralithodes platypus. Lineage (NCBI taxonomy): Eukaryota > Metazoa > Arthropoda > Malacostraca > Decapoda > Lithodidae > Paralithodes > Paralithodes platypus. Next base: position 8,367,113 of record CM064504.1, read on the forward strand.
CTATCTATTATTGCAAAATAATGTTTTCACCTTAGCAGACATGTTGTTGTTGGAGGTAGTGTGATACTTGTGATGTGTAGTGAAGGGCGACACTCTTATATATACTACTATTGGATACCGCCCTTAATGACGTCACCATAACAACACGTCACGTGGTTTAGGCGTGGTGGTGGAGAGAGAGAGAGAGAGAGAGAGAGAGAGAGAGAGAGAGAGAGAGAGAGAGAGAGAGAGAGAGAGAGAGAGAGAGAGAGAGAGAGAGAGAGAGAGACGGCCTTAGCAGGAATGTAGAGCTTCAACCTTACCCTAGTTCACTGAGCCACTGATGTACAGTTGGCCACATTAATTTGCACCCTCTGCGAGTTAATGTATGCCAATAAAATAATATGATAAGACTTACAGGAATAATTTGCAATACAGTTGTTAATTGATCATATGAATTTTATGTATATATATATAATTTATATATACCGGTATACTGTATATATATATATATATATATATATGTGTCTGTGACACAGAAATTGTACTCTTTGTGGAAAATTGAAGAGAATTCCAAGGAAAATCGTCCCTATATAAAAGAGATGGTATTAATTTATCCGAAGCAGGTGTGAGATATATGTGTGGTATTTTGAGCACAGCTGTATACCAAGTCCACGAATGCGCCAATAAGCCGGAAACACCTTTTCTGATTAATCGGGAGGATTATTGACCTAAAAACCTCCCTCCTCCTCTGCTTTCCATTAAACACATGCTAGCCATTAAAAACACGCACTCAGCCCCCGCAAATACGGTATTTACCCCCCACCAAATCAGCCAAGCGTAAATAATCGCACCCAACCATTGACCATTAATAATCCCTCCTTGACCTTGAACTCTCAAACCAAAAACAGACTGACATCAGTTGCCCAAATTAAACGACTAACTCAAACAATACCTAAATCCTATAATCCCTCAATCAAGAGTATAGTAGAATAAAAGTATTATCCTTCAATGCATGTTCGATTAGGAACAAGTTAGATGAACTAAAATGCCTTGCGTTAACAGAAAAAATAGACGTAATTAGTGTTACAGAAACTCACCTCGATTTTAAAAACAGAGATTTAATTTCTGAATACCATATCGACTCATACACATTTTTTCATAAAGACAGGTGCAATGGTAAAACGAGAGGTGGAGTGGCTATGTGGGTAGCATGTCAACTAAATCCAACCGAGGTTTCACTCCCCAAAAATAATAAAGAAATAGTGTGTGTCAAATTAAACATGAAAAACTCAAACATTAATATCACTACTGCATATACCGACCTCCTAGTCAAAATGAGGTCGATGATAATCACCTATACGAAATATTGCAACAAACCCTCAATGCTAACGAAAGCATAATACTCGGAGACTATACTCTACCTAACATTGACTGGTGCCTTATGACAGGAAATAGTTACAATTCGCGAAAAATTATTAATTTCATACAAGAAAATGTTCTACATCAAAGGGTTTCTGATCCGACATGCGATAAAAACATACTAGATCTCGTTATACTCGTACTTAGAATATACGGAGTAGAGGGCAAGTTGCTGAAAGCAGTGAAGAGCATGTATGAGGGTGCAAAGGCGGCAGTACGTGTGGAGAGTGAGCAGAGCGAGTTCTTTGACCTGAATGTTGGTTTGAAACAGGGGTGTGTGATGTCCCCGTGGTTGTTTACTGTATATATGGATGGAGTCATGAAAGAAATACTATTAAGAGCAGTGAATGTTGGTGTATCGCTGAAAAGGGAGGGAATTGAGTGGAAGCTACCTATACTGCTGTTTGCGGATGATACAGTTCTGATGAGTGATAATGAATGGGAGTTGCAGGGTCTGGTAAATGAGTTTGGAACAGTGTGCGAAAAACGGAATTTGAAGGTAAATACGGGGAAGAGCAAGGTTATGGTCTTCGAAAGGGGTGAAGTCACAGAGTGTGAGGTGAAGCTGAACGGTCAGGCTATGGAGATCGTCAACTCTTTTAAGTATCTGGGCAGTGTGTTGAGTAAAGATGGGACTATGGATGAAGAGGTGCGGGAGAGGGTACAACAGGGGAAGAGGGTTGTAGGAACGCTAAAAGCAGTAACAAGAAATAGGGTGGTCAGTATGGAAGTGAAGAAGTCCTTGCATGACAGTGTGGTAATCCCGACACTGACTTACGGAAGCGAAGCATGGACGTTGGTTGAGAGACTCAGACCAAGAGTGAGAGCAGTGGAAATGAATTACTTAAGGAGTGCGTGCGGAGTTACATGGAGGGATAGACAGACTAATGAGGAAGTAAGAAGGAGGTGTGGTGTGGAGGTAGATGTGCTGGAAAGTGTGAAAAGGAACAACTTGAGATGGTTCGGCCATATGGAACGTATGGAAAGCGAGAGAATGACTAAGAGGGTGTACGAGAGCGAGGTGGAGGGACAGAGGGGGAGAGGTAGACCGAATATGAGGTGGAAGGATGGAGTGAGGAACTACATGAACGAAGGCGGTGCTGGTTGGGGGGAGGGGCGTCGACTGACTGGGGACAGAGGTGCATGGGGGCGGTTCGTTCGTGGCCACCCCTTCGGGGATCACGGCGTCAGGCAATAGATAGATAGATAGATAGATCTCGTTATCAGTACAAATGATAACTTGATATATAAACTTGACGTCGGTGAGCACCTATCCATCTCTGACCACAAGCTCATTAGAATCGACATAAATTGCAAATATACTATTGAAAAACAGGAAATGAAGGTACCAGTTTAAAACAATGCAAATCACAATAAACTTAGGAAAGCCCTCAGTGACTTGCATATTCAGCTAAACAATATTGACAAAACAAGTGAAGTGTGAGATAAATTTAAAGATATAGAGTGCTCAGAATAAATACAGTACATACCCACTAAACTTAAAGATATAGAGTGCTCACAATAAATACAGTACATACCCACTAAACTTAAAGTAAATACTGGCAACAACAAGCCTCCCTGGTTCGATCAGAATATTTGCAAGGCGCTAAGGGCAAGGAATATATATCATAAACTAACTAGAAATGACATAAATAATGAACACTTCCGCTATCTATATAAACAAAGTAGAAACCAGTAAAGACATTAATTAGGACAGAGAAGCGTAATTACGAAATGTATATAGCAAAGGAAAGTAAAACAAAATCCGAAGCAATTTTACGGTTACGTTAATGGTAATAACAAAATTAAAAACGGAATAGGGCCATTAATAAATAATGACCAGACAGCAACAGGAGATAAAAACATTGCTAATTTTCTTAATGAATATTTGTGTTCCGTCTTTACTAAGGAAGAACATAACACTACTCCTGAAACAAACATAACAACGCATTAAATAGGAAACTTTACCATAAGCAAAAGTGAAATGTTATTTAAGCTGAACAATTTAAATACTAATAAAACCCCTGGGCCGGATTATATTCACCCAAGAATTCTGAAAAACATGAAAGAAATAGCACAGTCCTTAACTAACATATTTAACTTGTCGCTCAATCAGGAAACCGTACCTAGTGATTGGAAAACTGCTAATATCACTCCAATATTTAAGAAAGGAAATAAAGCCCAAGCAAGTAATCATAGACCAATCATTTTAACGTCAATCATAGGACAAATTATGGAAACAATTCTGAGAGACAAGATAGTAGATTATCTGGAGTCAAACAAATTAATAAGAGAAAGCCAACATGGTTTTAAATCATGCATGCCTAACAAATTTGATAGAATTTTATAATAAACTATTTAGATATAACGACACTACTAAATCATTAGACATAATTTACTTAGATTTCCAAAAGGCATTCGATAAGGTACCTCACGGAAAATTATTGAAGAAATGGGAAATGTTGGGCATTAAAGGAAAAATTCATGCCTGGATAAAAAAGCTGGCTGATAAGCAGAAGACAGAGTAGATTCTGAGTGGGAGCCTATTTATAGTGGAGTGCCTCAGGGATCGGTCCTGGGGCCAGTTTTGTTTCTAATCTATGTAAATGACATCGATGTTGAACTAAATAATACTATCTCAAAGTTCGCTGATGACTCAAAGATAGGAAAATCAGTATTAACCGAAGAAGACAGAAATAAACTGCAATCTGATTTAAATAAAATAGTAGAGTGGTCGGAAAAATGGCAGATGCCATTCAATGTTACAAATGCCAGGTCTTGCAAATAGGTAATAAAAACAAATAATATGAATACAAGATGAAAGGCCAGCCAATCAAAACAAGTGCATTAGTTAAAGACCTGGGTGTTCTTATATCTGAACACCTAAAGACCTCAGATCAATGTGCAACAGCTGCGAATAAGGCCAATCGAGCATTGGGATATATTAAGAGAAATTTTACTTATAAAAATGAGAACATTATAGTACCTTTATTTAACCCCTACTGTACCTTAGGATACAGTAATAAAAGACCCCCCAGTCCCAAGCAATGTGGCCAAAATGGCAAGATAGAACAACCTTCCACCTCAAGAGATGAAGGAAGACGGGCTCCCCCCAGCCTTCAGAGGGTCTTATATAAGCTGAGAAGTGTTGCCATATCGAGAGCAGTGCTCAAATGGTCGTGGTACCAGGTACAGCCTGATACAGGCAGTTACAAGGAAATTACATTACTGACGGCTACTAGCCGTCGCTGGAACTGGGGAGTGACTTATCTACTGACGGCTAGTAGCCGTCGCTGGGATTGGACGGGTTAAAAACATAGTGAGGCCCCATCTTGAATATGGTGTGCAATTTTGGTCTCCTTATCTGAGCAAGAACATTGAGAAGCTCGAGTCAGTGTAGCATAGAGCGACAAAGTTGATTCTGTCACTAAGCAATAAATCTTATCATGAAAGACGAAAAAAAAAAAAAAAAATCACTTAAGAAAAGAAAAGAAGATTGCGAGGTCAATTAATCGAGTGTTTCAAGATACTAAGGAGATTTGACAAAATTGATGTAGGTTCACTTTTCAATAGATAATAGTTCATTAACTCGGGGAAATGGAATGAAATTAAAAACCAGGAGGGCAAATCTCGATATCACAAAGCACTTCTTCATCTACAGTGTGGTCATCGAGTGGAACAAATTGCCTGAGAAAGTGGTACAATGTAAGACAATTGACACATTCAAAAGAAGTCTAGACATTCATTTTGAGGTGGGAATAATATAGGTAAAAAAAAAAAAAAAAAAAAAAAAAAAAAAAAAAAAAAAAAAGGTTAAGCATCAGTATAATATTTCGCATCTTCGTTCTTTACTATAAATTTCCCAGTAGAAGATTTTCTCAATCTGCAGGGGGACTTCTTTCCCCAACTCAGTTTCATGCCGACCAACGGTCTGAGGGAGAGGTGGGTGGGGAGTCTTCTTCTTTGCTATCCTTGCCTTCCACTTTGTAGTAAATTCTATTTTAGCATTAAGTCCAGACTACCTAGTAGGGACCGCAAGGTCTGTGTAGTCTGTGTATCTACGTAACTCTATGTAACTCTCTTTCACACACACACAGTACCATACCTATACTTAGTGACGTCTCTCTCTCTCTCTTTCTCAGCACAACGCCTATACTACGTGATACGTGACATGTTGTTATGATGACGTCATTAGGGGCGGTAACCAATAGTAGTATATATAAGAGTGTCACCCTTCACTACACATCACAAGCATCACACTGCCTTCAACAACAACATGTCTGCTAAGGTGAAAAAATAGCTTGCAGTAATAGATCATTTATTTTGTGTATATATAATTCATATATATATATATATATATATATACTGTATATATAATTATATATATATATATATATATATATATATATATATATATATATATATATATATGTATGGTGTCCCAAAGTAGATGTGCCATACTTCAGGATTAGGTTATAATATTAAAAAATATTTTAAGCATAAAATGCAAAATTCCAAATCTTACTCGTTACAGAGATGTTGCCTGTTAAAAAGGGCATTTTCTTGAGTATTTCCCCATGAGGCTGGCATAGCTGTCCTAGAGCTTACTACACCTCCATCTAACTGGAATTATTCTACCTTGTTATTATCAAGATATTATAATTCTGAAAGTGCCAAATTATCATGGACATATTAACTCACTGTGTACCTGCTGGACATTTTAGTTTTCATATCCCTTGTTGAAATACTTTGTTATTTACTGTTGACGACCACGTAGTAGTATGTTTATACATGTTATATACGGGTCTACAGTTTGTGTGTTTGACCGCCCTTGTGGCCGTCACCCTGGCCCGCCCTGACGGTGGATACAACGCCCCTGCTCCCTCCTACAACGCCCCCCACCGCCCCAGCTACAGCGCCTCCGAACAGTATGCCGATGTAAGTAAAGAGTGGCTTCCCAATGCTTATGAATGGCCATGCACCACCATTTACCCTGTCTGGTATAATCATCAGATAAATAAGTTCTAATCATGACTAGAGCAAAAGTCCATCCAGGTGTATTTTAGTTCTTAGTCGAGGAATTTCCACTCCACGGAGCTGAATACTAGCGACTGCTAAATACACCCCTCTCCATTCTTACAATGAATTATTTCTACGATCAAAAGTAACATAAAGTATAAGCTGATTCAAAATATTTAAAGTATTGTGATGCATAAGAACTCAATTACCCTGTCCTGAAAAGTACCTAAGCCCCAATAATGCTTTAACCACTAACCTTCTCCCTGCAGACTGCTCCCGTGTACGACACCCAGTACGCTGTGAGGGATGACTACTCCGGCGTCGACTTCGGTCAGAACGAGGCTCGCAACGGCTACGACACCGAGGGCTCCTACTACGTGGCCCTTCCCGATGGTCGTATCCAGAAGGTGACCTATTACGTCAACGGTGACTCCGGCTACGTGGCCCAGGTTACCTACGAGGGTGAGGCTCAGTACGCCGAGCATCAATCCTACCAGACTGGCCCAGCCTACCAGCCTGCCCCAGCCTACTCTCCTGCCCCAGCCTACAACCCAGAACCTGTTGGGTACCAGTAAGCCAGACCTGCCTGAGCCTGGAGTCACCATGATTCAAGCTCACCAGCCATCTGGTCGAGTCTGCAAACTACACATGTACAGCACATACGATTGTATTTATAAACAAATTATCGAAATAAACTAAAATCCCAATATTAACTTTTGTTTTGTATCTGTACCAATTGTTCAGGCAGTGATCCAGAACAATAATATGTTGGCAACTCTTCAAAGATTATCCAAGATAAATCAGACGTGGTGGTTCTGGAATTAGTGCCCGACTGGTTATTGTCTTGTTCCATAAGTAGCATCTTTGAAGGCTTCCTCTTCAGATTCCATAAAGTGCAAAAAGGAAAATATCAGGCACTTGTTTCTACTTCTATGTCAGTTATTTATATATAGAATTCATAACAGCAAAGAGTAGAGTAGGAACTTAAGGTGAGTCACCTGCTTTTTTTTATCTTTCTCTCCTTTTCTCTATTTCTCTGGCTTGTATCCATTCGGCCCCATTCAGCCAACTGTTTTAAGACGTGTATCCCCATCCAGGTGTCGATTTGTTCTCCCCTAAAAAAAAAATATATATATATTTGTTTTCTATGTGAGTGAGGGAGGCAAAAGGCAGAACTGCCTATAGCGAGTGCCTCCCCCATAGTTGAAAAAGTGACGGCCAAAATCAAGGGACGTTCGAGCCAAAATGCCTGGAGACACGGAGTTTGAAGCAATTTAAGTCATAGGAAGAGGGAAAGACTGATTCTGGGAGAGAGTTCCAGAGCTCAGCTGTTGAATAGAAGAAAGTCTGAGAGTAACAGTTCACTCTTGGGTTGGAGAGTTGCACAGAGTAGGGGTGGGATTGTGTTGCAAGATGGGTACCACGTGCCCTACGTAAAGGAGGTGGTATACACTGGGAAAGCTCTGAGGAACACTGATTATTATAGTAGCGATAGAATAGCGAGAGAGATGCAACATTGCGGCGAAGAGAGAGAGATTGCAGAGTTGGTGATTGGACGGGAGTTAATGATACGAAAGGCCTTCCTTTCAATTTTGTCTAGGAGAGCGGTGTGAGAGGAACCTCCCCATTTTTTTGGTATAAGACATTTTCAAATTCCAATAGATTTTTACGTCCGCCAGCGAAGTTGGACAAGGGTTCTGTTTTCGCCTCCGATTGATTGTTTGTGTGTTTGTTTGTCTGTCTGTAAACAAGATACTTCACGTGGTTATGAACCGATTTTCATGAAATTTGGTGGGCAGATAGGATATGTACCAAGGAAGACGTGATTTACTATAGGAGGCGATCCGGAGATATTCACGAACATTGGTGGACAGAAAATATATAGTTATGAACAGAATTTCTCGAAATTTGGTGGGCAGATAGGATATGTGCCAAAGAAGCAGTGATTCAATCAAATTACGAAGGCAATTCCGAGATTATCACGACATTTGGTGGGTAAATAGGATATGCGCCAAAGAAAAAGTGATTAACTTTAGGAGGCGATCCGGATCATATCCAGGAACCCAGATCCAGACGAAAATTTAGACCTATGATAATGCACTAAGTTTCGGTGTGAGCATCCTAGGTTCGAATTCCTGGACTGCCACATGTATTTGTTGATTTCATTAATTGAGTTTAGGTGTAAAGTCGGTTGGTGGAGGTAACATAATAATTCATACAGGTTCAGGGGTAGTTTATAGAGAGGCCTTCCTTAGGGTTAAGGCCCCATTAATTACTCCTTCCATTCATTGTATCCATAGCCTATGATAGCGCAGTTGGAAAGTGTGTACATGCTTAGATTGATATGCAGGATTCGAAACTGCATAATAAATCGTAGGCTTGTCCACCATTCTTTAACTGTCTTCGTAGCACAATGGATAAATGCACTGAGTTTCGGTGTGAGCATCCTAGGTTCGAATCCCTGGACTGCATCATGTAGTTGTTGATTTCATTAATTGAGTTTAGGAGTAAAGTCGGTTGGTGGAGGGAACATAATAATATTAATGGTAAAGAACCATCCAGCGTAGGGCGAGGTATGCACTGTACTGAAACTCTTTTTTTTTTTTTTTTTTTTTTTGCTCCAAGAAGTATCTGCACCCCTCCGCCGATCATCTAGTGTGTACAGCTCAGTAGGGTTGGCACCTCTGCCTGCACCTATATCCATGTGTCAGAGAGGATCGTCTCTGACACATGGATATACAGTAGTTGCAGGCAGAGGTGCCAACCCTACCGAGCTGTACACACCAGATGATCAGTGTAGGGGTGCAGATACTCCTTGGGACGAGTGTACATGAAGGAGAGAAAAGGCAAAGCTGCCTGCAACAAGTGTCTCCCCCAAAGTTGAAAGAGTGAGAGAGCCAAATTAATGCATTTTTTTGGGGTGTCCATTATTGGAAAGAAGAGTGGTGTTATGTTTAGTGTAGTGAAATGGATAGGTGGAGAAGGTGTTTGTGAGATCTTGCTGGATTAATCTCTGTGTAGGTGAGGCACAATCAGAAACAGTGAGGGAAGCCAGACAATAGAAACAGGAGTTCCAGCAACTCCAGGCCTCCCCTAGGTATTGCTTTGCTCGATTGGTGTCTCCTCAATATTTGTTGTTAAAATATGAATCAAAAGTCGAATAAAATCCTCTGGAGATAAAACCAAACAAATGAACACAGTAGATCTCCAGAGTCGATTTTTTTCTGGCGATCGAAAGCGAGCCTGTAATTTAAGAGGAACCGGCCTTCGGCCGGGACATTTATATATCGAAAAATGTACACATTTATCTTGAAGGAGGGTCTTGGGCGGGTGTTTTAGAAGTTTGATGGAGGTCTACGGAGGAAACTAAAAAAATAGTAAAATATATATGTATGTATATATGTATGTATGTACTGTATGTATGTACTGTATGTATGTACTGTATGTATGTACTGTATGTATGTACTGTATATGCTCAGGCCCAATCCCCACTTTTCCTATTTTTATTTTTATTTTCTATTTTACTCGATTTTATTATTTTGTTGTTTTTATTTTCTTAGGGGTGGCTGACTCAAGACAGAGCAAGAACAGGGAAAACACAAAACACAAGACAGAACAACGAACAAACACAGACAACACACAAAATTCACACACATCTAGGTCACCCAGAAAAACGCCAAGAGACCATATATACTTGAGCAAATAAATCCGCCTGCGTTGTGTGGGTCACGAAGTGGGTCAGATACAGAACATGGCAAATGACCACTTGCGAGTTTCAGGCTATAAGGAAGTTGGAGCTTTATACATCGATGTAAACCAAATGCAATAATAATGTAGGATTTCTGATGAATAGAAACCATGATGAATTTGATTCTATGTATATATAAATGTACTACGACTGTGTATTAGCTGCTAAATATCGATGTATACAGCTCCAACTTCCTTATAGCTTGAAACTCGCAAGTGGCTAATTGACCGCGCCTGTACTTTCACTAACGTCTGAAAATAGCGTGGGAAACCTGGATTACGTGAGTTCATTGCCAAGGGACGGAAGTAAGTTGTAAGGGAAGGGTTGTGTGTAAGGCCATCAGTAAAAACGAAAGTGTGTGTGTGTGTATGTTGTATCTGTGTGTGTCTGTCTGTGTGTGTGTGTGTGTGTGTGTGTGTGTGTGCGTTACTAGGAGATAAACAATGTATAGTACTTAAGGGTAAACAGAGAAACAGAGGAACACAAGCACCAACATAGCCATTGATCCTTATGATTTTTGTTTATCTTATTAACCTAGCCTATGTGCAGAGGAAAAAACAAATGCATCCTATAATACATTCCATGAACATGCTCTGTGATAGGTGATATATACAGTACACATATATATATATATATATATATATATATATATATATATATATATATATATATATATATATATATATATATATATATATATATATATATATATATATATATATATATATATATATATGAGAGAGAGTGAGCAGTACACATACTTTTCAATAATTGCTACAATATTCTATCTATATATCTATTGCCAAATGCCTTACTCCCAATTATGAGGGTGGCCATATTCAAATTGCCTCCAATAGGACCTATTCCCCGTGAGAAAGACGACCCGTGACAGTTTATTCAAGGACTTACAAGATTGACCACTCAACCTATGATTCGTCCGTCCGTCTCCAAGGCCCTCTACGTATCATTTGTGCACTATTTTATTTCAACAGTAGTTGGTGGATAGTTCGTCCACCAACCTGCTTAACCATTAGGTAAGCAGTAAGGATATGTATAAGGATAACTCCCCAAGACGGGTTTCTGACCAAGGCTAAGGAGTCCATTCCACTGAATTTGTGTAAGGTTATCTCCCTTAGATGGGTTGCCGACCAAGGCTGACAAGCCCCATCCACCCGGTTCTAAGTAATATATACCAGAGTTTGTGATTTATTACCGATCCTCTCTTCTGTACTCTAAAGCCGGAGTCACAAGAGCCCTTTTTTCGAGCAATTATTGTGGTCTGGAAACTTAAAAAAATACACTTTATCAGAATTCAGCCACCTAACCTAATCTACCTTCAGTCTAGTTACCGATACCAGTGCGAAAATGTCTTCAAATAATACGAGAAAAAACTTGCTCATGGAAAATTGACGGAAAAAGCGCTCGTGTGACAGCGGCTTAAGACTTGGGGGTACCCTAGATTAACCCCCACCTACGGCCACGGGCGTAGATGGATTTGTTGGAGCAGGTTGGTCGATAATATATGAACCAAGACAGGGTTGAATCCAGAGTTAATCTTTAAGGGGGGATGGTCCACTTTTTGGGCAATTTTTGCATGTATTCATTATTTTTCTAGTTTCCTCCCTAGACATCCATCAAATTAAAAAAAAACATCCATTAGATCCCCCTTCTAGATTAATTTGTACATTTTTCGGTAGAAAAATATCCCGGCTGAAGGCCGATGCTTCCAACATTACAGGCTCACTATCATTCGCCAGAGAAAAAATCGACACCAAAATAGCACGAAAAGTAAATATTGACGACGAAATGGGGCAAAAGGTCTTAAAATCGACTAACTAATGGGGCAAACATCTTAACATCTGAAAACTAATGGGGCTTAACATGAGGGAGAAAGTGGTCCAGAAAACCGGCCCATGTCCCCTTAAAGCTATTTATATTAACTTTAACTTGCCAGCAGTTTGGCTTAGCTAAATTATACCCACTTTCTGAAACTTGTTCCCTCAGATTTGGTCAATTTACGGTCAGATGCCAGAGGTCGATTGTCATGACTCGGAATTGAGTTGGTTCCTCTTAAACTTAGTTCTTTTCAAATTTTGCTTTCAAATTTCGGAACAACTAGAAACAAACTCTCAAAAGGCATATGAGTAATTTAATTGCATGCGTAACAGAGTCCTTCCTGCACACCAGAGTCAAAATTAAGAACCAGAATGCTTAAAGGATTAAAGGATTAAATATTTTGCCCACTCAACTGACCGTATGTATTTAAGTATTTTACAATCATTACATATATCCCAATGAGGCTTTACTTTGTCGAAAATAGTAAAATGCAGTAAGCTTAACTCAAGAAATACAGGAAGACGATTAGGAGCAAGCTGAAGGCCACCAACATATATGTTTATTGGTGATCATTCACCCAGTTAGCTGAGGATAGATTCTTCCAGATAAAGCAAAGGAACTGATTTATTCCTGGAAACAAAGGAGTACCGCAAACTAAGAGACAGAGGTTGACACTTTAATATATAAACACGAAATTCCTTTGGTCACAGCCTTCCAACCAGCATCTGAATACCAGTAATCAAGGGATGGAATACAGGCAAAACAAATAGTCGGAAAACAAATACTTATATGAAAGTACCACTTAAATAGTCATACCAAAGACTACCTTAACGAGGCCACACTGATCACCCAACCATTACTTTGCTTCTACAGAGAAAGCTGCATGAACTCCTGTTATGAGTATATTGAAGCTGCATAGCACCAGAGATAACCAAAATGGTAGGAAATCTAAACCAAGCCATTGTAAGGCTTGCTGTCATTTTGTATATGCCTGGGAACAGCAAACCTTCCTGACCTGTCAGTTGTAGAACGAAGTGAACCAGCCAAACTGTTCCATGGGCTTTTAGTTCCCACTCTACTCGTTGTTGTTGTGAAATGGTTATACGAGTAAGGGAACATGTAGGAACCGGTGCCTGGTATATTCCTTTGCATCTCTAGGAGCCTAAAGAGGAAGCCTTTAGAGACACTACTTATGGAGCAGGACCATAACCATAAAACTACTAATGTAAAATGGATGATCTTTGATGAGTCTGTATATATTTTGTTGTTTTGGAACATTGCCTGCGCCATTACAAAAGAAACTAGAGTAATTGGAATTATAATTTATTTCGACAAAATGTTTATAAATACAATCGTATGTATGTACATGTGTAACTAGTTTGTTGAGAAATCACACACTGGACCAGATAGTTAGAGAACTAGAATCATGTTGACTAAAGGCTCAGTTATATCGGGTTTACTGGTATCTAGCAGGTGCGGGACCATAGGCTGGGGCAGGAGAGTAGGCTGGGGCAGGAGAGTAGGCTGGGGCAGGCTGGTAGGCTGGGGCAGACTGGTAGGATTGGTTGTCGGGGTACTGAGCCTCACCCTCGTATGTGACCTCAGCAACGTAGCCGGAGTCACCGTTGACATAGTAGGTCACCTTCTGGATACGACCGTCAGGAAGGGCCACGTAGTAGGAGCCCTGGGTGTCGTAACCGTTGCGAGCCTCGGTCTGACCGAATTCGACACCGGAGTAGTCGTCCCTCACAGCGTACTGGGTGTCGTACACGGGAGCAGTCTGAAGGAAAAGGGTCAGGGATTAAAGAAATATTGTTTTTAAGTACAATAACACTTTTCAGGTTATTATGGCTCTTGTACTTTACAATATTTTGAAAATGCTGAATCACCATATCATAATCAGGTGTTACTTATTATTTTAGAAAACAACGTTATTGTAAGCATAACAAAGGGATGATTTATAGTATATTAGTACCGGCTTGGATTCACTCAGTGCAGTGGGACATATTTATCCAGTCTAGTTATCTATCCATATCTCTAGTCAGAGGTATAACTTATTTATTTGATAACGATACTAAAATTGGTAAATGGTAAATTTCTGGTTATACATAAGCATTGAAAAGCCACGCTTTACTTACATCGGGATACTGTTCAGGGCCGCTGTAGCTGGGGCGGTGGGGGGTGTTGTAGGAAGGAGTAGGGGTGTTGTAGGAGGGAGTAGGATGTGGATGCGGGGCATTGTAGGAGGGAGTAGGATGTGGATGCGGGGCGTTGTAGGAGGGAGTAGGATGTGGATGCGGGGCGTTGTATCCACCGTCAGGGCGGGCCAGGGTGACGGCCACAAGGGCGGTCAAACACACAAACTGTAGATATGAAGGTACACATTCCTATTGTATTACTGATACTTCAGAGTGCGTATAGTGTTATAATGAACTCCGAAAAGATGACAGAATTAATAACAACTTCATTTGAGGAGGAGCACTTTATTGACTTGTTCATCCTCAAATGGTGATGTTATTCACTGAGCATAGTGCTGATTGTACAGTTTTCTGCATATGATGTGTTCCTTCACCATCCTGGGGGTGGGGTCGTGATGTGGCACCTCTGCACCCACCTCCCCAACCCTCTCCCTCACTCCATCTCCCACCAACAGTGGAAGGGAGGGAGGAAAGATAGGTGGTGGAGTGACAGAGGGGGACTGGGCTAGACTGGGTAGGTGAGTGCAGCACTACCAAATCACGACCCATCGGGATGGTTGAGGAATGGAATATGTGCAGCAAACTGTACCTGCAGGGTTTGGATACCATGCATAGATTGAGATAAGGTACTGAGAAGATACTGAGGGATGTGGGGAAAAGAAAGATTATAGTCCATTCACTATAAGTAATAATTCAATAGCGCTTGACCAAAGTATAATACCAGACACTATTATCCATTTCCTTCCTCAAGGGAAACGGTACCGGCTACCAGTGTATGCGAAATACCTTCATGCCTGAGCATGGGATTGGACTTGGGTCTCCCGAGGTGGGAGGCCGAGACGATATCCACTACACTACCGAGCTAGTGTATAAGAATCACTACGAGTTGCCTTTACAGACACTATAGTCCATTAATTTGAAGTAGGCCAGAAATCGTGACTTCTATCCTTTGTAACCCATACACAACTAGAGTAATCAGAGTATTATTTCTATCATTGAGGAAGGGTCAACCAGGGAGTAGGTGTGGCAATTTACAGCCCATGTGCGGCTGCCCGTTTTGAGTTACAGAGGATAGACGTCATGGTTTCTGGCCCATTAGAAAATAATGGACTATAGTATCTGTAAAGGGAACTCGTAGTGATTCTTGTACTCCGGCAAAGTTCGATGTAAATACAAAAAAGATTCATGGATTTTTAATAGTAACAAATTTAACACTGCAATGACTTAATAATTACTGATAAATTGTTAAAGGAATATATGTGCAAGCGTAATAAGTTGCAATCCAGAATGCAATAAGATTTGAATTACACTTGCTATGTACATATATATTTTTTCCACCTCAATCTATCTAGTATAATAGTATAATCCGAGTGAAAACTGAAAAGTTGTATTACCTTAGCGAACATGTTGTTGGTTGTGGTGATACTTGTGAAGTGTAGTGTAGGAAGGTCCACACTGTGTTATATATACTACTGTGTGTCTGTCTGTCTGTTTGTCTGTATGGCGTCACTGAGAATAGGCGTGGTGCGGTATGGATAAGTGTGTGACTGTGTGTGTGTGTGTGTCTGTGTGTGTGTGTGTATGAGGGAGGGACGACCTTAGCAAGAATGTTCTGCTCTAACCTTACCCTTCACTGCACAATTGATGAACACACACACACACACACACACACACACACACACACACACACACACACACACACACACACACATATACACACATACACACACACACACACACACACACACATAAGTTTAGTCACTCATATAAATTAATGAACCTCACCTATTTCTAATTATGCAAGTATATAGCTGGAAGTTATCTTATGTATGTATGTATGTATGTATGTACAGTATGTATGTATGTACTCCAGGCACATACCCCACCGCTGGGGGTGGCCGACTTGAGACAGAGCCCATACAGGGACAACACAACACAACATTAAAACAGACAAAAAATATAATTCACACAAATCTAGGTCACCCAGGAGAAGACCCAGAGACCAAGGATCACTAGGGGCCTCCATATAAATTCCAAAAAATATGCATACTAATTAATGAAAACATTTGATTCCGAAGTCGAATAAAACCATCTGGAAATATAATAAAATAGAAGGGAAACAACTAATCAAATACGAGAGATCTTTTATAACATTATCTAGCCTCTCAAAACAATATTTTAATGTTCTGTCGTCTGTAAATTAGCTTAATGTGTTAAAATATGATTCAAAACTCGAATACAATCATCTGGGAATGTAATCAAATGGAAAGGAAACGAATAATAAAATACGAGAGCTCATTTGTAAACATATCTAGCCTCTAAAGACATAAATTTAATGTTCGGCCATCTGTAAATTGGCTTAATATGTTGACATCAAATTCAAAACTCGAGTATAATCGTCTGGGGATAGAATCAAATGGAAAGAAAACAAATAATCAAATGCAAGAACTCTTCAGAAGTGCGGAGTCTCGTGTGTGTGTTTTGAAGAAGTGGGTCAGATACAGAACATGAACATTGACCACGCCTGTACAGTCGGTCTAATAAGTTATAACTCGGCACAAGTTTTGTTTTGATCAATAATTGGTATCGGCATTATTTTACACATCCTTTTTTTTTTTTCAGTGAGATTTACAAAAAAATTCTTACACTTGCCCACCCTATTCAACATTTGATCGCTTAATGCTTAGTGTGCGGAATTTCGGTGTGAGTATCCTACGTTCGAGTCCTTGGAGTACCATATGTATTCATTATTTTCATTGATTCCATTAGTTAGGTTTATTGTAAATTAATTGGTGGGTTGGTGAAAACAAATATGAAAACACTAATACAGCATAGAGCGAGTAAAACGTAATGACAGCTGAGACGTGACGTATTGGCGCCACCGTACTTTCGCTAACGTCCGAGAATTTGGCGTGAGAAAAATAAGACGACGTGAAATCTTTGTCGGTGAACGGAAGTGTCGGCGGAAATGTGTCGGTTCTACGGCCTTCAGTGCTGAGGGAAAGAGTATGTCTGTATGTCTGTCACTCTCTCACACACACACACACTCTCTCTCTCTCTCTCTAATCCTGCCACAGACATTTGTTCCAAGGTTCCCTTACCCACTCTAAACCACTGTTTGGACACTTGATCCTCAGTATTTTGGAGGACAAGCAGCCTAGAAGGGTCACTAGATCTGTTGTTGCTTGATTTCCTTTGTACTCCTTTGTACTCTCTCTATCTTCTACTTTGCTGCCCTATTCTTCTAATATACAGTAAGCTGTCCCTGTTTAGTAGTTATAAGGCCGGACCACCTAGTAGGGACCGCAAGGTCTGTGTAGTCTGAGTATCTCTCTCTTTCTCTCTCTCTATCTCTCTCTTTCTCTCTCTCTATCTCTCTCTCTCTCTCTCTCCTGTATACATTATGATGCTGGACAAAGTGAAAAAAATACATAATACAATAGTATACACTTTCTCTCTCTCTGTGTCCGCTTGTATGAGAGAGAGAGAGAGAGAGAGAGAGAGAGAGAGAGAGAGAGAGAGAGAGAGAGAGAGAGAGAGAGAGAGAGAGAGAGAGAGAGAGAGAGAGAGAGAGAGAGAGAGAGAGAGAGAGAGAGAGCAGTTCACAAATGCTTTACATGCAAGCTTTAAAGAATAATAGTCTTTTCATTATCACTAACCTCTGTAACTAAAAATTGATTAGGTTAATCGAGCATATATTTTCACCATTAGGGAAGAGTCAGCCAGGGAATTAGGTCTGCAAATTCACAGCCCATTTGCTCTAGCCCTTCTTGAGCTACAGAGGTTAGGGGTTAGAATTTCTGGTCTACCTATAATGAATGAACTTTTCCATAAACAAAAATACGATTTCAGTCTCAATTCCAACTAGATGCGTTTAACCAGCCACGTTTCGGTAGTATAAATCATTGTACTTTGAATACACGAAGCATATACTTAGTTATATCTAGAATTATGAATATATATATATAATTATATATACCGGGTATGTTTCTAATCTCTCAGTGGGGTTCGAACCGCCGACCGTCAGGGCGATAGCCGTCGCTTTAATCAACTACACCACGGTCGGCGGTTCGAACCCCACTGAGAGATTAGAAACATTTAGTGGCTTACGTGTATTTGTGATATATACTCAATATATATATATATATATATATATATATATATATATATATATATACTGTATATACTGTATATATATATCTTATAATGTTCTGTCTACACAACTTTGCTTTGCCAAAACTGCATTACATCTAGAAAAATGTATGCTCATTTAAGTTCATTTAACAATCTATGTTTAAAATGATGTATCATATGATTTATGATTCATATAACTTCTATATTTCGGTAACAGTATCATTGTAATTCTCTTTTTCTTTGTATTCCATAGGATAATTCCTAAGCTGAATAATCTCGTCAGTGGTAGTTAGAAATAAATAGCTGCCGTTCGATATATAATATTTATAAACTCTCCCATCATATATTAATTTGATTATCAATTAATTACTATTATTGTTATTATTGTTTAAGTTTCCTCTCTAGACCTCCATCATGCTTTAAAAAATACCCCCAAGTCCCCCTTTCGAGATAAATTCGTGCATTTTTTGGTAGAAAAAAAAAAAAAAACTAACATAAAATGTAAACCACAACACTGTAAACTTACCAAGGTCAAAGGAAGAGAGGAAGTGGTTTCTAAAATTCTATAAATGGCGTACGATACCTTGAGTACACTTAAATACACTTTCCTGCTGTCGAAACCATAATTCATATATTTTTTCACCAACCAACTTTACTTCTAAGCTCAATTAATGAAATCAACAAATACATGTGCCACTCCAAGGACTCGCGAACCTACGATACTCACACCGAATTTCCGCGCATTTATTATTTTAATATTAGTATTAGTATTTATAATAATTTAGGTCTATCTATCTATCTATTACCCGACGCCGTGATCCCCGAAGAGGTGGCCACGAACGAACCGCCCCCATGCACCTCTGTCCCCAGTCAGTCGACGCCCCTCCCCCCAACCAGCACCACCTTCATCCATATACTTCCTCACTCCATCCTTCCACCTCTCTTTCGGTCTACCTCTCCCTCTCTGTCCTTCCACCTCGCTCTCGTACACCTTCTTAGTCATTCTCTCGCTTCCCATACGTTCCATATGACCGAACCATCTCAAGGTGTTCCTTTTCACACTTTCCAGCACATCTACCTCTACACCACACCTCCTTCTTACTTCTTCATTCATCTGTCTATCCCTCCATGTAACTCCGCACGCACTTCTCAAGTAACTCATTTCCACTCCTCTCACTCTTGGTCTGAGTTTCTTCTCAAACGTCCATGCTTCGCTTCCGTAAGTCAGTGTCGGGATTACCACACTGTCATGCAAGGACTTCTTCACTTCCATACTGACCACCCTATTTCTTGTTACTGCTTTCAGCGTTCCTACAACCCTCTTCCCCTGTTGCACCCTCTCCTGCACTTCTTCATCCATAGTCCCATCTTCACTCAACACACTGCCCAGATACTTAACCCTTGTCTAGCGGGCCCGGACTTCAGTCGGTCTAGAGAAGAAAGGACTATGTGGCGGGGCCCGCCTTAAGTCGGTAGCAATTTTGAGCACATAATTGGCTCTGAGAGAGAGACGAGCGGTGGGAGGAGCGTAGGTTCACTCTGACCGCTCGGCACGGTCCCCGCGCCGCAACTAACCTCCCCTCCTCACTCATCCACACCCATTACCTCGCTACACAGGGAATTATGTAAGGAAATTACCTTATTTTAGCAATTTTTCCTTCGTGTTGCACGATCGTTGCAAGAGAACCAGTGGTCGTAGAAGGGTGGTTCTGGTGTCATTGGAAAGCTTAATTAATGCCCTTTCAGGAATACATAATTGTATTACGCACTGGCTCTTGTTTCTGCATGAAAAAGAGCACGGAAACAAGGTAGTTTAGGGTAAAACTACCCGCTTTGCGGGTAGTAAAAGTTACTGACGGGCCCGCTCTTAGGGCGTTAAAAGAGCTGACGATCTCCTTAGCCTGACCGTTCAACTTCACCTCACACTCTGTGACTTCACCCCTTTCGAAGACCATAACTTGCTCTTCCTCGCATTTACCTTGAAATTCCATTTCTCGCACACTGTTCCAAACTCATTTACCAGACCCTGCAACTCCCATTCATTATCGCTCATCAGAACTGTATCATCCGCAAACAGGAGTATAGGCAGCTTCCACTCATTTCCCTCCCTTTTCAGCGATACACCAACATCCACTGCTCTTCCTAGTATTTCTTTCATTACTCCATCCATATATACAGTAAACAACCACGGGAACATCACACACCCCGGTTTCGACCCAACATTCAGGTCAAAGAACTCGCTCTGCTCATTAAGGTACAGGTGATAATATTTCTAAAATTTAATAATCTTTTAAGATAATAATTTCATGCAACTGTTCCTCTCCGACATTGATGATCACACAGGC
This sequence comes from Paralithodes platypus, assembly GCA_032716605.1. NCBI lineage: Eukaryota > Metazoa > Arthropoda > Malacostraca > Decapoda > Lithodidae > Paralithodes > Paralithodes platypus. The sequence continues at coordinate 8,387,794 of CM064504.1, forward strand.
TACCATATATCCTTCGTAAGCTTCATCAAATCAAATCGTCTCAATATAGCTGAAATCCAATAATAAAGACGTCGCCGGTACAGAGGGGATTTTTGTATGGTGGAGGGTTGTAATGTTCTAGAGGGGAGGACGGGGGTGGTAATAGCCTTTCGTGTGTGTGTGTGTGTGTGTGTGTGTGTGTGTGTGTGTGTGTGTGTGTGTGTGTGTGTGTGTGAGAGAGAGAGAGAGAGAGAGAGAGAGAGAGAGAGAGAGAGAGAGAGAGAGAGAGAGAGAGAGAGAGAGAGAGATACTGTATATCTACTGTATGTGCGTGTTAATTATTGCAGTGTATGTGTTAGTATGAGTGTGTGTGTGTGTGTGTGTGTGTGTGTGTGTGTGTGTGTGTGTGTTACTCAGTTACTTGTTCGTCAAGGGGAATCCACGCAATGCGAGCTAAGCTCATTATTATCGCGCCTCCTTAACTGGGAATGTATTGCGTGAAATGCATGTTAAGTGTTTTATGTATTGTTGGAATGGCTGTGGATGTGTGTGTAGTCTGTATTTTAGCCAATTGGCGACATCGGAAACGAAGGCTTAGGGTGGATCTGTATGGTACCATTCTCACTATAGACGGTACCGTCTCGCCCGAAGGCTTAGGTAGCCATCAGCTTAGGTGAACCATATGATACCCATCTCGCCTTGCACCATTTGTGCCAACCCCAGATGGGACGTCACAACGTCGTCCACTTATGCCAGGTACCTATTTACAGCTAGGTGAACTGAGGCTAACACATGAAAGGAGACAAGCCCAAATTGTCTCCACCCGGCCGGGGATTGAACCCCCGGCCCCTCGTGTGTGAGACGAGAGCTCTACCACTAGGCTACGGGCTGTGTGTGTGTGTGTGTGTGTGTGTGTGCGTGTGTGTGTGCGTGTTTAAGCTGGTGAAGAACGGACTTATCCCCATCTTCTTTACTCGATTATTACAATATTGATGCAGTTAAATACGGTGTTAATTTAAAAGAAAACTTGCCATAAATAGGATACAAAGACTTAGTAGTTCATTATAACCTCCTAAATCATCGACAAAACGGCAGCTAACGGAGTAAATGTTGCACCAGGTAAAAATAAATAAAATAAATACAAATATATAGAGTAAATAAACTAGAACTCCAAACCAAGTGTAGGCTGTGGTTAGGATGATTTCAGGGTGGGGCTGGTGTTACGTTGTCACCTTCACTCTCCACAGATCTCACTCTTACTGGGTCTGTGGTGGCTATTAGGTCTGTATATGTTACAGTCAGACTGTGAAACGTAGTCATTTCGTGAACTGACTAAACATTTGAGTCAGTCTGTGAAATTACTGATTTTTAATTGGTTACTTACCTAACTAGGTTAGGTTAGGTTAGGTTACCTATAGTATATTCGCTGTAAGTAGGCGAGGGACAGAGGGGACAGAGGGACAGAGGGGGAGAGGTAGACCGAATATGAGGTGGAAGGATGGAGTGAGGAAGTACATGAACGAAGGTACAAAGGAGTACAAAGGAAATCAAGCAACAACAGATCTAGTGACCCTTCTAGGTTGCTTGTCCTCCAAAACACTGAGGATCAAGTGTCCAAACAGTGGTTTAGAGTGGGTAAGGGAACATTGGAAAGGGAATTACTGCCCTGGAACTAATGTCCGTGGCAGGATTAGGAAGTTAGTAGGGGACAGATGGGTTAGTAACTGAGGGGGGGATAAAATAAAGTTATTCATTTACAAACGCAGTCAGTCGCGGGTTTGATGCGAGATATTTGTCTAGGCGGAGTTTAAATGAATCAACGGTGATGCAGTCTATAACGTTTCGGGGAAGCCCATTCCACAAGTTGACAACTCGATTGAAGAAGAAATTCTAGATTCGTGTGAGTTAAAAGATTTACCAATAATTTTGCAACCGTTTCCCCGCGTGTAATTAGATTGGTCGATAGTGAAGTACTTACTACAGTTCATATTGTCGATGCCTTTGATGATTTTGAACACTTGAATTAAGTCACCTCTTAATCTGCGCTGGGTTAAAGGAAATAGATTTAATTCTCTAAGACGCTCTTCGTATGGTTTGTTCTTTAGGCTAGGTATCATTTTGGTAACTCTACGTTGAACTCGTTCTAGCTTGTTTATATCTTTTTGGTAATAAGGGCACCAGGATTGAACGCAGTATTCCAGAAGAGGGCGGACTAATGAATTGTAAAGGGTTAGGATAACTTCTTTGGATTTATGCTCAAATGACCTGCCTATAAAGCCAATTATTTTGTTTGCCTTCTTAACAACTTCTGAACATTGTTGACTCGGTTTTAGGTTACTCGATATTGTTACTCCCAGATCGGTTTCTCTGTTTACATTCTTAAGCTGAGTGCCATTCATCGAATAGTTTGCTTTCTCATTTAGGTATCCGATGTAGTACTTTACATTTATCCGCATTGAAACTCATTTGCCAAATTTGGGCCCAACATGACAATTTATCTAGATTGTGTTGCATATCGTCAACTTGTTCTTTTGAGAGTACGCTATTTGCAATTTTTGTATCGTCAGCAAATTTTGAGATTGTACAGGTGAGACCCTCATCTATGTCGTTGATGTAAATTAGAAAGAGAATTGGTCCTAGTACCGATCCCTGGGGTACCCCGCTACTTACATTGGTCCATTTTGATGCCTTACCGTTTATGACTACTCTTTGCTTTCTGTCGCTGAGCCAATTTTCTATCCATTTCAACACACCGTCTTGTATTCCATGCGCTTTTAGTTTTAGCAGTAAACGTTTGTGGGGAACTTTGTCAAAGGCCTTTTGAAAATCAAGGTATAATATCTACAGCTTTACTCTCATCGTAGAGGTTGAGGATATCGTGGAAGAAGTCTAAGAGGTTTGTTAAACAGGAACGTTTTTACGAAAGCCGTGTTGAGTATCTTTAAGTATGTTATTTTCCTCTAAGTGATTTACGAGTCTGTCTCGTATGACCGTTTCTAGCATTTTACATACAACTGAGGTTAAGCTAATTGGACGATAGTTACTGGGTAGGGATTTGCTGCCTTTTTTGAATATCGGTGTTACGTTGGCTAGCTTCCACTGATCGGGCATAGTTCCAGACTGCAAGGATTTATTGAATAGTAATGTCAGTGGTTTAGAGAGCTCATCCTTAGCTTCCTTTAGAACTCTAGGCGAGATTGTATCAGGTCCAGGCGTTTTATTTACCTTGAGTTTATCTAAACAATTCAATACTTCTCTCTCTGTAACGGTGATATTGCTTAGAACATCTGAATTATCAATCTGAATCGGCGATGGTGTAGGGATATCACTGAGGTCTTCTGTTGTAAAAACTGATGCAAAGAAGGTATTGAGGGCATTACTCATTTGTTCTTCGTCTTTGGTGTATTCTCCATTTTCATCGACTAACGGTCCAACAGTTGAAGTAACGACTTTTTTCTTTCTGATATAACGATAGAATTCTTTCGGGTTTGTTTTACTTTGATTCGCAATATGTAACTCTAAGGTCTTTTTACTTTGCTTAATTAACTTTTTGGCTTTGCGTCGTAGCTCTACAAATTTCAGCCGTTCTTCGTCATTTTGTGAGGATTTTAATCTATCATTAGCACATTTTTTAGCAAGCAGGCAGTTTGAAATATCTTTATTCCACCATTTGGGCTTATTATTATGGCCTGGACGCCGAGTTTTCGATGGTATGCAGTCTTGCACTGCTTTTAGGTAAGTGGCTTCGAATAACTTCCAAGATGTATTTATGTCGTTATTGTGAATTAAAAAGCTCCAGTCAGTTTCTTTAAACATAGCTCTAAGTTTATGGAAGTTTGCTTTCTTGAAATTAGGGACTTTTTCGATGCTACTATTTGGTTCGTTACTAGTAAACTTTAAAGTGAAAGTTATCGTACGATGGTCGCTGTTACTGAATTCATCACCAACATTCAAATTCTCTATTAATTCTTCTTTTGTTGCAAGTACAATGTCAAGAACGTTATTACCACCGGTCGGCGTTCCAACAAATTGATAAAGCGAACTCTCTTGCAAGTTCGTATACAAGTCATGTCCGGAGTGTGAAGTAAGAGTATCGCCCCACTTGGTCACAGGTAAATTAAAGTCACCAAAAATTACGGTATCTTGTGAGTTACTTACATCTGCAATTTGTTCGTAAATATCTCGGTCAGTTTGCACTGATTGAGCTGGAGGTCTGTATATTAATGCAAGTATTATTTTGGTACCTTTATTATTCTTTATTAGCACAAAAGATGCGTCGACGTTCACAATTTGAGGTTTTGACAAGAGGGTAGGGTTAAGACTTTCTTTGATATAAAGTAAAACGCCACCTCCATTTCGATTTATTCGGCTTTTCTCAAACATTACATAACCGGGAAGTGAATACTCTGCTAAAAAGTCTCTATCTTCTGTATTGAGCCAAGATTCTGTTATGCCAATCACATCATAATTTTCTGTAAACACTAGCTCCTCTAAATCTGAAAATTTATTGCGTATGCTACGAGCGTTTGCATAGAAAACCTTTAAATTTGTTATTTTAGAACTCACGGAACGCTCTTTAATAATATTTTTGGTTCTTGTCGGATCTACATTTATGTTAATGGCTGTCCTCGGTCCTCGCTGTCTTCGGTCCTTATCGCTGGTGGTCCTCGGTTGCCTCTGTTTTTTTCTTGGCGTTGGATGATTTATGTCACTGCTGCTTCTTCTCGGATGGCGTTTTTTGATCTATGGCTGCGGACTGCTTCGTGTAGGAGACGACCCATGCGTGCTGAACCCACAGGGTTTAGATGAGTGCCATCCTTGCGGAACAGAGTAGGCTGGTTGTAGTTGTGGTGCTGGTTGGGGGGAGGGGCGTCGACTGACTGGGGACAGAGGTGCATGGGGGCGGTTCGTTCGTGGCCACCCCTTCGGGGATCACGGCGTCAGGCAATAGATAGATAGATAGAAGTAGGCGACACATCATGACCTCTAACCTCTGTAACTCAAAAGTGGCTGAAGCAAATTGGCTGTAAATTTTCACATCGATTTCTTGACTGACTCTTCCCAAATGGTAGAAATGTTATCTCGATTACTCTAGTCGTTTTTGAGTTACGGAGGTTAGAGGTCATGATTTCTTGCCTACTTACAGCGAATAGACTATAGGTTAGGTAGGTAGGTAGGGCAACCCACAGTTGCCTTCAAGCTCGTGAAAAGCAGATGAGGTGTGTCATTGTGTGAACAACTTGCTGTGCCCCTGTACAAATCAAGAAGCTGCGCGGGGGTAAAGAACCCCTGGAGGCGGTTGAGCACACCCAGCTTCTGGGAAGCTGTTTTAGCTAGAGTGGTAATATGATCTTTCCAAGAGAGATCAGAAGAAAAAGAGATACCAAGAATATTAAGAAAAGATGAAGGGTTAATGTGTATATTGTAAAAGAGTAAAGCCGCTGTCACACGAGCGCTTTTTCCGTCAATTTTCCATGAGCAAGTTTTTTCTGGTAGTATTTCGAGACATTTTCGCACTGGTATCGGTAACTAGACTAAAGGTAGATTATTTTAGGCGGCTGAATTCTGAAAAGGTGTAATTTGCTTAGCTTCCAGACCATAATTGCCCGTAAAAATTGCTCGAAAAATGGCTCGTGTAACTCCGGCTTAAGTCATTGTTTTCTGGAAGTGGGCGACGAGTAGACAGAAGGAGAAATTGAGTTTTAGAATCGTAATCGTCCAATACTAGAGCCAGAATAAAGTCAAAAGGACGGCACCGGTACTGAAAGGGTTAAGGGGAGGTTTTTAGTTTGTTTCCTAGACTTCCATCAAGCTTGAAATTACACCCCGTTGACCCCCTTTCAAGATAAATTTTTACATTTTTCGGTAGAAAAATTTCCCGGCCTAAGGCCGGTTCCTCTTAAATTACAGGCTCGCTATCGCTCGCCAGGAAAAAATCGACACCTAAATGACACGAAAGGTCTTAAAAGTTAAATAAATGGGGCGAAAGTTCTTAAAATCGCCAAACTAATGGGGCGAACGTCTTAAAATCTCAAAAGCAATGGGGCTAAACATGAGGGAGAAAGGGATGCAGAACAAAATCCCTCAAGTGGATATCTCCCCAAAGAAACCAATATGAAAGGAATGAAGATAAATACATACGGTTGATAATAATGGAAGAATGAACTGGAACAGATGAACTTAAGGGGACAGTGGTTATTTTGGGGGTCTATTTATTTATATATTAATTTATTATTAAAAAAAAAAAAAAAAAAAACCCTAGACCACCTACAAGCTAAATTTGTTCATTTTTCGATAGTAAAATGTCCCGGCTGAAGGCCGATTTCTCTTAAAATTACAGACTCGGTATCGCTCGCTAGGAAAAAATTCGACACCTAAATGGCACGAAAGGTCCTGATATTGATATATAAATGGGACGAAAGGTTTTAAAATCGACAAACTAATGGGGCGAACGTCCTGAAAACTAATGGTGCTTCTAAACACGAGAGAGAAGGGGGTCCAGAAAAACGACCCAGACTGACAGAAACAGAGGTGAAGGTGGTGGGAGGCGGATTTTTGAAAGTCATCGGAAATGTTACATGGATGCCAATTTACAGTTTACAGAATAGCAAGCTGTATTTTATGAACCTATATTTTCTTTGCGGGTTAAAAAGAGGTGTGGTCTTATGTGATGTGCACAATCGGCTTATTGACAAATACTTGAGCTTAAGGGGAGGTATTTAGTTTGTTCCCTAGACCTCCATCAAGCTTAAGGGGAGGTATTTAGTTTGTTCCCTAGACCTCCATCAAGCTTAAGGGGAGGTATTTAGTTTGTTCCCTAGACCTCCACCAAGCTTAAGGGGAGGTATTTAGTTTGTTCCCTAGACCTCCATCAAGCTTCAGGGGAGGTATTTAGTTTGTTCCCTAGACCTCCATCAAGCTTAAGGGGAGGTATTTAGTTTGTTCCCTAGACCTCCATCAAGCTTAAGGGGAGGTATTTAGTTTGTTCCCTAGACCTCCATCAAGCTTAAGGAGAGGTATTTAGTTTGTTCCCTAGACCTCCATCAAGCTTAAGGGGAGGTATTTAGTTTGTTCCCTAGACCTCCATCAAGCTTAAGGAGAGGTATTTAGTTTGTTCCCTAGACCTCCATCAAGCTTAAAATTACACCCCCTTGAGTCCCTTTCAAGATAAATTTGTACATTTTTCGGTAGAAAAATGTCCCGGCCGAAGGCCGGTTCCTCTTAAATTACAGGCTCGCTATCGCTCGCCAGGATAAAATCGACACCTGAATTGCACGAAAGGTCTTCATATGGGGTGAAAGTTCTTAAAATCGCTAAACTAATGGGGCAAACGTTTTATAATATCTAAAGCAATGGGGCTAAACATGAGGGAGAAAGGAGTCAAGAAAAAAATCCCTCAAATGGACATCTCCCCTTAAGGGTGGATGATTCACTTTTTGGTCGATTTTTTCATTTATAACATTTGGTTTTCTAGTATCCTCCCTAGACCTCTATCCAGCTTTAAAAAAAAAAAAAAAAAAAAAAAAAGACACACACCCTATGACCTCCCCCCCCCCCCCCCCCTTTCAAGATAAATTTGTAAATTTTTCGGTAGAAAAATGTCTCGGCCAAAGGCTGGTTCCTCCTAAAATTGCAGGCTCGCTATCGCTCGCGAGGAAAAATCGACACCAAAAATGGCACGAAAGGTCCTAATATTGACAAAGAAATAGGGTGAAAGGTCTTAGAATCGCCTAACTAATTTGGCGAACTTCTAATAATCTCAAAACAAATGGGGCTAAACATGAGAGAGAAGGGGGACCACAAAAACGGCCCATCTCCCCTTGATGTTATATATTTCATGCTTAGTTTCCAAAATTCAGAACAATTCAATTCTATTCTATTCTATTCTAATCTATTCTATTCTAATCTATATACTCAGGCCCAATCCCAACTTTTCCTGTTTTCCCTCTTTTCCTTCTTTTCAATATTTCATCAAAATATATTTATCTTCAACTATCTGACAAACAATATACTCAGACAAGCAGACAGAATGAATATAAACATATGTTAACCCTTTCCGTACCGGCGACGTATTTTTCCATTTATTCTAGCTGTTTATAGAGTACTTTGTGATGTTTATGAAGGATCTGTGGTAGTAAAAAGGGTTAAGTGAGATAGTTCGAAGCCTGTTAATTGCTGGAGCCCCTTTTGAAGCTAAATGAAATCGTCTAACAGTAGCCAGAATAAATAAAGGATCTGTGGTAGTGAAAAGGGTTGGCCGAGACAGTTTAAAGGCTTATTAAATTGACGGGGTTCCTTCCTAAGCAGAATAAAAGCGTCAAATAGTGGCCAGAATAGGATGCGAATTAGGACGTCTCTGGTACTGAACGAGTTAACTACTGAACAAAACAAAAATATAATAATTCGAAACTACACTCACATTTCCTTCATACCATTAATTTTCTATACATAATATCCCTGAGTGGATGAAAATGTATATGGCCAACTATACATTATATATCATACATTATCATGCATTTTACATATCCATGGATATTGTATTTTCTTTCAGAATTCGTTTGTGTTATTATACATATGGGTTAGTCTCTATATGATTGTCCTCTCTCTCTCTCTCTCTCTCTCTCTCTCTCTCTCTCTCTCTCTCTCTCTCTCTCTCTCTCTCTCTCTCTCTCTCTCTCTGTATTATACATTATTACTACTTATCGTCATGGTGATTTACAGACACAGACGTGCACACAGACAAACACACATACACGCACTCGTAGACAGACAGGTAAACACACATAGCCAATCACTCCATGACAGACAGACACACACACACACACATACACTCTCACCCACAGACAGACATACAAACACACACACACACACACTCGTAGACAGACAGGTAAGCACACATAGCCACTCACTCTAACACACACACACACACACACACACACACACACACACACACACACACACACACACACACACACACACACACACACACACACACCTTTCAGTCATTACGGATCCTTGACTTCCGGTGAATATTTGTTCACAGTCACGGGTTTAGCTTCACGGGCCCTTGAGCAGCCAACAGGGGGGTTTATGGACACCCTTCACCCTCAAGTTAGCCTCATTAGTCTTGAAATTATAAGATGATTGCCCCATTAGTTTTGACTTTTTAAGACATTCGCCCCATTAGTTTGGCGATATTAAGACATTTTCCACCATTTCGGTGTCGATATATATATATATATATATATATATACTTATTAGCATTCATTACAATAGTTAATAAAGGTACATCACAATTCCTAATTGCTAGCCATTTATTGGTAGGTATTTAATTACCTCCTAAAAACACTGACATTCCTGTAAATATATCTCTCTTTTTTTGTTCTCTCCCCCCCCCCCCCCTCTCTCTCTCTCTCTCTCTCTCTCTCTCTCTCTCTCTCCTCTCTCTCTTCTCTCTCTCTCTCTTCCTCTCTCTCTCTCTCTCTCTCTCTCTCACACAA
>CM064504.1:8397372-8529872 GCA_032716605.1 Paralithodes platypus
AGGTATTTAATTACCTCCTAAAAACACTGACATTCCTGTAAATATATCTCTCTTTTTTTGTTCTCTCCCCCCCCCCCCCCCCCCCTCTCTCTCTCTCTCTCTCTCTCTCTCTCTCTCTCTCTCTCTCTCTCTCTCTCTCTCTCTCTCTCTCTCTCTCTCTCTCTCTCTCTCACACAAAGACCAAATAGGAACAAATGAAGCATATAATATTCTCAGAACCCCGTGTATCTCCAACTCTGGCTCTATTAGCTCACCACACGGCAGGAGATTGTGGGAGGTGTTCATTGCCAACTCTCTAACACTACCAACGAGAAAAGCTGTGATTTTTTTTTTTTTTTAAGAGGGATGGGCGTATTTATTTACCTCATTTATGTATTTATGTAAAAAGTGAACCATCTCCCCTTAAGCCAGTGTCACACGAGCGGTTTTTCCGTCAATTTTCCATGAGCAAGTTTTTTCTCGTAATGTTTTGAGGCTTTTTCACATTGAAATCGGAAACTAGACTGAAGGTAGATGATGTTAGGTGACTGATATCTGATATAATTTGAATTTTGAAGCTGCCAGACTACAATTGCCCGTAAAAATTGACAGAAAAAGAACTCGTGTGACACCGCCTTTAAACAGACGTCTTAGCCCCTTCTCTACCAGCAATTTCTTGCTTATATATTTGCAGCTACATTTAGACGATTTTACGAAGCTTGGGAAAAATATATGGTCGTTCAAAGGATGAATCAAGATAGTCTGTATATAGCCTTTTGATGGGCAAACGTCCTTCCTAAGCTGTACGAAATCCTCTAGTATAATTGACAGTATATAACAAAATAGACGTCACTGGTAGATAAGGGGTTAACTAAAATAGTTGCTGATTGTAAAGCCGGTATCACACGAGAGCTTTTATAGTCAACATTCGATGATCAAAATTTTCTGGCAACATTTCTGGCATATTTTGCACTGGTATCGGAAAGTCGACTGATGGTAGATGAATTTAGGCAACCGAAATAGTTTATAGGATCACTACATAAGATGCCAGACCAGTGTTGGGGATAAATGTTGAGTGAAAAAGCGCTCGTGTGATACCAGCAGACCGTTTTTCTGGACCCCAATCTCCCTAATGTTTAGCTCCACTAGTTTTGAAATTATAAGACGTTCGGCCCATTAGTTTGGCGATTTTAACACCTTTCGCCCCATTTCGTTGTCAATTTTAAGAGAGAAAAATGTACAAATTTATCTTGAAGGGGGGTCTAGGGGGTGGTTTTCTAAGCTTGATGGAGGTCTAGCGAGGAAACTAAAAGGATATATCAATAAATAAATTAATAGACCAAACAAACGGCCAGCCTCCCCTTAACCCGTTCAGTACCGGTGCCGTTCTTTTAACTATATTCTGGTTACTATTAGACGATTATATTCAGTTTAAAAAAGGCCTCTAGCAATAATTAGGCTTCGAACTATCTCCCACAACCCTCTTCACTACCATAGATCCTTCCTAAAGTGCACAAAATCGCTTAAACATAACTAGAATACATACATAAGAGGTTAAGAGTATATTATGACGTGGAATGCATTGTAGGCTTTACTGTGTGTGGTGTGAAGTGCAGGGTAGGGAGTCACGAGTGTCTGCGGTCATATACACACACACACACACACACACACACACACACACACACACACACACACACACACACACACACACAATTATCTAACTTTGCCTTAAAAATGTGTAACTCAGGAAGCGGGATATTACGAGCCTAAAAAGCTCAACTCCTGTATACTTCAATTAGATAAACACACGGTCACGGTGGCCGAGCGCGCTTTGTACACTGTATTGGGAGCCCTATAGCTCTGGTGTCGGGGGTTCGATCCCACGCGCCGGCAGGGGAAGTTCTCTCAAAAACTTTCCCTGGCCGTGAAGGCAAGGTCTGGACGGACCGCCTCGGGGGGCCCACAAAGTCTCCTGCCCACGTCCTACTCCCTCGGGGGTATGTAGGCGCTCTCATTAGCAGCCAGGATTAGTCTGTTGATCCCTTAGGATAATATCTAGGTTAAGTCTGTGTATTTTCAGCCCCATTGACTGCCGGCTTGTAATAAACTGAGTATTATTGTTATTATTATTACACACACATACACAATACAGTATATACACACACAAACACACACACACACGCTCACACACACACACACACACACATAATCCGTAGAGAAAACCACAACTAGACACACACACACACACACATAAACCATAGAGACAACCTCACCTACATATATTCACACGCATACACACACAAGAACACATACACAGCCACATGGATGCCGCGAAGACTGTGCTTTATTAACGGGAGATGGTTTATTTTTTCGTCCCCTTTCTCTCTCATGTTTAGCCCCATTAGTTTTCACATTTTATTACGTTCGGCCCATTAGTTTGACGATTTTAACACCTTTCACCCCCTTTCGTTGACAATTTTAAGACCTTTCGTGCCATTTAGTTATCGATTTTATCCTGGCGAGCGATAGGGAGCCTGTAATTTAAAAAAGAACCGGCCTTCGGCCAGTACATTTTTCGGTAGAAACATTTACAAATTTATCTTGAAGGGGGTCTAGGGGGTGTTACTTTTAAGCTGGATGGAGGTCTAGGGAGGAAACTAGAAAACAACTATAAATGAAAACAATCGACCAACAAGTGAACCATCCACCCTTAGCACAAGTGAACCATCCACCCTTAGCACAAGTGAACCATCCACCCTTAGCACAAGTGAACCATCCACCCTTAGCACAAGTGAACCATCCACCCTTAGCACAAGTGAACCATCCACCCTTAGCACAAGTGAACCATCCACCCTTAGCACAAGTGAACCATCCACCCTTAGCACAAGTGAACCATCCACCCTTAGCACAAGTGAACCATCCACCCTTAGCACAAGTGAACCATCCACCCTTAGCACAGTGAACCATCCACCCTTAGCACAAGTGAACCATCCACCCTTAGCACAAGTGAACCATCCACCCTTAGCACAAGTGAACCATCCACCCTTAGCACAAGTATTTGTCAGTAATCCAACTGTGCACATCACATAAGACCACACCTCTTTTTAAGGGGGGAAGGGCCGATTTTCTGGACCACTTTCTCCTTCGTGTTTAGCCTCATTAGTTTTCAGATGTTAAGATGTTTGCCCCATTAGTTAGTCGATTTTAAGACCTTTCTCCACATTTCTTCGTCAATATTTAGACCTTTCGCGCTATTTAGGTGTCGATTTTTTTCCATGGCTAGAACGACAGTGAGCCTGTAATGTTGGAAGAACCGGCCTTCGGCCGGAAAAATGTTCTACCGAAAAATGTACAAATTAATCTAGAAGGGGGATCTAATGGATGTATTTTTTTCCAATTTGATGGAGCTCTAGGGAGGAAACTAGAAAATAACAAATACATGCAAAAATCGCCCAAAAAGCGAACCATCCCCCCTTAACCGGCTAAGAAAAAGTAGGTTTATAAAATACAGCTTGCTATTTTGTAAACTGGCAATTGGCATCTTGGTAACACTACTGATGGATTTCAACAATCCACCTCCACCTTCACTTGTCGATTTTAACCCGTACAGTGCCAGGGACGTCCTTTTCATCGTATTCTGGCCACTATTCGACGATTTTATTCAGCTTAGGAAGGACATAAGGTTTCAAACTTTCTCAACCAACCCTTTTAACTACCACAGATCCTTCCTAAACTGCATAATGTCGTCTAAATATAGCTAGCATATAATATAACAACACGTCGCTGGTACTCAAAGGGTTAAAACCTTTCGTCCCATTTCTATATCAATATCAAGAACTTTCGTGCCATTTAGGTGTAAAAAAAAAATCCTGGCGAGCGATAGCGAGCCTGTAATTTTAATCAAATTGAATTTTTTGTCTATCGAAAAATATACACACTTAGCTTGTAGGGGGTCTAGGGTGCTTTTTAAAGATGGATGAAGGTCTAGCGAGGACACTAAAACACAAATTAAGACGCTCGCCTTATTATTATAGCAATGTTAAGAACTTTCGCCCCATTTTTGTCAAATAACTAATAATCACTCCTTACAAAACCTGTATACACACACCTATCAGACACCACAGCCCTAGTAAAGCCGGTATCACACGAGAGCTTTTATAGTCAACATTCGATCATCAACATTTTTCTGGCAACATTTCTGGAATATTTGGCACTGGTATCGGAAACTAGACTGGTGGTGGATACATTTGGCACTGGTATTGGAAACTAGACTGATGGTGGATACATTTGGCACTGGTATCGGAAATTAGACTGATGGTGGATACATTTGGCACTGATATTGGAAACTAGACTGATGGTGGATACATTTGGCACTGGTATCGCAAACTAGACTGATGGTGGAATATTTGGCACTGGTATCGGAAACTAGACTGATGGTGGATACATTTGGCACTGGTATTGGAAACTAGACTGATGGTGGATACATTTGGCACTGGTATCGGAAATTAGACTGATGGTGGATACATTTGGCACTGGTATCGGAAACTAGACTGATGGTGGATACATTTGGCACTGGTATTGGAAACTAGACTGATGGTGGATACATTTGGCACTGGTATCGGAAATTAGACTGATGGTGGATACATTTGGCACTGGTATCGGAAACTAGACTGATGGTGGAATATTTGGCACTGGTATCGGAAACTAGACTGATGGTGGATACATTTGGCACTGGTATCGGAAACTAGACTGATGGTGGATGCATTTCTAGAATATTTGGCACTGGTATCGGAAACTAGACTGATGGTGGATACATTTGGCACTGGTATCGGAAACTAGACTGATGGTGGATGCATTTAGGTGACCGAAATATTATATATGTCGACCTCATAAGCCGCCAGACCAGTGTTGAGGATAAATGTTGAGAGAAAAAGTGCTTTTGTGATATCGGCTTGGTTCACTTTTTGGGCGATTTTTGCATGTATTAATTATTTTTCTAGTTTCATATCGCGACCCCCATCAAATTAAAAAAAAACATCAATTAGATCCCCCTTCTAGATTAATTTGTACATTTTTCGGTAGAAAAATTTCCCGGCCGAAGGCCGGTTCTTCCAACATTTCAGGCTCACTATCGTTCGCCAGGGAAAACGTCGACACCTAAATAGCACGAAAGGTCTAAATTTTGACGAAGAAATGGGGAGAAAAGTCTTAAAATCGAGTAAGTAATGGGGCAAACATCTTAACATCTGAAAACTAATGGGGCTAAACATGAGGGAGAAAGTGGTCCAGAAAACCGGCCCATCTCCCCTTAAGCCAATTTACAGACGACCGAACATTAAATGTGTGTCTTTAGAGGCTAGATATGTTTACAAATGATCTCTCGTATTATATTATTTGTTTCCTTCCATTTGATTATATTCCCAGATGATTTAATTCGAGTTTTGAATTATATTTTAACATATTAAGCTAATTTACAGACGACATAACATTAAAATATTGTCTTCAGAGGCTAGAGAATTATATAAAAGATCTTTCGTATTTGATTATTTGTTTCTCTTCTATTAAATTTTATTTCCAGATGGTTTTATTCGAATATGGATTTTGTTTTCATTAATTAGCATATATAATTTTGGAGTTGATATGGAGGCCCTTAGTGATCCTTGGTCTCTGGGTCTTCTCCTGGGTGTCCTATTGTAGATGTGTGTGAATGTATTTATTTATTTATTTATTCATTTTGTGTTTTAATGTTGTGTTGTGTTGGCCCTGTTCGGGATGTACATAAATACATCCATAACATATACCTTCCAGCTATATACCGGTACTTGCATAATTAGGAATAAGTCAAGTCACAAGTTTTTATGAGTGATTAAACTCATGTGTGTGTGAAAAGGAACTGCTTGAGATGGTTCGGCTATATGGACGTATGGGAAGCGAGAGCATGGCTAAGAGGGTGTATGAGAGCGAGGTGGAAGGACAGAGAGGGAGATGTAAACCGAGAGGGAGGTGGAGTGATGGAGTGATGCAGAATATGAATGAAGGCGGTGCTGGTTGGGAGGAGGGGCTTCGACTGACTGGGGATAGAGGTGCATGGGGGCGTTTCGTTCGTGGCTACCATCACGGCGTCAGGAAATAGATAGATAGATAGATAGTGTGTGTGTGTGTGTGTGTGTTCATCAATTGTGCAGTGAAGGGTAAGGTTAGAGCGTAAAATTCTTTCTAAGGTCGTCCCTCCCTCCCTCACTCACTCACTCACTCTCACACACACACACACACACTTATCCATACCGCACCACGCCTATTCTCAGTGACGTCATACAGACAGACAGTAGTATATATAACACAGTGTCGACCTTCCTACACTACACTTCACAAGTATCACCATAACCAACAACATGTTCGCTAAGGTAATACAACTTTTCAATCTTCACTCAGATTATACTATTATACTAGACAGATAGAGGTGGAAATACACATACATCTGCACATATCAAGTGTAATATTATGCAAATCTTATTACATTCTGGATTGAAACATATTACGCTTGCACATATTATATTCCTTTAACAATTTATCAGTCATTCTTAAGTCATTTCAGTGTTTAATTAATTAGTATAAACAATCCAATAAACTTTTTTGTATTCACATCGAATTTACCGGTGTACAAGAATTACTACGAGTTGCCTTTACAGACACTATAGTCCATTCTTGTTTAATGGGCCAGAAACCGTGACGTCTATCCTCTGTACCTCAAAACAGGCAGCAGCATATGGGCTGTAAATTGCCACACCTACTCCCTGGTTGACCCTTCCTCAATGGTAGAAATAATAGTCTGATTACTCTAGTCGTGTATGGGTTACAAAGGATAGAAGTCACGAATTCTGGCCTACATCAAATGAATGGACTATAGTGTCTGTAAAGGCAACTCGTAGTGATTCTTATACACCGGCTCCGTAGTGTAGTGGGAAACGTCTCGGCCTCCCACCCTGGGTGACCCGAGTTCAATCCCACGCTCAGGCATGAAGGTATTTCGCATACACTGGTAGCCGGTACCGTTTCCCTTGAGCAAGGAAATGGGTAATTGTGTCTGGTAATATACTTTGGTCAAGCGCTATTGAATTATTACTTATAGTGAATGGCCTATAATCTTTCTTTCCTCCACATCCCTCAGTATCTCCTCACCTTATCCCAATCTATGTATGGTATCCAAACCCTGCAGGTACAGTTGGCTGCACATATTCCGTTCCTCAACCATCCCGATGGATCGTGATTTGGTAGTGCTGCATCCACCTACCCAGTCTAGCCCAGTCCTTCTCCGTCGCTCCACCACCTACCTTTCCTCCCTCCCTTCCACTGTTGGTGGGAGGTGGAGTGAGGGAGCGGGTTGGGGAGGTGGGTGCAGAGGTGACACATCACGACCCCACCCCCAGGATGGTGAAGGAGCGCAGTATGTGCAGCAAACTGTACCATCAGCACTATGTTCAGTGAATAACATCACCATTTGAGGAGGAACACGTCAATAAAGTGCTCCTCCTCAAATGAAGTTTTTATTGATTCAGTCATCTTTTCGGAGTTCATTATAACATTATACGCACTCCCAAGTATCAGTAATACAATAGGAATGTGTACCTTCATATCTACAGATTGCGTGTTTGACCGCCCTTGTGGCCGTCACCCTGGCCCGGCCTGACGGTGGATACAACGCCCCGCATCCACATCCTACTCCCTCCTACAATGCCCCGCATCCACATCCTACTCCCTCCTACAACGCCCCGCATCCACATCCTACTCCTTCCTACAATACCCCTGCTCCTTCCTACAACACCCCCCATCGCCCCAGCTACAACGCCCCTGAACAGTATCCCGATGTAAGTAAAGCGTGCCTTTTCAATGCTTATGTATAACCAGAAATTACCATTTACCAATTTTAGTATCGTTATCAAATAAATAAGTTATACCTCTGACTAGAGATATAGATAGATAGATAGATAACTAGACTGGATAAATATGTCCCACTTCACTGAGTGAATGCAAGCCGGTACTAATATACTATAAATCATCCGTTTTTTTATGCTTACAATAACGTTGTTTTCTAAAATAATAAGTAACACCTGATTATTATATGGTGATTCAGCATTTTCAAAATATTGTGAAGTACAAGAGCCATAATATCCTGAAAAGTGTTACTGTACTTAAAAAAACAATATTTCTTTAATCCCTGACCCTTTTCCTTCAGACTGCTCCCGTGTATGACACCCAGTACGCTGTGAGGGACGACTACTCCGGCGTTGAATTCGGTCAGAACGAGGCTCGCAACGATTACGACACCCAGGGCTCCTACTACGTGGCCCTTCCTGACGGTCGTATCCAGAAGGTGACCTACTACGTCAACGGTGACTCCGGCTACGTGGCTGAGGTCACATACGAGGGTGAGGCTCAGTACCCCGACAACCAATCCTACCAGCCTGCCCCAGCCTACTCTTCTGCCCCAGCCTATGGTCCCGCACCTGCTAGTTACCAGTAAACCCGATATAACTGAGCCTTTAGTCAACATGATTCTAGTTCTCTAACTATCTGGTCCAGTGTGTGATTTCTCAACAAACTAGTTACACATGTACATACATACGATTGTATTTATAAACATATTGTCGAAATAAATTATAATTCCAATTACTCTTGTTTCTTTTGTAATGGCGCATGCAATGTTCCAAAACAACAAAATGTATTCAGACTCAGTCAAAGATCATCCATTTTACATTAGCAGTTATATGGTTATGGTCCTGCTCCATAAGTAGTGTCTCTAAAGGCTTCCTCTTTAGGCTCCTAGAGGTGCAAAGGAATATACCAGGCACCGGTT
Source organism: Paralithodes platypus (assembly GCA_032716605.1). Classification (NCBI taxonomy): domain Eukaryota; kingdom Metazoa; phylum Arthropoda; class Malacostraca; order Decapoda; family Lithodidae; genus Paralithodes; species Paralithodes platypus. The sequence continues at coordinate 8,406,206 of CM064504.1, forward strand.
CCTACATGTTCCCTTACTCGTATAACCATTTGATAACAAAAACGAGTAGAGTGGGAACTAAAACCCCATGGAACAATTTGGCTGATTCACTTCGTTCTACAACTGACAGATCAGGAAGGTTTGCTGTTCCCAGGCATATAAAAAATGACAGCAAGCCTTACAATGGCTCGGTTTAGATTTCCTCCCATTTTGGTTATCTCTGATGCTATGCAGCTTCAATATACTCATAACAGGAGTTGATGCAGCTTTCTCTGTAGAAGCCAAGTAATGGTTGGGTGATCAGTGTGGCCTCGTTAAGGAGAGGCAGACCGTGTTTCTGGACCCCCTTCTCCCTATTGTTTAGCCCCACTAGTTTTGAGATTATAATATGTTCGGCCCATTAGTTTGGCGATTTTAACACCTTTTGAACCGATTTGTTGTCAATTTTAAGACCTTTTGTGCCATTTAGGTGTCGATTATTTCCTGGCGAGCGAAAGCAAGCCTGCAATTTTAAGAGGAACCGGCGTTTGGCCGGGAAATTTACAGATTTATCTTGAAGGGCGGTCTACGAGGTGTTTTTCTAAGCTTGATGGAGGTCTAGGGAGGAAACTAAAATAATATATGAATAAATTAATTAAAAGATCAAACAAACGGCCAGTCTCCCTTTAAGGTAGTGTCTGGTATGACTACATAAGTGGTACTTGCATATGAATATGTATTGTCCGACTATTGGTTTTGCCTGTATTCTGTCCCTTGATTACTGGTATATATTCAGATTTTTTTTTTTCTATGTGATTGAGGGAGGCAAAAGGCATAACTGCCTATAGCGAGTGCCTCCCCCAAAGTTGAAAGAGTGACAGGGCCAAAATCAAGGGACGTTCGAGCCAAAATGCCTGGACACACGGAGTTTGAAGCAATTTAAGTCATAGGAAGAGGGAAAGACTGATTCTGGGAGAGAGTTCCAGAGCTCAGATGTTGAGTAGAAGAAAGTTTGAGAGTAACGTTTCACTCATGGGTTGGAGAGTTGCACAGAGTAGGGGTGGGATTGAGTTGCAAGACGGGTACCACGTGCCCTACGTAAAGGAGGTGGTATGCACTGGGATAGCTCTGAGGAACACTGATTATTATAGTAGCGATAGAATAGCGAGAGAGAGATGCAAAACATGCGGCGGAGAGAGATGAGAGAGTGCAGAGAGTTGGTGAGTGGACGGGAGTTAATGATACGAAAGGCCTTCCTTTCAACTTTGTCTAGGAGAGCGGTGTGTGAGAGGAACCTCCCACACATGTGAACAATACTCAATACAAGGGCGCACTATGCCCCTGTCAGAGCAAGAAGCTGTGCAGGGGAAAAGAACCCCTAAGGCGGTTGAGCACACCCAGCTTCTGGGAGGCTGCCTTAGCAAGACTGGTAATATGGTCCTTCCAAATGAGAGCAGAAGAAAAAGAGACACCAAGAATATTGAGAGAAAGTGAACGGTTGATTTTTGTATTGTTGAAGAATTAAGGGATAGTCCGCTGGGAGATCCTGACGGGTAGATAGATGGAGAAATTGGGTTTTGGAAGCATTAAAGTTAACAAGGTTTTCTCTGCCCCAATTGGAAATAGTATTTAGATCAGAATTTAAGAGTTCTATGGCTTCATTACGTTGTCGTTGAGGGATTGCTGGCTGGGGCGTTCTGAAAAACTAATGGAGTAGTGTAAGGTTGAGTCGTCTGCGTATGAATGGATGGGAATTAAGGTACAGTTAAGGAGATCATTTATAAAAATTAGAAAGAGAATAGGAGATAGGACAGAGCCCTGAGGAAACACCGGAGTTTATAGGGTGAGGAAGTGAACAATGGCCGTCCACAACCGCAGCTATGGAACGGCCGGAAAGGAAATTAGAGACAAAGGCACAGATGGAGTGATAGAAACCGAAGGAGGGTAGTTTAGAAATTAAAGATTTATGCCAGACTCTATCGAAGGCTTTCGATATGTCTAGTGCAATAGAAAAAGTCTCACGAAGTCCCGAAAGGAGGATGACCAAGAGTTAGTAAGATATGAAAGAAGATCACCAGTAGAGCGACCCTTAAGGAAGCCATACTGGCGATCTGAGAGCAGATTATGAGAAGAGAAATGCTTAAGAAATTTGGAAGCAAGAATAGTTTCAAAACTTTAGAAAGACAAGAGATAAGAGCAATTGGACGATAGTTGGAGGGTTGAGAGCGGTCACCCTTCTTTAGGACAGGTTGAATGTGAGCAAACTTCCAGCATGAAGGGAAGACGTTAGAGGATAGACAGAGACGAAAGAGTTTGCCTAGGCAGGGAGTCAGCACGGAAGCACAGTTTTTGAGAACAACAGGAGGAACACCGTCCGGAAAAAATGCTGCTTGGAAGGCTGTGACCAAAGGAATTTCATCTTTATATATAAAAGTGTCAACCTCTGTCGCTTGGTTTGCGATGCTCCTTTGTTTCCAGAAATAAATCTGTTTCTTTCCCTTATCTGCTGGAAGAATCTATCCTCAGCTAAAGCCGGTATCACACGAGCGCTTTTTCACTCAACATTTATCCTTAACACTGGTCTAGCAGCTCATAAGGTAAACGTTTAATATTTTTCTGTTACCTAAATTCATCTATCATCAGTCTAGTTTCCGATACCAGGGCAAAATACTCCAGAAATGTTGCCAGAAAATGTTGATCATCGAATGCTGACTATAAAATCTCTCGTGTGATACCACCTCAACTCAACCAACCTTAAGGAAGCCCATCTCGCTTTTTTCGCATTCTCTCCCTCTCTCTTTGGATTGTATCCATTCAGCCCCATTCAGCCTACTATTGTAAGACGTTTACCCCATCCAGGTGTCAATATTTTCCTGGCGAGCGGTAGCGAGCCAGCAAATTTGCTGAATTTGTACTTTTTTCGATAGAAACATTTCTCCGGCGAAGCCGGATTTCTCAATATAATGATGAGCCGATTTTCTGGACCACTTCCTCCCTCGTGTTTAGCCCCATTAGTTTTCAGATGTAAAGATGTTTACCCCATTAGTTAGTCGATTTTAAGACCTTTCGCCCCATTTTTTCGTCAATATTTAGACCTTTCGTGCTATTTAGGTGTCGATGTTTTCCCTGGCGAACAATAATGAGCCTGTAATGTTGGAAGAACCGGCCTTCGGCCGGGAAATTTTTCTACTGAAAAATGTACAAATTAATCTAGAGGGGGGATCTAATGGATGTTTTGTTTTTAAATTTGATGGAGGTCTAGGGAGGAAACTAGAAACATAATGAATACATGCAAAAATCGCCCAAAAAGTGAACCATCTCCCCTTAAGGTATTTCTCGAGTAAAGCCTCCTGCAGTTTACTATTTTCGACAAAGTAAAACCTCATTGGGATATATGTAATGATTGTAAAATACTTAAATACATACGGTCACTTGAGTGGGAAAAATATTTGTCTTGTCAGCCTGGCTAATGCTTTTAATTAAGGGGAGATGGTTCACTTTTTGGGTGATTTTTGCATGTATTCATTATTTTTCTAGTTTCCTCCCTAGACCTCAATCAAATTTAAAATAAAACATCCATTAGATCCCCATTCTAGATTAATCGGCCGGTTCTTCCAACATTACAGGCTCACTATCATTCGCCATAGCACGAAAGGTCTAAATATTGACGAAGAAATGGGGCGAAAGGTCTTAAAATCGACTAACTAATGGGGCTAAGCATGAGGAAGAAGGGGGACCAGAAAACCGGCCCATCCCCATCTTAATTTTGACTCTGGTTTGTATTCTCCGACGCACTGCCAGAGGCGTGTTGAGCGCAAGGGGTTTTCTTAGGACTCTCGCCAAACTAATGGGCCGAACGTCTTATAATCTCAAAACTAGTGGGGCTAAACATGAGGGAAAAAAGGGACCAGAAAAACGGCCCATGTCCCCTTAACCCGTAAACGGCGGCAAAGCTTTTAAGAGGTTTTACTGGGCGACGGCGGCAAAGCTCTTAAGAGGGAGGCCTAAAAATACCATTTAAACAGCACTAAATAATTTTTTTTTTTTTTTTTTCCCTATACCTCATATCACTCCTCCACATCCCCTCCTTCCTCCCTTTCCCTCCCCCTTCAATTATCACCTATTTTCCCTGTTAGTCCCTAATTTGTTGGTATATTTTTGTGCTAACATTAGCAAACTGTGTGGGGGATGTGCTTACGTGCCTAGCAGGTGTGTTACACAACCGAGTGTGTGTATGAGTAGGCTCAGTGTGGCTTGAGGCCTCGTGGAGGGAGGGGTTGCCTCAATTTTCTCCATAATTCATGAATGGGCTGGTCCATCTATATTCGCAATTTTGACTAGAAAAAATATATTTTCACTTGTTTTATTGTTGTTACAGGTTACTATCTTCATAGTGAAGGTAAAATAGGCTCATATGAATAGGTAATAACGATATTTATCGTAAAATGACGATTATAGGCCTGAATGGAGCCAATATGCTCGCCCATGGGGAGCTAGTTCATTACCCTCCCCTTGCTGTTCCCGGGTTAAGAGTGAGATCTGTGGAGAGTGAAGGTGACGCCACAAAAGCCCCGCCCTGAATTCATCCTAACCATAAACTGATCATCAAACACTCCTATAGTTTGGCGATATTTAAGACCATTCGTGCCATTTAGATGTCGATTTTTCCTGGCGAGCGTTAGCGAGCCTGCAATTAAGGAGGTACCGAAAAATTCACAGATTTTTATTGCGGGATGATTATTAAGCTTGGTGGAGAGAGAGAGAGAGAGTGTGTGAGAGTGTGTGAGTGATAGTGAGAGAGAGAAGATATACTCAGACCACACAGACCTTGCGGTCCCTACTAGGTGGTCCGGCCTTAACACTACTATGCAGGGACAGCTTATAGTAGAAGAATAGGACAGCTAAGTAGAAAAGAGAGAGAGAAAGTGAGTGTGTGTGAGAGTGAGAGAAAGAGAAAGAGAGAGAAAGTGAGTGTGAGTGTGAGAGTGAGAGTGAGAGAGAGAGAGAAAGTGAGAGTGAGTGAGAGCGAAAGAGAAAGAGAGAAAGTGAGTGTGAGAGAGAGAGAGAGAAAGTGAGTGAGAGAGAGAGAGAGAGAAAGTGAGTGAGAGAGAGAGAGAAAGTGAGTATGAGAGAGAGAAAGTGAGTGAGAGAGAGAAAGTGAGTGAGAGAGAGAGAGAAAGTGATTGAGAGAGAGAGAGAGAAAGAAAGTGAGAGTGAGAGAGACATACAGATAGACGGACTCTTTCCCTCAGCACTGAAGGCCGTAGTACCGACACATTTCCGCCGACACTTCCGTTCACCAACAAAGAATTCACGTCGTCTTATTTTTCTCACGCCAAATTCTCGGACGTTAGCGAAAGTACAGTGGCGCCAATAGATGTGTGTGAATTTATTTATTTATTTATTTATTCATTTTGTATTTTAATGTTGTGTTGTGTTGGCCCTGTTCGGGATGTACATAAATACATCCATAACATATATCTTCCAGCTATATACTTGCATAATTAGGAATAAGTCATGTCCATGAATTTTTATGAGCGATTAAACTCATGTGTGTGTGAAAAGGAACACCTTGAGATGGTTCGGCCATATGTACGTATGGGAAGCGAGAGAATGACTAAGAGGGTGTACGAGAGCTAGGTGGAAGGACAGAGAGGGAGAGGTAAACCGAGAGAGAGGTGGAGGGATGGAGTGAAGTATATGAATGTAGGCGGTGCTGGTTGGGAGGAGGGGCTTCGACTGACTGGGGACAGGGGTGCATGAGGGCGTTTCATTCGTGGTTACTCCTTTGGGTATCACGGCATCAGGCAATAGATAGATAGATAGATAGATAGATAGTGTGTGTGTGTGTTCATCAATTGTGCAGTGAAGGGTAAGGTTAGAGCGTAAAATGCTTTCTAAGGTCTTCCCTCCCTCCCTCACTCACACACACACACGCACACACTTATCCATACCACACCACGCCTATTCTCAGTGACGTCATACAGACAAACAGACAGACAGACACACAGTAGTATATATAACACAGTGTGGACCTTCCTACACTACACTTCACAAGTATCACCACAACCAACAACATGTTCGCTAAGGTAATACAACTTTTCAATCTTCACTCAGATTATACTATTATACTAGACAGATAGAGGTGGAAATACACATACATCTGCACATATCAAGTGTAATATTATGCAAATCTGATTGCATTCTGGATTGAAACATTCCGCTGCACATATATTCCTTTAACAATTCATCAGTCATTCTTAAGTCATTTCAGTGTTTAATTAATTAGTATAAACAATCCAATAATCTTTTTTGTACTCACATCCAACTTTACCGGTGTACAAGAATCACTACGAGTTGCCTTTACAGATACTATAGTCCATTCTTGTTTAATGGGCCAGTAACCGTGACGTCTATCCTCTGTAACTCAAAACAGGCAGCAGCATATGGGCTGTAAATTGCCACACCTACTCCCTAGTTGACCCTTCCTCAATGGTAGAAATAATAGTCTGATTACGCTAGTCGTGTATGGGTTACAAAGGATAGAAGTCACGATTTCTGGCCTACATCAAATGAATGGACTATAGTGTCTGTAAAGGCAACTCGTAGTGATTCTTATACACCGGCTCGGTAGTGTAGCGGGAAACGTCTCTGCCTCCCACCCTGGGTGACCCGAGTTCAATCCCACGCTCAGGCATGAAGGTATTTCGCATACACTGGTAGCCGGTACCATTTCCCTTGACCAAGGAAATGGGTAATAGTGTCTGGTAATATACTTTGGTCAAGCGCTATTGAATTATTACTTATAGTGAATGGACTATAATCTTTCCTCCACATCCCTCACTATCTTCTCACCTTATCCCAATCTATGTATGGTATCCAAACCCTGCAGGTACAGTTGGCTGCACATATTCCGTTCCTCAACCATCCCGATGGGTCGTGATTTAATAGCGCTGTACCAACCTACCCAGTCTAGCCCAGTCCTCCTCCGTCGCTCCACCACCTACCTTTCCTCCCTCCCTTCCACTGTTGGTGGGAGGTGAAGTGAGGGAGCTGGTTGGGGAGGCGGGTGCAGAGGTGACACATCACGACCCCACCCCCAGGATGGTGAAGGAGCGCAGTATGTGCAGCAAACTGTACCATCAGCACTATGTTCAGTGAATAACATCACCATTTGAGGAGGAACAAGTCAATAAAGTGCTCCTCCTCAAATGAAGTTTTTATTGATTCTGTCATCTTTTCGGAGTTCATTATAACACTATACGCACTCCCAAGTATCAGTAATACAATAGGAATGTGTACCTTCGTATCTACAGTTTGTGTGTTTGACCGCCCTTGTGGCCGTCACCCTGGCCCGCCCTGACGGTGGATACAACGCCCCGCATCCACATCCTACTCCCTCCTACAATGCCCCGCATCCACATCCTACTCCCTCCTACAACACCCCTGCTCCTTCCTACAATGCCCCCCACCGCCCCAGCTACAGCGGCCCTGAACAGTATCCCGATGTAAGTAAAGCGTGCCTTTTCAATGCTTATGTATAACCAGAAATTACCATTTACCAATTTTAGTATCGTTATCAAATAAATAAGTTATACCTCTGACTAGAGATATAGATAGATAGATAGATAACTAGACTGGATAAATATGTCCCACTTCAGTGAGTGAATGCAAGCCGGTACTAATATACTTTAAATCATCCCTCTTTTATGCTTGCAATAACGTTTTTTTCTAAAATAATAAGTAACACCTGATTATTATATGGTGATTCAGCATTTTCAAAATATTGTGTAATACAAGAGCCATAATATCCTGAAAAGTGTTACTGTACCTAAAAAAAAACAATATATCTTTAATCCCCGACCCTTTTCCTTCAGGCTGCCCCCGTGTACGACACCCATTACGCTGTGAGGGACGACTACTCCGGCGTTGAATTCGGTCAGAACGAGGCTCGCAACGGTTACGACACCCAGGGCTCCTACTACGTGGCCCTTCCTGACGGTCGTGTCCAGAAGGTGACCTACTACGTCAACGGTGATTCTGGCTACCAGGCTGAGGTCACATACGAGGGTGAGGCTCAGTACCCCGACCACCAATCCTACCAGCCTGCCCCAGCCTACTCTCCTGCCCCAGCCTACAGCCCCGCACCTGCTAGATACCAGTAAACCCGATATAACTGAGCCTTCAGTCAACATGATTCTAGTTCTCTAACTATCTGCTCCAGTGTGTGATTTCTCAACAAACTTGTTACACATGTACATGTATACGATTGTATTTATAAACATATTGTCGAAATAAATTATAATTCCAATTACTTGTTTCTTTTGTAATGGCGCAGGCAATGTTCCAAAACAACAAAATGTATTCAGACTCATCAAAGACCATCCATTTTACATTAGTAGTTTTATGGTTATGGTCCTGCTCCATAAGTAGTGTTTCTAAAGGCTTCCTCTTTAGGCTCCTAGAGATGCAAAGAATATACCAGGCACCGGTTCCTACATGTTCTCTTACTCGTATAACCATTTCATAACAACAACGAGTAGAGTGGGAACTAAAACCCCATGGAACAGTTTGACAGGTTCACTTCGTTCTACAACTGACAGATCAGGAAGGTTTGCTGTTCCCAGGCATATAAAAAATGACAGCAAATCTTATAAGGGCTCGGTTTAGATTTCCTCCTATTTTGGTTATCTCTGGTGCTATGCAGCTTCAATATACTCATAACAGGAGTTGATGCAGCTTTCTCTGTAGAAGCCAAGTAATGGTTTGGTGATCAGTGTGGCCTCGTTAAGGGGAGGCAGACCGTGTTTCTGGACCCCCTTCTCCCTATTGTTTAGCCCCACTAGTTTTGAGATTATAAGATGTTCGGCCCATTAGTTTGGCGATTTTAACACCTTTTGCACCGATTTGTTTTCAATTTTAAGACCTTTCGTGCCATTTAGGTGTCGATTATTTCCTGGCGAGCGAAAGCGAGCCTGCAATTTTAAGAGGAACCGGCCTTTGGCCGGGAAATTTACAGATTTATCTTGAAGGGCGGTCTACGAGGTGTTTTTCTAAGCTTGATGGAGGTCTAGGGAGGAAACTAAAAAAATATATGAATAAATTAATTAAAAGATCAAACAAACGGCCAGTCTCCCTTTAAGGTAGTGTCTGGTATGACTACATAAGTGGTACTTGCATATGAATATGTGTTGTCCGACTATTGGTTTTGCCTGTATTCTGTCCCTTGATTACTGGTATATAGTCAGATGCTGCTTGGAAGGCTGTGACCAAAGGAATTTCATCTTTATATATAAAAGTGTCAACCTCTGTCGCTTGGTTTGCGTTACTCCTTTGTTTTCAGAAATAAATCTGTTTCTTTCCCTTATCTGCTGGAAGAATCTATCCTCAGCTAAAGCCGGTATCACACGAGCGCTTTTTCACTCAACATCTATCCTTAACACTGGTGTAGCAGCTCATAAGGTAAACATTTAATATTTTTCTGTTACCTAAATTCATCTATCATCAGTCTAGTTTACGGTACCAGGGCAAAATACTCCAGAAATGTTGTCAGAAAAATGTTGATCATCGAATGTTGACTATAAAATCTCTCGTGTGATACCGCCTCAACTCGACCAACCTTAATTAAGGGAGCCCATCTCGCTTTTTTCTCATTCTCTCCCCCTCTCTTTGGCTTGTATCCATTCAGCCTACTTTTGTAAGACGTTTACCCAATCCAGGTGTCAATATTGTCCTGGCTCGCCAGCAAATTTATGTTTTTGTTTAAACAGAAAGCTGAATTTGTACTTTTTTCGATAGAAACATTTCTCCGGCGAAGCAGGATTTGTCAATATAATGCTGACTCGCTATCGCTCGCCAGGAAGAAAGCGACACCTGGATGGGGATAAACGTCTTAACACAGTAGGCTGAATGGGGCCGAATAGATACAAGCCAGAGAAAGGAAAAAGAGAAAAGGAGAGAAAAAGAGCAGCTCACCAACAAACATAGATGTGGGTGGTTTTCAGCTTCCTCTTCATCTTCTTAAGGGGACATGGGCCGGTTTTCTGTCCCACTTCCTCCCTCGTGTTTAGCCCCATTAGTTTTCAGATGTTAAGATGTTTGCCCCATTAGTTAGTCGATTTTAAGACCATTCGCCCCTTTTCTTCCTCAATATTTAGACCTTTCGTGCTATTTAGGTGTCGATGTTTTCCCTGGCGAACGATAATGAGTGTAATGTTGGAAGAACCGGCCTTAGGCCGGGAAATTTTTCTACCGAAAAATGTACAAATTAATCTAGAGGAGGGATCTAATGGTTGTTTTTAAATTTGATGGAGGTCTAGGGAGGAAACTAGAAACATAATGAATACATGCAAAAATCGCCCAAAAAGTGAACCATATCCCCTTAAGGTATTTCTTGAGTAAAGCCTCCTGCAGTTTACTATTTTCGACAAAGTAAAGCCTCATTGGGATATATGTAATGATTGTAAAATACTTAAATACATACGGTCACTTGAGTGGGAAAAATATTTGTCTTGTCAGCCTGGCTAATGCTTTTAATTAAGGGGAGATGGTTCACTTTTTGGGTGATTTTTGCATGTATTCATTATTTTTCTAGTTTCCTCCCTAGACCTCAATCAAATTTAAAAAAACATCCATTAGATCCCCATTCTAGATTAATCGGCCGGTTCTTCCAACATTACAGGCTCACTATCGTTCGCCATAGCACGAAAGGTCTAAATATTGACGAAGAAATGGGGTGAAAGGTCTTAAAATCGACTAACTAATGGGGCAAACATCTTAACATCTGAAAACTAATGGGGCTAAGCATGAGGAAGACAGGGGACCAGAAAACCAGCAAATCCCCATCTTAATTTTGACTCTGGTTTGTATTCCCCGACGCACTGCCAGAGGCGTGTTGAGCGCAAGAGGTTTTCTTAGGACTCTCGCCAAACTAATGGGCCGAACGTCTTATAATCTCAAAACTAGTGGGGCTAAACACGAGGGAAAAAAGGGACCAGAAAAACGGCCCATGTCCCCTTAACCCGTAAACGGCAGCAAAGCTCTTAAGAGGTTTTACTGGGCGACGGCGGCAAAGCTCTTAAGAGGGAGGCCTAAAAATACCATTTAAATAGCACTAAAAATTTTTTTTTTTTTTCCCTATACCTCATATCACTCCTCCACATCCCCTCCTTCCTCCCTTTCCCCTCCCCCTTCAATTATCACCTATTTTCCCTGTTATTCCCTAATTTGTTGGTATATTTTTGTGCTAACATTAGCAAACTGTGTGGGGGATGTGCTTACGTGCCTAGAGGGTGTGTTACAGAACCGAGTGTGTGTATGAGTAGGCTCAGTGTGGCTTGAGGCCTCGTGGAGGGAGGGGTTGCCTCAATTTTCTCCATAATTCATGAATGGGCTGGTCCATCTATATTCGCGATTTTGACCAGAAAAATTATATTTTCACTGGTTTATTGTTGTTACAGGTTACTATCTTCATAGTGAAGGTAAAATAGGCTCATATGAATAGGTAATAACGATATTTATCGTAAAATGATGATTATAGGCCTGAATGGAGCCAATATGCTCGCCCATGGGGAGCTAGTTCATTACCCCCCCCTCGCCGTTCCCGGGTTAAGAGTGAGATCTGTGGAGAGTGAAGGTGACGCCACAAAAGCCCCGCCCTGAATTCATCCTAACCATAAACTGATCATCAAACACTCCTATAGTTTGGCGATATTTAAGACCATTCGTGCCATTTAGATGTCGATTTTTCCTGGCGAGCGTTAGCGAGCCTGCAATTTAGGAGGTACCGAAAAATTCACAGATTTTTTATTGCGGGATGATTATTAAGCTTGGTGGAGAGAGTGAGAGTGAGAGAGAGAGTGAGAGTGTGTGAGAGTGTGTGAGAGTGAGAGAGAGAGTGAGTGTGTGAGAGTGTGTGAGAGTGAGAGAGAGAGAGAGAGAGAGAGAAGATATACTCAGACTACACAGACCTTGCGGTCCCTACTACGTGGTCCGGCCTTAACACTACTATGCAGAGACAGCTTATAGTAGAAGAATAGGACAGCTAAGTAGAAAAGAGAGAGAGAAAGTGAGTGTGTGTGAGAGTGAGAGTGAGAGTGAGAGAGAAAGAGAAAGAGAGAGAAAGTGAGTGTGAGAGTGAGAATGAGACAGAGAGAGAGAGAGAAAGTGAGTATGTGAGAGTGAGTGAGAGAGAAAGAGAAAGAGAGAGAGAAAGTGAGTGTGAGAGTAAGAGACAGAGAGAGAGAAAGTGAGTGTGAGAGAGAGAAAGAGAAAGTGAGAGTGAGAGTGAGAGAGAAAGTGAGTGTGTGAGAGAGAGAGAGAGAGAGAGAGAAAGTGATTGAGAGAGAGCGAGAGAGAGAGAGAGAGAAAGTGAGAGTGAGCGAGAGAGAGAGAGAGAGAAAGTGAGAGTGAGAGAGACATACAGATAGACAGACTCTTTCCCTCAGCACTGAAGGCCGTAGAACCGACACATTTCCGCCGACACTTCCGTTCACCGACAAAGATTTCACGTCGTCTTATATTTCTCACGCCAAATTCTCGAACGTTAGCGAAAGTACGGTGGCGCCAATAGATGTGTGTGAATTTATTTATTCATTTTGTGTTTTAATGTTGTGTTGTGTTGGCCCTGTTCGGGATGTACATAAATACATCCATAACATATACCTTCCAGCTATATACTTGCATAATTAGGAATAAGTCAGGTCCATGATTTTTTATGAGCGATTAAACTCATGTGTGTGTGAAAAGGAACACCTTGAGATGGTTCGGCCATATGTACGTATGGGAAGCGAGAGAATGACTAAGAGGGTGTACGAGAGCGAGGTGGAAGGACAGAGAGGGAGAGGTAAATGGAGAGAGAGGTGGAGGGATGGAGTGAAGTATATGAATGTAGGCGGTGCTGGTTGGGAGGAGGGGCTTCGACTGACTGGGGACAGAGGTGCATGAGGGCGTTTCATTCGTGGTTACCCCTTTGGGTATAACGGCATCAGGCAATAGATAGATAGATAGATAGTGTGTGTGTGTGTGTGTGTTCATCAATTGTGCAGTGAAGGGTAAGGTTAGAGCATAAAATGCTTTCTAAGGTCTTCCCTCCCTCCCTCACTCACACACACACATACACACACACTTATCCATACCACACCACGCCTATTCTCAGTGACGTCATACAGACAAACAGACAGACAGACACACAGTAGTATATATAACACAGTGTGGACCTTCCTACACTACACTTCACAAGTATCACCACAACCAACAACATGTTCGCTAAGGTAATACAACTTTTCAATCTTCACTCAGATTATACTATTATACTAGACAGATAGAGGTGGAAATACACATACATCTGCACATATCAAGTGTAATATTATGCAAATCTTATTGCATTCTGGATTGAAACATTCCGCTGCACATATATTCCTTTAACAATTTATAAGTCATTTCAGTGTTTAATTAATTAGTATAAACAATACAATAATCTTTTTTGTACTCACATCGAACTTTACCGGTGTACAAGAATCACTACGAGTTGCCTTTACAGATACTATAGTCCATTCTTGTTTAATGGGCCAGTAACCGTGACGTCTATCCTCTGTAACTCAAAACAGGCAGCAGCATATGGGCTGTAAATTGCCACACCTACTCCCTAGTTGACCCTTCCTCAATGGTAGAAATAATAGTCTGAGTACTCTAGTCGTGTATGGGTTACAAAGGATAGAAGTCACGATTTCTGGCCTACATCAAATGAATGGACTATAGTGTCTGTAAAGGCAACTCATAGTGATTCTTATACACCGGCTCGGTAGTGTAGGGGGAAACGTCTCGGCCTCCCACCCTGGGTGACCCGAGTTCAATCCCACGCTCAGGCATGAAGGTATTTCGCATACACTGGTAGCCGGTACCATTTCCCTTGAGCAAGGAAATGGGTAATAGTGTCTGGTAATATACTTTGGTCAAGCGCTATTGAATTATTACTTATAGTGAATGGACTATAATCTTTTTTTCCTCCACATCCCTCACTATCTTCTCACCTTATCCCAATCTATGTATGGTATCCAAACCCTGCAGGTACAGTTTGCTGCACATATTCCGTTCCTCAACCATCCCGATGGGTCGTGATTTAATAGCGCTGTACCCACCTACCCAGTCTAACCCAGTCCTCCTCCGTCGCTCCACCACCTACCTTTCCTCCCTCCCTTCCACTGTTGGTGGGAGGTGAAGTGAGGGAGCTGGTTGGGGAGGCGGGTGCAGAGGTGACACATCACGACCCCACCCCCAGGATGGTGAAGGAGCGCAGTATGTGCAGCAAACTGTACCATCAGCACTATGCTCAGTGAATAACATCACCATTTGAGGAGGAACAAGTCAATAAAGAGCTCCTCCTCAAATGAAGTTTTTATTGATTCTGTCATCTTTTCGGAGTTCATTATAACACTATACGCACTCCCAAGTATCATTAATACAATAGGAATGTGTACCTTCATATCTACAGTTTGTGTGTTTGACCGCCCTTGTGGCCGTCACCCTGGCCCACCCTGACAGTGGATACAACGCCCCGCATCCACATCCTACTCCCTCCTACAACGCCCCGCATCCACATCCTACTCCCTCCTACAACACCCCTGCTCCTTCCTACAACGCCCCCCACCGCCCCAGCTACAGCGGCCCTGAACAGTATCCCAATGTAAGTAAAGCGTGGCTTTTCAATGCTTATGTATAACCAGAAATTACCATTTACCAATTTTAGTATCGTTATCAAATAAATAAGTTATACCTCTGACTAGAGATATAGATAGATAGATAGATAACTAGACTGGATAAATATGTCCCACTTCAGTGAGTGAATGCAAGCCGGTACTAATATACTTTAAATCATCCCTCTTTTATGCTTGCAATAACGTTTTTTTCTAAAATAATAAGTAACACCTGATTATTATATGGTGATTCAACATTTTCAAAATATTGTGAAATACAAGAGCCATAATATCCTGAAAAGTGTTACTGTACTTAAAAAAACAATATATCTTTAATCCCTGACCCTTTTCCTTCAGGCTGCCCCCGTGTACGACACCCAGTACGCTGTGAGGGACGACTACTCCGGCGTTGAATTCGGTCAGAACGAGGCTCGCAACGGTTACGACACCCAGGGCTCCTACTACGTGGCCCTTCCTGACGGTCGTGTCCAGAAGGTGACCTACTACGTCAACGGTGATTCTGGCTACCAGGCTGAGGTCACATATGAGGGTGAGGCTCAGTACCCCGACCACCAATCCTACCAGCCTGCCCCAGCCTACAGCCCCGCACCTGCTAGATACCAATAAACCCAATATAACTGAGCCTTCAGTCAACATGATTCTAGTTCTCTAACTATCTGCTTCAGTGTGTGATTTCTCAACAAACTAGTTACACATGTACATGTATACGATTGTATTTATAAACATATTGTCGAAATAAATTATAATTCCAATTACTTGTTTCTTTTGTAATGGCGCAGGCAATGTTCCAAAACAACAAAATGTATTCAGACTCATCAAAGACCATCCATTTTACATTAGTAGTTTTATGGTTATGGTCCTGCTCCATAAGTAGTGTCTCTAAAGGCTTCCTGTTTAGGCTCCTAGAGATGCAAAGGAATATACCAGGCACCGGTTCCTACATGTTCCCTTACTCGTATAACCATTTCATAACAACAACGAGTAGAGTGGGAACTAAAACCACATGGAACAGTTTGGCAGGTTCACTTCGTTCTACAACTGACAGATGAGGAAGGTTTGCTGTTCCCAGGCATATAAAAAATGACAGCAAATCTTATAAGGGCTCGGTTTAGATTTCCTCCTATTTTGGTTATCTCTGGTGCTATGCAGCTTCAATATACTCATAACAGGAGTTGATGCAGCTTTCTCTGTAGAATCCAAGTAACGGTTGGGTGATCAGTGTGGCCTCGTTAAGGGGAGGCAGACCGTGTTTCTGGACCCCCTTCTCCCTATTGTTTAGCCCCACTAGTTTTGAGATTATAAGACGTTCGGCCAATTAGTTTGGTGATTTTAACACCTTTTGCACCGATTTGTTGTCAATTTTAAGACCTTTTGTGCCATTTAGGTGTCGATTATTTCCTGGCGAGCGAAAGCGAGCCTGCAATTTTAAGAGGAACCGGCCTTTGGCCGGGAAATTTTTCTACCGAAACATTTACAGACTTATCTTGAAGGGCGGTCTAGGGGTGTTTTTCTAAGCTTGATGGAGGTGTAGGGAGGAAACTAAAATAATATATGAATAAATTAATTAAAAGATCAAACAAACGGCCAGTCTCCCTTGAAGGTAGTGTCTGGTATGACTACATAAGTGGTACTTGCATATGAATATGTGTTGTCCGACTATTGGTTTTGCCTGTATTCTGTCCCTTGATTACTGGTATATAGTCAGATGCTGCTTGGAAGGCTGTGACCAAAGGAATTTCAACTTTATATATAAAAGTGTCAACCTCTGTCGCTTGGTTTGCGTTACGCCTTTGTTTCCAGAAATAAATCTGTTTCTTTCCCTTATCTGCTGGAAGAATCTATCCTCAGCTAAAGCCGGTATCACACGAGCGCTTTTTCACTCAACATTTATCCTTAACACTGGTCTAGCAGCTCATAAGTTAAACATTTAACATTTTCTGTTACCTAAATTCATCTATCACAGTCTAGTTTCCGTTACCAGGGCAAAATACTCCAGAAATGATGCCAGAAATTTTTTGATCATCGAATGTTGACGATAAAATTTCTTGTGTGATACCGCCTCAACTCGACCAACCTTAAGGGAGCCCATCTCGCTTTTTTTCTCATTCTCTCCCTCTCTCTTTGGCTTGTATCCATTCAGCCCCATTCTGCCTACTATTGTAAGACGTTTACCCCATCCAGGTGTCAATATTTTCCTGGCGAGCGGTAGCAAGCCAGCAAATTTATGTTTTTGTTTTGACAGAAATCTGAATTTGTACTTTTTTCGATAGAAACATTTCTCCGGCGAAGCCGGATTTCTCAATATAATGCTGACTCGCTATCGCTCGGCAGGAAGAAAGCGACACCTGGATGGGGATAAACGTCTTAACACAGTAGGCTGAATGGGGCCGAATAGATACAAGCCAGAGAAAGGATAAAGAGAAAAGGAGAGAAAAAGCGCAGCTCACCAACAAACATAGATGTGGGTGGTTTTCAGCTTCCTCTTCATCTTCTTAAGGGGACATGGGCCGATTTTCTGGACCACTTCCTCCCTCGTGTTTAGCCCCATTAGTTTTCAGATGTTAAGATGTTTACCCCATTAGTTAGTCGATTTTAAGATCTTTCGCCCCATTTTTTCGTCAATATTTAGACCGTTCGTGCTATTTAGGTGTCGATGTTTTCCCTGGCGAACAATAATGAGCCTGTAATGTTGGAAGAAACGGCCTTCGGCCGGGAAATTTTTCTACCGAAAAATGTACAAATTAATCTAGAGGGGGGATCTAATGGATGTTTTGTTTTTAAATTTGATGGAGATCTAGGGAGGAAACTAGAAACATAATGAATACATGCAACAATCGCCCAAAAAGTGAACCATCTCACCTTAAGGTATTTCTTGAGTTAAGCCTCCTGCAGTTTACTATTTTCGACAAAGTAAGCCTAATTGGGATATATGTAATGATTGTAAAATACTTAAATACATTCGGTCACTTGAGTGGGAAAAATATTTGTGTTGTCAGCCTGGCTAATGCTTTTAATTTAAGGGGAGATGGTTCACTTTTTGGGTGATTTTTGCATGTATTCATTATTTTTCTAGTTTCCTCCCTAGACCTCCATCAAATTTAAAAAAACATCCATTAGATCCCCATTCTAGATTAATCGGCCGGTTCTTCCAACATTACAGGCTCACTATCGTTCGCCATAGCACGAAAGGTCTAAATATTAACGAAGAAATGGGGCGAAAGGTCTTAAAATCGACTAACTAATGGGGCAAACATCATAACATCTGAAAACTAATGGGGCTAAGCATAAGGAAGAAGGGAGACCAGAAAACCGGCCCATCCCCATCTTAATTTTGACTCTGGTTTGTATTCCCCGACGCACTGCCAGAGGCGTGTTGAGCGCAAGGGTTTTTCTTAGGACTCTCGCCAAAGTAATGGGCTTATAATCTCAAAACTAGTGGGGCTAAACACGAGGGAAAAAAGGGACCAGAAAAACGGCCCATGTCCCCTTAAGAGTGAGATCTGTGGAGAGTGAAGGTGAGGCCACAAAAGCCCCGCCCTGAATTCATCCTAACCACAAACTGATCATCAGACACTCCTATAGTTTGGCGATATTTAAGACCATTCGTGCCATTTAGATGTCGATTTTTCCTGGCGAGCGAAAGCGAGCCTGCAATTTCGGAGGTACCGAAAAATTCACAGATTTTTATTGCGGGATGATTATTAAGCTTGGTGGAGAGAGAGAGTGAGAGTGAGAGAGAGAGAAGATATACTCAGACCACACAGACCTTGCGGTCCCTACAAGGTGGTCCGGCCTTAACACTACTATGCAGGGACAGCTTATAGTAGAAGAATAGGACAGCTACCTAGAAAAGAGAGAGAGAGAAAGTGAGTGAGAGTGAGAAAGAGAAAGTGAATGTGCGAGTGAGAGTGAGAGACAGAGAGAGAGAGAGAGAGAGAAAGTGAGTGAGTGAGAGTGAGAGAAAGAGAAAGAGAGAGAATGTGAGAGAAAGAGAGAGTAAGTGAGTGTGAGAGTGAGAGAGAGAGAGAGAAAGTGAGTGAGAGAGAGAGAGAGAGAGAGAGAGAGAGAGAGAGAGAGAGAGAGAGAGAGAGAGAAAGAAAGTGAGAGTGAGACAGACATACAGATAGACAGACTCTTTCCCTCAGCACTGAAGGCCGTAGAACCGACACATTTCCGCCGACACTTCCGTTCACCGACAAAGAATTCACGTCGTCTTATTTTTCTCACGCCAAATTCTCGGACGTTAGCGAAAGTACGGTGGCGCCAATAGATGTGTGTGAATTTATTTATTTATTTATTTATTCATTTTGTGTTTTAATGTTGTGTTGTGTTGGCCCTGTTTGGGATGTACATAAATATATCCATAACATATACCTTCCAGCAATATACTTGCATAATTAGGAATAAGTCAGGTCCATGAATTTTTATGAGCGATTAAACTCATGTGTGTGTGAAAAGGAACACCTTCAGATGGTTCGGCCATAATTATGGACGTATGGGAAGCGAGAGAATGACTAAGAGGGTGTACGAGAGCGAGGTGGAAGGACAGAGAGGGAGAGGTAAACCGAGAGAGAGGTGGAGTGATGGAGTGATGCAGTATATGAATGAAGGCAGTGCTGGTTGGGAGGAGGGGCTTCGACTGACTGGGGACAGAGGTGCATGGGGGCGTTTCGTTCGTGGCTACCATCGCGGCGTCAGGAAATAGATAGATAGATAGATAGATAGATAGATAGTGTGTGTGTGTGTGTGTGTGTGTGTTTATCAATTGTGCAGTGAAGGGTAAGGTTAGAGCTTTAAATACTTTCTAAGGTCGTCCGTCCCTCCCTCCCTCACTCACTCACTCACACACACACACACACACAGTCACACACTTATCCATACCGCACCACGCCTATTCTCAGTGACGTCATACAGACAAACAGACAGACATACATACAGACAGTATTATATATAACATAGTGTGGCCCTTCCTACACTACACTTCACAAGTATCACCACAACCAACAACATGTTCGCTAAGGTAATACAACTTTTCAATCTTCACTCAGATTATACTATTATACTAGATAGATTGAGGTGGAAAAATTATATATGTATATAGCAAGTGTAATTCAAATCTTATTGCATTCTGGATTGAAACATAATCCGCTTGCACATATATTCCTTTAACAATGTATCAGTCATTATTAAGTCGTTTCAGTGTTTAATTAATTAGTATAAACAATCCAATAATCTTTTGTGTATTCACATCGAATTTACCGGTGTACAAGAATCACTATGAGTTGCCTTTACAAATACTATAGTCCATTCTTTTTTAATGGGCCAGAAACCGTGACGTCTATCCTCTGTAGCTCAAAACAGGCAGCAGCACATGGGCTGTAAATTGTCACACCTACTCCCTGGTTGACCCTTCCTCAATGGTAGAAATAATAGTCTGATTACTCTAGTCGTGTATGGGTTACAAAGGAGAGAAGTCACGATTTCTGGCCTACTTCAAATGAATGGACTATAGTACCTGTAAAGGCAACTCGTAGTAATTCTTATACACCGGCTCGGTAGTGTAGTGGAATACGTCTCGGCCTCCCGCCCCGGGTGACCCGAGTTCAATCCCACGCTCAGGCATAAAAGCATTTCGCATACACTGGAGGCCGGTACCATTTCCCTTGAGCAAGGAAATGTGTAATAGTGTCTGGTGATATACTTTTGACAAGCGCTATTGAATTATTACTTATAGTGAATGGACTATAATCTTTCTTTACCCCACATCCCTCAGTATCTTCTCACCTTATCCCAATCTATGTATGGTATCCAAACCCTTCAGGTACAGTTTGCCGCACATATTCCATTCCTCAACCATCTCGATGGGTCGTGATTTGGTACCGCTGCACCCACCTACCCAGTCTAGCCCAGTCCTCCTCCGTCGCTCCACCACCTACCTTTCCTCCCTCCCTTCCACTGTTGGTGGGAGGTGGAGTGAGGGAGAGGGTTGGGGAGGTGGGTGCAGAGGTGCCACATCACGACCCCACCCCCAGGATGGTGAAGGAGCGCAGTATGTGCAGCAAACTGTACCATCAGCACTATGCTCAGTGAATAACATCACCATTTGAGGAGGAACAAGTCAATAAAGTGCTCCTCCTCATATGAAGTTGTTATTGATTCTGTCATTTTTTCGGTGTTCATTATAACACTATACGCACTCTCAAGTATCAGTAATACAATAGGAATGTTTACCTTCATATCTACAGTTTGTGTGTTTGACCGCCCTTGTGGCCGTCACCCTGGCCCGCCCTGACGGTGGATACAACGCCCCGCATCCACATCCTACTCCCTCTTACAACGCCCCGCATCCACATCCTACTCCCTCCTACAACACCCCTGCTCCTTCCTACAACACCCCCCACCGCCCCAGCTACAGCGGCCCTGAACAGTATCCCGATGTAAGTAAAGCGTGGCTTTTCAATGCTTATGTATAACCAGAAATTACCATTTACCAATTTTAGTATCGTTATCAAATAAATAAGTTATACCTCTGACTAGAGATATAGATAGATAGATAGATAACTAGACTGGATAAATATGTCCCACTTCAGTGAGTGAATGCAAGCCGGTACTAATATACTATAAATCATCCCTCTTTTATGCTTACAATAATGTTGTTTTCTAAAATAATAAGTAACACCTGATTATTATATGGTGATTCAGCATTTTCAAAATATTGTGAAGTACAAGAGCCATAATATCCTGAAAAGTGTTACTGTACTTAACAAAACAATATATCTTTAATCCCTGACACTTTTCCTTCAGGCTGCCCCGGTGTACGACACCCAGTACGCTGTGAGGGACGACTACTCCGGCGTTGAATTCGGTCAGAACGAGGCTCGCAACGATTACGACACCCAGGGCTCCTACTACGTGGCCCTTCCTGACGGTCGTATCCAGAAGGTGACCTACTACGTCAACGGTGACTCCGGCTACGTGGCTGAGGTCACATACGAGGGTGAGGCTCAGTACCCCGACAACCAATCCTACCAGCCTGCCCCAGCCTACCAGCTTGCCCCAGCCTACTCTCCTGCCCGAGCCTATGGTCCCGCACCTGCTAGTTACCAGTAAACCCGATATAACTGAGCCTTTAGTCAACATGATTCTAGTTCTCTAACTATCTGGTCCAGTGTGTGATTTCTCAACAAACTAGTTACACATGTACATACATACATATTGTCGAAATAAATTATAATTCCAATTACTCTTGTTTCTTTTGTAATGGCGCATGCAATGTTTCAAAACAACAAAATGTATTCAGACTCATCAAAGATCATCCATTTTACATTAGCAGTTATATGGTTATGGTCCTGCTCCATAAGTAGTGTCATTAAAGGATTCCTCTTTAGGCTCCTAGAGGTGCAAAGTAATATATCAGGCACCGGTTCCTACATGTTCCCAGGCATATAAAAAATGACAGCAAATCTTATAAGGGCTCGGTTTAGATTTCCTCATATGTTGGTTATCTCTGGTGCTATCCAGCTTCAATATACTCAAAACAGGAGTTGATGCAGCTTTCTCTGTAGAAGCCAAGTAATGGTTGGGTGATCAGTGTGGCCTCGTTAAGGGGAGGCAGACCGTGTTTCTGGACCCCCTTCTCCCTATTGTTTAGCCCCACTAGTTTTGAGATTATAAGACGTTCGGCCAATTAGTTTGGCGATTTTAACATCTTTTGCACCGATTTGTTGTCAATTTTAAGACCTTTCGTGCCATTTAGGTGTCGATTATTTCCTGGCGAGCGATAGCGAGCCTGCAATTTTAAGAGGAACCGGCCTTCGGCCGAGAAATTTACAGATTTATCTTGAAGGGCGGTCTAGGGGGTGTTTTTCTAAGCTTGATGGAGGTCTAGGGAGGAAACTAAAATAATATATGAATAAATTAATTAAAAGATCAAACAAACGGCCAGTCTCCCTTTAAGGTAGTGTCTGGTATGACTACATAAGTGGTAGTTGCATATGAATATGTGTTGTCCGACTATTGGTTTTTCCTGTATTCTGTCCCTTGATTACTGTTATATAGTCAGATGCTGCTTGGAAGGCTGTGACCAAAGGAATTTCATCTTTATATATAAACGTGTCAACCTTTGTCGCTTGGTTTGCGTTACTCCTTTGTTTCCAGAAATAAAACAGTTTCTTTCCATTATCTGCTGGAAGAATCTACCCTCAGCTAAAGCCGGTATCACACGAGCGCTTTTTCACTCTACATTTATCCTTAACACTGGTCTAGCAGCTCATAAGTTAAACATTTAATATTTTTCTGTTACCTAAATTCATCTATCACAGTCTAGTTTCCGATACCAGGGCAAAATACTCCAGAAATGATGCCAGAAAAATGTTGATCATCGAATGTTGACTATAAAATCTCTCGTGTGATACCGCCTCAACTCGACCAACCTTATGGGAGCCCATCTCGCTTTTTTTCTCATTCTCTCCCTCTCTCTTAGGCTTGTATCCATTCAGCCCCATTCTGCCTACTATTGTAAGACGTTTACCCCATCCAGGTGTCAATATTTTCCTGGCGAGAGGTAGCAAGCCAGCAAATTTATGGTTTTGTTTTGACAGAAAGCTGAATTTGTACTTTTTTCGATAGAAACATTTCTCCGGCGAAGCCGGATTTCTCAATATAATGCTGACTCGCTATCGCTCGCCAGGAAGAAAGCGACACCTGGATGGGGATAAACGTCTTAACACAGTAGGCTGAATGGGGCCGAATAGATACAAGCCAGAGAAAGGAAAAAAAGAAAAGGAGAGAAAAAGAGCAGCTCACCAACAAACATTGATGTGGGTGGTTTTCAGCTTCCTCTTCATCTTCTTAAGGGGACATGGGCCGATTTTCTGGACCACTTCCTCCCTCCTGTTTAGCCCCATTACTTTTCAGATGTTAAGATGTTTACCCCATTAGTTAGTCGATTTTAAGACCTTTCGCCCCATTTTTTCGTCAATATTTAGACCTTTCGTGCTATTTAGGTGTCGATGTTTTCCCTGTCGAACAATAATGAGCCTGTAATGTTGGAAGAAACGGCCTTCGGCCGGGACATTTTTCTACCGAAAAATGTACAAATTAATCTAGAGGGGGGATCTAATGGATGTTTTGTTTTTAAATTTGATGCGGGTCTAGGGAGGAAACTAGAAACATAATGAATACATGCAAAAATCGCCCAAAAAGTGAACCATCTCCCCTTACGGTATTTCTTGAGTAAAGCCTCCTGCAGTTTACTATTTTCGACAAAGTAAAGCCTCATTGGGATATATGTAATGATTGTAAAATACTTAAATACATACGGTCACTTGAGTGGGAAAAATATTTGTCTTGTCAGCCTGGCTAATGCTTTTAATTAAGGGGAGATGGTTCACTTTTTGGGTGATTTTTGCATGTATTCATTATTTTTCTAGTTTCCTCCCTAGACCTCCATCAAATTTAAAATAAAACATCCATTAGATCCCCATTCTAGTTTAATCGGCCGGTTCTTCCAACATTACAGGCTCAATATCGTTCGCCATAACACGAAAGGTCTAAATATTGACGAAGAAATGGGGCGAAAGGTCTTAAAATCGACTAACTAATGGGGCAAACATCTTAACATCTGAAAACTAATGGTGCTAAGGATGAGGAAGAAGGGGGACCAGAAAACCGGCCCATCCCCATCATAATTTTGACTCTGGTTTGTATTCCCCGACGCACTGCCAGAGGCGTGTTGAGCGCAAGGGGTTTTCTTAGGACTCTCGCCAAACTAATGGGCCGAACGTCTTATAATCTCAAAACTAGTGGGGCTAAACACGAGGGAAAAAAGGGACCTGAAAAACGGCCCATGTCCCCTTAACCCGTAAACGGCGGCAAAGCTCTTAAGAGGTTTTACTGGGCGACGGCGGCAAAGCTCTTAAGAGGGAGGCCTAAAAATACCATTTAAACAGCACTAAACAATTTTTTTTTTTTTTTCCCTATACCTCATATCACTCCTCCACATCCCCTCCTTCCTCCCTTTCCCCTCCCCCTTCAATTATCACCTATTTTCCCTGTTATTCCCTAATTTGTTGGTATATTTTTGTGCTAACATTAGCAAACTGTGTGGGGGATGTGCTTACGTGCCTAGCGGGTGTGTTACACAACCGAGTGTGTGTATGAGTAGGCTCAGTGTAGCTTGAGGCCTCGTGGAGGGAGGGGTTGCCTCAATTTTCTCCATAATTAATGAATGGGCTGGTCCATCTATATTCGCGATTTTGACTAGAAAAATTATATTTTCACTTGTTTTATTGTTGTTACAGGTTACTATCTTCATAGTGAAGGTAAAATAGGCTCATATGAATAGGTAATAACGATATTTATCGTAAAATGATGATTATAGGCCTGAATGGAGCCAATATGCTCGCCCATGGGGAGCTAGTTCATTACCCTCCCCTTGCCGTTCCCGGGTTAAGAGTGAGATCTGTGGAGAGTGAAGGTGACGCCACAAAAGCCCCACCCTGAATTCATCCTAACCATAAACTGATCATCAAACACTCCTATAGTTTGGCGATATTTAAGACCAATCGTGCCATTTAGATGTCGATTTTTCCTGGCGAGCGTTAGCGAGCCTGCAATTTAGGAGGTACCGAAAAATTCACAGATTTTTATTGCGGGATGATTATTAAGCTTGGTGGAGAGAGAGAGAGAGTGTGTGAGAGAGAGTGTGTGTGTGAGAGTGAGAGCGAGAGAGAGAAGATATACTCAGACCACACAGACCTTGCGGTCCCTACTAGGTGGTCCGGCCTTAACACTACTATGCAGGGACAGCTTATAGTAGAAGAATAGGACAGCTAAGTAGAAAAGAGAGAGAGAAAGTGAGTGTGTGTGAGAGTGAGAGTGAGAGAGAAAGAGAAAGAGAGAGAAAGTGAGTGTGAGTGTGAGAGTGAGAGCGAGAGAAAGTGAGAGTGAGCGAAAGAGAAAGAGAGAGAAAGTGAGTGTGAGAGTGAGAGACAGAGAGAGGGAGAGAAAGTGAGTGAGAGAGAGAGAGAAAGTTTGAGTGAGAGTGAGAGAGAGAGAGAAAGTGAGTGTGAGAGAGAGAGAGAGAGAGAAAGTGAGTGAGAGAGAGAGAAAGTGAGTGAGAGAGAGAGAGAGAAAGAAAGTGAGAGTGAGAGAGACATACAGATAGACGGACTCTTTCCCTCAGCACTGAAGGCCGTAGTACCGACACATTTCCGCCGACACTTCCGTTCACCAACAAAGAATTCACGTCGTCTTATTTTTCTCACGCCAAATTCTCGGACGTTAGCGAAAGTACAGTGGCGCCAATAGATGTGTGTGAATTTATTTATTTATTTATTTATTCATTTTGTGTTTTAATGTTGTGTTGTGTTGGCCCTGTTCGGGATGTACATAAATACATCCATAACATATACCTTCCAGCTATATACTTGCATAATTAGGAATAAGTCAGGTCCATGATTTTTTATGAGCGATTAAACTCATTTGTGTGTGAAAAGGAACACCTTGAGATGGTTCGGCCATATGTACGTATGGGAAGCGAGAGAATGACTAAGAGGGTGTACGAGAGCGAGGTGGAAGGACAGAGAGGGAGAGGTAAACCGAGAGAGAGGTGGAGGGATGGAGTGAAGTATATGAATGTAGGCGGTGCTGGTTGGGAGGAGGGGCTTCGACTGACTGGGGACAGGGGTGCATGAGGGCGTTTCATTCGTGGTTACTCCTTTGGGTATCATGGCATCAGGCAATAGATAGATAGATAGATAGTGTGTGTGTGTGTGTGTGTTCATCAATTGTGCAGTGAAGGGTAAGGTTAGAGCGTAAAATGCTTTCTAAGGTCTTCCCTCCCTCCCTCACTCACCCACACACACACACAGTCACACACTTATCCATACCACACCACGCCTATTCTCAGTGACGTCATACAGACAAACAGACACACAGTAGTATATATAACACAGTGTGGACCTTCCTACACTACACTTCACAAGTATCACCACAACCAACAACATGTTCGCTAAGGTGATACAACTTTTCAACCTTCACTCAGATTATACTATTATACTAGACAGATTGAGGTGGCAATACACATACATCTGCACATATCAAGTGTAATATTATGCAAATCTTATTGCATTCTGGATTGAAACATATAACGCTTGCACATATATTCCTTTAACAATGTATCAGTCATTCTTAAGTCATTTCAGTGTTTAATTAATTAGTATAAACAATCCAATAATCTTTTTTGTATTCACATCGAATTTACCAGAGTACAAGAATTACTACGAGTTGCCTTTACAGATACTATAGTCCATTCTTGTTTAATGGGCCAGAAACCGTGACGTCTATCCTCTGTAACTCAAAACAGGCAGCAGCATATGGGCTGTAAATTGCCACACCTACTCCCTGGTTGACCCTTCCTCAATGATAGAAATAATAGTCTGATTACTCTAGTCGTGTATGGGTTACAAAGGATAGAAGTCACGATTTCTGGCCTACATCAAATGAATGGACTATAGTGTCTGTAAAGGCAACTCGTAGGGATTCTTATACACCAGCTCGGTAGTGTAGTGGGCAACGTCTCGGCCTCCCACCCTGGGTGACCCGAGTTCAATCCCACGCTCAGGCATGAAGGTATTTCGCATACACTGGTAGCCGGTACCATTTCCCTTGAGCAAGGAAATGGGTAATAGTGTCTGGTAATATACTTTGGTCAAGCGCTATTGAATTATTACTTATAGTGAATGGACTATCTTTCTTTCCTCCACATCCCTTAGTA
The DNA here is from genome assembly GCA_032716605.1 of Paralithodes platypus. Classification (NCBI taxonomy): domain Eukaryota; kingdom Metazoa; phylum Arthropoda; class Malacostraca; order Decapoda; family Lithodidae; genus Paralithodes; species Paralithodes platypus. Next base: position 8,433,656 of record CM064504.1, read on the forward strand.
TCTTCTCACCTTATCCCAATCTATGTATGGTATCCAAACCCTGCAGGTACAGTTGGCTGCACATATTCCCTTTCTCAACCATCCCGATGGGTCATGATTTAGTAGCGCTGCACCCACCTACCCAGTCTAGCCCCGTCCTCCTCCGTCGCTCCACCACCTACCTTTCCTCCCTCCCTTCCACTGTTGGTGGGAGGTGGAGTGAGGGAGCGGGTTGGGGAGGTGGGTGCAGAGGTGACACATCACGACCCCACCCCCAGGATGGTGAAGGAGCGCAGTATGTGCAGCAAACTGTACCATCAGCACTATGCTCAGTGAATAACATCACCATTTGAGGAGGAACAAGTCAATAAAGTGCTCCTCCTCAAATGAAGTTGTTATTGATTCTGTCATCTTTTCGGAGTTCATTATAACACTATACGCACTCTCAAGTATCAGTAATACAATAGGAATGTGTACCTTCATATCTACAGGTTGCGTGTTTGACCGCCCTTGTGGCCGTCACCCTGGCCCGCCCTGACGGTGGATACAATGCCCCGCATCCACATCCTACTCGCTCCTACAATGCCCCGCATCCACATCCTACTCCCTCCTACAACGCCCCGCATCCACATCCTACTCCCTCCTACAATACCCCTGCTCCTTCCTACAACGCCCCCCACCGCCCCAGCTACAGCGGCCCTGAACAGTATCCCGATGTAAGTAAAGCGTGGCTTTTCAATGCTTATGTATAACCAGAAATTACCATTTACCAATTTTAGTATCGTTATCAAATAAATAAGTTATACCTCTGACTAAAGATATAGATAGATAGATAGATAACTAGACTGGATAAATATGTCCCACTTCACTGAGTGAATGCAAGCCGGTACTAATATACTATAAATCATCCGTTTTTGTATGCTTACAATAACGTTGTTTTCTAAAATAATAAGTAACACCTGATTATTATATGGTGATTCAGCATTTTCAAAATATTGTAAAGTACAAGAGCCATAATATCCTGAAAAGTGTTACTGTACTTAAAAAAACAATATTTCTTTAATCCCTGACCCTTTTCCTTCAGACTGCTCCCGTGTATGACACCCAGTACGCTGTGAGGGACGACTACTCCGGCGTTGAATTCGGTCAGAACGAGGCTCGCAACGATTACGACACCCAGGGCTCCTACTACGTGGCCCTTCCTGACGGTCGTATCCAGAAGGTGACCTACTACGTCAACGGTGACTCCGGCTACGTGGCTGAGGTCACATACGAGGGTGAGGCTCAGTACCCCGACAACCAATCCTACCAGCCTGCCCCAGCCTACTCTCCTGCCCCAGCCTATGGTCCTGCACCTGCTAGTTACCAGTAAACCCGATATAACTGAGCCTTTAGTCAACATGATTCTAGTTCTCTAACTATCTGGTCCAGTGTGTGATTTCTCAACAAACTAGTTACACATGTACATACATACATGTTGTCGAAATAAATTATAGTTCCAATTACTCTTGTTTCTTTTGTAATGGCGCATGCAATGTTTCAAAACAACAAAATGTATTCAGACTCATCAAAGATCATCCATTTTACATTAGCAGTTATATGGTTATGGTCCTGCTCCATAAGTAGTGTCATTAAAGGCTTCCTCTTTAGGCTCCTAGAGGTGCAAAGTAATATACCAGGCACCGGTTCCTAAATGTTCCCAGGCATATAAAAAATGACAGCAAATCTTATAAGGGCTCGGTTTAGATTTCCTCTTATGTTGGTTATCTCTGGTGCTATCCAGCTTCAATATACTCAAAACAGGATTTGATGCAGCTTTCTCTGTAGAAGCCAAGTAATGGTTGGGTGATCAGTGTGGCCTCGTTAAGGGGAGGCAGACGTGTTTCTGGACCCCCTTCTCCCTATTGTTTAGCCCCACTAGTTTTGAGATTATAAGACGTTCGGCCAATTAGTTTGGCGATTTTAACACCTTTTGCACCGATTTGTTGTCAATTTTAAGACCTTTCCTGCCATTTAGGTGTCGATTATTTCCTGGCGAGCGAAAGCGAGCCTGCAATTTTAAGAGGAACCGGCCTTCGGCAGAGAAATTTACAGATTTATCTTGAAGGGCGGTCTAGGGGGTGTTTTTCTAAGCTTGATGGAGGTCTAGGGAGGAAACTAAAATAATATATGAATACATTAATTAAAAGATCAAACAAACGGCCAGTCTCCCTTTAAGGTAGTGTCTGGTATGACTACATAAGTGGTACTTGCATATGAATATGTGTTGCTTGACTATTGGTTTTGCCTGTATTCTGTCCCTTGATTACTGGTATATAGTCAGATGCTGCTTGGAAGGCTGTGACCAAAGGAATTTCATCTTTATATATAAAAGTGTCAACCTCTGTCGCTTGGTTTGCGTTACTCCTTTGTTTCCAGAAATAAATCTGTTTCTTTCCCTTATCTGCTGGAAGATTCTATCCTCAGCTAAAGCCGGTATCACACGAGCGCTTTTTCACTCAACATTTATCCTTAACACTGGTGTAGCAGCTCATAAGGTAAACATTTCATATTTTTCTGTTACCTAAATTCATCTATCATCAGTCTAGTTTCCGATACCAGGGCAAAATACTCCAGAAATGTTGCCAGAAAAATGTTGATCATCGAATGTTGACTAAAATATCTCGTGTGATACCGCCTCAACTCGACCAACTTTAAGGGAGCCCATCTCGCTTTTTTCTCATTCTCTACCTCTCTCTTTGGCTTGTATCCATTCAGCCTCATTCAGTCTACTATTGTAAGACGTTTACCACATCCAGGTGTCAATATTTTCCTGGCGAGCGGTAGCGAGCCAGCAAATTTATGTTTTTGTTTTGACAGAAAGCTGAATTTGTACTTTTTTCGATAGAAACATTTCTCCGGCGGATTTCTCAATATAATGCTGGCTCGCTATCGCTCGCCAGGAAGAAAGCGACACCTGGATGGGGATAAACGTATTAAAACAGTAGGCTGAATGGGGCCAAATAGATACAAGCCAGAGAAAGGAAAAAGAGAAAAGGAGAGAAAAAGAGCAGCTCACCAACAAACATAGATGTGGGTGCTTTTCAGCTTCCTCTTCATCTTCTTAAGGGGACATGGGCCGGTTTTCTGTCCTACTTCCTCCCTCGTGTTTAGCCCCATTAGTTTTCAGATGTTAAGATGTTTACCCCATTAGTTAGTCGATTTTAAGACCTTTCGCCCCTTTTCTTCGTCAATATTTAGACCTTTCGTGCTATTTAGGTATCGATGTTTTCCCTGGCGAACGATAATGAGTGTAATGTTGGAAGAACCGGCCTTAGGCCGGGAAATTTTTCTACCGAAAAATGTACAAATTAATCTAGAGGGGGGATCTAATGGATGTTTTGTTTTTAAATTTGATGGAGGTCTAGGGAGGAAACTAGAAACATAATGAATACATGCAAAAATCGCCCATAAAGTGAAGCATCTCCCCTTAAGGTATTTCTTGAGTAAAGCCTCCTACAGTTTACTATTTTCGACAAAGTAAAGCCTCATTGGGATATATGTAATGATTGTAAAATACTTAAATACATACGGTCAGTTGAGTGGGAAAAATATTTGTCTTGTCAGCCTGGCTAATGCTTTTAATTAAGGGGAGATGGTTCACTTTTTGGGCGATTTTTGCATGTATTCATTATTTTTCTAGTTTCCTCCCTAGACCTCCATCAAATTTAAAATAAAACATCCATTAGATCCCCATTCTAGATTAATCGGCCGGTTCTTCCAACATTACAGGCTCACTATCGTTCGCCATAGCACGAAAGGTCTAAATATTGACGAAGAAATGGGGCGAAAGGTCTTAAAATCGACTAACTAATGGGGCAAACATCTTAACATCTGAAAACTAATGGGGCTAAGCATGAGGAAGAAGGGGGACCAGAAAACCGGCCTATCCCCATCATAATTTTGACTCTGGTTTGTATTCCCCGACGCACTGCCAGAGAAGTGTTGAGCGCAAGGGGTTTTCTTAGGACTCTCGCCAAACTAATGGACCGAACGTCTTATAATCTCAAAACTAGTGGGGCTAAACACGAAGGAAAAAAGGGACCAGAAAAACGGCCCAGGTCCCCTTAAGAGTGAGATCTGTGGAGAGTGAAGGTGACGCCACAAAAGCCCCGCCCTGAATTCATCCTAACCACAAACTGATCATCAAACACTCCTATAGTTTGGCGATATTTAAGACCTTTCGTGCCATTTAGATGTCGATTTTTCCTGGCGAGCGAAAGCGAGCCTGCAATTTTGGAGGTACCGAAAAATTCACAGATTTTTATTGTGGGATGATTATTAAGCTTGATGGAGAGAGAGAGAGTGAGAGTGTGTGAGAGTAAGAGAGAGAGAGAGAGAGAAGATATACTCAGACCACACAGACCTTGCGGTCCCTACAAGGTGGTCCGGCCTTAACACTACTATGCAGGGACAGCTTATAGTAGAAGAATAGGACAGCTAAGTAGAAAAGAGAGAGAGAAAGTGAGTGTGTTTGAGAGTGAGAGTGAGAGAAAGTGAGTGAGAGAGAGAGAGAGAGAGAGAGTGAGAGAGAGAGAGAAAGTGAGAGTGAGACAGACATACAGATAGACAAACTCTTTCCCTCAGCACTGAAGGCCATAGAACCAACACATTTCCGCCGACACTTCCGTTCACCGACAAAGAATTCACGTCGTCTTATTTTTCTCACGCCAAATTCTCGGACGTTAGCGAAAGTATGGTGGCGCCAATAGATGTGTGTGAATTTATTATTTATTTATTTATTCATTTTGTGTTTTAATATTGTGTTGTGTTGGCCCTGTTTGGGATGTACATAAATACATCCATAACATATACATTCCAGCAATATACTTGCATAATTAGGAATAAGTCAGGTCTATGAATTTTTATGAGCGATTAAACTCATGTGTGTGTGAAAAGGAACACCTTGAGATGGTTCGGCCATATGTACGTATGGGAAGCGAGAGAATGACTAAGAGGGTGTACGAGAGCGAGGTGGAAGGACAGAGAGGGAGAGGTAAACCGAGAGAGAGGTGGAGTGATGGAGTGATGCAGTATATGAATGAAGGCGGTGCTGGTTGGGAGGAGGGGCTTCGACTGACTGGGGACAGAGGTGCATGGGGGCGTTTCGTTCGTGGCTACCATCACGGCGTCAGGAAAGAGATAGATAGATAGATAGATAGATAGATAGATAGATAGATAGATAGATAGTGTGTGTGTGTGTGTGTTTATCAATTGTGCAGTGAAGGGTAAGGTTAGAGCTTTAAATTCTTTCTAAGGTCGTCCGTCCGTCCCTCACTCACTCACACACACACACACACAGTCACACACTTATCCATACCGCACCACGCCTATTCTCAGTGACGTCATACAGACAAACAGACAGACATACATACAGACAGTAGTATATATAACATAGTGTGGCCCTTCCTACACTACACTTCACAATTATCACCACAACCAACAACATGTTCGCTAAGGTGATACAACTTTTCAATCTTCTCTCAGATTATACTATTATACTAGATAGATTGAGGTGGAAAAAATATATATGTATATAGCAAGTGTAATTCAAATCTTATTGCATTCTGGATTGAAACATAATCCGCTTGCACATATATTCCTTTAACAATGTATCAGTCATTATTAAGTCATTTCAGTGTTTAATTAATTAGTATAAACAATCCAATAATCTTTTTTGTATTCACATCGAATTTACCGGTGTACAAGAATCACTATGAGTTGCCTTTACAAATACTATAGTCCATTCTTTTTTAATGGGCCAGAAACCGTGACGTCTATCCTCTGTAGCTCAAAACAGGCAGCAGCACATGGGCTGTAAATTGCCACACCTACTCCCTGGTTGACCCTTCCTCAATGGTAGAAATAATAGTCTGATTACTCTAGTCGTGTATGGGTTACAAAGGAGAGAAGTCACGATTTCTGGCCTACTTCAAATGAATGGACTATAGTACCTGTAAAGGCAACTCGTAGTGATTCTTATACACCGGCTCGGTAGTGTAGTGGAATACGTCTCGGCCTCCCGCCCCGGGTGACCCGAGTTCAATCCCACGCTCAGGCATAAAAGCATTTCGCATACACTGGAGGCCGGTACCATTTCCCTTGAGCAAGGAAATGGGTAATAGTGTCTGGTGATATACTTTTGACAAGCGCTATTGAATTATTACTTATAGTGAATGGACTATAATCTTTCTTTACCCCACATCCCTCAGTATCTTCTCACCTTATCCCAATCTATGTATGGTATCCAAACCCTTCAGGTACAGTTTGCCGCACATATTCCATTCCTCAACCATCTGGATGGGTCGTGATTTGGTACCGCTGCACCCACCTACCCAGTCCTCCTCCGTCGCTCCACCACCTACCTTTCCTCCCTCCCTTCCACTGTTGGTGGGAGGTGGAGTGAGGGAGAGGGTTGGGGAGGTGGGTGCAGAGGTGCCACATCACGACCCCACCCCCAGGATGGTGAAGGAGCGCAGTATGTGCAGCAAACTGTACCATCAGCACTATGCTCAGTGAAAAACATCACCATTTGAGGAGGAACAAGTCAATAAAGTGCTCCTCCTCATATGAAGTTGTTATTGATTCTGTCATTTTTTCGGTGTTCATTATAACACTATACGCACTCTCAAGTATCAGTAATACAATAGGAATGTTTACCTTCATATCTACAGTTTGTGTGTTTGACCGCCCTTGTGGCCGTCACCCTGGCCCGCCCTGACGGTGGATACAACGCCCCGCATCCACATCCTACTCCCTCTTACAACGCCCCGCATCCACACCCTACTCCCTCCTACAACACCCCTGCTCCTTCCTACAACACCCCCCACCGCCCCAGCTACAGCGGCCCTGAACAGTATCCCGATGTAAGTAAAGCGTGGCTTTTCAATGCTTATGTATAACCAGAAATTACCATTTACCAATTTTAGTATCGTTATCAAATAAATAAGTTATACCTCTGACTAGAGATATAGATAGATAGATAGATAACTAGACTGGATAAATATGTCCCACTTCAGTGAGTGAATGCAAGCCGGTACTAATATACTATAAATCATCCCTCTTTTATGCTTACAATAATGTTGTTTTCTAAAATAATAAGTAACACCTGATTATTATATGGTGATTCAGCATTTTCAAAATATTGTGAAGTACAAGAGCCATAATATCCTGAAAAGTGTTACTGTACTTAACAAAACAATATATCTTTAATCCCTGACACTTTTCCTTCAGGCTGCCCCGGTGTACGACACCCAGTACGCTGTGAGGGACGACTACTCCGGCGTTGAATTCGGTCAGAACGAGGCTCGCAACGGTTACGACACCCAGGGCTCCTACTACGTGGCCCTTCCTGACGGTCGTATCCAGAAGGTGACCTACTACGTCAACGGTGACTCCGGCTACGTGGCTGAGGTCACATACGAGGGTGAGGCTCAGTACCCCGACAACCAATCCTACCAGCCTGCCCCAGCATACTCTCCTGCCCCAGCCTATGGTCCCGCACCTGCTAGTTACCAGTAAATCCGATATAACTGAGCCTTTAGTCAACATGATTCTAGTTCTCTAACTATCTGGTCCAGTGTGTGATTTCTCAACAAACTAGTTACACATGTACATACATACGATTGTATTTATAAACATATTGTCGAAATAAATTATAATTCCAATTACTCCTGTTTCTTTTGTAATGGCGCATGCAATGTTCCAAAACAACAAAATGTATTCAGACTCATAAAATATCATCCATTTTACATTAGCAGTTATATGGTTATGGTCCTGCTCCATAAGTAGTGTCTCTAAAGGCTTCCTCTTTAGGCTCCTAGAGATGCAAAGGAATATATCAGGCAACGGTTCCTACATGTTCCCAGGCATATAACAAATGACAGCAAATCTTATAAGGGCTCGGTTTAGATTTCCTTCTATTTTGGTTATCTCTGGTGCTATCCCGCTTCAATATACTCATAACAGGAGTTGATGCAGCTTTCTCTGTAGAAGCCAAGTAATGGTTGGGTGATCAGTGTGGCCTCGTTAAGGGGAGGCAGACCGTGTTTCTGGACCCCCTTCTCCCTATTGTTTAGCCCCACTAGTTTTGAAATTATAAGACATTCGGCCAATTATTTTGGCGATTTTAACACCTTTTGCACCGATTTGTTGTCAATTTTAAGACCTTTCGTGCCATTTAGGTGTCGATTATTTCCTGGCCAGCGATAGCGAGCCTGCAATTTTAAGAGGAACCGGCCTTCGGCCGGGAAATTTACAGATTTATCTTGAAGGGCGGTCTAGGGGGTGTTTTTCTAAGCTTGATGGAGGTTTAGGGAGGAAACTAAAATAATATATGAATAAATTAATTAAAAGATCAAACAAACGGCCAGTCTCCCTTTAAGGTAGTGTCTGGTATGACTACATAAGTGGTACTTGCATATGAATATGTGTTGTCCGACTATTGGTTTTGCCTGTATTCTGTCCCTTGATTACTGGTATATAGTCAGATGCTGCTTGGAAGGCTGTGACCAAAGGAATTTCATCTTTATATATAAAAGTGTCAACCTCTGTCGCTTGGTTTGCGTTACTCCTTGTTTCCAGAAATAAATCTGTTTCTTTCCCTTATCTGCTGGAAGAATCTATCCTCAGCTAAAGCCGGTATCACACGAGCGCTTTTTCACTCAACATTTATCCTTAACACTGGTCTAGCAGCTCATAAGGTAAACATTTAATATTTTTCTGTTACCTAAATTCATCTATCATCAGTCTAGTTTCCGATACCAGGGCAAAATACTCCAGAAATGTTGCCAGAAAAATTTTGATCATCGAATGTTGACTATAAAATCTCTCGTGTGATACCGCCTCAACTCGACCAACCTTAAGGGAGCCCATCTCGCTTTTTTCTCATTCTCTCCCTCTCTCTTTGGCTTGTGTTACGACTGAGGTTTAAATATATCAGGGCTCTTATTCATTGGACTAGTAATGGCATAAATGCTACAACGGAAAGCGCTAGATCCAACCTCTGATGTATATTCCCAGTGAACAAAGAACACAAATACTCTCCAGAGTTCTATATGCAATAATAGGTTATCAAACTCTCAATAAATGTGCGTCTACTCTAGGCTTAATTTTATGTGAAAACAGCCTATTACTACCTATAACCGAAGGTGCTTGGTTATGGTATGCAAAGTAAGGTGGTAAGGGAAGTTACAGCTTATGTTACTTTAATCAATAAATGTCAGGCACTCCTGCATGAAAGAAAGTGCACTAAAGTCCTTCAACACCAACAAGGAATCTTCATTAAATGTTAGATGCTATCAAGATGCTCGAATCGGAAATGGAACCCAAAAAGGCAGGCAGCGGAACAATGCTCGTGCAGGCTATGCTCACAAAAAGGCAGGATATATAATGCCGTCGGAGCCAAGAATATCCTAAACACAACAACAATAATAATAATCGCCACGACAATGCAGTATTCCTATCAACAAAAAGAGCCTAAGTCGTTTGTGTCTCAATACATCAAACTAGGCTGCGAAATGCTTGTGTAATCATAAATGGGTATGCATAATAAGAGTAATTGGTTTAATATACTTAATGTCTACTATAACTGATAAAGTCTAGCTAGAGTCAATGATACGAGATATTGGTGCGCATGACATGCCGCATAGCCTAGTGCAAATCTCAAGTCTGTGCGTCAAGTATTACGTTATAGTGAAGGGTAGCTCTCTTGAGAAACCTTATTACCGAAGTATTAAGCGTTCTCCTGGCGTACCTCAAAGACAAACAACCAAGCTTAGAACAGTGCAGAATGGTATAGGCAAAAAGCCCTCATTCGTGCATGCTCTACTCTCAATGGCACACAGACTAGAATTTACCCAATCAACTCCAGTTCTCAGGTATGTCGTGCAGCTTTTAACTAAAGCCAGCACCCATCGGAAACAATACCTTATAGTTTCAGACTCCTAGTCTAGCATTATCTAATCCAGCAGAACACTAATAATTATAGGAAGCGGTACTGAACAATATGAATGCCAACCAATGCTTCGTGATCAACTTATCTTAACAACTAACATACATGGGTTATATAAGACCTTAACGCACAATACAACTGGCCAGCATGAAGCTGATTATGCAGAGTTAACCAGAGGGGGTATAATATTAATAAAAGGTGGTGAAAGATATGGAAAATGAGAGAGATAGGCAGAGGAAAAGGTTCTCAGGTGCAGAGAGGGAGACAGATATCAAAGGGATAAGAGGGATGCATTCTAGAAACCATATCTGTGTGAGAGAGTGGCAAGAGAGCTGTATATATACTAGCACTAGCTCGCACCACGTAAGCAAAGTGGTAACAAGTCCTCCAGCCAATCCCAAAGAGGCCAACCAACCATGACGTCACCAAGCATGGTAAAAAACTCCTCCAACCAATCCCCAAGAGGCCAGCCAGCTATGACGTCATCGAGCATGGCAAAAAACACTGCGCGCCTCCTCACACTCTGTTCTACTCTCTCTCTCTCTCTCTCTCAAATCCTATCATTACTACTTAATGATAAAACATATACTTTGCAATTAAATATATAAAGCCTTGACATGGGCGAAAACAAAGAGCCTTTCTGGACTGCCCATGACAGAGCTTTCATATGAAATAAAGCACACAATAATACATCAACTGTAGCCACATCCACTGCCCTGGCGATCCTAGCGAGTCACTGTAGGACAAGCCATGCGGTTCTAACCACTCCCATGGGCGAAAACAAAGAGCCTTTCTGGACTGCCCATGACAGAGCTTTCATATGAAATAAAGCACACAATAATACATCAACTGTAGCCACATCCACTGCCCTGGCGATCCTAGCGAGTCACTGTAGGACAAGCCATGCGGTTCTAACGGAGTGGTTAACGTCACACTTGTATCCATTCAGCCCCATTCAGCCTACTTTTGTAAGACGTTTACCCCATCCAGGTGTCAATTATGGTCTTCAGGTTATGGTCTTGCCAGGTTATGGTCTTCGAAAGGGGTGAAGTAACAGAGTGTGAGGTGAAGCTGAACGGTCAGGCTATGGAGATCGTCAACTCTTTTAAGTATCTGGGCAGTGTGTTGAGTAAAGATGGGACTATGGATGAAGAGGTGCGGGAGAGGGTACAACAGGGGAAGAGGGTTGTAGGAATGCTAAAAGCAGTAACAAGAAATAGGGTGGTCAGTATGGAAGTGAAGAAGTCCTTGCATGACAGTGTGGTAATCCCGACACTGACTTACGGAAGCGAAGCATGGACGTTGGTTGAGAGACTCAGACCAAGAGTGAGAGCAGTGGAAATGAATTACTTAAGGAGTGCGTGCGGAGTTACATGGAGGGATAGACAGACTAATGAGGAAGTAAGAAGGAGGTGTGGTGTGGAGGTAGATGTGCTGGAAAGTGTGAAAAGGAACAACTTGAGATGGTTCGGCCATATGGAACGTATGGAAAGCGAGAGAATGACTAAGAGGGTGTACGAGAGCGAGGTGGAGGGACAGAGGGGGAGAGGTAGACCGAATATGAGGTGGAAGGATGGAGTGAGGAACTACATGAACGAAGGCGGTGCTGGTTGGGGGGAGGGGCGTCGACTGACTGGGGACAGAGGTGCATGGGGGCGGTTCGTTCGTGGCCACCCCTTCGGGGATCACGGCGTCAGGCAATAGATAGATAGATAGATAGTGTCAATATTTTCCTGGCGAGCGGTAGCGAGCCAGCAAATTTATGTTTTTGTTTTGACAGAAAGCTGAATTTGTACTTTTTCGATAGAAACATTTCTCCGGCGAAGCCGGATTTCTCAATATAATGCTGGCTCGCTACTGCTCGCCAGGAAGAAAGCGACACCTGGATGGGGATAAACGTCTTAAAACAGTAGGCTGAATGGGGCCGAATAGATACAAGCCAGAGAAAGCAAAAAAGAGAAAAGGAGAGAAAAAGAGCAGCTCACCAACAAACATAGATGTGGGTGGTTTTCAGCTTCCTCTTCATTTTCTTAAGGGGACATAGGCCGGTTTGCTGGACCACTTCCTCCCTCGTGTTTAGCCCCATTAGTTTTCAGATGTTAAGATGTTTGCCCCATTAGTTAGTCGATGTTAAGACCTTTCGCCCCATTTCTTCGTCAATATTTAGACCTTTCGTGCTATTTAGGTGTCGATGTTTTCCCTGGCGAACGATAATGAGTCTGTAATGTTGGAAGAACCGGCCTTCGGCCGGGATTTTTTTTTACCGAAAAATGTACAAATTAATCTAGAGGGGGGATCTAATGGATGTTTTGTTTTTAAATTTGATGGAGGTCTAGGGAGGAAACTAGAAACATAATGAATACATGCAAAAATCGCCCAAAAAGTGAACCATCCCCCCTTAAGGTATTTCTTGAGTAAAGCCTCCTGCAGTTTACTATTTTCGACAAAGTAAAGCCTCATTGGGATATATGTAATGATGGTAAAACACTTAAATACATATGGTCACTTGAGTGGAAAAAATATTTGTCTTGTCAGCCTGGCTAATGCTTTTAATTAAGGGGAGATGGTTCACTTTTTGGGCGATTTTTGCATGTATTCATTATTTTTCTAGTTTCCTCCCTAGACCTCCATCAAATTTAAAATAAAACATCCATTAGATCCCCATTCTAGATTAATCGGCCGGTTCTTCCAACATTACAGGCTCACTATCGTTCGCCATAGCACGAAAGGTCTAAATATTGACGAAGAAATGGGGCGAAAGGTCTTAAAATCGACTAACTAATGGGGCAAACATCTTAACATCTGAAAACTAATGGGGCTAAGCATGAGGAAGAAGGGGGACCAGAAAACCGGCCCATCCCCATCTTAATTTTGACTCTGGTTTGCATTCCCCGACGCACTGCCAGAGGCGTGTTGAGCGCAAGGGGTTTTCTTAGGACTCTCGCCAAACTAATGGGCCGAACGTCTTATAATCTCAAAACTAGTGGGGCTAAACATGAGGGAAAAAAGGGACCAGAAAAACGGCCCATGTCCCCTTAAGAGTGAGATCTGTGGAGAGTGAAGGTGACGCCACAAAAGCCCCGCCCTGAATTCATCCTAACCACAAACTGATCATCAAACACTCCTATAGTTTGGCGATATTTAAGACCTTTCGTGCCATTTAGATGTCGATTTTTCCTGGCGAGCGAGAGCGAGCCTGCAATTTTGGAGGTACCGAATAATTCACAGATTTTTATTGCGGGATGATTATTAAGCTTGGTGGAGAGAGAGAGAGAGAGAGAGAGTGTGTGAGAGAGAGAAGACATACTCAGACCACACAGACCTTGCGGTCCCTACTAGGTGGTCCGGCCTTAACACTACTATGCAGGAACAGCTTATAGTAGAAGAATAGGACAGCTAACTAGAAAAGAGAGAGAGAAAGTGAGTGAGAGTGAGAGTGAGAGACAGAGAGAGAGAGAAAGTGAGTGAGTGAGAGTGAGAGTGAGAGAAAGAGAAAGAGAGAAAGTGAGAGAGAGAGAGAGAGTGAGAGAGAAAGAGAGAAAGTGAGTGTGAGAGTGAGAGAGAGAGAGAAAGTGAGTGAGAGAGAGAGAGAGAGAGAAAGTGAGTGAGACAGACATACAGATAGACAGACTCTTTCCCTCAGCACTGAAGGCCGTAGAACCGACACATTTCCGCCGACACTTCCGTTCAACGACAAAGAATTCACGTCGTCTTATTTTTCTCACGCCAAATTCTCGGACGTTAGCGAAAGTACGGTGGCGCCAATAGATGTGTGTGAATTTATTTATTTATTGATTTATTCATTTTGTGTTTTAATGTTGTGTTGTGTTGGCCCTGTTTGGGATGTACATAAATATATCCATAACATATACCTTCCAGCTATATACTTGCATAATTAGGAATAAGTCAGGTCCATGAATTTTTATGAGCGATTAAACTCATGTGTGTGTGAAAAGGAACACCTTGAGATGGTTCGGCCATATGTACGTATGGGAAGCGAGAGAATGACTAAGAGGGTGTACGAGAGCGAGGTGGAAGGACAGAGAGGGAGAGGTAAACCGAGAGAGAGGTGGAGGGATGGAGTGATGAAGTATATGAATGAAGGCGGTGCTGGTTGGGAGGAGGGGCTTCGACTGACTGGGGACAGAGGTGCATGGGGGCGTTTCGTTCGTGGTTACCCCTTAGGGTATCACGGCGTCAGGCAATAGATAGATAGATAGATAGTGTGTGTGTGTGAGTGTGTTCAACAATTGTGCAGTGAAGGGTAAGGTTAGAGCGTACAATTCTTTCTAAGGTCGTCCCTCCCTCACTCACTCACTCACACCCACACACTTATCCATACCGCACCACGCCTACTCTCAGTGTCGTCATACAGACAGACATACAGACAGACAGACACACAGTAGTATATATAACACAGTGTCGACCTTCCTACACTACACTTCACAAGTATCACCACAACCAACAACATGTTCGCTAAGGTGATACAGCTTTTCAATCTTCACTCAGATTATACTAACCATCAGGTGGTGTAATGGTTAAGGTGTCTAAAGACTGGTTGTGATAACCCGGGTTCGAATCCTGGTGGATCACATATATGCTTTCATTAATTTCATTGGAGGTGTTTGGTGTTGTGGTGAAATTGATAAAAAGATATATTATACTAGACAGATAGAGGTGGAAATACACATACATCTGCACATATCAAGTGTAATATTATGCAAATCTTATTGCATTCTGGATTGAAACATTCCGCTTGCAGATATATTCCTTTAACCATTTATCAGTCATTCTAAAGTCATTTCAGTGTTTAATTAATTAGTATAAACAATCCAATAATCTTTTTTGTATTCACATCGAACTTTACCGGTGTACAAGAATCACTACGAGTTGCCTTTACAGATACTATAGTCCATTCTTGTTTAATGGGCCAGAAACCGTGACGTCTATTCTCTGTAACTCAAAACAGGCAGCAGCACATGGGCTGTAAATTTGCCACACCTACTTCCTGGTTGACCCTTCCTCAATGGTAGAAATAATAGTCTGATTATTCTAGTCGTGTATGGGTTACAAAGGATAGAAGTCACGAATTCTGGCCTACATCAAATGAATGGACTATAGTGTCTGTAAAGGCAACTCGTAGTGATTCTTATACACCGGCTCGGTAGTGTAGTGGGAAACGTCTCGGCCTCCCACCCTGGGTGATCCGAGTTCAATCCCACGCTCAGGCATGAAGGTATTTCGCATACACTGGTAGCTGGTACCGTTTTCGTTGAGCAAGGAAATGGGTAATAGTGTCTGGTAATATACTTTGGTCAAGCGCTATTGAATTATTACTTATATTGAATGGACTATAATCTTTCTTTCCTCCACATCCCGGTATCCGGGATCCGGTTTGGATACCATACTATCTTCTCACCTTATTCCAATCTATGTATGGTATCCAAACCCTGCAGGTACAGTTGGCTGCACATATTCCGTTCCTCAACCATCCCGATGGGTCGTGATTTAATAGCGCTGTACCGACCTACCCAGTCTAGCCCAGTCCTCCTCCGTCGCTCCACCACCTACCTTTCCTCCCTCCCTTCCACTGTTGGTGGGAGGTGGAGTGAGGGAGCGGGTTGGGGAGGTGGGTGCAGAGGTGACACATCACGACCCCACCCCCAGGATGGTGAAGGAGCGCAGTATGTGCAGAAAACTGTACCATCAGCACTATGCTCAATGAAAAACATCACCATTTGAGGAGGAACAAGTCAATAAAGTGCTCCTCCTCAAATGAAGTTTTTATTAATTCAGTCATCTTTTCGGAGTTCATTATAACACTATACGCACTCTCAAGTATCAGTAATACAATAGGAATGTGTACCTTCATATCTACAGGTTGCGTGTTTGACCGCCCTTGTGGCCGTCACCCTGGCCCGCCCTGACGGTGGATACAATGCCCCGCATCCACATCCTACTCGCTCCTACAACGCCCCGCATCCACATCCTACTCCCTCCTACAACGCCCCGCATCCACATCCTACTCCCTCCTACAACACCCCTGCTCCTTCCTACAACGCCCCCCACCGCCCCAGCTACAGCGGCCCTGAACAGTATCCCGATGTAAGTAAAGCGTGGCTTTTCAATGCTTATGTATAACCAGAAATTACCATTTAGCAATTTTAGTATCGTTATCAAATAAATACGTTATACCTCTGACTAGAGATATAGATAGATAGATAGATAACTAGACTGGATAAATATGTCCCACTTCACTGAGTGAATGCAAGCCGGTACCAATATACTATAAATCATCCGTTGTTGTATGCTTACAATAACGTTGTTTTCTAAAATAATAAGTAACACCTGATTATTATATGGTGATTCAGCATTTTCAAAATATTGTGAAGTACAAGAGCCATAATATCCTGAAAAGTGTTACTGTACTTAAAAAAACAATATTTCTTTAATCCCTGACCCTTTTCCTTCAGACTGCTCCCGTGTACGACACCCAGTACGCTGTGAGGGACGACTACTCCGGCGTTGAATTCGGTCAGAACGAGGCTCGCAACGATTACGACACCCAGGGCTCCTACTACGTGGCCCTTCCTGACGGTCGTATCCAGAAGGTGACCTACTACGTCAACGGTGACTCCGGCTACGTGGCTGAGGTCACATACGAGGGTGAGGCTCAGTACCCCGACAACCAATCCTACCAGCCTGCCCCTGCCTATGGTCCCGCACCTGCTAGTTACCAGTAAACCCGATATAACTGAGCCTTTAGTCAACATGATTCTAGTTCTCTAACTATCTGGTCCAGTGTGTGATTTCTCAACAAACTAGTTACACATGTACATACATACATATTGTCGAAATAAATTATAATTCCAATTACTCTTGTTTCTTTTGTAATGGCGCATGCAATGTTTCAAAACAACAAAATGTATTCAGACTCATCAAAGATCATTCATTTTACATTAGCAGTTATATGGTTATGGTCCTGCTCCATAAGTAGTGTCATTAAAGGATTCCTCTTTAGGTTCCTAGAGGTGCAAAGTAATATACCAGGCACCGGTTCCTACATGTTCCCAGGCATATAAAAAATGACAGCAAATCTTATAAGGGCTCGGTTTAGATTTCCTCTTATGTTGGTTATCTCTGGTGCTATCCAGCTTCAATATACTCAAAACAGGAGTTGATGCAGCTTTCTCTATAGAAGCCAAGTAATGGTTGGGTGATCAGTGTGGCCTCGTTAAGGGGAGGCAGACGTGTTTCTGGACCCCCTTCTCCCTATTGTTTAGCCCCACTAGTTTTGAGATTATAAGACGTTCGGCCAATTAGTTTGGCGATTTTAACACCTTTTGCACCGATTTGTTGTCAATTTTAAGACCTTTCGTGCCATTTAGGTGTCGATTATTTCCTGGCGAGCGAAAGCGAGCCTGCAATTTTAAGAGGAACCGGCCTTCGGCCGAGAAATTTACAGATTTATCTTGAAGGGCGGTCTAAGGGGTGATTTTCTAAGCTTGATGGAGGTCTAGGGAGGAAACTAAAATAATATATGAATAAATCAATTAAAAGATCAAACAAACGGCCAGTCTCCCTTTAAGGTAGTGTCTGGTATGACTACATAAGTGGTACTTGCATATGAATATGTGTTGTCCGACTATTGGTTTTGCCTGTATTCTGTCCCTTGATTACTGTTATATAGTCAGATGCTGCTTGGAAGGCTGTGACCAAAGGAATTTCATCTTTATATATAAAAGTGTCAACCTCTGTCGCTTGGTTTGCGTTACTCCTTTGTTTCCAGAAATAAATCTGTTTCTTTCCCTTATCTGCTGGAAGAATCTATCCTCAGCTAAAGCCGGTATAACACGAGCGCTTTTTCACTCAACAGTTATCCTTAACACTGGTCTAGCAGCTCATAAGTTAAACATTTAATATTTTTCTGTTACCTAAATTCATCTATCACAGTCTAGTTTCCGTTACCAGGGCAAAATACTCCAGAAATGATGCCAGAAAAATGTTGATCATCGAATGTTGACTATAAAATCTCTCGTGTGATACCGCCTCAACTCGACCAACCTTAACCTATCCCATTAAGCCCATCTCGCTTTTTTTCTCATTCTCTCCCTCTCTCTTTGGCTTGTATCCATTCAGCCCCATTCAGCCTACTATTGTAAGACGTTTACCCCATCCAGGTGTCAATATTTATGTTTTTGTTTTGACAGAAAGCTGAATTTGTACTTTTTTCGACAGAAACATTTCTCCGGCGAAGCCGGATTTCTCAATATAATGCTGACTCGCTATCGCTCGCCAGGAAGAAAGCGACACCTGGATGGGGATAAACGTCTTAACACAGTAGGCTGAATGGGGCCGAATAGATACAAGCCAGAGAAAGGAAAAAGAGAAAAGGAGAGAAAAAGAGCAGCTCACCAACAAACATAGATGTGGGTGGTTTTCAGCTTCCTCTTCATCTTCTTAAGGGGACATAGGCCGATTTTCTGGACCACTTCCTCCCTCGTGTTTAGCCCCATTAGTTTTCAGATGTTAAGATGTTTACCCCATTAGTTAGTCGATTTTAAGATCTTTCGCCCCTTTTTTCGTCAATAATAGACCGTTCGTGCTATTTAGGTGTCGATGTTTTCCCTGTCGAACAATAATGAGCCTGTAATGTTGGAAGAAACGGCCTTCGGCCGGGACATTTTTCTACCGAAAAATGTACAAATTAATCTAGAGGGGGGATCTAATGGATATTTTGTTTTTAAATTTGATGGAGGTCTAGGGAGGAAACTAGAAACATAATGAATACATGCAAAAATCGCCCAAAAAGTGAACCATCTCCCCTTACGGTATTTCTTGAGTAAAGCCTCCTGCAGTTTACTATTTTCGACAAAGTAAAGCCTCATTGGGATATATGTAATGATTGTAAAATACTTAAATACATACGGTCACTTGAGTGGGAAAAATATTTGTCTTGTCAGCCTGGCTAATGCTTTTAATTAAGGGGAGATGGTTAACTTTTTGGGCGATTTTTGCATGTATTCATTATTTTTCTAGTTTCCTCCCTAGACCTCCATCAAATTTAAAAAAACATCCATTAGATCCCCATTCTAGATTAATCGGCCGGTTCTTCCAACATTACAGGCTCACTATCGTTCGCCATAGCACGAAAGGTCTAAATATTGACGAAGAAATGGGGCGAAAGGTCTTAAAATCGACTAACTAATGGGGCAAACATCTTAACATCTGAAAACTAATGGGGCTAAGCATGAGGAAGAAGGGGGACCAGAAAACCGGCCCATCCCCATCATAATTTTGACTCTGGTTTGTATTCCCCGACGCACTGCCAGAGGCGTGTTGAGCGCAAGGGGTTTTCTTAGGACTCTCGCCAAACTAATGGGCCGAACGTCTTATAATCTCAAAACCAGTGGGGCTAAACACGAGGGAAAAAAGGGACCAGAAAAACGGCCCATGTCCCCTTAACCCGTAAACGGCAGCAAAGCTCTTAAGAGGTTCTACTGGGCGACGGCGGCAAAGCTCTTAACCCTCTCACATCCTGACGCGATTTTTGATCCTATTAGGGATACTTTAAAGCCTTTGTTACCGTCAGGGGTATCTATAAACCTTTAGTTTGTTTACTTCAACCTCTGCAGTTGTCTTTGAGTTAGCTGTGGGCAGAAAACTAATTTTGGAGAGGTAATTATAACAGTGAGAGTAATCTATTTCTTATTGCTAATCTGGCAACCTCTGCATCCTATGGTAGTGAGAGGGTTAAGAGGGAGGCCTAAAAATACCATTTAAACAGCACTAAATTTTTTTTTTTTTTTTTTCCCCTATACCTCTTATCACTCCTCCACATCCCCTCCTTCCTCCCTTTCCCCTCCCCCTTCAATTATCACCTATTTTCCCTGTTATTCCCTAATTTGTTGGTATATTTTTGTGCTAACATTAGCAAACTGTGTGGGGATGTGCTTACGTGCCTAGTGTGTGTGTTACACAACAGAGTGTGTGTATGAGTAGGCTCAGTGTGGCTTGAGGCCTCGTGGAGGGAGGGGTTGCCTCAATTTTCTCCATAATTCATGAATGGGCTGGTCCATCTATATTCTCGATTTTAACCAGAAAAATTATATTTTCACTTGTTTATTGTTGTTACAGGTTACTATCTTCATAGTGAAGGTAAAATAGGCTCATATGAATAGGTAATAACGATATTTATCGTAAAATGACGATTATAGGCCTGAATGGAGCCAATATGCTCGCCCATGGGGAGCTAGTTCATTACCCCCCCCTCGCCGTTCCCGGGTTAAGAGTGAGACCTGTGGAGAGTGAAGGTGACGCCACAAAAGCCCCGCCCTGAATTCATCCTAACCATAAACTGATCATCAAACACTCCTATAGTTTGGCGATATTTAAGACCATTCGTGCCATTTAGATGTCGATTTTTCCTGGCGAGCGTTAACGAGCCTGCAATTTAGGAGGTACCGAAAAATTCACAGATTTTTATTGCGGGATGATTATTAAGCTTGGTGGAGAGAGTGAGAGTGAGAGAGAGAGTGTGTGAGAGTGTGTGAGAGTGAGAGAGAGAGAGAGAGAGAGAGAGAGAGAGAGGATATACTCAGACTACACAGACCTTGCGGTCCCTACTAGGTCCGGCCTTAACACTACTATGCAGGGACAGCTTATAGTAGAAGAATAGGACAGCTAAGTAGAAAAGAGAGAGAGAAAGTGAGTGTGTGTGAGAGTGAGAGAGAAAGAGAGAGAGAAAGTGAGTGTGAGAGTGAGAATGAAACAGAGAGAGAGAGAGAGTGAGTGTGTGAGAGTGAGAGTGAGAGAGAAAGATAAAGAGAGAAAGTGAGTGTGAGAGAGAGAGAGAGAGAAAGTGAGAGTGAGAGAGAGAGAAAGTGAGTGTGTGAGAGAGAGAGAGAGAGAGAAAGTGATTGAGAGAGCGAGAGTGAGTGAGAGAGAGAGAGAGAGAAAGTGAGAGTGAGAGAGACATACAGCTAGACAGACTCTTTCCCTCAGCACTGAAGGCCGTAGAACCGACACATTTCCGCTGACACTTCCGTTCACCAACAAAGATTTCACGTCGTCTTATTTTTCTCACGCCAAATTCTCGGACGTTAGCGAAAGTACGGTGGCGTCAATAGATGTGTGTGAATTTATTTATTCATTTTGTGTTTTAATGTTGTGTTGTGTTGGCCCTGTTCGGGATGTACATAAATACATCCATAACATATACCTTCCAGCTATATACTTGCATAATTAGGAATAAGTCAGGTCCATGATTTTTTATGAGCGATTAAACTCATGTGTGTGTGAAAAGGAACACCTTGAGATGGTTCGGCCATATGTACGTATGGGAAGCGAGAGAATGACTAAGAGGGTGTACGAGAGCGAGGTGGAAGAACAGAGAGGGAGAGGTAAATCGAGAGAGAGGTGGAGGGATGGAGTGAAGTATATGAATGTAGGCGGTGCTGGTTGGGAGGAGGGGCTTCGACTGACTGGGGACAGAGGTGCATGAGGGCGTTTCATTCGTGGTTACCCCTTTGGGTATAACGGCATCAGGCAATAGATAGATAGATAGATAGTGTGTATGTGTGTGTGTGTTCATCAATTGTGCAG
This sequence comes from Paralithodes platypus, assembly GCA_032716605.1. NCBI lineage: Eukaryota > Metazoa > Arthropoda > Malacostraca > Decapoda > Lithodidae > Paralithodes > Paralithodes platypus. The sequence continues at coordinate 8,455,230 of CM064504.1, forward strand.
TGAAGGGTAAGGTTAGAGCGTAAAATGCTTTCTAAGGTCTTCCCTCCCTCCCTCACTCACACACACACTTATCCATACCACACCACGCCTATTCTCAGTGACGTCATACAGACAAACAGACAGACAGACACACAGTAGTATATATAACACAGTGTGGACCTTCCTACACTACACTTCACAAGTATCACCACAACCAACAACATGTTCGCTAAGGTAATACAACTTTTCAATCTTCACTCAGATTATACTATTATACTAGACAGATAGAGGTGAAAATACACATACATCTGCACATATCAAGTGTAATATTATGCAAATCTTATTGCATTCTGGATTGAAACATTCCGCTGCACATATATTCCTTTTACAATTCATCAGTCATTCTTAAGTCATTTCAGTGTTTAATTAATTAGTATAAACAATCCAATAATCTTTTTTGTACTCACATCGAACTTTACCGGTGTAAAAGAATCACTACGAGTTGCCTTTACAGATACTATAGTCCATTCTTGTTTAATGGGCCAGTAACCGTGACGTCTATCCTCTGTAACTCAAAACAGGCAGCAGCATATGGGCTGTAAATTGCCATACCTACTCCCTAGTTGACCCTTCCTCAATGGTAGAAATAATAGTCTGATTACTCTAGTCGTGTATGGGTTACAAAGGATAGAAGTCACGATTTCTGCCCTACATCAAATGAATGGACTATAGTGTCTGTAAAGGCAACTCGTAGTGATTCTTATACACCGGCTCGATAGTGTAGTGGGAAACGTCTCTGCCTCACACCCTGGGTGACCCGAGTTCAATCCCACGCTCAGGCATGAAGGTATTTCGCATACACTGGTAGCCGGTACCATTTCCCTTGACCAAGGAAATGGGTAATAGTGTCTGGTAATATACTTTGGTCAAGCGCTATTGAATTATTACTTATAGTGAATGGACTATAATCTTTCTTTCCTCCACATCCCTCACTATCTTCTCACCTTATCCCAATCTATGTATGGTATCCAAACCCTGCAGGTACAGTTGGTTGCACATATTCCGTTCCTCAACCATCCCGATGGGTCGTGATTTAATAGCGCTGTACCCATCTACCCAGTCTAGCCCAGTCCTCCTCCGTCGCTCCACCACCTACCTTTCCTCCCTCCCTTCCACTGTTGGTGGGAGGTGAAGTGAGGGAGCTGGTTGGGGAGGCGGGTGCAGAGGTGACACATCACGACCCCACCCCCAGGATGGTGAAGGAGCGCAGTATGTGCAGCAAACTGTACCATCAGCACTATGCTCAGTGAATAACATCACCATTTGAGGAGGAACAAGTCAATAAATTGCTCCTCCTCAAATGAAGTTTTTATTGATTCTGTCATCTTTTCGGAGTTCATTATAACACTATACGCACTCTCAAGTATCAGTAATACAATAGGAATGTGTACCTTCATATCTACAGGTTGCGTGTTTGACTGCCCTTGTGGCCGTCACCCTGGCCCACCCTGACGGTGGATACAACGCCCCGCATCCACATCCTACTCCCTCCTACAACGCCCCGCATCCACATCCTACTCCCTCCTACAACGCCCGGCATCCACATCCTACTCCCTCCTACAATACCCCTGCTCCTTCCTACAACGCCCCCCACCGCCCCAGCTACAGCGGCCCTGAACAGTATCCCGATGTAAGTAAAGCGTGGCTTTTCAATGCTTATGTATAACCAGAAATTACCATTTACCAATTTTAGTATCGTTATCAAATAAATAAGTTATACCTCTGACTAGAGATATAGATAGATAGATAGATAACTAGACTGGATAAATATGTCCCACTTCACTGAGTGAATGCAAGCCGGTACTAATATACTATAAATCATCCGTTTTTTTATGCTTACAATAACGTTGTTTTCTAAAATAATAAGTAACACCTGATTATTATATGGTGATTCAGCATTTTCAAAATATTGTGAAGTACAAGAGCCATAATATCCTGAAAAGTGTTACTGTACTTAAAAAAACAATATTTCTTTAATCCCTGACCCTTTTCCTTCAGACTGCTCCCGTGTATGACACCCAGTACGCTGTGAGGGACGACTACTCCGGCGTTGAATTCGGTCAGAACGAGGCTCGCAACGATTACGACACCCAAGGCTCCTACTACGTGGCCCTTCCTGACGGTCGTATCCAGAAGGTGACCTACTACGTCAACGGTGACTCCGGCTACGTGGCTGAGGTCACATACGAGGGTGAGGCTCAGTACCCCGACAACCAATCCTACCAGCCTGCCCCAGCCTACTCTCCTGCCCCAGCCTATGGTCCCGCACCTGCTAGTTACCAGTAAACCCGATATAACTGAGCCTTTAGTCAACATGATTCTAGTTCTCTAACTATCTGGTCCAATGTGTGATTTCTCAACAAACTAGTTACACATGTACATACATACGATTGTATTTATAAACATATTGTCGAAATAAATTATAATTCCAATTACTCTTGTTTCTTTTGTAATGGCGCATGCAATGTTCCAAAACAACAAAATGTATTCAGACTCAGTCAAAGATCATCCATTTTACATTAGCAGTTATATGGTTATGGTCCTGCTCCATAAGTAGTGTCTCTAAAGGCTTCCTCTTTAGGTTCCTAGAGGTGCAAAGGAATATACCAGGCACCGGTTCCTACATGTTCCCTTACTCGTATAACCATTTCATAACAACAACGAGTAGAGTGGGAACTAAAACCCCATGGAACAATTTGGCTGATTCACTTCGTTCTACAACTGACAGATCAGGAAGGTTTGCTGTTCCCAGGCATATAAAAAATGACAGCAAGCCTTACAATGGCTCGGTTTAGATTTCCTCCCATTTTGGTTATCTCTGATGCTATGCAGCTTCAATATACTCATAACAGGAGTTGATGCAGCTTTCTCTGCAGAAGCCAAGTAATGGTTGGGTGATCAGTGTGGCCTCGTTAAGGAGAGGCAGACCGTGTTTCTGGACCCCCTTCTCCCTATTGTTTAGCCCCACTAGTTTTGAGATTATAAGATGTTCGGCCCATTAGTTTGGCGATTTTAACACCTTTTGAACCGATTTGTTGTCAATTTTAAGACCTTTCGTGCCATTTAGGTGTCGATTATTTCCTGGCGAGCGAAAGCAAGCCTGCAATTTTAAGAGGAACCGGCGTTTGGCCGGGAAATTTACAGATTTATCTTGAAGGGCGGTCTACGAGGTGTTTTTCTAAGCTTGATGGAGGTCTAGGGAGGAAACTAAAATAATATATGAATAAATTAATTAAAAGATCAAACAAACGGCCAGTCTCCCTTTAAGGTAGTGTCTGGTATGACTACATAAGTGGTACTTGCATATGAATATGTATTGTCCGAATATTGGTTTTGCCTGTATTCTGTCCCTTGATTACTGGTATATAGTCAGATGCTGCTTGGAAGGCTGTGACCAAAGGAATTTCATCTTTATATATAAAAGTGTCAACCTCTGTCGCTTGGTTTGCGATGCTCCTTTGTTTCCAGAAATAAATCGGTTTCTTTCCCTTATCTGCTGGAAGAATCTATCCTCAGCTAAAGCCGGTATCACACGAGCGCTTTTTCACTCAACTTTTATCCTTAACACTGGTCTAGCAGCTCATAAGGAAAACGTTTAATATTTTTCTGTTACCTAAATTCATCTATCATCAGTCTAGTTTCCGATACCAGGGCAAAATACTCCAGAAATGTTGCCAGAAAATGTTGATCATCGAATGCTGACTATAAAATCTCTCGTGTGATACCACCTCAACTCAACCAACCTTAAGGGAGCCCATCTCGCTTTTTTCTCATTCTCTCCCTCTCTCTTTGGCTTGTATCCATTCAGCCCCATTCAGCCTACTATTGTAAGACGTTTACCCCATCCAGGTGTCAATATTTTCCTGGCGAGCGGTAGCGAGCCAGCAAATTTGCTGAATTTGTACTTTTTTCGATAGAAACATTTCTCCGGCGAAGCCGGATTTCTCAATATAATGATGAGCCGATTTTCTGGACCACTTCCTCCCTCGTGTTTAGCCCCATTAGTTTTCAGATGTAAAGATGTTTGCCCCATTAGTTAGTCGATTTTAAGACCTTTCGTCCCATTTTTCGTCAATATTTAGACCTTTCGTGCTATTTAGGTGTCGATGTTTTCCCTGGCGAACAATAATGAGCCTGTAATGTTGGAAGAACCGGCCTTCGGCCGGGAAATTTTTCTACTGAAAAATGTACAAATTAATCTAGAGGGGGGATCTAATGGATGTTTTGTTTTTAAATTTGATGGAGGTCTAGGGAGGAAACTAGAAACATAATGAATACATGCAAAAGTCGCCCAAAAAGTGAACCATCTCCCCTTAAGGTATTTCTCGAGTAAAGCCTCATTGGGATATATGTAATGATTGTAAAATACTTAAATACATACGGTCACTTGAGTGGGAAAAATATTTGTCTTGTCAGCCTGGCTAATGCTTTTAATTATGGGGAAATGGTTCACTTTTTGGGTGATTTTTGCATGTATTCATTATTTTTCTAGTTTCCTCCCTAGACCTCCATCAAATTTAAAATAAAACATCCATTAGATCCCCATTCTAGATTAATCGGCCGGTTCTTCCAACATTACAGGCTCACTATCATTCGCCATAGCACGAAAGGTCTAAATATTGACGAAGAAATGGGGCGAAAGGTCTTAAAATCGACTAACTAATGGGGCAAACATCTTAACATCTGAAAACTAATGGGGCTAAGCATGAGGAAGAAGGGGGACCAGAAAACCGGCCCATCCCCATCTTAATTTTGACTCTGGTTTGTATTCCCCGACGCACTGCCAGAGGCGTGTTGAGCGCAAGGGGTTTTCTTAGGACTCTCGCCAAACTAATGGGCCGAACGTCTTATAATCTCAAAACTAGTGGGGCTAAACATGAGGGAAAAAAGGGACCAGAAAAACGGCCCATGTCCCCTTAACCCGTAAACGGCGGCAAAGCTCTTAAGAGGTTTTACTGGGCGGCGGCGGCAAAGCTCTTAAGAGGGAGGCCTAAAAATACCATTTAAAAAGCACTAAACAATATTTTTTTTTTTTTTCCCTATACCTCATATCACTCCTCCACATCCCCTCCTTCCTCCCTTTCCCCTCCCCCTTCAATTATCACCTATTTTCCCTGTTATTCCCTAATTTGTTGGTATATTTTTGTGCTAACATTAGCAAACTGTGTGGGGGATGTGCTTACGTGCCTAGCAGGTGTGTTACACAACCGAGTGTGTGTATGAGTAGGCTCAGTGTGGCTTGAGGCCTCGTGGAGGGAGGGGTTGCCTCAATTTTCTCCATAATTCATGAATGGGCTGGTCCATCTATATTCGCGATTTTGACTAGAAAAATTATATTTTCACTTGTTTTATTGTTGTTACAGGTTACTATCTTCATAGTGAAGGTAAAATAGGCTCATATGAATAGGTAATAATGATATTTATCATAAAATGACGATTATAGGCCTGAATGGAGCCAATATGCTCGCCCATGGGGAGCTAGTTCATTACCCTCCCCTTGCCGTTCCCGGGTTAAGAGTGAGATCTGTGGAGAGTGAAGGTGACGCCACAAAAGCCCCACCCTGAATTCATCCTAACCATAAACTGATCATCAAACACTCCTATAGTTTGGCGATATTTAAGACCATTCGTGCCATTTAGATGTCGATTTTTCCTGGCGAGCGTTAGCGAGCCTGCAATTTAGGAGGTACCGAAAAATTCACAGATTTTTATTGCGGGATGATTATTAAGCTTGGTGGAGAGAGAGAGAGAGTGTGTGAGAGTGTGTGAGAGTGAGAGCAAGAGAGAGAAGATATACTCAGACCACACAGACCTTGCGGTCCCTACTAGGTGGTCCGGCCTTAACACTACTATGCAGGGACAGCTTATAGTAGAAGAATAGGACAGCTAAGTAGAAAAGAGAGAGAGAAAGTGAGTGTGTGAGAGTGAGAGTGAGAGAGAGAAAGAGAAAGTGAGAGTGAGCGAAAGAGAAAGAGAGAGAAAGTGAGTGTGAGAGACAGAGAGAGAGAGAGAAAGTGAGAGTGAGAGTGAGAGAGAGAGAGAGAAAGTGAGTGTGAGAGAGAGAGAGAGAAAGTACAAAGGAGTACAAAGGAGTACAAAGGAAATCAAGCAACAACAGATCTAGTGACCCTTCTAGGTTGCTTGTCCTCCAAAACACTGAGGATCAAGTGTCCAAACAGTGGTTTAGAGTGGGTAAGGGAACATTGGAAAGGGAATTACTGCCCTGGAACTAATGTCCGTGGCAGGATTAGGAAGTTAGTAGGGGACAGATGGGTTAGTAACTGAGGGGGGGATAAAATAAAGTTATTCATTTACAAACGCAGTCAGTCGCGGGTTTGATGCGAGATATTTGTCTAGGCGGAGTTTAAATGAATCAACGGTGATGCAGTCTATAACGTTTCGGGGAAGCCCATTCCACAAGTTGACAACTCGATTGAAGAAGAAATTCTTAGATTCGTGTGAGTTAAAAGATTTACCAATAATTTTGCAACCGTTTCCCCGCGTGTAATTTGATTGGTCGATAGTGAAGTACTTACTACAGTTCATATTGTCGATGCCTTTGATGATTTTGAACACTTGAATTAAGTCACCTCTTAATCTGCGCTGGGTTAAAGGAAATAGATTTAATTCTCTAAGACGCTCTTCGTATGGTTTGTTCTTTAGGCTAGGTATAATTTTGGTAACTCTACGTTGAAGTGAGAGAGAGAGAAAGTGAGTGAGAGAGAGAGAGAAAGAAAGTGAGAGTGAGAGAGACATACAGATAGACGGACTCTTTCCCTCAGCACTGAAGGCCGTAGTACCGACACATTTCCGCCGACACTTCCGTTCACCAACAAAGAATTCACGTCGTCTTATTTTTCTCACGCCAAATTCTCGGACGTTAGCGAAAGTACAGTGGCGCCAATAGATGTGTGTGAATTTATTTATTTATTTATTTATTCATTTTGTGTTTTAATGTTGTGTTGTGTTGGCCCTGTTCGGGATGTACATAAATACATCCATAACATATACCTTCCAGCTATATACTTGCATAATTAGGAATAAGTCAGGTCCATGAATTTTTATGAGCAATTAAACTCATGTGTGTGTGTGAAAAGGAACACCTTGAGATGCTTCGGCCATATGTACGTATGGGAAGCGTGAGCATGACTAAGAGGGTGTACGAGAGCTAGGTGGAAGGACAGAGAGGGAGAGGTAAACCGAGAGAGAGGTGGAGGGATGGAGTGAAGTATATGAATGTAGGCGGTGCTGGTTGGGAGGAGGGGCTTCGACTGACTGGGGAAAGGGGTGCATCAGGGCGTTTCATTCGTGGTTACTCCTTTGGGTATCACGGCATCAGGCAATAGATAGATAGATAGATAGTGTGTGTGTGTTCATCAATTGTGCAGTGAAGGGTAAGGTTAGAGCGTAAAATGCTTTCTAAGGTCTTCCCTCCCTCCCTCACTCACACACACACACACACACACACACAGTCACACACTTATCCATACCACACCACGCCTATTCTCAGTGACGTCATACAGACAAACAGACAGACAGACACACAGTAGTATATATAACACAGTGTGGACCTTCCTACACTACACTTCACAAGTATCACCACAACCAACAACATGTTCGCTAAGGTGATACAACTTTTCAACCTTCACTCAGATTATACTATTATACTAGACAGATTGAGGTGGCAATACACATACATCTGCACATATCAAGTGTAATATTATGCAAATCTTATTGCATTCTGGATTGAAACATATAACGCTTGCACATATATTCCTTTAACAATGTATCAGTCATTCTTAAGTCATGTCAGTGTTTAATTAATTAGTATAAACAATCCAATAATCTTTTTTGTATTCACATCGAATTTACCAGAGTACAAGAATTACTACGAGTTGCCTTTACAGATACTATAGTCCATTCTTGTTTAATGGGCCAGAAACCGTGACGTCTATCCTCTGTAACTCAAAACAGGCAGCAGCATATGGGCTGTAAATTGCCACACCTACTCCCTGGTTGACCCTTCCTCAATGATAGAAATAATAGTCTGATTACTCTAGTCGTGTATGGGTTACAAAAGATAGAAGTCACGATTTCTGGCCTACATCAAATGAATGGACTATAGTGTCTGTAAAGGCAACTCGTAGTGATTCTTATACACCAGCTCGGTAGTGTAGTGGGCAACGTCTCGGCCTCCCACCCTGGGTGACCCGAGTTCAATCCCACGCTTAGGCATGAAGGTATTTCGCATACACTGGTAGCCGGTACCATTTCCCTTGAGCAAGGAAATGGGTAATAGTGTCTGGTAATATACTTTGGTCAAGCGCTATTGAATTATTACTTATAATGAATGGACTATCTTTCTTTCCTCCACATCCCTCAGTATCTTCTCACCTTATCCCAATCTATGTATGGTATCCAAACCCTGCAGGTACAGTTGGCTGCACATATTCCGTTTCTCAACCATCCCGATGGGTCATGATTTAGTAGCGCTGCACCCACCTACCCAGTCTAGCCCCGTCCTCCTCCGTCGCTCCACCACCTACCTTTCCTCCCTCCCTTCCACTGTTGGTGGGAGGTGGAGTGAGGGAGCGGGTTGGGGAGGTGGGTGCAGAGGTGACACATCACGACCCCACCCCCAGGATGGTGAAGGAGCGCAGTATGTGCAGCAAACTGTACCATCAGCACTATGCTCAGTGAATAACATCACCATTTGAGGAGGAACAAGTCAATAAAGTGCTCCTCCTCAAATGAAGTTGTTATTGATTCTGTCATCTTTTCGGAGTTCATTATAACACTATACGCACTCTCAAGTATCAGTAATACAATAGGACTGTGTACCTTCATATCTACAGGTTGCGTGTTTGACCGCCCTTGTGGCTGTCACCCTGGCCCGCCCTGACGGTGGATACAATGCCCTGCATTCACATCCTACTCGCTCCTACAACGCCCCGCATCCACATCCTACTCCCTCCTACAACGCCCCGCATCCACATCCTACTCCCTCCTACAATACCCCTGCTCCTTCCTACAACGCCCCCCACCGCCCCAGCTACAGCGGCCCTGAACAGTATCCCGATGTAAGTAAAGCGTGGCTTTTCAATGCTTATGTATAACCAGAAATTACCATTTACCAATTTTAGTATCGTTATCAAATAAATAAGTTATACCTCTGACTAAAGATATAGATAGATAGATAGATAACTAGACTGGATAAATATGTCCCACTTCACTGAGTGAATGCAAGCCGGTACTAATATACTATAAATCATCCGTTTTTTTATGCTTACAATAATGTTGTTTTCTAAAATAATAAGTAACACCTGATTATTATATGGTGATTCAGCATTTTCAAAATATTGTGAAGTACAAGAGCCATAATATCCCGAAAAGTGTTACTGTACTTAAAAAAAAAAAAAATCTTTAATCCCTGACCCTTTTCCTTCAGACTGCTCCCGTGTATGACACCCAGTACGCTGTGAGGGACGACTACTCCGGCGTTGAATTCGGTCAGAACGAGGCTCGCAACGATTACGACACCCAGGGCTCCTACTACGTGGCCCTTCCTGACGGTCGTATCCAGAAGGTGACCTACTACGTCAACGGTGACTCCGGCTACGTGGCTGAGGTCACATACGAGGGTGAGGCTCAGTACCCCGACAACCAATCCTACCAGCCTGCCCCAGCCTACTCTCCTGCCCCAGCCTATGGTCCCGCACCTGCTAGTTACCAGTAAACCCGATATAACTGAGCCTTTAGTCAACATGATTCTAGTTCTCTAACTATCTGGTCCAATGTGTGATTTCTCAACAAACTAGTTACACATGTACATACATACGATTGTATTTATAAACATATTGTCGAAATAAATTATAATTCCAATTACTCTTGTTTCTTTTGTAATGGCGCATGCAATGTTCCAAAACAACAAAATGTATTCAGACTCAGTCAAAGATCATCCATTTTACATTAGCAGTTATATGGTTATGGTCCTGCTCCATAAGTAGTGTCTCTAAAGGCTTCCTCTTTAGGTTCCTAGAGGTGCAAAGGAATATACCAGGCACCGGTTCCTACATGTTCCCTTACTCGTATAACCATTTCATAACAACAACGAGTAGAGTGGGAACTAAAACCCCATGGAACAATTTGGCTGATTCACTTCGTTCTACAACTGACAGATCAGGAAGGTTTGCTGTTCCCAGGCATATAAAAAATGACAGCAAGCCTTACAATGGCTCGGTTTAGATTTCCTCCCATTTTGGTTATCTCTGATGCTATGCAGCTTCAATATACTCATAACAGGAGTTGATGCAGCTTTCTCTGCAGAAGCCAAGTAATGGTTGGGTGATCAGTGTGGCCTCGTTAAGGAGAGGCAGACCGTGTTTCTGGACCCCCTTCTCCTTATTGTTTAGCCCCACTAGTTTTGAGATTATAAGATGTTCGGCCTATTAGTTTGGCGATTTTAACACCTTTTGAACCGATTTGTTGTCAATTTTAAGACCTTTCGTGCCATTTAGGTGTCGATTATTTCCTGGCGAGCGAAAGCAAGCCTGCAATTTTAAGAGGAACCGGCGTTTGGCCGGGAAATTTACAGATTTATCTTGAAGGGCGGTCTACGAGGTGTTTTTCTAAGCTTGATGGAGGTCTAGGGAGGAAACTAAAATAATATATGAATAAATTAATTAAAAGATCAAACAAACGGCCAGTCTCCCTTTAAGGTAGTGTCTGGTATGACTACATAAGTGGTACTTGCATATGAATATGTATTGTCCGAATATTGGTTTTGCCTGTATTCTGTCCCTTGATTACTGGTATATAGTCAGATGCTGCTTGGAAGGCTGTGACCAAAGGAATTTCATCTTTATATATAAAAGTGTCAACCTCTGTCGCTTGGTTTGCGATGCTCCTTTGTTTCCAGAAATAAATCGGTTTCTTTCCCTTATCTGCTGGAAGAATCTATCCTCAGCTAAAGCCGGTATCACACGAGCGCTTTTCACTCAACTTTTATCCTTAACACTGGTCTAGCAGCTCATAAGGAAAACGTTTAATATTTTTCTGTTACCTAAATTCATCTATCATCAGTCTAGTTTCCGATACCAGGGCAAAATACTCCAGAAATGTTGCCAGAAAATGTTGATCATCGAATGCTGACTATAAAATCTCTCGTGTGATACCACCTCAACTCAACCAACCTTAAGGGAGCCCATCTCGCTTTTTTCTCATTCTCCCTCTCTCTTTGGCTTGTATCCATTCAGCCCCATTCAGCCTACTATTGTAAGACGTTTACCCCATCCAGGTGTCAATATTTTCCTGGCGAGCGGTAGCGAGCCAGCAAATTTGCTGAATTTGTACTTTTTTCGATAGAAACATTTCTCCGGCGAAGCCGGATTTCTCAATATAATGATGAGCCGATTTTCTGGACCACTTCCTCCCTCGTGTTTAGCCCCATTAGTTTTCAGATGTAAAGATGTTTGCCCCATTAGTTAGTCGATTTTAAGACCTTTCGTCCCATTTTTTCGTCAATATTTAGACCTTTCGTGCTATTTAGGTGTCGATGTTTTCCCTGGCGAACAATAATGAGCCTGTAATGTTGGAAGAACCGGCCTTCGGCCGGGAAATTTTTCTACTGAAAAATGTACAAATTAATCTAGAGGGGGGATCTAATGGATGTTTTGTTTTTAAATTTGATGGAGGTCTAGGGAGGAAACTAGAAACATAATGAATACATGCAAAAATCGCCCAAAAAGTGAACCATCTCCCCTTAAGGTATTTCTCGAGTAAAGCCTCATTGGGATATATGTAATGATTGTAAAATACTTAAATACATACGGTCACTTGAGTGGGAAAAATATTTGTCTTGTCAGCCTGGCTAATGCTTTTAATTATGGGGAAATGGTTCACTTTTTGGGTGATTTTTGCATGTATTCATTATTTTTCTAGTTTCCTCCCTAGACCTCCATCAAATTTAAAATAAAACATCCATTAGATCCCCATTCTAGATTAATCGGCCGGTTCTTCCAACATTACAGGCTCACTATCATTCGCCATAGCACGAAAGGTCTAAATATTGACGAAGAAATGGGGCGAAAGGTCTTAAAATCGACTAACTAATGGGGCAAACATCTTAACATCTGAAAACTAATGGGGCTAAGCATGAGGAAGAAGGGGGACCAGAAAACCGGCCCATCCCCATCTTAATTTTGACTCTGGTTTGTGTTCCCCGACGCACTGCCAGAGGCGTGTTGAGCGCAAGGGGTTTTCTTAGGACTCTCGCCAAACTAATGGGCCGAACGTCTTATAATCTCAAAACTAGTGGGGCTAAACATGAGGGAAAAAAGGGACCAGAAAAACGGCCCATGTCCCCTTAACCCGTAAACGGCGGCAAAGCTCTTAAGAGGTTTTACTGGGCGGCGGCGGCAAAGCTCTTAAGAGGGAGGCCTAAAAATACCATTTAAAAAGCACTAAACAATATTTTTTTTTTTTTTTCCCTATACCTCATATCACTCCTCCACATCCCCTCCTTCCTCCCTTTCCCCTCCCCCTTCAATTATCACCTATTTTCCCTGTTATTCCCTAATTTGTTGGTATATTTTTGTGCTAACATTAGCAAACTGTGTGGGGGATGTGCTTACGTGCCTAGCAGGTGTGTTACACAACCGAGTGTGTGTATGAGTAGGCTCAGTGTGGCTTGAGGCCTCGTGGAGGGAGGGGTTGCCTCAATTTTCTCCATAATTCATGAATGGGCTGGTCCATCTATATTCGCGATTTTGACTAGAAAAATTATATTTTCACTTGTTTTATTGTTGTTACAGGTTACTATCTTCATAGTGAAGGTAAAATAGGCTCATATGAATAGGTAATAATGATATTTATCATAAAATGACGATTATAGGCCTGAATGGAGCCAATATGCTCGCCCATGGGGAGCTAGTTCATTACCCTCCCCTTGCCGTTCCCGGGTTAAGAGTGAGATCTGTGGAGAGTGAAGGTGACGCCACAAAAGCCCCACCCTGAATTCATCCTAACCATAAACTGATCATCAAACACTCCTATAGTTTGGCGATATTTAAGACCATTCGTGCCATTTAGATGTCGATTTTTCCTGGCGAGCGTTAGCGAGCCTGCAATTTAGGAGGTACCGAAAAATTCACAGATTTTTATTGCGGGATGATTATTAAGCTTGGTGGAGAGAGAGAGAGAGAGTGTGTGAGAGTGTGTGAGAGTGAGAGCAAGAGAGAGAAGATATACTCAGACCACACAGACCTTGCGGTCCCTACTAGGTGGTCCGGCCTTAACACTACTATGCAGGGACAGCTTATAGTAGAAGAATAGGACAGCTAAGTAGAAAAGAGAGAGAGAAAGTGAGTGTGTGTGAGAGTGAGAGTGAGAGAGAAAGAGAAAGTGAGAGTGAGCGAAAGAGAAAGAGAGAGAAAGTGAGTGTGAGAGACAGAGAGAGAGAGAGAAAGTGAGAGTGAGAGAGAGAGAGAAAGTGAGTGTGAGAGAGAGAGAGAGAAAGTGAGTGTGAGAGAGAGAGAGAGAAAGTACAAAGGAGTACAAAGGAAATCAAGCAACAACAGATCTAGTGACCCTTCTAGGTTGCTTGTCCTCCAAAACACTGAGGATCAAGTGTCCAAACAGTGGTTTAGAGTGGGTAAGGGAACATTGGAAAGGGAATTACTGCCCTGGAACTAATGTCCGTGGCAGGATTAGGAAGTTAGTAGGGGACAGATGGGTTAGTAACTGAGGGGGGGATAAAATAAAGTTATTCATTTACAAACGCAGTCAGTCGCGGGTTTGATGCGAGATATTTGTCTAGGCGGAGTTTAAATGAATCAACGGTGATGCAGTCTATAACGTTTCGGGGAAGCCCATTCCACAAGTTGACAACTCGATTGAAGAAGAAATTCTTAGATTCGTGTGAGTTAAAAGATTTACCAATAATTTTGCAACCGTTTCCCCGCGTGTAATTAGATTGGTCGATAGTGAAGTACTTACTACAGTTCATATTGTCGATGCCTTTGATGATTTTGAACACTTGAATTAAGTCACCTCTTAATCTGCGCTGGGTTAAAGGAAATAGATTTAATTCTCTAAGACGCTCTTCGTATGGTTTGTTCTTTAGGCTAGGTATCATTTTGGTAACTCTACGTTGAAGTGAGAGAGAGAGAAAGTGAGTGAGAGAGAGAGAGAGAAAGAAAGTGAGAGTGAGAGAGACATACAGATAGACGGACTCTTTCCCTCAGCACTGAAGGCCGTAGTACCGACACATTTCCGCCGACACTTCCGTTCACCAACAAAGAATTCACGTCGTCTTATTTTTCTCACGCCAAATTCTCGGACGTTAGCGAAAGTACAGTGGCGCCAATAGATGTGTGTGAATTTATTTATTTATTTATTTATTCATTTTGTGTTTTAATGTTGTGTTGTGTTGGCCCTGTTCGGGATGTACATAAATACATCCATAACATATACCTTCCAGCTATATACTTGCATAATTAGGAATAAGTCAGGTCCATGAATTTTTATGAGCAATTAAACTCATGTGTGTGTGTGTGAAAAGGAACACCTTGAGATGCTTCGGCCATATGTACGTATGGGAAGCGTGAGAATGACTAAGAGGGTGTACGAGAGCTAGGTGGAAGGACAGAGAGGGAGAGGTAAACCGAGAGAGAGGTGGAGGGATGGAGTGAAGTATATGAATGTAGGCGGTGCTGGTTGAGAGGAGGGGCTTCGACTGACTGGGGACAGGGGTGCATCAGGGCGTTTCATTCGTGGTTACTCCTTTGGGTATCACGGCATCAGGCAATAGATAGATAGATAGATAGATAGTGTGTGTGTGTTCATCAATTGTGCAGTGAAGGGTAAGGTTAGAGCGTAAAATGCTTTCTAAGGTCTTCCCTCCCTCCCTCACTCACACACACACACACACACACACAGTCACACACTTATCCATACCACACCACGCCTATTCTCAGTGACGTCATACAGACAAACAGACAGACAGACACACAGTAGTATATATAACACAGTGTGGACCTTCCTACACTACACTTCACAAGTATCACCACAACCAACAACATGTTCGCTAAGGTGATACAACTTTTCAACCTTCACTCAGATTATACTATTATACTAGACAGATTGAGGTGGCAATACACATACATCTGCACATATCAAGTGTAATATTATGCAAATCTTATTGCATTCTGGATTGAAACATATAACGCTTGCACATATATTCCTTTAACAATGTATCAGTCATTCTTAAGTCATTTCAGTGTTTAATTAATTAGTATAAACAATCCAATAATCTTTTTTGTATTCACATCGAATTTACCAGAGTACAAGAATTACTACGAGTTGCCTTTACAGATACTATAGTCCATTCTTGTTTAATGGGCCAGAAACCGTGACGTCTATCCTCTGTAACTCAAAACAGGCAGCAGCATATGGGCTGTAAATTGCCACACCTACTCCCTGGTTGACCCTTCCTCAATGATAGAAATAATAGTCTGATTACTCTAGTCGTGTATGGGTTACAAAGGATAGAAGTCACGATTTCTGGCCTACATCAAATGAATGGACTATAGTGTCTGTAAAGGCAACTCGTAGTGATTCTTATACACCAGCTCGGTAGTGTAGTGGGCAACGTCTCGGCCTCCCACCCTGGGTGACCCGAGTTCAATCCCACGCTTAGGCATGAAGGTATTTCGCATACACTGGTAGCCGGTACCATTTCCCTTGAGCAAGGAAATGGGTAATAGTGTCTGGTAATACTTTGGTCAAGCGCTATTGAATTATTACTTATAGTGAATGGACTATCTTTCTTTCCTCCACATCCCTCAGTATCTTCTCACCTTATCCCAATCTATGTATGGTATCCAAACCCTGCAGGTACAGTTGGCTGCACATATTCCGTTTCTCAACCATCCCGATGGGTCATGATTTAGTAGCGCTGCACCCACCTACCCAGTCTAGCCCCGTCCTCCTCCGTCGCTCCACCACCTACCTTTCCTCCCTCCCTTCCACTGTTGGTGGGAGGTGGAGTGAGGGAGCGGGTTGGGGAGGTGGGTGCAGAGGTGACACATCACGACCCCACCCCCAGGATGGTGAAGGAGCGCAGTATGTGCAGCAAACTGTACCATCAGCACTATGCTCAGTGAATAACATCACCATTTGAGGAGGAACAAGTCAATAAAGTGCTCCTCCTCAAATGAAGTTGTTATTGATTCTGTCATCTTTTCGGAGTTCATTATAACACTATACGCACTCTCAAGTATCAGTAATACAATAGGACTGTGTACCTTCATATCTACAGGTTGCGTGTTTGACCGCCCTTGTGGCTGTCACCCTGGCCCGCCCTGACGGTGGATACAATGCCCCGCATTCACATCCTACTCGCTCCTACAACGCCCCGCATCCTCATCATACTCCCTCCTACAACGCCCCGCATCCACATCCTACTCCCTCCTACAATACCCCTGCTCCTTCCTACAACGCCCCCCACCGCCCCAGCTACAGCGGCCCTGAACAGTATCCCGATGTAAGTAAAGCGTGGCTTTTCAATGCTTATGTATAACCAGAAATTACCATTTACCAATTTTAGTATCGTTATCAAATAAATAAGTTATACCTCTGACTAAAGATATATAGATAGATAGATAACTAGACTGGATAAATATGTCCCACTTCACTGAGTGAATGCAAGCCGGTACTAATATACTATAAATCATCCGTTTTTTTATGCTTACAATAATGTTGTTTTCTAAAATAATAAGTAACACCTGATTATTATATGGTGATTCAGCATTTTCAAAATATTGTGAAGTACAAGAGCCATAATATCCCGAAAAGTGTTACTGTACTTAAAAAAAAAAAAATCTTTAATCCCTGACCCTTTTCCTTCAGACTGCTCCCGTGTATGACACCCAGTACGCTGTGAGGGACGACTACTCCGGCGTTGAATTCGGTCAGAACGAGGCTCGCAACGATTACGACACCCAGGGCTCCTACTACGTGGCCCTTCCTGACGGTCGTATCCAGAAGGTGACCTACTACGTCAACGGTGACTCCGGCTACGTGGCTGAGGTCACATACGAGGGTGAGGCTCAGTACCCCGACAACCAATCCTACCAGCCTGCCCCAGCCTACTCTCCTGCCCCAGCCTATGGTCCCGCACCTGCTAGTTACCAGTAAACCCGATATAACTGAGCCTTTAGTCAACATGATTCTAGTTCTCTAACTATCTGGTCCAGTGTGTGATTTCTCAACAAACTAGTTACACATGTACATACATACATATTGTCGAAATAAATTATAGTTCCAATTACTCTTGTTTCTTTTGTAATGGCGCATGCAATGTTTCAAAACAACAAAATGTATTCAGACTCATCGAAGATCATCCATTTTACATTAGCAGTTATATGGTTATGGTCCTGCTCCATAAGTAGTGTCATTAAAGGCTTCCTCTTTAGGCTCCTAGAGGTGCAAAGTAATATACCAGGCACCGGTTCCTACATGTTCCCAGGCATATAAAAAATGACAGCAAATCTTATAAAGGCTCGGTTTAGATTTCCTCTTATGTTGGTTATCTCTGGTGCTATGCAGCTTCAATATACTCATAACAGGAGTTGATGCAGCTTTCTCTGTAGAAGCCAAGTAATGGTTGGGTGATCAGTGTGGCCTCGTTAAGGGGAGGAAGACCGTGTTTCTGGACCCCCTTCTCCCTATTGTTTAGCCCCACTAGTTTTGAGATTATAAGACGTTCGGCCAATTAGTTTGGCGATTTTAACACCTTTTGAACCGATTTGTTGTCAATTTTAAGACCTTTCGCGCCATTTAGGTGTCCATTATTTCCTGGCGAGCGAAAGCGAGCCTGAAATTTTTAGAGGGACCGGCCTTCGGCCGAGAAATTTACAGATTTATCTTGAAGGGCGGTCTAGGGGGTGTTTTTCTAAGCTTGATGGAGGTCTAGGAAGGAAACTAAAATAATATATGAATAAATTAATTAATTAAAAGATCAAACAAACGGCCAGTCTCCCTTTAAGGTAGTGTCTGGTATGACTACATAAGTGGTACTTGCATATGAATATGTGTTGTCTGACTATTGGTTTTGCCTGTATTCTGTCCCTTGATTACTGGTATATAGTCAGATGCTGCTTGGAAGGCTGTGACCAAAGGAATTTCATCTTTATATATAAAAGTGTCAACCTTTGTCGCTTGGTTTACGTTACTCCTTTGTTTCCAGAAATAAATCTGTTTCTTTCCCTTATCTGCTGGAAGAATCTATCCTCAGCTAAAGCCGGTATCACACGAGCGTTTTTTCACTCAACATTTATCCTTAACACTGGTCTAGCAGCTCATAAGTTAAACATTTAATATTTTTCTGTTACCTAAATTCATCTATCACAGTCTAGTTTCCGTTACCAGGGCAAAATACTCCAGAAATGATGCCAGAAAAATGTTGATCATCGAATGTTGACTATAAAATCTCTCGTGTGATACCGCCTCAACTCGACCAACCTTAAGGGAGCCCATCTAGCTTTTTTTCTCATTCTCTCCCTCTCTCTTTGGCTTGTATCCATTCAGCCCCATTCAGCCTACTATTGTAAGACGTTTACCCCATCCAGGTGTCAATATTTTCCTGGCGAGCGGTAGCAAGCCAGCAAATTTATGTTTTTGTTTTGACAGAAAGCTGAATTTGTACTTTTTTCGATAGAAACATTTCTCCGGCGAAGCCGGATTTTTCAATATAATGCTGACTCGCTATCGCTCGCCAGGAAGAAAGCGACACCTGGATGGGGATAAACGTCTTAACACAGTAGGCTGAATGGGGCCGAATAGATACAAGCCAGAGAAAGGAAAAAGAGAAAAGGAGAGAAAAAGCGCAGCTCACCAACAAACATAGATGTGGGTGGTTTTCAGCTTCCTCTTCATCTTCTTAAGGGGACATAGGCCGATTTTCTGGACCACTTCCTCCCTCGTGTTTAGCCCCATTAGTTTTCAGATGTTAAGATGTTTACCCCATTAGTTAGTCGATTTTAAGATCTTTTGCCCCATTTTTTCGTCAATATTTAGACCGTTCGTGCTATTTAGGTGTCGATGTTTTCCCTGTCGAACAATAATGAGCCTGTAATGTTGGAAGAAACGGCCTTCGGCCGGGACATTTTTCTACCGAAAAATGTACAAATTAATCTAGAGGGGGGATCTAATGGATGTTTTGTTTTTAAATTTGATGGAGGTCTAGGGAGGAAACTAGAAACATAATGAATACATGCAAAAATCGCCCAAAAAGTGAACCATCTCCCCTTACGGTATTTCTTGAGTAAAGCCTCCTGCAGTTTATTATTTTCGACAAAGTAAAGCCTCATTGGGATATGTGTAATGATTGTAAAATACTTAAATACATACGGTCACTTGAGTGGGAAAAATATTTGTCTTGTCAGCCTGGCTAATGCTTTTAACCCTTAAAGAGCGGCGCTCGACTTAAGTCGTGCACCAATTTGCAGCAAGTTAGGAGCATTATTAACCCGTACAGCCCCAGCGACACGCCTGACGCGTCGGCGATGTATGTAACGCACAGCCCCAGAGACGCGCCTGGCGCGTCACCCTAATTGCGCCGACCGTAACCTCAGGTGTACCCACTCAAGAGGGCTCAGATTTGTATGGGAACTGTGTACGTATCCCACGCAACCATGCCGATGGTTGAAAACTCTCAAACTCCACGTGCGTGCGAGTGAGCGCGCAATAACCTGGTTTTTTGGGGTAATTGCCTTCAATTTTTTACTCTTGTAAAATACGTTTTCGGGGGCTCTGTAGGACCATTCTTTAAGCTTTTTGAGCGGTTTTTCATGGTTTTTCCTTCATTCCTAACCCATTCGCTATTGTTTCTGGAATAAAACCATTTTTTGAAAACCGGCCGGGTTCTGGTGAACACACATTACAAAACTAGCCGGGGCTGGACGGGTTAAGGCTTTTAAAGGGTTAAAATAGAGTGCAAATGGCCGGGAGCGCAGCAGGCCACACGTCCGACACCCAGGGATTACCGCCACACACTGACTCACGCACCCTCTGTTCTCGAGAGGACGGCAGTGTTACCATTAGTGAGCGTAGTGGGAAAAAATATGCCGCTATACGCTAAACTCCCATGTTGGTGGCAGCACTGCATGAGAACCACGAGTGCTACGTAGCTCGTTCTGGTCTCATTTTGAAGCTTTTAGCGCCTAGTTTTTTTCTGAATACATTTCTTTTCATGCAGATACTTGATTGATCATTCAGGAGGGCCTGAATATGCCCAAAATATCCCAAAACACCCCGCTAGACAAGGGTTAATTAAGGGGAGATGGTTCACTTTTTGGGCGATTTTTGCATGTATTCATTATTTTTCTAGTTTCCTCCCTAGACCTCCATCAAATTTAAAATAAAACATCCATTAGATCCCCATTCTAGATTAATCGGCCGGTTCTTCCAACATTACAGGCACACTATCGTTCGCCATAGCACGAAAGGTCTAAATATTGACGAAGAAATGGGGTGAAAGGTCTTAAAATCGACTAACTAATGGGGCAAACATCTTAACATCTGAAAACTAATGGGGCTAAGCATGAGGAAGAAGAGGGACCAGAAAACCGGCCTATCCCCATCATAATTTTGACTCTGGTTTGTATTCCCCGACGCACTGCCAGAGGCGTGTTGAGCGCAAGGGGTTTTCTTAGGACCCTCGCCAAACTAATGGGCCGAACGTCTTATAATCTCAAAACTAGTGGGGCTAAACACGATGGAAAAAAGGGATCAGAAAAACGGCCCATGTCCCCTTAAGAGTGAGATCTGTGGAGAGTGAGGCGAGCCTGCAATTTAGGAGGTACCGAAAAATTCACAGATTTTTATTGCTGGATGATTATTAAGCTTGGTGGAGAGAGAGAGAGAAGATATACTCAGACCACACAGACCTTGCGGTCCCTACTAGGTGGTCCGGCCTTAACACTACTATGCAGGGACATCTTATAGTAGAAAAATAGGACAGCTAAGTAGAAAAGAGAGAGAAAGTGAGAGTATGTGAGAGTGAGAGAGAAAGTGAGTGTGAGAGTGAGAGTGAGAGACAGAGAGAAAGTGAGAGAGAGAAAGTGAGTGAGAGTGACACAAACATACAGATAGACAGATTCTTTCCCTCAGCACTGAAGGCCGTAGCACCGACACATTTCCGTCGACACTTCCGTTCACCGACAAAGAATTCACGTCGTCTTATTTTTCTCACGCCAAATTCTCGGACGTTAGCGAAAGTACGGTGGCGCCAATAGATGTGTGTGAATTTATTTATTTATTTATTTATTCATTTTGTGTTTTAACCCTTAATTAGCGGCTCACCACATAAGTCGAGTTAAATAAAGCTGGACTATGTGGCGGCGCTCGACATAACTCGAGTGGCAATTTCAGCACGTAATGTTGCTGAGAGAGAGAGACAAGTGGTGGCAGGAGAGTAGCGAGCGTATGACTGCTCCAGACCACCGCGGCGAACCTACTGACACGAATCTCACCTCCCTCCTACCTCTCTCACTCGCTATATAAGGAATTGTATGGGGAAAGTGCCTAATTACATGCTTTTTGCACTCGCGTTGCACGGTTATTGCAAGAAAACTAGCCATCATAAAAGGATCGTTATGGTGTCATTCAAAAGCTCTGTTTATGCCCTTTCAGGGATAGATACTTGTTTTACGTTCTGGGTCTTATTTAGGCATGAAAATGATCACGTAAACAGCCCTATTTTGGCTAAAAACACCCCGCTGGGCGGTACATATAAATAAACCACATAGGCCGCTCTTAAGGTGTTAATGTTGTGTTGTGTTGGCCCTGTTCGGGATGTACATAAATACATCCATAACATATACCTTCCAGCTATATACTTGCATAATTAGGAATAAGTCAGGTCCATGAATTTTTATGAGCGATTAAACTCATGTGTGTGTGAAAAGGAACACCTTGAGATGGTTCGGCCATATGTACGTATGGGAAGCGAGAGAATGACTAAGAGGGTGTATGAGAGCGAGGTGGAAGGACAGAGAGGGAGAGGTAAACCGAGAGAGAGGTGGAGGGATGGAGTGATGAAGTATATGAATGTTGGCGGTGCTGGTTGGGAGGAGGGGCTTCGACTGACTGGGGACAGAGGTGCATGGGGGCGTTTCGTTCGTGGTTACCCCTTCGGGTATTACGGCGTCAGGCAATAGATAGATAGTGTGTTGTGTGTGTGTGTGTGTGTTTATCAATTGTGCAGTGAAGGGTAAGGTTAGAGCGTAAAATTCTTTCTAAGGTCGTTCCTCACTCACTCACTCACTCACACACAGTCACACACAGTCACACACTTATCCATACCGCACCACGCCTATTCTCAGTGACGTCATACAGACAGACAGACAGACAGACAGACAGACAGACAGTAGTATATATAACACAGTGTGGACCTTCCTACACTACACTTCACAAGTATCACCACAACCAACAACATGTTCGCTAAGGTGATACAACTTTTCAATCTTCACTCAGATTATACTATTATACTAGATAGATTGAGGTGGAAAATATATATACTGTATGTACATAGCTAGTGTAATTCAAATCTTATTGTATTCTGGATTGAAACATATTACGCTTGCACATATATTCCTTTAACAATTTATCAGTCATTCTTAAGTCATGTCAGTGTTTAATTAATTAGTATAAACAATCCAATAATCTTTTCTGTATTCACATCGAATTTACCGGTGTACAAGAATCACTATGAGTTGCCTTTACAGATACTATAGTCCATTCTTGTTTAATGGGCCAGAAACCGTGACGTCTATCCTCTGTAACTCAAAACAGGCAGCAGCACATGGGCTGTAAATTGCCACACCTACTCCCTGGTTGACCCTTCCTCAATGGTAGAAATAATAGTCTGATTACTCTAGTCGTGTATGGGTTACAAAGGAGAGAAGTCACGATTTCTGGCCTACTTCAAATGAATGGACTATAGTACCTGTAAAGGCAACTCGTAGTGATTCTTATACACCGGCTCGGTAGTGTAGTGGAATACGTCTCGGCCTCCCGCCCCGGGTGACCCGAGTTCAATCCCACGCTCAGGCATAAAAGCATTTAGCATACACTGGAGGCCGGTACCATTTCCCTTGAGCAAGGAAATGGGTAATAGTGTCTGGTGATATACTTTTGACAAGCGCTATTGAATTATTACTTATAGTGAATGGACTATAATCTTTCTTTACCCCACATCCCTCAGTATCTTCCTCACCTTATCCCAATCTATGTATGGTATCCAAACCCTTCAGGTACAGTTTGCCGCACATATTCCATTCCTCAACCATCCTGATGGGTCGTGATTTGGTAGCGCTGCACCCACCTACCCAGTCTAGCCCAGTCCTCCTCCGTCGCTCCACCACCTACCTTTCCTCCCTCCCTTCCACTGTTGGTGGGAGGTGGAGTGAGGGAGAGGGTTGGGGAGGTGGGTACAGAGGTGCCACATCACGACCCCACCCCCAGGATGGTGAAGGAGCGCAGTATGTGCAGCAAACTGTACCATCAGCACTATGCTCAGTGAATAACATCACCATTTGAGGAGGAACAAGTCAATAAAGTGTTCCTCCTCATATGAAGTTGTTATTGATTCTGTCATCTTTTCGGAGTTCATTATAACACTATACGCACTCTCAAGTATCAGTAATACAATAGGAATGTTTACCTTCATATCTACAGTTTGTGTGTTTGACCGCCCTTGTGGCCGTCACCCTGGCCCGCCCTGACGGTGGATACAACGCCCCGCATCCACATCCTACTCCCTCTTACAACGCCCCGCATCCACACCCTACTCCCTCCTACAACACCCCTGCTCCTTCCTACAACACCCCCCACCGCCCCAGCTACAGCGGCCCTGAACAGTATCCCGATGTAAGTAAAGCGTGGCTTTTCAATGCTTATGTATAACCAGAAATTACCATTTACCAATTTTAGTATCGTTATCAAATAAATAAGTTATACCTCTGACTAGAGATATAGATAGATAGATAGATAACTAGACTGGATAAATATGTCCCACTTCACTGAGTGAATGCAAGCCGGTACTAATATACTATAAATCATCCCTCTTTTATGCTTACAATAATGTTGTTTTCTAAAATAATAAGTAACACCTGATTATTATATGGTGATTCAGCATTTTCAAAATATTGTGAAGTACAAGAGCCATAATATCCTGAAAAGTGTTACTGTACTTAACAAAACAATATATCTTTAATCCCTGACCCTTTTCCTTCAGGCTGCCCCCGTGTACGACACCCAGTACGCTGTGAGGGACGACTACTCCGGCGTTGAATTCGGTCAGAACGAGGCTCGCAACGGTTACGACACCCAGGGCTCCTACTACGTGGCCCTTCCTGACGGTCGTATCCAGAAGGTGACCTACTACGTCAACGGTGACTCCGGCTACGTGGCTGAGGTCACATACGAGGGTGAGGCTCAGTACCCCGACAACCAATCCTACCAGTCTGCCCCAGCCTACTCTCCTGCCCCAGCCTATGGTCCCGCACCTGCTAGATACCAGTAAACCCGATATAACTGAGGCTTTAGTCAACATGATTGTAGTTCTCTAACTATCTGGTCCAGTGTGTGATTTCTCAACAAACTAGTTACACATGTACATACATACGATTGTATTTATAAACATATTGTCGAAATAAATTATAATTCCAATTACTCGTGTTTCTTTTGTAATGGCGCATGCAATGTTCCAAAACAACAAAATGTATTCAGACTCATCAAAGATCATCCATTTTACATTAGTAGTTATATGGTTATGGTCCTGCTCCATAAGTAGTGTCTCTAAAGGCTTCCTCTTTAGGCTCCTAGAGATACAAAGGAATATACCAGGCACCGGTTCCTACATGTTCCCTTACTCGTATAACCATTTCATAACAACAACGAGTAGAGTGGGAACTAAAACCACATGGAACAGTTTGGCTGATTCACTTCGTTCTACAACTGACAGATCAGGAAGGTTTGCTGTTCCCAGGCATATACAAAATTACAGCAAGCCTTACCATGGCTTGGTTTACATTTCCTCCCATTTTGGTTATCTCTGGTGCTATCCAGCTTCAATATACTCATAACAGGAGTTCACGCAGCTTTCTCTGTAGAAGCCAAGTAATGGTTGGGTGATCAGTGTGGCCTGGTTAAGGGGGGGATGGTTAATTTTTTGGGCGATTTTTGCATGTATTCATTATTTTTCTAGTTTCCTCCCTAGACCTCCATCAAATTAAAACAAAAACATAATTAGATCCCCTTTCTAGATTAATTTGTACATTTTTTGGTAGAAAAATATCCCGGCCGAAGGCCGATTCTTCCAACACTACAGGCTCACTATCTTGATGAAGAAATGGGGCGAAAGGTCTTAACATCGACTAACTAATGGGGCAAACATCTTAACATCTGAAAACTAATGGGGCTAAACATGAGGGATAAAGTGGTCCAGTAAACCGGCCCATCCTCCTTTAAGCATTCCGTTTCTGAATTTTGACTCTGGTTTGTATTCCCCGACGCACTGCCAGAGGCGTGTATAGCGTAAGGGGTTTTCTTAAGACTCCGTGTGAGTGTTCGATCACACATTAAGGGGAGGCAGACCGTTTTTCTGGACCCCATTCTCCCTAATGTTTAGCCCCACTAGTTTTGAGATTACAAGACGTTCGGCCCAATATTTTGGCGATTTTAACACTTTTCGCCCCATTTCGTTGTCAATTTTAAGACCTTTCGTGCCGTTTAGGTGTTGATTATTTCCTGGCGAGCGATAGGGAGCCTGCAATTTTAAGAGGAATCGGCCGGGACATTTTTCTGTCGAAAAATTTACACATTTATCGTGAAGGGCGGTCTAGGGGGTGTTTTTCTAAACTTGATGGAGGTCTAGGGAGGAAACTAAAAAAAAAATATATCAATAAATTAATTAATAGACCAAACAAACGGCCAGCCTCCCCTTAAGTGGATACAGATAGAATAAATACATAAAAAAAAATGTTTCTTTCACAATACGTTTCCATGAGAGAGAGAGAGAGAGAGAGAGAGAGAGAGAGAGAGAGAGAGAGAGAGAGAGAGAGAGAGAGAGAGAGAGAGAGAGAGAAATGGCTTGTATCCATTCGGCCCCATT
Source organism: Paralithodes platypus (assembly GCA_032716605.1). Taxonomy (NCBI): domain Eukaryota; kingdom Metazoa; phylum Arthropoda; class Malacostraca; order Decapoda; family Lithodidae; genus Paralithodes; species Paralithodes platypus. The sequence continues at coordinate 8,481,445 of CM064504.1, forward strand.
CAACCAACTGTGTTAAGACGTTTATCCCCATCCAGGTGTTGATATCTTTCTGGCGAGCGATAGCGAGCCAGCATTGTATGGAGAAATTCGGCTTCGCCAGAGACATTTTTCTAGCGAAAAATGTACAAATTTAGCTTGCTGTCAAAACAAAACTATATATATGCTGGCTCGCTACCGCTCAGCAGAAAAATATTGACACCTGGATGGGGGTAAACGTCTTAAAACAGTAGGATGAATGGGGCCGAATGGATATAATCCAAAGAGAGAGGGAGAGAAAGAGAAAAAAGCGAGGTGGGCTCCCTTATGCCGGTGTCACACGAGCGCTTTTTGCGTCAATTTTCCATGAGCAATTTTTTCTGGCGATTGTTTGGGATATTTTTGCATTGACATCGGAAACTAGATCGAAGGTAGATTATGTTACGAATATTTTTTTTAATGGAACTTGTATTTTGAAGCTGCCAGAAAACAATTGCCCGTAACAATTGACGGAAAAATCGCTCGTGTGACACCGGCTTAAGGGATTTGTTTTATTTTACGATGTATTTTGTGGTCAATAAAGTATCTATATCTATCTATATATCTGTATATCTATATATATGACACCACCAGCAATATTATGCAAACACTGAATAACCTCGACACATTTGATCGTCAGAATATCTATCAATAAGCAGCCTAGATATTATGAATGATGTTACACAAGACATCAGGCGTGAAGTGATCCAAAAGCATTATACACACACACACTAACACCCACACACCCACACCCACATGCACTGGTGTATACATGTGACACACCTAAGGAGAGGGGTCAATTGTTGAAGGCAGCACTGCCTTGTTTTCCAGCGACGTTTGTTATATTTTAGTCCAGCACTATTTAGACGATTTTATGTAGCTTAGGAAGGATATGTGGTAGTTAATGGGGTACATACAAGAAAACATAACCAAAACGAAAAGCAGCAACAACACACAGATACACGCTCATATATATATAAGCGTGTGTGTGTGTTAATGTTGTTGCTTTTTGTTTTGGAGCGTGTATGTGTGTGTTAATGTTGTTGCTTTTTTTTTTGGTTATGTTCTGGGGGGCGATCTAATGAAAACGTTTTGTGAAAGGAACAAGCTATTTTCTTATTGATTTATTCTATCTGTATCAACTTATTGTGTGAACACTCACACGGAGTCCTAAGACAACCCTTGCGCTAAACACGCCTCTGGCAGTGCGTCAAGAAATAAAATGGTTGAAAGTGTTGTTCGAATTAATTTGTATTATTACCGACGAGTAGTGTACTATTTATAAGTTGGGTGACCGTGTAAGGAGGGCGGGGTTCCAAGAGATATTGTCCGGAGTATGAAGACAGTCCGTGAGAGAGAGGTGGTCATTGAGTGAGAATGTCTAGGGGAAGCTTGGTGCTGGTATGGTCACGCTATTATCATAATTTCTACTTCTTCTCTGTCTTCGTCTTCTGCTTCTTCTTCCTGTATTCATTTTCGTCGTTTGTTTCTTCTTCTCTGTATTCCTCTCCTTCTGCTTTTGCTCCTGCTTCTCCTCCTCCTACTCCTTTATCAACAAGGAATAGTTAGTATCTCAAAGGCCTTACGCTACTCAAGATGAACAAAATCAAAATATTTTGAATTGTACTGCAGTGCCTGTGGTGCACCGATCGAACGTTCGATCCATAAGCGAAAGGTCCGGGGTTCGATTTCCGGGCTCGGCGAGAAGGATGGGTAGTCTCCTTAGACCCTATGCCCCTGTTCATCTAGCATTAAATAGGAACCTGGAGTTAGTGGACATTTGTGACGTCTCATCCGGGGAAGTAAACTGTGGTAACCTGAATAATAATAATAATAATGTTAATAATACTGATCGGTTAATATACTGTCGCCTCTGTGTACCAGGCTGGAGAAGGGAGAGAGTTACACAGAGTTCAACAGATCCTCAGGCCACACAGACCTTGCGGTCCCTACTAAGTGGTCCGGCCTTAATACCACTAAACAGGAACCGTAAATAGTAGAAGAATAGGACAGCAAATTAGAATGCTTTATCTCCACCCTCCACTCCCTCCGGTTAAAAAAGCCGAGAGAGAGAGAGAGAAACAAAAAATACCAGTAATCACGCCGAGAGTGAGAGTTAAGAGGGGGGGGGGGGGGGGGGGGAAGCTTCTAGGTGTGGTCATGACGTACGCGATCACGGTCTAGCACACTCACTCTTCTTTCCTCTTCCTCCTCCTTCCTCTTCCTTCTTCTTCTTCTTCTTCTTCTTCTTCTTCTTCTTCTTCTGCTTCTTCTCTGTCTTCCTCTCCGTCTTGGTGAAGCTTGGTGTAGGTGTGGTCACTATATTATCGTCATTTCTGCTTCATAATTATTTCTGTTTCTTCTGTCTTCTTCTTCTTCTTCTTCTTCTTCTTCGTCTTTTCTCCTCCCCATTCTCTCATTCTTATTCTTCTCGTTCTCCTCCTCTTCCCCTTTTTAATTCTTTTTTCTTCTTCGTCTTCTCCCCCTCACCCTTCTTCTTCTTCTTTTTCTTTCATTTCTCCTCCTCTTCGGCAATGAGAGAGAGAGAGCGTCTGTGAACTTAGAGATTGGGAGTTTTAGGAGCTTGTACAGAAGCTGTGGTTATTCTCTCAATCAGCTGTTTTATACCAAATCGCTCTTTTTGTACTAAATATCCCTCTTTAACACAATTTAACCATCTTTTTGTACCATTTATCGTTATTTTATGTAACATTTATCCCTGTTTGTATCTTTAATCCCTATATTACTTGTAACAGTTATCCCTCTCTATGTACCATTCATCCCGTTTTCTTTGTACCACGTATCCCTCTTTGTTTAATACAATTATATATATTTTTTGGTACTGTCGAGCTCGCTGCAGCTTTTACACTATAAATGTTTTCCCCAATGTCCGTCCATAGCATAAGTCATCAATGTTGCTATTTCAATCACTTTGTTATCTATTTGTGTATGTACAGTTGCCCACATAAGTTTTGTTCCTAGTCGTGATCTTATGAGTGAAAGTAAAATGAGTATGAATGATTTGCAAGTGTGGTTGCTTCTAATTAACAGTAGACTAGTCAGATGAGTTAACCCCTACATAAGAAACTATACACTAGTCAGATGAGTTAACCCCTACATAAGAAACTATACACTAGTCAGATGAGTTAACCCCTACATAAGAAACTATGCACTAGTCAGATGAGTTAACCCCTACATAAGAAACTATGCACTAGTCAGATGAGTTAACCCCTACATAAGAAACTATGCACTAGTCAGATGAGTTAACCCCTACATAAGAAACTATGCACTAGTCAGATGAGTTAACCCCTACATAAGAAACTATACACTAGTCAGATGAGTTAACCCCTACATAAGAAACTATGCACTAGTCAGATGAGTTAACCCCTACATAAGAAACTATGCACTAGTCAGATGAGTTAACCCCTACATAAAAAACTATGCACTAGTCAGATGAGTTAACCCCTACATAAGAAACTATACACTAGTCAGATGAGTTAACCCCTACATAAGGAACTATGCACTAGTCAGATGAGTTAACCCCTACATAAGACACTATACACTAGTCAGATGAGTTAACCCCTACATAAGGAACTATGCACTAGTCAGATAAGTTAACCCCTACATAAGAAACTATACACTAGTCAGATGAGTTAACCCCTACATAAGAAACTATGCACTAGTCAGATGAGTTAACCCCTACATAAGAAACTATACACTAGTCAGATGAGTTAACCCCTACATAAGAAACTATGCACTAGTCAGATGAGTTAACCCCTACATAAGAAACTATACACTAGTCAGATGAGTTAACCCCTACATAAGAAACTATGCACTAGTCAGATGAGTTAACCCCTACATAAGAAACTATACACTAGTCAGATGAGTTAACCCCTACATAAGAAACTATGCACTAGTCAGATGAGTTAACCCCTACATAAGAAACTATACACTAGTCAGATGAGTTAACCCCTACATAAGAAACTATGCACTAGTCAGATGAGTTAACCCCTACATAAGAAACTGTACACTAGTCAGATGAGTTAACCCCTACATAAGAAACTATGCACTAGTCAGATGAGTTAACCCCTACATAAGAAACTATACACTAGTCAGATGAGTTAACCCCTACATAAGAAACTATGCACTAGTCAGATGAGTTAACCCCTACATAAGAAACTATACACTAGTCAGATGAGTTAACCCCTACATAAGAAACTATGCACTAGTCAGATGAGTTAACCCCTACATAAGAAACTATACACTAGTCAGATGAGTTAACCCCTACATAAGAAACTATACACTAGTCAGATGAGTTAACCCCTACATAAGAAACTATGCACTAGTCAGATGAGTTAACCCCTACATAAGAAACTATACACTAGTCAGATGAGTTAACCCCTACATAAGAAACTATGCACTAGTCAGATGAGTTAACCCCTACATAAGAAACTATACACTAGTCAGATGAGTTAACCCCTACATAAGAAACTATGCACTAGTCAGATGAGTTAACCCCTACATAAGAAACTATGCACTAGTCAGATGAGTTAACCCCTACATAAAAACTATACACTAGTCAGATGAGTTAACCCCTACATAAGAAACTATACACTAGTCAGATGAGTTAACCCCTACATAAGAAACTGTACACTAGTCAGATGAGTTAACCCCTACATAAGAAACTATACACTAGTCAGATGAGTTAACCCCTACATAAGAAACTATACACTAGTCAGATGAGTTAACCCCTACATAAGAAACTATGCACTAGTCAGATGAGTTAACCCCTACATAAGAAACTATACACTCGTTATTCAATCACGAGCATTATATTTCCATGTATAAGACCACGGAGAGGAACAGAACTTATGTGGGCAACTGTACATGACCTTCAGGTACAATGTCCCCCAGCGAGTTGGGGCTTGTACTTAGAGGTAGATAATGAATAATAATAATAAAATAACTATCTCACGGTCTAGCATACTCTCTCTCTCTCTCTTCAAATTTGTCTCCTTCTTCTTCTTCCTAAGTAGCAGTAGCCTCCAAGTGTTTGAGTGTATCTCTCGCTCTCTCTCTCTCTCTCTCTCTGTATGTACGTGTGTGTGTGTGTGTGTGTGTGTATGTGTGTGTGTATGTGATTTATTATATCTTTTCAGCGTGTTGACCCTTGGAACTGACAGAGGCCATGGACGTGAAATATGGACCCCCAATAATTAGGTGCTCTACTGATCGCCTCCTAAATTGAATCACTTCTTCCTTGGTGTAAATTCTATCAGTCCACAAGCATTAAGAACATAAGAACATAAGAAAATGCGAGTCTGCAAAAAACCGATCGGCCCACACAAGGCAGATACAACATTCATGATAATCGGTTCATAACGTTTTACAGACAGGCAGTCAAACGGAGGCAAAAACATAACCTCCTCCAATCTCGTTGAAGGAGGTAACAAAGCGGCTAAGTATAAACATTAAGAGGGGATGGGCCGGTTTTCTGGACCCCCTTCTCCCTAATGTTTAGCCCCACTAGTTTTGAGATAATAAGACTTTCGGCCCATTAGTTTGGCGATTTTAACACCTTTCGCCCTATTTCGTTGTCAATTTTAAGACTTTTCGTGCCATTTAGGTGTCGATTATTTCCTGGCGAGCGAGAGCGAGCCTGCAATTTTCAGAGGAACCAGTCTTCGGCCGGGAAATGTTTCTACCGAAAAATGTACAAATTTATCTAGGGGGTGTTTTTCTAAGTTTGATGGAGGTCTAGGGAAGAAACTAAAAAAAATTATGAATACATTAATTAATAGACCAAACAAACGGTCAGTCTCCCCTTAAGTTATTTCATTGGCTAGAACAGTAATGAACAAAGAACAAAATACAAATATCCTACGAATGGACGTTGCTAAGTTAGAGATAAAAACATTTACGGGTTAACACAACATCGTAATTATAAAGGAGTTATTGAAGATGTTTCAATCCTTCTAATTCGCAAGAAAACTTAAACATTTGAATAAAATCCCTGTATGTTGATTAATGAAACATGTGGGTATGGACTTCTTCGTTAACTATCTAACATTATGGGTATAACTAGGGTAATTAAAATTTCTATAATATACTGTATACTCTTTTAAAAGTATAAAGATATTGGTGTTAATTATATTCCATTTTATTCAGGGATAAAAAGGTTAATCGCCAACAGCAATATATCCAGTGTTATTATATACCTGTTATTATATACCTGTTATTATATACCTGTTATTATATACCTGTTATTATATACCTGTTATTATATACCTGTTATTATATACCTGTTATTATACCGGTTATATACCTGTTATTATACCTGTTATTATACCGGTTATATACCTGTTATTATACCTGTTATTATATACCTGTTCACATCATTTTATATAGTGTTTTTATTATATTTTGTTTGTTTACAATATAGGCTAGCGGAGTCACTCAAAATCCAGTGCAAATCTGGGCTACCACAACACTTGCCCTAAAGGCAGTGTCACACGAGCTCATTTTCTGTCAATTTTCCACGAACAAGTTTTTTCTCCTAATAATTCGGGATTTTATTAATTTTTTGCAACGGTAGCGGCAACTAAACTGGAGGCAGATTGTGTTAGAGAGCCGAATTCTGACAGAACGTACATTTTGAAACTACCAGACCATAATTGTCCAAAAAAGAAAAAAAAAAGACGGAAAAACACTCGTGTGACGCCGGATTTACTCAATAAAATAGTCTTCTAATGGACATACTAATTTGAAGAATATGACAAAGTACCAAGAGTGTTAATATTAGCAAGATATATTGTTTCCATGTAGATACGTCAATATTTTTTATACAAAATAGTATAGTTACACTCAGTAAAATTCCATTTTCTGTCGAACAGTTTGAGCCGGAATGTAACGCTTACAGTTCGTCATATATTGTAGTTTGCCATAACGATTCAACAGCATTTTCTATAATACTAAAGATGATTTACTATATAGCAGAAAAATAGGAAAAGTAGAATGTAGATACGAGGTGCCGTTGTAAAGGTTTATTCCTCAATACCTACATCCGATCTGAGTATAACGTCACATAAACAAACTATTAATGGAGAAAAGGAAATGTATAGATATTTACAAAATGTATATATATTTAAAAATATTACCCAACTTGTTCTTGTTTTCCTATTAGATAAATTTACGAAACTGTTTTATCTGCTAACTTTAATTATTGTATAAAGATAGTTAGCATAACATATCACTAGAAACTTATTGGGGAGTATATAGTGGAACCAAAATTACCATGATATAAACTAGCCCATAAGGGGAGGTAGTCGCTATTTCTGGACTCCCTTCTCCCTAATGTTTAGCATAATAGTTTTTGAGATTTTAAAACGTTTGTTCCGTTAGTTTGGCGATTTTGAGACCTTTAGCCCATTTCAGAATATTTGCTTATATATAAGTTATAGATACAGAATATTTACTTAAATAGAGAGAACACAGAACATTAGTTCTGTTGGGTTGCGAAACGAGTGGGATATAGAGCATTGTGGCTGTAAGATAGTTAATTATCCTTATATGGTCAATGGAAAATGGGTTCTATGGGATTTCAACAATACCCCCCCCCCTTCCCTATCTCCCTTCACGTACCTTAGGGGCGGTATAAAAGTAGAGTTACCCGGTGTACTATTATAAGTACTGTACCATGCCGGATATTGGGGGTACAGGGATCAAGGTACTATACAGTATACTCTCTCTAGTATAATAAAGATATGGCTGGTATTGTCGACATCTCTCTCTCTCTCTCTCTCTCTCTCTCTCTCTCTCTATATATATATATATATATATATATATATATATATATATACCGTATATACAGTATATAATTACTGTATATGTCGACAATACCTGCCATATATGTATTATTTGTATTATATATATATATATATATATATATATATATATATATATATATATATATATATATATATATATATATATATGTGTGTGTGTGTGTGTGTCTGTGTATGTGTGTATGGGTGTGTCTGTGAGTAGATAGAACTTTCTAAAATTTTAAAACTGTAAACTGTCAGATGTTACCCTGTTCCATCCCACCCTGCCTAACTTTCAGATCTCGTCCCTCCATCTGGTTCTCGGTCTACCATATATCCCATTCAGTGAGTTATAAGGGGAAAAGACCTAAGGGATCACCTCCTGCGCAAGCAACATTGACGTGGGCTAGGGTCTGTACTGAGGGAGGGAGTTACAGATGCACCCCCTCTTATTATTCCCATTTTCTTCCTCAAATATCAAAGGCGTGATTGTCTGAATGTCCTTCGTCATTATTGCTTTTTCTCTTTCACTCTGTGGTTTTCTGCGTGACCTTCAACTGGGCTACTGTTACGGGAGAATGGGTATTTTTTCTAGACCCCCTTTTCCCTTACGTTTAGTCCCATTAGTTTGTCGATTTTAAGACCTTCCGCTCCATTTCCTTGCCAATATTAAGACCTTTCGTGCTATTTAGGTGTCGATTTTTTGTTCCTGGCGAACGAGATTGAGCCTGTCATTTTGGAAGACAGCTAGTTTGAAGTATGTTAATTGCTGGAGGCCCTTTTAAAACTGAATATAATCGTCTAATAGCTGCCAGAATATAATAAAAAGAACGTCACCGGTACTGCATGGGATAATCGTCCTTAGATAACCACAATAAGCTGTCGAAACGCAGTATAATGCTGAAGGGGTTAACTTTTCCTTCCAGTTATGATACAACATATAAAAAGCCTAAGGAAAAACACACGAACTAATGCATGTGAGCATAAAATACACACACACACACACACACACAAAGACATACACTCAACCACAAACGAGTATAAACACAGAAAATCACTTGAATTGACAACCAGACAAACACACCCTTATGTAAGCGCACACATACATACTTAAGCACACATACACACACCCTCAAACAGACACACTCACATACACACACACAACAACATACACTCCCTCACACACAAGCACATACACCCTTTCACAAACACACACACACACACAACACAGACACAGACACACACACACAAATAAACACAGACAAACATTAAAATATCAAAGTTCAGTAGAGCCCATATCTCTACCATGCATGCAAACCAGAAGAAGTGTCCTTTAATTAAATTTGGTTTGTATGTGGATGGTTAGCTTTCAGGCCCATTTATACCCTATTCCAAGTAAGTAGGCCAACATTCTTGAACATCAACCTCTACAACTCACAAACAACTAGAGTAATTGAGTGTATATTTCTACCATTTGGGAAGGGCCACCCAGGGAAGAGGTGTGGAAATATACAGTCTATTTGCTCTAGCCCTTTCAGAGTTACAGAGGTTAGGGTTCACGATTTATGGCCTACGTATTTGAAACAGAGCATAGTTGGTGGTTGATATGAGGCAAGCAGTTGAATTAAGGGGGTAGTGCTTGTTTTTTGGTCCATGTATATATTTATTAATTCATTTTTGAGTTTCTTCACTAGACCTCCATCAAGCTTAAAAGAGAGAGAGAGAGAGAGAGAGAGAGAGAGAGAGAGAGAGAGAGAGAGAGAGAGAGAGAGAGAGAGAGAGAGAGAGAGAGAGAGTACAAAGGAGTACAAAGGAGTACAAAGTACAAAGGAAATCAAGCAACAACAGTTCTAGTGACCCTTCTAGGCTGCTTGTCCTCCAAAACACTGAGGATCAAGTGTCCAAACAGTGGTTTAGAGTGGGTAAGGGAACATTGGAAAGGGAACTACTGCCCTGCCACTAACGTGGCAGGACTAGGAAGTTAGTAGGGGACATATGGGTTAGTAACTGAGGGGAGGATAAAGTTATTCATTTACAAACGCAGTCAGTCGCGGGTTTGATGCGAGATATTTGTCTAGGCGGAATTTAAATGAATCAACGGTGCTGCAGTCTATAACGTCTCGGGGAAGCCCATTCCACAAGTTGACAACTCGATTGAAGAAGAAATTCTTAGATTCGTGCGAGTTAAAAGATTTACCAATAATTTTGCAACCGTTTCCCCGCGTGTAATTAGATTGGTCGATAGTGAAGTACTTACTACAGTTCATATTGTCGATGCCTTTGATGATTTTGAACACTTGAATTAAGTCGCCTCTTAATCTGCGCTGGGTTAAAGGAAATAGATTTAATTCTCTAAGACGCTCTTCTTCGTATGGTTTGTTCTTTAGGCTAGGTATCATTTTGGTAACTCTACATTGAACTCGTTCTAGCTTGTTTATATCTTTTTGGTAATAAGGGCACCAGGATTGAACGCAGTATTCCAGAAGAGGGCGGACTAAGGAATTGTAAAGGGTTAGGATAACTTCTTTGGATTTATGCTCAAATGACCTGCCTATAAAGCCAATTATTTTGTTTGCCTTCTTAACAACTTCTGAACATTGTTGACTCGGTTTTAGGTTACTCGATATTGTTACTCCCAGATCAGTTTCTCTGTTTACATTCTTAAGCTGAGTGCCATTCAGCGAATAGTTTGCTTTCTCATTTAGGTATCCGACATGTAGTACTTTACATTTATCCGCATTGAAACTCATTTGCCAAATTTGGGCCCAACATGACAATTTATCTAGATTGTGTTGCATATCGTCAACTTGTTCTTTTGAGAGTACGCTATTTGCAATTTTTGTATCATCAGCAAATTTTGAGATTGTGCAGGTGAGACCCTCATCTATGTCGTTGATGTAAATTAGAAAGAGAATTGGTCCTAGTACCGATCCCTGGGGTACCCCGCTACTTACATTGGTCCATTTAGATGCCTTACCGTTTATGACTACCCTTTGCTTTCTGTTGCTGAGCCAATTTTCTATCCATTTCAACACACCGTCTTGTATTCCATGCGCTTTTAGTTTTAGCAGTAAACGTTTGTGGGGAACTTTGTCAAAGGCCTTTTGAAAATCAAGGTATATAATATCTACAGCTTTAATCTCATCGTAGAGGTTGAGGATATCGTGGAAGAAGTCTAAGAGGTTTGTTAAACAGGAACGTTTTTTACGAAAGCCGTGTTGAGTATCTTTAAGTATGTTATTTTCCTCTAAGTGATTTACGAGTCTGTCGAGAGAGAGAGAGAGAGAGAGAGAGAGAGAGAGAGTACAAAGGAGTACAAAGGAGTACAAAGGAAATCAAGCAACAACAGATCTAGTGACCCTTCTAGGCTGCTTGTCCTCCAAAACACTGAGGATCAAGTGTCCAAACAGTGGTTTAGAGTGGGTAAGGGAACATTGGAAAGGGAACTACTGCCCTGGAACTAATGTCCGTGGCAGGACTAGGAAGTTAGTAGGGGACATATGGGTTAGTAACTGAGGGGAGGATAAAATAAAGTTATTCATTTACAAACGCAGTCAGTCGCGGGTTTGATGCGAGATATTTGTCTAGGCGGAGTTTAAATAAGTGTTTTAAATAAGAGAGAGAGAGAGAGAGAGAGAGAGAGAGAGAGAGAGAGAGAGAGAGAGAGAGAGAGAGAGAGAGAGAGAGAGAGAGAGAGAGAGAGAGAGAGAGAGAGAAAGGAATATGAAGTTCTACCATGCAATAAACATTACCTACAAAATTCACAACCGTTCAAAGACTATAGCGAGTTTGTGAGTGTAAAGCCGGTATCACACGAGCGCTTTTTCCCTCAACATTTATCCTGAACACTGGTCTGGCAGCTTAGGAGGTCAACATTTAAAATATTTCTGTCACCTAAATTCATCTATCATCAGTCTAGTTTCCGATACCAGTGCACAATATTCCAGAAATGTTACCAGAAAAATGTTGATCAAAGGAATGTTGACTAAAGAAGCTCTCGTGTGATATCAGCTTAAGGGGAGGCAGACCATTTTTTGTATTTGGTCTATTAATTCATGTATTCATATATTGTTTTAGTTTCCTCCCTAGACCTCCATCAAACTTAGAAAAACACCCCCTAGACCCCCCTTCAAGATAAATTTGTACATTTATCAGTAGAAAAATGTCCCGACCGAAGGCCGATTCCTCTTAAAATTGCAGGTTCGCTATGGCTCGCCAGGAAAAAATGGACACCTAAATGGCACGAAAGGTCTCAAAATTGACAACAAAATGGGGCGAAAGGTCTTAAAATCGCCAAACTAATGGGCCGAACGTCATAAAATCTGAAAACTATTGGGGCTAAACATGAGGAAGAAGGGTGACCAGAAAAACGGCCTGCCTCCCCTTAATCATTACGTAGTGTTGCGTCAAATAAAAGTCCTTCCTTCCAACACCGATTACCAAAACAACCGGCCATTTGAGAGATTGTCTAGGTTACTATATTTTGTTATAGTATTATGCGTTTTTTTTTTATGAAGAGTTTATTTAAATTGTCAAGCAATATTGGAGAAAGTGATGGCATGAAAAGAACTCTGAGTATAGCCTACACAGACACACACACATTATATATATATATATATATATATATATATATATATATATATATATATATATATATATATATATATATATATATATAACTACCTGTGTGTGTGTGTGTAGAGAGAGAGAGAGAGAGAGAGAGAGAGAGAGAGAGAGAGAGAGAGAGAGAGAGAGAGAGAGAGAGAGAGAGAGAGAGAGAGAGAGAGAGAGAGAGAGAGACGGGAATGGTGCACTTTAGAAGACAAGCCAAATTATTAGGCACGAAGGCGCGAACACACTCTCTCTCTCACACACACACACACACACACACACACACCAACACATACATACACAATTACATCCACCCACACACACACACAAGGTCACAAACAGTACTACAGTGAAAAGTACTACGCGACATATAATACTCTATTTAGTTTTCTCTTCCGCCATTACCAATGACACAAATAACTTCAGTTCAGTTCTGGTCGGGAAGCTATGCCTTTGCAACGGCGCCTCCCTTTTGTCGTGTTTTCTGTTTTTCTAATTTAACAGTAAAAATTTATTATGTGCTATGTGCTGTTTTCTTCTTTCTTGCTCTGTTTTCTTCTTTCTTGCTCTTCTTTCTTCTTGCTTGTTTTCCTGCTTGATTGTTGTTCTTGTTTCTTCTTTCACCTTTATATTTTCTTTGCAGTTTCTTCATGTGTTGTTCCTTTGCTTTTCTCTCTTTCTCCAAAAACTATATATTGCCTTTTTGACCCTACCTGTGCTTTGTCTACTAAACATTAAGCTACCTAGTACCGTATATGGGATTCATCTTCTATAAATGGTTGTTGGAATAGAGGCTCCAGTCTTCTTTCTTCTGTGTATGCAGGGCACCACAGAATGAAATGCTTAAAACCCAAGGTTTTTTAAGAAAAATATTTTCGATTCTGGGCAAATGGCTAGGCGAACATGAAATCTACGACCATGTCTAGAAGCAGCTCAGCGAGAAAAATCGAATGGCACTAAGTAGAATTTTTTAAGACTTATAGTTTGGGCTACAGAGGACTTTTAAAGTCCAAAAAACCGTCCCCTGGGCTCTCCAGGAAGGCCAAGTCAAAATCGAAATCCTAAACTAATGGTCCGATTTTAATTATGTTTGCACCATTCGATTCAGCTTGCCAAAGTGTACTTAAGGTATAAATTTAAACAAAATCCGTTCATAAATAACTCGTCTATGGAGTTTTTAAACTTTAAAATAGGCATAGGGGACCTAAAAATAGGTCAAAATTTAAAACAAAAATACCGTTCAATCCGCAACGGCGAGACGAATCCAAATATGTTATAATATTGACAAGTCAAAATTCGACCAAAATCACCGATTTGCCTGGTTTAAATTTAAACCCAAGTTTTTTTGAGAACAATATTTTCGATTCTGGGCGAATGGCTGGGCGAAAATGAAATCTACGACCATGTCTAGAAGCAGCTCAGCGAGAAAAATCGAATGGCACTAAGTAGAATTTTTTAGGACTTATAGTTTGGGCTACAGAGGACGTTTAAAGTCCAAAAAACGGTCCCCTGGGCCCTCCAGGAAGGCCAAGTCAAAATCGAAATCCTAAACTAATAGTCCGATTTTAATTATGTTTGCGCCATTCGATTCAGCTTGCGAAAGTGTACTTAGGGTATAAATTTAAACAAAATCCGTTTATAAATAACTCGTCTATGGAGTTTTTAATCTTTAAAATAGGCATAGGGGACCTAAAAATAGGTCAAAATTAAAAATAAAATAAAATACCGTTGAATCCGCAACGGCGAGACGAATCCAAATATGTTCTAATATTGACAAGTCAAAATTCGACCAAAATCACCGATTTGCCTGGGCTTAAGGGGAGATGGGCCGGTTTTCAGGAAAACTTTCTCCCTCATGTTTAGCCCCATTAGTTTTCAGATGTTAAGATGTTTGCCCCATTAGTTAGTCGATTTTAAAATCTTTCGCCAGATTTCTTCGTTAATATTTAGACCTTTCGTGCTATTTAGGTGTCAATTTTTTCCCTGGCGACCGATAGTGAGCCTGTAATGTTGGAAGGACCGGCCTTCGGCCGGAACATTTTTCGAAAAATGTACACATTAATCTAGAAGGGGGATCTAATAGATTTTTTTTTTTTTTTTTTTTATTTGATGGAGGTCTAGGGAGGAAACTAGGAAAATAATGAATACGTGCACAAAACGCCCAAAAAGTGAACCAAGGCGAAGAAAACGAAAACTCAAAACAAATAGTAGCGAATGTTGTAAGTATAAAAACAGAAGGAAGCAAAGTATGGAAAATTACCGCAAAAACCGCGACTAATTATAGCTAGAATAAACATACAAAGACGTCGATCCCCGGTAGTGAAGGGGTTAATAAGGCAAAGAAAAGGGAACTCAAAACAAATAGTAGCGAATGCTGTAGAAGAAAACGAAAACTCAAAACAAATAGTAGCGAATGTTGTAGAAGAAAACGAAAACTCAAAACAAATAGTAGCGAATGTTGTAGAAGAAAACGAAAACTCAAAACAAATAGTAGCGAATGTTGTAGAAGAAAACGAAAACTCAAACAAATAGTAGCGAATGTTGTAGAAGAAAACGAAAACTCAAAACAAATAGTAGCGAATGTTGTAGAAGAAAACGAAAACTCAAAACAAATAGTAGCGAATGCTGTAGAAGAAAACGAAAACTCAAAACCCATAGTAGCGAATGTTGTAGAAGAAAACGAAAACTCAAAACAAATAGTAGCGAATGTTGTAGAAGAAAACGAAAACTCAAAACAAATAGTAGCGAATGTCGTAGAAGAAAACGGAAACTCAAAACAAATAGTAGCGAATGTTGTAGAAGAAAACGAAAACTCAAAACAAATAGTAGCGAATGTTGTAGAAGAAAACGAAAACTCAAAACAAATAGTAGCGAATGTTGTAGAAGAAAACGAAAACTCAAAACAAATAGTAGCGAACGTTGTAGAAGAAAACGAAAACTCAAAACAAATAGTAGCGAATGTCGTAGAAGAAAACGGAAACTCAAAACAAATAGTAGCGAATGTTGTAGAAGAAAACGAACTCAAAACAAATAGTAGCGAACGTTGTAGAAGAAAACGAAAACTCAAAACAAATAGTAGCGAATGCTGTAGAAGAAAACGAAAACTCAAAACAAATAGTAGCGAATGTTGTAGAAGAAAACGAAAACTCAAAACAAATAGTAGCGAATGTTGTAGAAGAAAACGAAAACTCAAAACAAATAGTAGCGAATGTTGTAGAAGAAAACGAAAACTCAAAACAAATAGTAGCGAATGTTGTAGAAGAAAACGAAAACTCAAAACAAATAGTAGCGAATGTTGTAGAAGAAAACGAAAACTCAAAACAAATAGTAGCGAATGCTGTAGAAGAAAACGAAAACTCAAAACCCATAGTAGCGAATGTTGTAGAAGAAAACGAAAACTCAAAACAAATAGTAGCGAATGTTGTAGAAGAAAACGAAAACTCAAAACAAATAGTAGCGAATGTCGTAGAAGAAAACGGAAACTCAAAACAAATAGTAGCGAATGTTGTAGAAGAAAACGAAAACTCAAAACAAATAGTAGCGAATGTTGTAGAAGAAAACGAAAACTCAAAACAAATAGTAGCGAACGTTGTAGAAGAAAACGAAAACTCAAAACAAATAGTAGCGAACGTTGTAGAAGAAAACGAAAACTCAAAACAAATAGTAGCGAATGTTGTAAGTATAAAAAAAGAAGGAAAGCGGCTGTCACACTAGCGATTTTTCCGTCAATTTTCCATGAGCAAGTTTGTTTTCGTTATATTTCGGGACTTTTTCCGCACGGGTATCGGTAACTAGACTGAAGGTAGAGTATGTTAGGCGGCGGAATTCTGATAAAGTGTAATATTTGAAGCTGCCAGACCATAATTGCCAGTACAAATTGCTCGAAAAACGGCTCGTGTGAAGGAAGCAAAGTACGGGAAATTACCGCAAAAACCGTCAATGCCAGCGATAATTTCCGACAGTGACTCGACGTTGATGACATGTGAAGGGAAGGAAGGAAACGCGACCCCGCCCTTAAGGGGGGATGGTTCACTTTTTGGGCGATTTTTGCATGTATTCGTTATTTTTCTAGTTTCCTCCCTAGACCTCCATCAAATTTAAACAAAATATATATCCATTAGATCCCCCTTCTAGATAAATTTGTACATTTTTCGGTAGAAACATTTCCCGGCCGAAGGCCGGTTCTTCCAGCATTACAGGCTCACTATCGTTCGCCAGGGGAATATACGACACCTAAATAGCACGAAAGGTCTAAATATTGACGAATAAATGGGGCGAAAGGTCTTAAAATCGACTAACTAATGGGGCAAATATCTTAAGACCTGCAAACTAATGGGGCTAAAAATGAGGGAGAAAGTGGTACTGAAAACCGGCCCATCCCCCCCTAAAAATAACCCCCCTACACTGAAGAAAGCCAGTCAGCCAGGGTCACATAGAGAAGGGTGTGTCAGGTCTCACTATATAACGTCACCCAGGCCAGACAACGAGACAGTATCCGTGATCCTCTCGTGACAGAAACATGACACTTAGGGTGAGTAGTAGTCAAAAACACCTCCAAAAATGTCTCCCAATCTAACCAAAATTGCCTTCCCAGACCCCCTTTCAAGCTAAAAAAAACCGCACCCAGATTCTTCTTCAAGCTTCAAAAAACACCCCAGATTCTTTTTCAAGCTAAATTTGTACATTTTTCGGTAGAAAAATGTCCCGACCGAAGGTCGATTTCTACTAAATTACAGGCTCGCTATCGCTCGCCAGGAAAAAATAGACACCTGAATGAGGAGACTCATTTTATAATCGACAAAATCATGGGGTATAATGTTGTAAAATCGCCAAACTAATGGATCGATAGATAGGTGCCTAAAAATAACTCTCCTTCTTTCCCTAAACTGAAAAAAGCCAGTCAGCCAGGGTCACACAGAGAAGGGGTGTGTGTGTGTGTGTGTCAGGTTTTACTATATAACGTCACCCAGGCCAGGCAACGTGACAGTATTGGTGACCCTCTCGTGACGGAAACATGACACTTAGGGTGAGTAGTTAAGTCTATCTATCTATCTATTACCTGACGCCGTGATCCCCGAAGGGGTGGCCACGAACGAACCGCCTCCATGCACCTCTGTCCCCAGCCAGTCGAAGCCCCTCCTCCCAACCAGCACCGCCTTCATCCATACACTTCCTCACTCCATCCGTCCACCTCTCTTTCGGTCTACCTCTCCCTCTCTGTCCTTCCACCTCACTTTCGTACACCATTTCGTAGTCATTCTCTCACTTCCCATACGTTCCATATGGCCGAACCATCTCAAGGTGTTCCTTTTCATACTTTCCAGCATATCTACCTCCACACCACACCTCCTCCTTACTTCCTCATTCGTCTGTCTATCCCTCCATGTAACTCCGCACGCACTTCTCAAGTAACTCATTTCCACCCCTCTCACTCTTGGTCTGAGTCTCTTCTCAAACGTCCATGCTTCGCTTCCGTAAGTCAGTGTCGGGATTACCACACTGTCATGCAAGGACTTCTTCGCTTCCATACTGACCACCCTATTTCTTGTTACTGCTTTCAGTGTTCATACACCCCTCTTGCCCTGTTGCACCCTCTCCTGCACTTCTTTATCCATAGTCCCATCTTTACTCAACAAACTGCCCAGATACTTATATGAGCTGACAATCTCCATAGCCTGACCGTTCAACTTCACCTCACAGTCTGTGGCTTCACCCCTTTCGAAGACCATAACCTTGCTTGTCCCAGCATTTACCTTCAGATTCCGTTTTTTGCACACTGTTCCAAATACATTTAACAGACCCTGCAACTCCCATTCATTATCGCTCATCAGAACTGTATCATCAGCAAACAGCAGTACAGGCAGCTTCCACTCATTTCCCTCTCTTATCAGCGATACACCAACATCCACTGCTCTTCCTTGTATTTCTTTCATGACTCCATCCATATATACAGTAAACAACCACGGGGACATCACACACCCCTGTTTCAACCCAACACTCAGGTCAAAGAACTCGCTCTGCTCATTCTCCACACTACTGCTGCCTTTGCACCCTCATACATGCTCTTCACTGCTTTCAGCAACTTGCCATCTACTCCGTATATTCTAAGTACTTTCCACATACCTTCTCTAATCACTCTGTCATAGGCCTTCTCCAAGTCCATAAAGGCAACATACAGATTTTGTTGCTTCTCCAGATATTTCTCCACAACACAATTCAGGGTAAAAATCTGATCTACACATCCTCTTCCCTTCCTAAAACCTCCCTGCTCGACACCTATCCATTTCTCCGTTAAGTAGTATACCTAAATATCTCCAAAAATGTCTCTCAAACTAACCAAAATTGTCTCCCCAAAATCCCCCTTCAAGCTAAAAAAATAAAAAAACACCTTCATTTTTCTTCAAGCTAAATTTGTACATTTTTCGGTGGAAAAATGTCCCGGGCAAAGGCCAGTTTCTTCTAAATTGCAGGCACGCTATCGCTCTCCAGGAAAATATTGACACCTGCATGGGGAGAAGCATCTTATAATCGACAAAATCACGGTTTGTGATGTTTCAATATCGCCTAAAGAATGGGTCAAAACAGGAGGTGTGTGTGTGTGTGGGGGGGGGGGGGGGGGGGGGGGGGGGCGGTAAAACCAAACCAAACATCATAACGGTGAGAGGGTATTCAACAAGAAGAGCTCAGTGATAGGGGGTAGGGAGGGGAGACTATTGAAAATATACAAATAGCCAGCGTGGCTAGGCCGTACCGGACTTCACTTGTGCATGGAATGCCTCGGGGTTCGATCCCCGGCCGAAGCGGTCATGAATTTCCATACCCCTAGCTACATTGATGGAAATTAGAGTTGCAGTACACCATTGTCGCTTGTACACATGTACTGTATATTATAGTACCTGAGAGCTAATCACACTGGTTACAGACAACATTCACATCCACAGCCATATGAACAGTACAAAAGTATCCCACATGTACCCCAGACACTGTACAGTACACACCAATGAGCGGCTGGGCTTAAGGGGAGATGGGTCGTTTTTCTGGCCCCTCTTCTTCCTCATGTTTACCTCCATTCGATTTCAGATTTGAAGACGTTCGGCCCATTAGTTTGGCGATTTTAAGAACTTTCGCCTCATTTCTTTGTCAATATTTAGACTTTTGAAATTGGGTCTAGGGGGTGCAATTTTAAGCTTGATGGAGGTCTAGGGAGGAAACTAAAAAAATAATAAATAGATCCATAAATGAGTAAATAAATACGCCCATCCCCCCTTTAAGCAACCCACCCCGGTGAACAAGTACGAGCTAGATAATCGAAGGAGTTGCCTTGGCATATGGACGGCATTGAACGGCGAAGCCCGTGAGGTCTCGTTTCAGTCTAGGGAGTGAGACATGTGAAGCACTTTGGGATACAACCAGCTCCCGATATCTTTCCTTGGCAAGATGCACGGTTGCCCACCCATGGCTCGAAGCAGCCACATCTCTGAAGCTGCTCCGTTCCAGCGCTTCACTGTCTCAACATCTAGACTCAGACCCTCACTCTCAGAATGCCACCTATTGAACAATGAACTCACTAGGCATTGCCCCCCTGTAGCATATTTTGAATATGGGAATATTCATACAATGCTATTTAATCAGAGAACAATGAGGGTATTTATTTGGCGTTTCGGTGGGCTTTGTGGTGTCTCCCCCAAAGCCAAAACAGTGACAGAGAGCCAAATTCAAGGTACGTTGGGGTCAAAATGCCTGGACACACGAAGATTAAAAGTAGTCTAAGTCATAGGATGAAGGAAGGATGGATTGATTGAGGGAGAGAGTTCCAGAATTAACTTGTTGAGTAGAAGAAAGACTGAAAAAATTGCCAATTCTTGGTTGGAGAGCTGGACAGAATAGAAGTAGGACTGTGTTGAAAAGCGGGTGCCTAGCACTCGGTTTCGCTCTGAGAGACCTCTGAAGAACACTGATTGTTTTAATAGAAATAGTAGAGTGAAAGAGATGCGACATTAGTTGCTAAAATAATTAGTTATTTCAAGAAGTTCTTGCGAGTGGTAAAAGACGAGAGATATAGAGAATAATATACTCCACTGGACCTCAACTGACCGCGAGACAAAGGGACTCTTACCCCCCACCCAGAAAGGCCATGAGAGTTATAAATGAGCAACAAAGACTAATATAGAGAGCATTTTAGCTAAAAGCATTTCAATGAGACAAGTTTCGTTCAGTTTGCTGTGATACTTTACGCACTAGAGCGTGTTATAATAGATTAAAATTAGCAACAAAAGCCCCGCCTGGGCAGATTCATCCCTATAGAAGTCACCGCAATGAAAGGGTTAATTATTGTTTGTCTGTTCCAGCTTCTTGTAGTGGCCGCCGCAGTGGTGGCGGTCTTGGCTGACCCAGAGGTAAAATCCAGCGTCAGCATCCACAATGGCTCTGGTCCGGTCCACACCTCAAACATCCACCACACCCCTTCTCACCACGCACCCACACCTCACGCTAGGCCTGCTCCTCATCGCCCCAGCCACCCGAGACAAAGCCATTCCCGCCCGGTGCATGCTAGTCCCATCCATGCCAGGCCATCACACGCTAGTCCCATCCATTCCAGGCCATCCCACGCTCGCCCAGTTCATGCTAGCCCCATCCATTCCAGACCTTCACACTCTCGTCCAGTCCACTCCAGACCCCCTCACGCTAGCCCCATTCATTCCAGACCCTCTCACGCTAGCCCCATCCATGCCAGACCATCCCATCCCCGTCCAGTTCATTCCAGACCATCCAATTCAATTCCAGTTCATTCCAGGCCCTCCCATCCTCGCCCAGTTCATTCCAGTCCTTCCCACCCTCGCTCAGTTCACGGTAGCCCAATCCATCCCAGACCCTCCCACCCTCGCCCCACTCCCCATGGACCAGCCACCCCCCACTCATCCCCCATCCACGCCATCCCCTCCCACATTGCCGACACCCTCTACAGGTCCCCGAGTTCCTCCTACGATGCCCCCGAGCCAACTTACGGACATCCCGAACCCAGCTACGAGGCCCCAGAACCTACCTATGGAACACCGGAGCCTACCTACGGACACCCTACCCCATCGTACAAGGTTCCGGAACCAACCTATGGAACACCAACTCCATCCTACGAGGCTCCTGAACCCACCTATGGACGCCCTATCCCATCCTACCAGGCTCCAGACCCAACCTATGGAACACCAACTCCATCGTACAAGGCACCAGAGCGTACCTATGGGCATCCTACCCCATCGTACAGGGCCCCGGAACCAACCTATGGAAGACCAGCTCCATCCTACGAAGCACCAGAGCCTACCTATGGACATCCTACCCCATCGTACAGGGCTCCGGAACCAACCTATGGAAGACCAGCTCCATCTTACGAAGCACCAGAGCCTACTTATGGACATCCTACCCCATCGTACAGGGCTCCTGAACCTACCTACGGACATCCTGCCCCATCCTACAGGGCCCCGGAGCCTGCCTATGGACCCCAAGTATCAGCCTATGGTCCACCCCACTAAATCAAATACAGAAGCCAAAGATACACTATAAACAAAGATAATTTATTTAACAATGTCAAGTGTCATCATCTGTCCGAAAACTACGAATAAATAGCATTTTGAATTACCGATTATTATTGTCAAACCTTATGGGATTGTATTACCATTTTGTGAAATATTTCCATGTACAGTGATTCCCAATCACAACAACTTCCTCACTTCAGCAATAATTGATTATGCTTTTTGTTATGCCACGTTATAATAAAATGTGAAATAATCTCATTGCGATTTCCACCTTAGGAATCAGCGTTAATCAACAAATTGGGTTCCTCTCCGCTGGGAAACAACTAGCCTTAATTAGCTCTATAACTTCACTCAAATAATAATCAATGGACACAAAATACACAGGAATGGTTAACAAGTTTGCTCCTTAATAGCTAGGGTACATTCTCAATATGGTATTGGAAAATAATATATGGATAAAATTCATATAAATAATAATAATGTTACAGATAGAACATATACATAATTATACACAGAGATGTTAAGTCTCACTCACAATAAGTAGTGTTAAAGAAAATAATGAAAAGCTCTAAATATGGCTTCACTAAGAGTAAATAATAGTTACTGCGCTAGCATACACGCGGTACTGAAGGTATGTAAATTAAGACACTACTTGACTTCAAAACGAACAATAAGTTATGTTAACCTGAACTAGAGATAAAACTCTAATAACTCAAAGAGTAATAATTATGAATATAAATTCATGAATACATAAGATTTAAATAATAGTCATGTATGAGTGACTGAACTTCAAAGCGAACAAAAAGTTAATGCAACTTAAATAAAACATAGAGCTAGAATAATTCAAAAGGTACACTAATGAATTTATTTCATACAGCGTGATAATAATAAGTCATAAATATGTGACTGGTGAGAAATACTCTGTGAATAAACTATCTATGACAGTGATGTACCCAGATGATGAAAATAGCATAAAAATAGGTCTTAACCCTCTCACATTCTTGACACACTTTTGAGCCTATCAGGGATACTTTAGAAGTTTAGAGCCTTTGTTACCATCAGGGGTATTTAGAAACCTTTAGTTTAGTTACTTTAACCTCTGCAGTTGTCTTTGAGTTAGCTGTGGGCAGAAAACTAATTCTGGAGAGGTAATTATAAGAGTGAGAGAACTCTATTTCTTATTGCTAATCTGGCAACCTCTGATTCATATGGTCGTGAGAGGGTTAATAAGCGTTCACTGGTTTTTACGGGTAAGTGCATGTATTTATTTCCTGACAAACATATGTATATTTCCACGTAAAGAATACAGGAGACTGTACTCGAGCAAGTATATAAATATTTATCCCACTATAGATGTGTAAGTGTTCTCCCTTACTCCCTAAGAGCAGGCATGTTTGTAACATCTACTACCCAAGCGGGCATATTTACCCTAAACAAGCTTCATTCCATGCTCTTTTCATGCATAAAGAAGAGACAGAGCATAATACAATTATGTATCCGTGAAAGGGCGATAATAGAGCTTTCCAATGACACATGAATCATCCTTGTGCGACCATGGGTTATCCTGTAGTGATCGAGCAACCGAAGGTGAAAAACCCTAAAATGAAGTAATTTCCCCAGTTTTTCCTGGTCTCGCGAGGCCGAGTATGTGGGATGTTGCAGCGGCGGTCTCAGTAGAGGCACTGTGGTCGTGCCGAATGGTCAGAGCCCGCCTATCATCCTCCCAACGCACATACTCTCTCTCAGAGCCCATAATGTGCTCAGAATGCCGCCCGTCATATGACGGGTACCGCTTCATTGTCCATTTATTTCTAGCCCGTCATATGACGGGTACCGCCAGTTAGGTGTTAACAAACGGACAATAAATAAAATAGAGGGGAATCTTTGATTATTACGCTAAACTATGAACCTCAACATACCAAGTTAACCCTAATTGCAATCATTGTTACCATTACGAAACAAAAGAACACTTAAAGGTTTAGATAGAAGAAAGGCACTGGTAGAGCGTTTGGCGAGCCCGTTTCACTTGTCCAAGTTGTCCAACGGTTGACCACAGGGACCTGGAGGCTTCACACACGCTCACTAGGTTTTGGTCCAAACAACTTGATGCACCTGGCTCTATCTTCTGTCTTTCTACACGACACTCTCGAATACTATCTACACTGAGTTGGGTTGTTGGATTGACTCGAGATTTATGACGAGTATCGGTTTGGTACAGTGATACTAATCTAGCATCTAGATTAGCAGCAAGGCTACTAGTTTCACCTGAGGTATTAGAACGTCCTGTTTGTGTGTTGTTAAGGGGAGGCAGACCGTTTTTCTGAACCCCCTTCTCCCTAATGTTTAGCCTCACTAGTTTTGAGATTATAAGACGTTCGGCCCATTAGGTTGGCGATTTAAACACCTTTCGCCCCATTTATTGTCAATTGTACCTTTCGTGCCATTTAGGTGTCGATTATTTCCTGGCGAGCGATAGCGAGCCTGAAATTTTAAGAGGAACCGGCCTTCGGCCGAGAATTTATTTTTACCGAAAAAATTACAAATTGATCTTGAAGGGGGGTCTAGGGGGTGTTTTGCTAAGCTTGATGGAGGTCTAGGGGGGAAACTAAAAAAATATACGAATAAATTAATGAATAGACCAAACAAACGGCCAGCCTCCCCTTAAGTCCCCGAATAACCGGATGTTCACTACTTGATAACAGCACAGGAAGTTCATCACTGGAGGTTGCACTTGACGATTAGGGTTCCATGTCATCTCAACCAGTAACTCTCAACCAGTGCTAAATTAACCCAGACCAACCAAACCAGTGCCAAAATGTAGTAGTAACCTAACCTAACTTAACCGTATTGGTTGATTTGGTACTGGTTGAAATGGTCAACTGGTTGAGTGGACCGGTCACCGACAATTAGCTTTCACATGGGTCTTCATTAAATTATATTAAAATAGATAATATCATCATCATTTTCAAACAGAATATTATATGAAGCAACAAATATAAAGACACAACTAAGAAACTAAAAAGAAACTAAACAGAATATTATATGAAGCAACAAACATAAAGACACAACTAAGAAACTAAACAGAATATTATATGAAGCAACAAACATAAAGACACAACTAAGAAACTAAAACTAAACTAAACAGAATATTATATGAAGCAACAAACATAAAGACACAACTAAGAAACTAAAAATAAACTAAACAGAATATTATATGAAGCAACAAACATAAAGACACAACTAAGAAACTAAAAAGAAACTAAACAGAATATTATATGAAGCAACAAACATAAAGACACAACTAAGATACTAAAAAGAAACTAAACAGAATATTATATGAAGCAACAAACATAAAGACACAACTAAGAAACTAAAAAGAAACTAAACAGAATATTATATGAAGCAACAAACATAAAGACACAACTATGAAACTAAGAATTACACCCTATTTTCTCATCTGAATGGGTAGCCTATAATATCCTTTGTTTCATAGAATGTTTATTCTCTGTCAATACTAAACCCTTCAATATATATATATAAAGAAAGAGAGAGAGAGAGAGAGAGAGAGAGAGAGAGAGAGAGAGAGAGAGAGAGAGAGAGAGAGAGAGAGAGAGAGAGAGAGAGAGAGAGAGAGAGAGAGAGAGCGAGAGAGAGAGAGAGAGAGAGAGAGAGAGAGAGAGAGAGAGAGAGAGAGAGAGAGAGAGAGAGAGAGAGAGAGAGAGAGAGAGAGAGAGAGAGCGAGAGGGAGAGCTATTTCGAATGAAGTGTAAATATGAGTTAGTTTTTATATTGAGATAGTAGCCTCGAATCAATAATTGAAGTACATAAATGACCATACTGCCTAGTCAAAAAATAAATTAATTGTGAGAATGGATGAATAGTTGCATGACGTAAGTTGAATGAATAAATGATTAAAAGTTAGGCTCATGTAAAATTAAAGCCAAATCAATATCTAATCAAAATATTAGCCCTTAAAGGATTTTGACGTGCTTAGCCCCTTCTTTACCGGTGACGTTCTTTTCATTATATTCTGACAACTATTGAATGATTTTATTAAGCTTATGAAGGACCTCTAACCATTAATAAGCTACACAATAATTATCTCCATTGATCCTTTTAGCTACCATAGGTTCTTGCTAAACGGCACAAAATTGTCTAATTATCGCTAGAATATGATTAAAAACACGTCGCCGGTACAGCAGGGGTTAAATACTTCTGGCAATCATTAGACGATTTTATTCAGATTAGGGAGAAGTTGTGTGAGTCTGAGGGGTGACTGAGACAATGTTTACCCTTTTAATTCCCAAAGGGCCTTAAAAAGTGCATGCAATCGAATAATAATTGCCAGAATAAACTGTTAATAATACTAAAGGGTTAAGCACAATGGAATATGAACATAATTAAGGGGAGGGAAGGGTTTAGTTTGGATAATCATTTTTTTTTTTATATATTTTTCATTTATTTTATTTGTTTATTTTTTTTTTATTTTTTTTTTTATTTTTTTTTATTTTTTGCCTATACCTCCATCCAGCTTAAACAAATACCCCCAAGACCCCCTTCGAGATAAATTAGTACACCATTCGGGAAATAAATGTCATGGTCGAAGGCCGGTTCCTCCTAAATTGCAGGAAAACATGACACTTAGAGGGCACGAAAATATGTTCAAAATTAAGATGAGACCCAACTTTGACAGCACATGGTTATTTTAATCACCCATTAAGGGGGTCCTTTTCCAGACCCCTTTCTCCCTCATGTTCAGCCTCATTAGTTTTGAGATATAAACCTTTCGTTACGGGTGACGTTCTGGAACGTCCTGGCAAGTTACAGCAATTTCCAGGCTTTAAAAGCCTGTAAAAACCGTAAAAATCGAGTGTCAGTGGGCGGGAGCGTGAGGGGCCCACCTCCGACCCTCAGAGCAGCGAGCGGCTCACCGAGGTTCACTGTGTCTCGCGCGGGTCTCTCTCTGTGTCTCACAACAGTGTAGCCAAGCGAGCGAGTGCTACCAAATAGCGGGTTTCCCGCGTTTCACTGGCACCACTGCGGGTGATCCAGACCACGTACGGGGCCCGTTCTGGTCTCATTTTGAAGCTATTTTCGCCTAGTTTTCGGCAGAATACACTTCATTTAATGCAGATGATTGATTTATCATTCAGGAGTGCCTGAATATGCCCTAAATAGCCCAAACATAGCCGCAGCAATCTAAAGACGTTCGCGTTATTAGTTTGGTTATTTTGAGGCCTTTCGCCGCATTTCTTCGTCAATTTTAAGATCTTTCGTGCCATTTAGGTGTCGGAGTTTTCCTGGTGAGCGACAGCGACCATAACATTTAGGAGGAACCTTATAATGTTAGCTAGGATAAAAAAAGATATGATAAATAAATAAATAATCACACCAAAAGGGTATAAATCGTTCGAAGTTTTGTGTCAGCACTTTTAACCCGTTCAGTACCAGGGACGTCCTTTTTATCATATGCTGGCTACTATTTGACAATATTATTCAGCTTAGGAAAGACCTAACAATAAGAAGGCTTCAAACTATCTGAACCAGCCCTTTCAACTCTCACAGATCCTTCCTAAACTGCATAATATCGTCTAAATATAGCAAAGATAATAATATCACACACGTCGCTGGTACTCAAAGGGTTAAGGGGTGTTACCGACTGGTTTTCTCTTTTTCTCCTTTTCTCTGGTTTGTATCCATTCGACCCCATTCAGCCAACTGTTTTAAGACGTTTATCCCCATCCAGGTGTCGATTTCTTCCTGACGAGCGATAGCGAGCCAGCATTTTATGGAGAAATCCAGCTTCGCCGGAGTCATTGTTCTATCGAAAAATGTACAAATTTAGCTATCTGTAAATATATATATATATATATACATGCTGGCTCCCTGCCGCTCGCCAGGAAAATATTGACTGGTATTGACTGGATGGGGGTAAACGTCTTAAAACAGTAGGCTGAATGGTGCCGAATGGATAGAAGCCAGAACAAGGGAGAAATGGAGAAAAAAGCAGGGCACCTCCCTTAAATGCGACTCTATTTCTCAATATGGCCAAGGAATATGTGTGTGAGTGTCGTACGTTTAATATGTAATCTTTTGGTGGATGACTATAATAGCATTGAAAGTGAGCGGTTCATCCAAAACAATGCAAGTCATGGCAACAATACAATCTAGTAACTAATGGGATAGTTTATTTATATATATATATATATATATATATATATATATATACTTATTTTGTTTTGGAGAATAGACTCAGACCAAGAGTGAGAGGGGTGGAAATGAGTTACTTGAGAAGTGCGTGCGGAGTTAAGAATGACTAAAAGGGTGTACGAGAGCGAGGTGGAAGGACAGAGAGGGAGAGGTAAACCGAAAGAGAGGTGGAAGGATGGAGTGAGGAAGTATATGGATGAAGGCGGTGCTGGTTGGGAGGAGGGGCGTCGACTGACTGGGGACAGAGGTGCATGGGGTGGTTCATTCGTGGTCACCCCTTCATGGATCACGGTGTCAGGCAATACATAGATAGATAGATCTATTTTTGCCAAATATATGTTAAAGAAAACAATAAATATATATATATATATATATATATATATATACTGTAAATATATATATATATATATATATATATAGACTGGGGTGGTCAATACTATATATATTTGGCTATTTGAAATGTATATACAAGTTCATAAGCTAGTTACGGCAATTATTAGAGATTTTAAATACAATCTCTAAGGACCTCTTTAAACTGAATATGATCGTGTAATGGTAGTCAGACTAAAGTTAATAAGACGTCACTCATGGTACAGAAGGGGTTAAGGGGTAGAGCTTATTTTTTCTGGACCCCGTTCTCCCTCATGTTTAGCATAATAGTTTTGACATTTTAAGACTTCCTTTCCGCTAGTTTGGCGATTTTGAGACCTTTCGCCCTATTTCTTTGTCAATATTAATACCTTTCGTGCCATTTAGGTGTCGATATTTTCCTGGCAAGCGATAGCGAGCCTGTAATTTATAAAGAACCGGCCTTCGGCCGGATTTTTTTTCTATTGAAAAATGTACAAAATTAGGTTGAAGGAGGGTCTGGGGGGGGGGGGGGTGGGGGGGGGGGGTATGCTTGATGGAGGTCTACGGAGGAAACTAAAAAAAATAAAAAAAAAAAAAAATATATATATATATATATTTACCGGTATATATATATATATATATATATATATATATATATATATATATATATATATATATATGAGGACATAAATACGCCCATCCCCCCTTAAAGTCCAAAAAACGGTCCCCTGGGCCCTCCAGGAAGGCCAAGTCAAAATCGAAATCCTAAACTAATGGTCCGATTTTAATTCTGTTTGCACCATTCGATTCAGCTTGCCAAAGTGTACTTAAGGTATAAATTTAAACAAAATCCGTTCATAAATAACTCGTCTATGGAGTTTTTAATCTTTAAAATAGGCATAGGGGACCTAAAAATAGGTCAAAATTAAAAAATAAAATAAAATACCGTTGAATCCGCAACGGCGAGACGAATCCAAATATGTTCTAATATTGACAAGTCAAAATTCGACCAAAATCACCGATTTGCCTGGGCTTAAGGGGAGATGGGCCGGTTTTCAGGAAAACTTTCTCCCTCATGTTTAGCCCCATTAGTTTTCAGATGTTAAGATGTTTGCCCCATTAGTTAGTCGATTTTAAAATCTTTTGCCAGATTTCTTCGTTAATATTTAGACTTTTCGTGCTATTTAGGTGTCGATTTTTTCCCTGGCGACCGATAGTGAGCCTGTAATGTTGGAAGGACCGGCCTTCGGCCGGAAATTTTTTCGAAAAATGTACACATTAATCTAGAAGGGGGATTTAATAAATTTTTTATTTTTTTTTTTTTTTTTTAATTTGATGGAGGCCTAGGGAGGAAACTAGGAAAACAATGAATACGTGCACAAAACGCCCAAAAAGTGAACCAAGGCGAAGAAAACGAAAACTCAAAACAAATAGTAGCGAATGTTGTAAGTATAAAAAACAGAAGGAAGCAAAGTATGGAAAATTACCGCAAAAACCGCGTCTAATTATAGCTAGAATAAACATACAAAGACGTCGATCCCCGGTAGTGAAGGGGTTAATAAGGCAAAGAAAACGGAAACTCAAAACAAATAGTAGCGAATGCTGTAGAAGAAAAACGAAAACTGAAAACAAATAGTAGCGAATGTTGTAGAAGAAAACGAAAACTCAAAACAAATAGTAGCGAATGTTGTAGAAGAAAACGAAAACTCAAAACAAATAGTAGCGAATGTTGTAGAAGAAAACGAAAACTCAAAACAAATAGTAGCGAATGCTGTAGAAGAAAACGAAAACTCAAAACAAATAGTAGCGAATGTTGTAGAAGAAAACGAAAACTCAAAACAAATAGTAGCGAATGTTGTAGAAGAAAACGAAAACTCAAAACAAATAGTAGCGAATGTTGTAGAAGAAAACGAAAACTCAAAACAAATTGTAGCGAACGTTGTAGAAGAAAACGAAAACTCAAAACAAATAGTAGCGAACGTTGTAGAAGAAAACGAAAACTCAAAACAAATAGTAGCGAATGCTGTAGAAGAAAACGAAAACTCAAAACAAATAGTAGCGAATGTTGTAGAAGAAAACGAAAACTCAAAACAAATAGTAGCGAATGTTGTAGAAGAAAACGAAAACTCAAAACAAATAGTAGCGAACGTTGTAGAAGAAAACGAAAACTCAAAACAAATAGTAGCGAATGTTGTAAGTATAAAAAAAGAAGGAAAGCGGCTGTCACACTAGCGATTTTTCCGTCAATTTTCCATGAGCAAGTTTGTTCTCGTTATATTTCGGGACTTTTTCCGCACGGGTATCGGTAACTAGACTGAAGGTAGAGTATGTTAGGCGGCGGAATTCTGATAAAGTGTAATATTTGAAGCTGCCAGACCATAATTGCCCGTAAAAATTGCTCGAAAAACGGCTCGTGTGAAGGAAGCAAAGTACGGGAAATTACCGCAAAAACCGTCAATGCCAGCGATAATTTCCGACAGTGACTCGACGTTGATGACATGTGAAGGGAAGGAAGGAAA
The DNA here is from genome assembly GCA_032716605.1 of Paralithodes platypus. Classification (NCBI taxonomy): domain Eukaryota; kingdom Metazoa; phylum Arthropoda; class Malacostraca; order Decapoda; family Lithodidae; genus Paralithodes; species Paralithodes platypus. Next base: position 8,512,501 of record CM064504.1, read on the forward strand.
CGCGACCCCGCCCTTAAGGTTAACTTTTTGGGCGATTCTTGCATGTATTCGTTATTTTTCTAGTTTATTCCCTAGACCTCCATCAAATTTAAAAAAAATATATATCCATTAGATCCCCCTTCTAGATAAATTTGTACATTTTTCGGTAGAAACATTTCCCGGCCGAAGGCCGGTTCTTCCAGCATTACAGGCTCACTATCGTTCGCCAGGGGAATATACGACACCTAAATAGCACGAAAGGTCTAAATATTGACGAATAAATGGGGCGAAAGGTCTTAAAATCGACTAACTAATGGGGCAAATATCTTAAGACCTGCAAACTAATGGGGCTAAACATGAGGGAGAAAGTGGTACTGAAAACCGGCCCATCCCCCCCTAAAAATAACCCCCCTACACTGAAGAAAGCCAGTCAGCCAGGGTCACATAGAGAAGGGTGTGTCAGGTCTCACTATATAACGTCACCCAGGCCAGACAACGAGACAGTATCCGTGATCCTCTCGTGACAGAAACATGACACTTAGGGTGAGTAGTAGTCAAAAACACCTCCAAAAATGTCTCCCAATCTAACCAAAATTGCCTTCCCAGACCCCCTTTCAAGATAAAAAAAACCGCACCCAGATTCTTCTTCAAGCTTCAAAAAACACACCCCAGATTCTTCTTCAAGCTAAATTTGTACATTTTTCGGTAGAAAAATGTCCCGACCGAAGGTCGATTTCTACTAAATTACAGGCTCGCTATCGCTCGCCAGGAAAAAATAGACACCTGAATGAGGAGACTCATTTTATAATCGACAAAATCATGGGGTATAATGTTGTAAAATCGCCAAACTAATGGATCGATAGATAGGTGCCTAAAAATAACTCTCCTTCTTTCCCTAAACTGAAAAAAGCCAGTCAGCCAGGGTCACACAGAGAAGGGGTGTGTGTGTGTGTGTGTCAGGTTTTACTATATAACGTCACCCAGGCCAGGCAACGTGACAGTATTGGTGACCCTCTCGTGACGGAAACATGACACTTAGGGTGAGTAGTTAAGTCTATCTATCTATTACCTGACGCCGTGATCCCCGAAGGGGTGGCCACGAACGAACCGCCTCCATGCACCTCTGTCCCCAGCCAGTCGATGCCCCTCCTCCCAACCAGCACCGCCTTCATCCATACACTTCCTCACTCCATCCGTCCACCTCTCTTTCGGTCTACCTCTCCCTCTCTGTCCTTCCACCTCACTTTCGTACACCATTTCGTAGTCATTCTCTCACTTCCCATACGTTCCATATGGCCGAACCATCACAAGGTGTTCCTTTTCATACTTTCCAGCATATCTACCTCCACACCACACCTCCTCCTTACTTCCTCATTCGTCTGTCTATCCCTCCATGTAACTCCGCACGCACTTCTCAAGTAACTCATTTCCACCCCTCTCACTCTTGGTCTGAGTCTCTTCTCAAACGTCCATGCTTCGCTTCCGTAAGTCAGTGTCGGGATTACCACACTGTCATGCAAGGACTTCTTCGCTTCCATACTGACCACCCTATTTCTTGTTACTGCTTTCAGTGTTCATACACCCCTCTTGCCCTGTTGCACCCTCTCCTGCACTTCTTTATCCATAGTCCCATCTTTACTCAACAAACTGCCCAGATACTTATATGAGCTGACAATCTCCATAGCCTGACCGTTCAACTTCACCTCACAGTCTGTGGCTTCACCCCTTTCGAAGACCATAACCTTGCTTGTCCCCGCATTTACCTTCAGATTCCGTTTTTTGCACACTGTTCCAAATACATTTAACAGACCCTGCAACTCCCATTCATTATCGCTCATCAGAACTGTATCATCAGCAAACAGCAGTACAGGCAGCTTCCACTCATTTCCCTCTCTTATCAGCGATACACCAACATCCACTGCTCTTCCTTGTATTTCTTTCATGACTCCATCCATATATACAGTAAACAACCACGGGGACATCACACACCCCTGTTTCAACCCAACACTCAGGTCAAAGAACTCGCTCTGCTCATTCTCCACACTACTGCCGCCTTTGCACCCTCATACATGCTCTTCACTGCTTTCAGCAACTTGCCATCTACTCCGTATATTCTAAGTACTTTCCACATACCTTCTCTAATCACTCTGTCATAGGCCTTCTCCAAGTCCATAAAGGCAACATACAGATTTTGTTGCTTCTCCAGATATTTCTCCACAACACAATTCAGGGTAAAAATCTGATCTACACATCCTCTTCCCTTCCTAAAACCTCCCTGCTCGACACCTATCCATTTCTCCGTTAAGTAGTATACCTAAATATCTCCAAAAATGTCTCCCAAACTAACCAAAATTGTCTCCCCAAAATCCCCCTTCAAGCTAAAAAAAAAAAAAAAAAAAAATAATTTTTCTTCAAGCTAAATTTGTACATTTTTCGGTGGAAAAATGTCCCGGGCAAAGGCCAGTTTCTTCTAAATTGCAGGCACGCTATCGCTCTCCAGGAAAATATTGACACCTGCATGGGGAGAAGCATCTTATAATCGACAAAATCACGGTTTGTGATGTTTCAATATCGCCTAAAGAATGGGTCAAAACAGGAGGTGTGTGTGTGGGGGCGGGGGGGGGGGGGGGGCGGGAAAACCAAACCAAACATCAAAACGGTGAGAGGGTATTCAACAAGAAGAGCTCAGTGATAGGGGGTAGGGAGGGGAGACTATTGAAAATATACAAATAGCCAGCGTGGCTAGGCCGTACTGGACTTCACTTGTGCATGGAATGCCTCGGGGTTCGATCCCCGGCCGAAGCGGTCATGAATTTCCATACCCCTAGCTACATTGATGGAAATTAGAGTTGCAGTACACCATTGTCGCTTGTACACATGTACTGTATATTATAGTACCTGAGAGCTAATCACACTGGTTACAGACAACATTCACATCCACAGCCATATGAACAGTACAAAAGTATCCCACATGTACCCCAGACACTGTACAGTACACACCAATGAGCGGCTGGGCTTAAGGGGAGATGGGTCGTTTTTCTGGCCCCTCTTCTTCCTCATGTTTACCTCCATTCGATTTCAGATTTGAAGACGTTCGGCCCATTAGTTTGGCGATTTTAAGAACTTTCGCCTCATTTCTTTGTCAATATTTAGACTTTTGAAATTGGGTCTAGGGGGTGCAATTTTAAGCTTGATGGAGGTCTAGGGAGGAAACTAAAAAAATAATAAATAGATCCATAAATGAGTAAATGAATACTGTACGCCCATCCCCCCTTTAAGCAACCCTCCCCGGTGAACAAGTACAAGCTAGATAATCGAAGGAGTTGCCTTGGCATTTGGACGGCATTGAACGGCGAAGCCCGTGAGGTCTCGTTTCAGTCTAGGGAGTGAGACATGTGAAGCACTTTGGGATACAACCAGCTCCCGATATCTTTCCTTGGCAAGATGCACGGTTGCCCACCCATGGCTCGAAGCAGCCACATCGCTGAAGCTGCTCCGCTCCAGCGCTTCACTGTCTCAACATCTAGACTCAGACCCTCACTCTCAGAATGAGTCTAGACTATTGAGTCTAGACTATTGAACAATGAACTCACTAGGCATTGCCCCCCTGTAGCATATTTTGAATATGGGAATATTCATACAATGCTATTTAATCAGAGAACAATGAGGGTATTTATTTGGCGTTTCGGTGGGCTTTATGGTGTCTCCCCCAAAGCCAAAAGAGTGACAGAGAGCCAAATTCAAGGTACGTTGGGGTCAAAATGCCTGGACACACGAAGATTAAAAGTAGTCTAAGTCATAGGATGAAGGAAGGATGGATTGATTGAGGGAGAGAGTTCCAGAATTAACTTGTTGAGTAGAAGAAAGACTGAAAAAATTGCCAATTCTTGGTTGGAGAGCTGGACAGAATAGAAGTAGGACTGTGTTGAAAAGCGGGTGCCTAGCACTCGGTTTCGCTCTGAGAGACCTCTGAAGAACACTGATTGTTTTAATAGAAATAGTAGAGTGAAAGAGATGCGACATTAGTTGCTAAAATAACTAGTTATTTCAAGAAGTTCTTGCGAGTGGTAAAAGACGAGAGATATAGAGAATAATATACTCCACTGGACCTCAACTGACCGCGAGACAAAGGGACTCTTACCCCCCACCCAGAAAGGCCATGAGAGTTATAAATGAGCAACAAAGACTAATATAGAGAGCATTTTAGCTAAAAGCATTTCAATGAGACAAGTTTCGTTCAGTTTGCTGTGATACTTTACGCACTAGAGCGTGTTATAATAGATTAAAATTAGCAACAAAAGCCCCGCCTGGGCAGATTCATCCCTATAGAAGTCACCGCAATGAAAGGGTTAATTATTGTTTGTCTGTTCCAGCTTCTTGTAGTGGCCGCCGCAGTGGTGGCGGTCTTGGCTGACCCAGAGGTAAAATCCAGCGTCAGCATCCACAATGGCTCTGGTCCGGTCCACACCTCAAACATCCACCACACCCCTTCTCACCACGCACCCACACCTCACGCTAGGCCTGCTCCTCATCGCCCCAGCCACCCGAGACAAAGCCATTCCCGCCCGGTGCATGCTAGTCCCATCCATGCCAGGCCATCACACGCTAGTCCCATCCATTCCAGGCCATCCCACGCTCGCCCAGTTCATGCTAGCCCCATCCATTCCAGACCTTCACACTCTCGTCCAGTCCACTCCAGACCCCCTCACGCTAGCCCCATTCATTCCAGACCCTCTCACGCTAGCCCCATCCATGCCAGACCATCCCATCCCCGTCCAGTCCATTCCAGACCATCCCATTCAATTCCAGTTCATTCCAGGCCCTCCCATCCTCGCCCAGTTCATTCCAGTCCTTCCCACCCTCGCCCAGTTCACGGTAGCCCAATCCATCCCAGACCCTCCCACCCTCGCCCCACCCCCCACTTATCACCCATCCACGCCATCCCCTCCCACGTTGCCGACACCCTCTACAGGTCCCCGAGTTCCTCCTACGATGCCCCCGAGCCAACTTACGGACATCCCGAACCCAGCTACGAGGCCCCAGAACCTACCTATGGAACACCGGAGCCTACCTACGGACACCCTACCCCATCGTACAAGGTTCCGGAACCAACCTATGGAACACCAACTCCATCCTACGAGGCTCCTGAACCCACCTATGGACGCCCTATCCCATCCTACCAGGCTCCAGACCCAACCTATGGAACACCAACTCCATCGTACAAGGCACCAGAGCGTACCTATGGGCATCCTACCCCATCGTACAGGGCCCCGGAACCAACCTATGGAAGGCCAGCTCCATCCTACGAAGCACCAGAGCCTACCTATGGACATCCTACCCCATCGTACAGGGCTCCGGAACCAACCTATGGAAGACCAGCTCCATCTTACGAAGCACCAGAGCCTACTTATGGACATCCTACCCCCTCGTACAGGGCTCCTGAACCTACCTACGGACATCCTGCCCCATCCTACAGGGCCCTGGAGCCTGCCTATGGACCCCAAGTATCATCCTATGGTCCACCCCACTAATCAAATACAGAAGCCAAAGATACACTATAAACAAAGATAATTTATTTAACAATGTCAAGTGTCATCATCTGTCCGAAAACTACGAATAAATAGCATTTTGAATTACCGATTATTATTGTCAAACCTTATGGGATTGTATTACCATTTTGTGAAATATTTCCATGTACAGTGATTCCCAATCACAACAACTTCCTCACTTCAGCAATAATTGATTATGCTTTTTGTTATGCCACGTTATAATAAAATGTGAAATAATCTCATTGCGATTTCCACCTTAGGAATCAGCGTTAATCAACAAATTGGGTTCCTCTCCGCTGGGAAACATCTAGCCTTAATTAGCTCTATAACTTCACTCAAATAATAATCAATGGACACAAAATACACAGGAATGGTTAACAAGTTTGCTCCTTAATAGCTAGGGTACATTCTCAATATGGTATTGGAAAATAATATATGGATAAAATTCATATAAATAATAATAATGTTACAGATAGAACATATACATAATAATACACAGAGATGTTAAGTCTCACTCACAATAAGTAGTGTTAAAGAAAATAATGAAAAGCTCTAAATATGGCTTCACTCAGAGTAAATAATAGTTACTGCGCTAGCATACACGCGGTACTGAAGGTATGTAAATTAAGACACTACTTGACTTCAAAACGATCAATAAGTTATGTTAACCTGAACTAGAGATAAAACTCTAATAACTCAAAGAGTAATAATTATGAATATAAATTCATGAATACATAAGATTTAAATAATAGTCATGTATGAGTGACTGAACTTCAAAGCGAACAAAAAGTTAATGCAACTTAAATAAAACATAGAGCAAGAATAATTCAAAAGGTACACGAATGAATTGTATTTCATACAGCGTGATAATAATAAGTCATAAATATGTGACTGATGAGAAATACTCTGTGGATCAACTATCTATGACAGTGATGTACCCAGATGATGAAAATGGCATAAAAATAGGTCTTAACCCTCTCACATTCTTGACGCACTTTTGAGCCTATTAGGGATACTTTAGAAGTTTAGAGCCTTTGTTACCATCAGGTGTGTTTAGAAACCATTAGTTTAGTTACTTTAACCTCTGCAGTTGTCTTTGAGTTAGCTGTGGGCAGAAAACTAATTCTGGAGAGGTAATTATAAGAGTGAGAGAACTCTATTTCTTATTGCTAATCTGGCAACCTCTGATTCATATGGTCGTGAGAGGGTTAATAAGCGTTCACTGGTTTTTACAGGTAAGTGCATGTATTTATTTCCTGACAAACATATGTATATTTCCACGTAAAGAATACAGGAGACTGTACTCGAGGAAGTATATAAATATTTATCCCACTATAGATGTGTAAGTGTTCTCCCTTACTCCCTAAGAGCAGGCATGTTTGTAACATCTACTACCCAAGCGGGCATATTTACCCTAAACGAGCTTCATTCCATGCTCTTTTTCATGCATAAAGAAGAGCCAGAGCATAATACAATTATGTATCCGTGAAAGGGCGATAATAGAGCTTTCCAATGACACCTGAATCATCCATGTGCGACCATGGGTTATCCTGTAGTGATCGAGCAACCGAAGGTGAAAAACCCTAAAATGAGGTCATTTTCCCAGTTTTTTCCTGGTCTCGCGAGACCGAGTGTGTGGGATGTTGCAGCGGCGGTCTCAGTAGAGGCACCGTGGTCGTGCAGAATGGTCAGAGCCCGCCTATCATCCTCCCAACGCACATACTCTCTCTCAGAGCCCATAATGTGCTCAGAATGCCGCCCGTCATATGACGGGTACCGCTTCATTGTCCATTTATTTCTAGCCCGTCATATGACGGGTACCGCCAGTTAGGTGTTAACAAACGGACAATAAATAAAATAGAGAGGAATCTTTGATTATTACGCTAAACTATGAACCTCAACATACCAAGTTAACCCTAATTGCAATCATTGTTACCATTACGAAACAAAAGAACACTTAAAGGTTTAGATAGAAGAAAGGCACTGGTAGAGCATTTGGCGAGCCCGTTTCACTTGTCCAAGTTGTCCAACGGTTGACCACAGGGACCTGGAGGCTTCACACACGCTCACTAGGTTTTGTTCCAAACAACTTGATGCACCTGGCTCTATCTTCTGTCTTTCTACACGACACTCTCGAATACTATCTACACTGAGTTGGGTTGTTGGATTGACTCGAGATTTATGACGAGTATCGGTTTGGTACAGTGATACTAATCTAGCATCTAGATTAGCAGCAAGGCTACTAGTTTCACCTGAGGTATTAGAACGTCCTGTTTGTGTGTTGTTAAGGGGAGGCAGACCGTTTTTCTGAACCCCCTTCTCCCTAATGTTTAGCCCCACTAGTTTTGAGATTATAAGACGTTCGGCCCATTAGGTTGGCGATTTTAACACCTTTCGCCCCATTTAGTTGTCAATTGTACCTTTCGTGCCATTTAGGTGTCGATTATTTCCTGGCGAGCGATAGCGAGCCTGAAATTTTAAGAGGAACCGGCCTTCGGCCGAGAATTTATTTTTACCGAAAATATTACAAATTGATCTTGAAGGGGGGTTTAGGGGGTTGTTTTTCTAAGCTTGATGGAGGTCTAGGGGGGAAACTAAAAACATATACGAATAAATTAATGAATAGACCAAACAAACGGCCAGCCTCCCCTTAAGTCCCCGAATAACCGGATGTTCACTACTTGTTAACAGCACAGGAAGTTCATCACTGGAGGTTGCACTTGACGATTAGGGTTCCATGTCATCTCAACCAGTAGACCATTTCAACCAGTAGCTCTCAATCAGTGCCAAATTAACCCAGACCAACCAAACCAGTGCCAAAATATAGTACTAACCTAACCTAACCTAACCGTATTGGTTGATTTGGTACTGGTTGAGAGCTACTGGTTGAAATGGTCTACTGGTTGAGTGGACCGGTCACCGACAATTAGCTTTCACATGGGTCTTCATTAAATTATATGAAAATAGATAATATCATCATCATTTTCAAACAGAATATTATATGAAGCAACAAACATAAAGACACAACTAAGAAACTAAAAAGAAACTAAACAGAATATTATATGAAGCAACAAACATAAAGACACAACTAAGAAACTAAAAAGAAACTAAACAGAATATTATATGAAGCAACAAACATAAAGACACAACTAAGAAACTAAGAAACTAAACAGAATATTATATGAAGCAACAAACATAAAGACACAACTAAGAAACTAAAAAGAAACTAAACAGAATATTATATGAAGCAACAAACATAAAGACACAACTAAGAAACTAAACAGAATATTATATGAAGCAACAAACATAAAGACACAACTAAGAAACTAAAAAGAAACTAAACATAATATTATATGAAGCAACAAACATAAAGACACAACTAAGAAACTAAAAAGAAACTAAACAGAATATTATATGAAGCAACAAACATAAAGACACAACTAAGAAACTAAAAAGAAACTAAACAGAATATTATATGAAGCAACAAACATAAAGACACAACACAAGGTAGTCAGAGAGTCAGTCAGAGAGGAGGGTCACATCCGTCGCGGTCCGGGATTTTTCGACTATCCCGCGGGATACTGGTGATTAAACTTCCAAAAAATCTCACACAAAAACAAACGTAGTGTCGCGGTTCTGTGAAGTGCAAAATCGAACCGATTGATAGAATATCTGGAGAGATATACGCGTTTTGGAGAAAAAATCCGTTAACTCCTACAGCAGTGCCACGGCGCTGGTCTAGGACAGGCCTAGGGCAGGCCCATAAGGCGGGTGGAAAGAAGAAGGGAAAGAAAAAACCGTTACGTCCCAAAAGCAAAGTGTTAGCTATATAGTCCTATGAAATCAAACAGGGCTATGGGAAAATAGGAAGCCTAAGTTAAAAGTGATAGTCAACATCGTATATTACGTAAATAAACTAGGAAAGTATAATACAGAGAATTAAAGTCAGGGGAACTTTTAACTTTTAGCTTGGGAACAGGACGTATGCTGTAAACAAAATACCCTCAGTGACCGCAAAGACCATAAACACATATATCCCCTCGCTCTCCTGGACACGTCCCCTCCCCTCCCCCTATACGATTTTACCAAAAGCGAAACTTAACCTCGACAGGAAAGGGTACCGACAAAACAAATATCGTAAATAATAGCAAACAGAGAAAAACAATATTTAAACAATTAATCAGTGCAGATTATTTCTCGACCATATCGCAGGATAGTAGTGACGTTATTGGAGAGAAAGATCTCCCACGCAACCAAATGTGGTGAAAATTCGAACCTGCGCAGTGTTGAATCAAGTTGATAGGTAAAATATGAAAATTAAAATAGATACTATATTATACAGGTATAGGTAGCCTGGAAAGTTCGTTATTTTCCTAGAGTGCCGTATATTCCGTTAAACAGTCGACCAAAAACGGGAAAAGTGGTTAGGGCAGTGAGAATTCTGTTTCATAAGATAATTATTGAAAGTGTTACGTAAAGTTACTTAAAGTTTAAACATAACGAGTGTAAACGAGTGGCAAGCCCCCCCCCCCCCCCCCCCCCCCCCCCCCACACACACACACACACTCCCCACAAGCCGCGTAACAAACACCTCCTTGTCCTCCAAGCCCCCCCCACCCCCTCTCTCTCTCTCAAATGTGGTGAAAATTCGAACCTGAGCAGTGTTGAATCAAGTTGATAGGTAAAATATGAAAATTAAAATAGATACTATATATACTGTAGGTAGCCTGGAAAGTTCGTTATTTTCCTAGAGTGCCAGTGAGAATTCTGTTTCATAAGATAATTATTGAAAGTGTTACTTAAAGTTACTTAAAGTTTAAACATAACGAGGGTAAACGAGTGGCACCCCCCCCCCCCACAAACCGCGTAACAAACACCTCCTTGTCCTCCAAGCCCCCCCCCCCACTCTCTCTCTCTCTCTCTCCCTCTCTCTCCCATGTAAGGGCGGGTGGAAAAAAACAAAACAAACAAAAACAAAAACAAACAAAAATGTTTACCAGAGACAACTGTACGAGTTGTAAGATGAATATACACATGCATGAAGGCACCGCATGTCGGATATGCAAGCAACCATACCACTGGATTTGCATAGGATTGACACCAATAAATGAGGCGTACAATACAAGAGGGAAGAACCTCCATTTCTGCGATAGTTGTTTCGATATCACATGGCAAGTCATACAGACTGTAGAAAATACAGAAGTACAAGATAGACTGAAATATTGCCAAGACATAGCTACCTTTCACAGAAAATGGGGAACTATTGGGGCCTCAGGGCCCATACAAATATCACAACCCACACACGCACACCTTCCCATGATAATGCCCACATTGCCTCCTGCACATCAACACACATCGCCTGCCGAACAACAACCTTTCGCACCCTACATATACACAAACCCTGCCGCACATCTCCCCACACCTCCCCAGACCCAGAAAACACCCACATTAATCCCATCTATGGCCATTGACCACCCTACTGCTGTTGATCAAATACAATTGCAGGATGAACGTAGGATGCAACAAGCCCCCATATCAGGCTCCCCTTCCACATCGTCTCCCCCCTCACCACTGCCACCTGCCCACCTACAACCGACCCGTAACTCCACCCCCCTGCAGGCCTCACCCACCCATACACCAAGCCTACTATCACCCACAACCACACTTAGCTCACCACATAACCCCTTGCAGCCCCAGCCCCACCTACTGGGGTTGTCTACACCAGTGTGCAGATATTATCTGGAAAGAAGGTGCTACTTTGGTCAAAAGGGCGAATATAATGGGAATTCATGTAGATTTGCTCATCCCAAAATTTGCAACAACATAACCAGTCATGGAAAATGTAGATTTGGTGAAACCTGCAAATACCACCACCCATCCCTTTGCAAGACATCACTTAAGAACAAGACCTGCTACAATATGAAATGCCCAGCTTTTCATATTAGAGGGACTTGGAGATATGCTAGACCTAACACGAATGGTAGCCCAAAAAACTCTCTAGCTATGCGAGGACGAGACAGAGGAAAAAGGCAAGGAGGGAAAGGGCAGATGAAGATGAGAGACTGAGGGAGATGGAAGAGCACATAGAACACCTCGAGCACCTCCTGGCCTCCCAAGAGTGGCCAATACATCCCGAAGACTATTAGGTACACATAGTACTCCAAACAATCCCTCCCCAATCTTGTTTGCAAATATCCAAGGCCTAAAAAATAGAACCACGAACAAAGTACCATATATTAGGGGCCTACTAGAAGAAGGAAACGCTATATTTGCGGCTCTCACAGAAACTCACATTAAAGATCAGGAAGATAGTGAGGTATGGATTCCTGGTTACAACCTACATAGGGCGGACAGAACGCATAGATCACATGGAGGTGTAGCCTTGTACATACATGACTCACTGATATGTACTGAATTCCTAAATAACAGTAATGAAGTGGTGGAAATACTTGGAGTTAAAATAGAATCCCTAAATTTAGCAGTTATTGTTACATACAGGCCTCCAGACTCATCCCGAGAAGAATTCAAAACCCAGCTCAACAAAATAAAATCAGAAGTGGAAACCCTGGGGAACCCAACACCAAATATTATATGGCTAGGAGACTTTAACCTACCAAACATTAAATGGAGACAACTAGAAAACCAGTTAGTGGCAAATAACACCGGAGAAGCAAATACTAATACGAGAGAGCTTTTTGAACTTTGTGATTTTTTTAGTCTTACCCAACATATTGCTGAACCCACACGGGAAAACAATATCTTAGACCTGGTCTTCACTAACAACGACTCTCTAGTACACAGCATTAACATATCGGACACAACATACTCAGATCATAAATTAATTGAGATCAAAACAACCTTAGAAAGTGTACAGACAACCTCAGAATCGGGAACAAAAACCGGCCCCTTCAGTAAATTTAACTTCAATAACAAAAACATTAGGTGGGAAGAGGTAAATCAAGAAATGGAGGAAATAGACTGGGAAGATTTAATGGATAACCTGACACCAGCAGAATGTCTAGTCTTAATAACAGAAACCATGACCCAAATCTGTAGCCACCATATACCTGCAAGACAAACAAAACGAAGAAGCAAACAAAATCGGGAAAGGAGGAGGCTGTACAGAAGAAGAAAATTACTCACACAAAGACGCACACATCAAAATCTACAGGATAGGCAAAAGGTAGAAATAGATAGAGAAATTGTGGAAATTGAACAAAGGCTAAGAATATCATATGAACTACAACATATGGAAGAGGAGAGGAAAGCTATTGCAGGTATAAAGGAAAATTCCAAATACTTCTTTTCATACGCCAAACAAAAGGCTAAAACAACATCAAACATCGGCCCACTGAGCAAAGGGGACGGCTCTTTCACAGGGGACAAAAAGGAAATGAGCGAACTCTTAAGCAGGCAGTACGAAATGGCATTCAGTGAGCCTGATGAAACAAAAGTCATCAGAGACCAAAATACATTTTTCATGGAAACCTCCCCCACGGAAACCCCTCAGATGCTGGATATTGATTTCGGTCCAAAAGACATAGAAGAGGCCATTTCCAACATGCCATCCCACTCGGCACCAGGCCCGGACTCTTGGAATTCGATCCTAATGAAAAAATGTAAGGAAAACCTCTCAAAACCCCTGGCTATAATGTGGAGAAGGAGTCTAGACACTGGTGACATACCAGATAGCTTGAAAAACGCAATAATTGCCCCACTGCATAAAGGAGGGAGTAAAGCACTACCAAAAAACTACCGCCCGGTAGCTCTAACCTCTCACATCATTAAAGTTTTTGAGCGAGTCCTGCGAAGCAAAATTTCAACATTCATGGAGACAAATGAACTACACAACACCGGTCAACATGGGTTCAGAGCGGGAAGATCATGTCTCTCACAACTTTTGGAACACTATGACAAAATTCTTAAAGCGCTAGAAGAAAAAGAAAAACGTGGATGTCATTTACACCGATTTTGCTAAGGCATTTGATAAATGTGACCATGGTATAATAGCCCACAAACTGAAAGCAAAAGGTATAACTGGGAAAATCGGACGGTGGATATACAATTTCCTCGTAAACCGAAAACAATCGGTAGCAGTAAACCAAGTCACTTCTGAGCCTTCGGATGTCAAAAGCTCAGTGCCCCAAGGAACAGTGCTAGCGCCCCTTCTGTTCCTCATACTAATTTGCGACATAGATACCAACAGCAGACACAGTACGGTGTCGTCTTTTGCTGATGACACAAAATTAAGCAAGATAGTAAACACACAAGAGGACACGGGCCGACTGCAGGAAGACATGAATGTAGTGTTCCAGTGGACCAGGGAAAACAACATGCAATTCAATGAGGAAAAATTCCAATTAATACGGTACGGAGATAATAATGGTGTTAAAGAAATTACAAATTACTTAACAGAATCTAACCACATAATAGAACGGAAAGACAGTGTGAAAGACCTTGGGGTATTAATGTCTGAAAATGGGTTTCAAAGTACATAACCAGGTCAAAGTGGCGGCTGCGAAACGTCTAACGGGTTGGATTCTGCGTACTTTTAAAACACGCGGTGAATTGCCAATGATAACGCTCTTCAAATCTCTAGTGCTACCGCGGCTTGAATACTGTAGCGTATTAACATCCCCATACAAAGCAGGTGAAATAAATGACATAGAGAGTGTACAAAGAAATTTCATTTCGCATATAAGTTCGATAAAACATCTACACTATTGGGAGCGTTTAAGAGCACTGAATCTGTACTCACTGGAACGTAGAAGAGAACGTTACCTAATAATATACACGTGGAAAATCGCAGAGGGTTTAGTATCAAACCTACATACTCCGATAGTCATGAAATTCAGTGATAGGAGAGGCTGGGAATGCGAAATCCCCCGGATGAATAACAGGGGTGCTATGGGCTCTCTGCGAGAGGGCTGGTTATCACACAGAGGCCCACGTCTCTTCAACAAACTCCCACGGCGAGTAAGAGACATGAGGGACATCTCGTTAGACAACTTCAAGAGAGCCCTAGATGTCGAACTGCAAAAAGTGCCAGACGAGCCCATCCTCGCAAGGGAGCGAGCTGTCGCTTCAAACAGTTAACTGCACCAAATCACCACCCATAACGAGGGGCGTCGCGCTCCTTGGTGCCGCTAGAGGAGCGGCGAACACATCCAAAGGTAACTAATAACTAAGAACTAAACAGAGTATTTATATGAGAGCAATAAAAGAAACTAAACAGAATATTATATAAAGACATAAGACAACTAAGAAACTAAACAGAATATTATATGAAGCAACACACATAAAGACACAACTAAGAAACTAAAAAGAAACTAAACAGAATATTATATGAAGCAACACACATAAAGACACAACTAAGAAACTAAAAAGAAACTAAATATACTAAACAGAATATTATATGAGCAACAAAACATAAAGACACAACTAAGAACTAAAAAGAAAAATCTATTATATGAAGCAACAAACATAAAGACACAACTAATGAAACTAAGAATATACAACCCTATTTTCACCCTATTTTGAATGGGCCTATAATATCCTGTCCTGTTCATAGAATTGTTTTATTTCTCTGTCAATACTAAACCCTTCAATAAATATATATTTATATATATATATATATAATATATTTATAATAAGAGAGAGAGAGAGAGAGAGAGAGAGAGAGAGAGAGAGAGAGAGAGAGAGAGAGAGAGAGAGAGAGAGAGAGAGAGAGCGGGAGGGAGAGGGAGATCTATTTCGAATGAAGTGTAAATATGAGTAAGTTTTTATATTGAGATAGTAGCCTCGAATCAATAATTGAAGTACATAAATGACCATACTGCCTAGTCAATAAATAAATTAATTGTGAGAATGGATGAGTAGTTGCATGACGTAAGTTGAACGAATAAATGAGTAAAAGTTAGGCTCATGTAAAAAGAAAGCCAAATAAATATTGAATCAAAATATTAGCCCTTAAAGGATTTTGACGTGCTTAGCCCCTTCTTTACCGGTGACGTTCTTTTCATTATATTCTGACAACTATTGAATGATTTTATTAAGCTGATGAAGGACCTCTAACCATTAATAAGCTACACAATATCTCCATTGATCCTTTTAGCTACCATAGGTTCTTGCTAAACGGCACAAAATTGTCTAATTAACGCTAGAATATGATTACAAACACGTCGCCGGTACAGAAGGGGTTAAATACTTCCGGCAATCATTAGACGATTTTATTCAGATTAGGGAGAAGTTGTGTGAGTCTGAGGGGTGGCTGAGACAATGTTTATACTTTCAATTCCCAGAGGGCTTTAAAAAGTGCATGAAATCGTATAATAATGTTCTGTGTTCAGCCACATTTTTATTCGTAGAAATGACATCAATTCGCTTGTTACAACAGAAAAGTCTTTCATGGAAACGTCACCTGATTATTATAATGGATATAATATGACTCATTAGTATGTTCTTTAATAACGTCGATAAAGCGTGTGTGTGTGTGTGTGTGTGTCAATAATTGCCAGAATAAACTGTTTATAATACTAAAGGGTTAAGCACAATGGAATATGAACATAATTAAGGGGAGGGAAGGGTTTAGTTTGGATAATCATACTTTTTTTTATATATATTTTTTTCCTTTTTATTTTTTTTATTTTTATTTATTTTTTAATTTTGCCTAGACCTCCATCCAGCTTAAACAAATACCCCCAAGACCCCCTTCGAGATAAATTAGTACACCATTCGGGAAATAAATGTCATGGTCGAAGGCCGGTTCCTCCTAAATTGCAGGAAAACATGACACTTAGAGGGCACGAAAATATGTTCAAAATTAAGATGAAACCCAAATTTGACAGCACAAGGTTATTTTAATCACCTATTAAGGGGTCCTTTTCCAGACCCCCTTCTCCCTCATGTTCAGCCGCATTAGTTTTGAGATTTAACCCTTTCGTTGCGGGTGACGTTCTGGAACGTCCTGGCAAGTTACAGCAATTTCCAGGCTTAAAAAGCCTGTAAAAACGTAAAAATTGAGTGTCAGTGGGCGGGAGCGTGAGGGGCCCACCTCCGACCCTCAGAGCAGCGAGCGGCTCACTTAGGTTGACTGTGTCTCGCGCGGGTCTCTCTCTGTGTCTCACAACATTGTAGCCAAGCGAGCGAGTGCTACCAAATAGCGGGTTTCCTGCGATTCACTGGCACCACTGCGGGTGAACCACACCAAGTACGGGGCCCGTTCTGGTCTCATTTTGAAGCTATTTTCGCCTAGTTTTCGGCAGAATACACTTCATTTAATGCAGATGCTTGATTTATCATTCAGGAGTGCCTGAATATGCCCTAAATAGCCCAAACATAGCCTCAGCAATCTAAAGACGTTCGCATTATTAGTTTGGTTATTTTGAGGCCTTTCGCCAAATTTCTTTGTCAATTTTAGGACCTTTCGCCGCATTTCTTCGTAAATTTTAAGATCTTTCGTGCCATTTAGGTGTCGGAGTTTTCCTGGTGAGCGACAGCGACCATAACATTTAGGAGGAACCTTATAATGTTAGCTAGGATAAAAAAAGATATGATAAATAAATAAATAATCACACCGAAAGGGTATAAATCGTTCGAAATTTTGTGTCAGCATTTTTAACCCGTTCAGTACCAGGGACGTCCTTTTTATCATATGCTGGCTACTATTTGACAATATTATTCAGCTTAGAAAGGACCTCTAACAATAATAAGGCTTCAAACTATCTGAACCAGCCCTTTCAACTCCCACAGATCCTTCCTAAACTGCATAATATCGTCTAAATATAGCAAAGATAATACTCAAAGGGTTAAGGGGGTTACCGTCTGGTTTTCTCTTTTTCTCCT
>CM064504.1:8532372-8552623 GCA_032716605.1 Paralithodes platypus
CGACACCTGGATGGGGATAAACGTCTTAAAACAGTTGGCTGAATGAGGCCGAATGGATACAAGCCAGAAAAATAGAGAAAAAGAGAGAAAGATAAAAAAAAAGCAGGTTACCCCCCTTAACCCTTTTTAGTACCGCAGATCCTTCTTAAACTGCAGAACATCCTCTAAAATAGCTCGACAAATATGAAAAAGACGTGGCTGATATAGAAAGGGTTGATACCACAAAAGACGTGGCTGATATAGAAAGGGTTGATACCACAAATTAGGTTCAGCCAAACACTATTTCATAATTTCATTATTTCATAATAAAGCCGGTATATATCACACGAGCACTTTTTCACTCAACATTTCTCCTCAACACTGGTCTGGCAGCTTATGAGGTCAACATGTACACTATCTCGGTCACTTAAATTCGTCTATCATCAGTCCAGTTTCCGATTCCAGTACAAAATACTCCAGATTTGTTGCCAGAATTTTGTTGATCATCGAATGTTGACTATAATAGCTCTCGTGTGATACCGGCTTAAGTGACTGCAACCCTTTCATGATATTTCCAGTGATATTTATTTACGTATGTTACTTATTCTTTTATGTTGTGTTTTGTGTTTTCCCTGTTCTTGCTCTGTCTTGAGTCGCCCCCCCCCCCCTCCCTCCGCCCCCCAAAAAAAAGGAAAAGAGGAAAAAGGAAAAGAAAAAAAAATAGGAAAAGTGTAGATTGGGCCTGAGTAAATAGATAGATAGATAGATATATTTACTCTAGGAAGCATACGACGAATTTCACTAACGTTAAGGGGAGATAGGTCGCTTTTCTAGATCCCCTTCTCCCTCATGTTTAGCCCCATTTGTTTTGAGATTATAAGACGTTCGCCCTATTAGTTTGGCGATTCTAATTAAGCCTTTTACCCAATTTCTTTGTCAATAGTAGGACCTTTCGTGCCATTTAGGTGACGATTTTTTCCTGGCGAGCGAAAGCGAGCCTGTAATTTTCCACCAACAAATGTACATATATATCTTGAAAGGTGGTCTAGTTTTTTTTTTTTTTTTTTTCTTAGCTTGATGGAGGTTTAGCGAGGAAACAAATACAAAAATATATAAATAAATACATCGACATAATCCCAATATATAAATAAAAGTTGAAAATATTATGGGGACCCACCTAGCTGTTTTTCTCTGTCTCTCCCTCTCTCTTTGGCTTGTATTCATTCGGCCCCATTCAGCCTACGGTTTTAAGACGTTTACCCCCATCCAGGTATCAATATTTTCCTGGCGAGCGGTAGCGAGCCAGCATATACAGTATATATATATTTTTGTTTTGACAGTAAGCTAAATTTGTATATAATGTTACTGACGTACCGGTATGAGTTTTATTAGCTTAGGAAGAACCTCTACAAATAAAACAATTACATAACTGTTCCATTAACCCTTTGAGTCTGTTATTTCCTAAGTTGAATACAATCGCCTGACGTAAATGGACAAAATAATAAATAGATAAATGAATAAATGAATAAGGTAGCTTGGAAGAGTAAAGTGAAGGAAAGAAGTTGTGAATATCGCATATAAAAAATAAGAATACAAACATAATAAACCTTCATGGAGTATTATGGCAAAACTGGCGAGCCTAAATAAGATGGTTAAAAGGGGAGATGGGTTAATTGCTTTTCTGGACCATTTTCTCCCTCGTGTTTAGCCCCATTAGTTTTGAGGTTTCAAGACGTTCGGTCCATTAGTTTGGTGATTTTAAGACCTTCCGCCCCATTTCCTTGTCAATATCAAGACCTTTCGTGCTATTTAGGTGTCGATTTTTTTTCCTGGCGAACTATAGTGAGCCTGTAATTTCGGGAGAAAAGGCCTTCGGCCAGGACATATTTCTACCGAAAAATGTACAAATTAATCTAGAAGGGGGATCTAATGGATGTTTTTTAATGTTTGATGGAGGTCTACGGAGGAAACTAGAAAATTAATTGATACATGATCAAAATCGACCAAAAAGTAAACCATCCTCCCTTAACCCCTTCTGTACCGGCGACGTCTTTTTAATATCTTTCTAGCTAGGTTAAGACGATGTTATGTAGTTTAAGAAGGATATGTGGTTGCAAAAAGGGTTACGTGAGAACGTTCTAAGCTTGTTAACTGTTGGAGGCCCTTCCTAAACTGCATACAAACGTCTAATAGTAGCTAGATCTAATGAAAAGGATATCACCGGTAATGAAGGCGTTAAGGTGAAGACAACGAAGATAAGCAGTAGCGAATGTCGTACGTAGATCACGGAGAGGCGCATAACTAAAGCTAGTGTCACACGAGAGATTTTATAGTCAACATTCGATGATCAACATTTTTCTGGCAACATTTATGGAGTATTTTACACTTGTATCGTAAACTAGACTGATGGTATATGAATTTAGGTGACCGAAATATATTAAATGCTGACCTCATAAGCTGCCAGACCAGTGTTGAGGATAAATGTTGAGCGAAAAAGCGGTCGTGTGATACCGGCTTTATGTGGCCAACTGCAAGTATAAAAAAGGGGAAGCAAAGTATCTCTCCACGAGATATAAAAATAACTCCTTCTTTCCCTTCACTGAAGGAAGTCACTGAACCACCCAAGGCAACGAGGAGGGTGTGAAGCGGAGTATATAACCTCAGCCATGCCAGACAACTGACAGTACCAGTGATCCTCTCGTGACGGAAACATGTCACTTAGGGTGAGTAGTATTCCAAAACACCTCTAAAAAATTCTCCCAAGCTAATCAAAATTGTCTCCTCCGACCCTCTTTCAAGCTAAAAAAAAAAAAAACCGCACCCAGATTCTTCAAGCATAAAAAAAAAACACCCCCCAGATTCTTCTTCAATCTAAATTTGTAAATTTTTCGGTAGAACAATGTCCCCGGCCAAAGGTTGGTTTCGGTTTCTTCTAAATTGCAGGCTCGCTTTCGCTCGCCATGAAAATATCGACACCTCAATGGGTAGAAGCATATTTTAAATGGCCAAATAATGGGGTGTGATGTTTTAATATTGCCTAAAGCATGGGTCAAAATGGCAGAGGGTGGTGGTTAAAAAAAAAAAAACACAGAATGGACAGTAACAGAAGTTCATGGTTACATAATGACCCATATTAATCAAATAGATGAAGAAAATTTAAGCCATTTTATATGAATGCAACATTTTAGAAAATTGGTAATATTGTGAACTTCATTAATTAAAATTATATTATGCAGATATAATGTGGTCCCAAAAGGGTGACAGAGAGCCAAATTCAAGATGCGTTGAGGTCAAAAAGCTTGGACACACGAAGTTTAAAAGCAGTCTAAGTCATAGGATAAAGGTAGGAGTGATTGAGGGATAGAGTTCCAGAGTTCAATTGTTGAGTAGAAGAAAGACTGAAAAAATTGCCAATTCTTGGGTTGGAGAGCTGGACAGAATAGGACTGTGTTGAAAACTGGGTGCCTAGCACTCGCATTTGCTCTGAGACAGCTCTGAAGAACACATTGTTTTAATAGCGATAGAAGAGTGAAAGAGATGCAAACACAGTTGCTAAAAATAACTAGTTATTTCAATAAGCTCTTGCCAGTGGAGGAGAAAGACGAGAGATATAGAGAATGATATACTTCACCGGGCCTCTACTGACCGCCAGACAAAGAGACTCTCACTCACCACCCTGTAAGGCCATGAGAGATATGGATGAATGTCATTGACTTATATAGCAAGCATTTTAGCTAATGTTTTTCTATGAAACAAGTTTCGTTCATTTTGCAATGATTATTTTCGCACTAGGGCGTGTTATTGTGAACGAAAGTTAGCTAGAAAAGCCACGCCTGGGCATATTCTTTCTTGCAGAAATCACTGCCATGAAAGGGTTAATTATTATTTGTCTTTTCCAGCTTCTTGTAGTGGCCGCCGCAGTGGTGGCGGTCTTGGCTGACCACGCCCCCACACCTCGTGCTAAACCTGCTCCTCATCGCCCGAGCCACCTGAGACTAAGCCAGTCCCGCCCGGTGCACGCTAGCCCCTTCCATGCCAGACCCTCTCATCCTCGTCCAGTCAATTCCAGACCATCCCATCCCCGTCGAGTTAATTCCAGGCCTTCCTACCATCGCCCCACCCCCCAACCAACCTATGGAACACAAGCTCCATGTTCCGAAGGACCATGCACAGAGCCTACCTATGGAACACCAGCTCCATGTTCCGAAGGACCATGCACAGAGCCTGCCTATGGAAGAACAGCTCCATGTTCCGAAGGACCATGCACAGAGCCTACCTATGGAAGACCAGCTCCATGTTCCGAAGGACCGTGCACAGAGCCTACCTATGGACGTCCTACCCCATCGTACAGGACTCTGCAACCAACCTATGGAAGACCAGGTCCATGTTCCGAAGGACCATGCACAGAGCCTACCTATGGAAGACCAGCTCCATGTTCCGAAGGGCCATGCACAGAGCCTACCTATGGAAGACCAGATCCATGTTCCGAAGGACCATGCACAGAGCCTACCTATGGACGTCCTACCCCATCGTACAGGGCTCTGCAGCCAACCTATGGAAGACTAGATCCATGTTCCGAAGGACCATGCACAGAGCCTACCTATGGAAGACCAGCTCCATGTTCCGAAGGGCCATGCACAGAGCCTACCTATGGAAGACCAGCTCCATGCTCCGAAGGGCCATGCACTGAGCCTACCTATGGAAGACCAGCTCCATGTTCCGAAGGACCGTGCACAGAGCCTACCTATGGACGTCCTACCCCATCGTACAGGGCTCTGCAGCCAACCTATGGAAGACCAGGTCCATGTTCCGAAGGACCATGCACAGAGCCTACCTATGGAAGACCAGCTCCATGTTCCGAAGGGCCATGCACAGAGCCTACCTATGGAAGACCAGCTCCATGTTCCGAAGGACCGTGCACAGAGCCTACTTATGGACGTCCTACCCCATCGTACAGGGCTCTGCAGTCAACCTATGGAAGACCAGGTCCATGTTCCGAAGGGCCATGCACAGAGCCTACCTATGGAAGACCAGATCCATGTTCCGAAGGACCATGCACAGAGCCTACCTATGGACGTCCTACCCCATCGTACAGGGCTCTGCAGCCAACCATTGGAAGACTAGATTCATGTTCCGAAGGACCATGCACAGAGCCTACCTATGGAAAACCAGCTCCATGTTCCGAAGGGCCATGCACAGAGCCTACCTATGGAAGACCAGCTCCATGTTCCGAAGGGCCATGCACAGAGCCTACCTATGGAAGACCAGCTCCATGTTCCGAAGGACCGTGCACAGAGCCTACCTATGGACGTCCTACCCCATCGTACAGGGCTCTGCAGCCAACCTATGGAAGACCAGGTCCATGTTCCGAAGGACCATGCACAGAGCCTACCTATGGAAGACCAGATCCATGTTCCGAAGGACCATGCACAGAACCTACCTATGGACGTCCTACCCCATCATACAGGGCTCCGGAACCAACCTATGGAAGACCAGCTCCATGTTCCCAAGGACCATGCACAGAGCCTACTTATGGACATCCTGCCCCATCGTACAGGGCTTCTTAAACTACCTACGGACATCCTGCTCCATCCTACAGGGCACCCGAGCCTTCCTACGGATCCCCAGTATCAGCTTATGGTCGACCCCACTAAGTCAAATACTGAAGCAAAAAATACACTATAAATAAAGACCCAATATAAACAAAGATAATTTATCTAACAATGTCAAGTGTCATTATCTGTCTGAAAATTACGAATAAATAGCAATTTGAATAACCGATTATTATTGTCAATCCTTATGGGATTTTATTACCATTTTGTGAAATATTTCCATATACAGTAATTCCCAATCACAACAACTTCCTCACTTCAGTAAAGATTGATTATGCTTTTCTCGCCTCATCTGCATGAACCATAATATATCATACACCTCTGTTCTTCATATAAAATGTGTAATGTGCAAATACCTAATTCAATCAACATAAAACAATAGTTTAATTCATATGATAGGGGCATGGTTATATTTGCACACAGCAGCAAAACTAACATAAACATTGTTTATGCATGACCAGGCCGGGCTTCGAACCTGGGCATGTAGGGTTGCAGTTCAACACCAAACTGACTAGACCACAATGAAGTTATAATAGTGATAGTTTCATAAAAACATCCACTACCACCTGCTCTGACTCGTGGTCACGCAGCCTAATACCATTAACACATACACCCATACTCAAGAACTCGTAACTAGTACTAGTCAAGTAATTTAACTTGTACAATCATGGACGCTTGAAGACAAATATATTCCATTTTAGCCATGATACTAAATAATGTACTTAAATAGAGACACTGCAGGTAACCATTTTTGTTTTCTATATTCCAACTACTTCCTCTCGGGCATAGGCTGAGAGCCTGTACATTCAACGGTGAAGCCCGTGAGGTATCGTTCCAGTCTAGGGAGTGAGACATGTGAAGCACTTTGAGATTGAACCAGCCTCCGCTATCTTGCCTTCGCAAGATGCCCAATTGCCCACCCACAACTCGAAGCAGCCTCATCTCTGAAGCTGCCTCACCCCAGTTCTCCACTGTCTTAACCCCTAGACTCGGACCCTCACTCTCAGAATGCCACCTATTGAGCAATGAACTCACTAGGCATTGCCCCCTTGTAGTATATTTTGAATATGGGAATATCCATACAGTGCTTCTCAATCAGGGAACAATGAGGGTATTTTTTGCTTGATAATCTAATAAAACGTTGAAATAAATGAAAAATCTGTCCGCCAGCGGTCAAATAATAATATACTGTAAGTTTGGTGGAAGAGGTGGGAATGGGGTGTTGGGGGTGGGGAGGGTGGGTGATGGGGGGACTTCTAACCTGCAAAATCATCAACATGCTCGGCATATACCAAACCTACTTTAAATTACTTTATATTATCAATCAGTCAGTAGCCAAACCCGCACTCCCTTAATAGGGTACATAGGATCAGCAAGAAACATATGTACTGGAACTCCGGCAGGCAAAGAACCCAACTCCGAAGCTTGCTGATCCCTTAGTGGGAGTAAATCCTGTAGGTGGGATTCCTAGACCTAACCTCCAGAGGCTATCTGCACCACAAAAAGTGACGGGCGATGGGGTCACCATATCCCTACGCCTAAACGCCTAAATTATATTTACGATAATATGATATGCTGGAACGTATACTTTGTAAATTATGGGCCTTTTCTGTTAGTTAATTTTGGATACCATTAACGATTTCACTCAGGTTTGGAGAGCCTCTAGGATTCATATGGGTGAAATATATTTCAATTTTATTTTATTTTTTCTATATTCCAACTACTCCCTCTCGGGCATAGGCTGAGAGTCTGTACATTCAACCGTTCTACATTGAACGGTGAATAAAAGTAAAAACTAAAGTCAAGAAATTAATAGAAAGGGCTAATACTGTATGTTATCAAAACACAGACAGTACTATTGGTAACTTCAATTGGTAGTCTTCAATTTCACACATTCATACATTTATAGAATTACTTCAAACACACACAAACACGTCGTTCTGTACTCACCGAATTTTGCTCCGGCTGTTACTCCAAGTTGGTCTGTTAACCTACCTGAAAACATTTAATAGCTTATATTAATGAAAAATACATATTAATGTTTAAAGGACAAAGTAGTAATAACTGTGAAATATTGCTCTTCGACTCTGCTGTGGAGAGAGAGAGAGAGAGAGAGAGAGAGAGAGAGAGAGAGAGAGAGAGAGAGAGAGAGAGAGAGAGAGAGAGAGAGAGAGAGAGAGAGAGAGAGAGAGAGAGAGAGAGCTATTTCGAATGAAGTGTAAATATGAGTTAGTTTTTATATTGAGATAGTAGCCTCGAATCAATAATTGAAGTACATAAATGACCATATTGCCTAGTCAATAAATAAATTAATTGTGAGAATGGATGAGTAGTTGCATGACGTAAGTTTAATGAATAAATGATTAAAAGTTAGGCCCATGTAAAATTAAAGCCAAATCAATATCTAATCAAAATATTAGCCCTTAAAGGATTTTGACGTGCTTAGCCCCTTCTTTACCGGTGACGTTCTTTTCATTATAATTCTGACAACTATTGAATGATTTTATTAAGCTTATGAAGGACCTCTAACCATTAATAAGCTACACAATATCTCCATTGATCCTTTTAGCTACCATAGGTTCTTGCTAAACGGTAGAACATTGTCTAATTATCGCTAGAATATGATTAAAAACACGTCGCCGGTACAGAAGGGGTTAAATACTTCTGGCAATCATTAGACGATTTTATTCAGATTAGGGAGAAGTTGTGTGAGTCTGAGGGGTGAAAGACAATGTTTATCCTTTTAATTCCCAAAGGGCCTTAAAAAGTGCATGAAATCGTATAATAATTGCCAGAATAAACTGTTAATAGTTCTGAAGGGTTAAGCACAATGGAATATGAACATAATTAAGGGGAGGGAAGGGTTTAGTTTGGATAATCATACTTTTTTTTTATATATATACAGTATATATATATATTTTTTTTTTTTTTTTTTTTTTTTTTTGTGCCTAGACCTCCATCCAGCTTAAACAAATGCCGCCAAGACCCCCTTCGAGATAAATTAGTACACCATTCGGGAGTTAATGTCATGGCCGAAGGCCGGTTCCTCCTAAATTGCAGGAAAACATCGACACTTAAGAGGGCACGAAAATATGTTCAAAATTATGATGAAACCCAACTTTGACAGCACAAAGTTTATTTTAATCACCCATTAAGGGGGTCCTTTTCGGGATCCCCTTCTCCCTCATGTTCAGCCGCATTAGTTTTGAGATTTAAAGACGTTTGCGTTATTAATTTGGTTATTTTGAGGCCTTTCGCCAAATTTCTTTGTCAATTTTAGGACCTTTCGCCGCATTTCTTCGTCAATTTAAGATCTTTCGTGCCATTTAGGTGTCGGAGTTTCCCTGGCGAGCGACAGCGATCATAAAATTCAGGAGGAACCTTATAATGTTAGCTAGGATAAACAAGCATTATGATAAATACATAAATAATCACACCGAAAGGGTATAAATCGTTCGAAATTTTGTGTCGGCACTTTTAACCCGTTCAGTACCAGGGACGTCCTTTTTATCATATGCTGGCTACTATTTGACAATATTATTCAGCTTAGGAAAGACCTAACAATAAGAAGGCTTCAAACTATCTGAACCAGCCCTTTCAACTCTCACAGATCCTTCCTAAACTGCATAATATCGTCTAAATATAGCAAAGATAATAATATCACACACGTCGCTGGTACTCAAAGGGTTAAGGGGGTTTACCGACTGGTTTTCTCTTTTTCTCCTTTTCTCTGGTTTGTATCCATTCGACCCCATTCAGCCAACTGTTTTAAGACGTTTATCCCCATCCAGGTGTCGATTTTGTTCCTGGCGAGCGATAGCGAGCCAGCATTTTATGGAGAAATCCAGCTTCGCCGGAGTCATTGTTCTATCGAAAAATTTACAAATTTAGCTAGCTGTCAAAAAAAAAAAAAATATATATATATATGCTGGCTCGATACCGCTCGCCAGAAAAATATTGACACCTGGATGGGGGTAAACGTCTTAAAACAGTAGGCTAAATGGTGCCGAATGGATACAAGCCAGAACAAGGAAGAAATGGAGAAATAACATGTAATCTTGTGGTGGACTGACTATGATAGCATTGAAAGTGAGCGGTTTATCCAAAACAATGCAAGTAAAGGTAACAATGCAATCTAGTAAATAATGGGATAGTTTATATAAATATATAAATATATATATATATATATATATATATATATATATATATATATATATATATACTGTATATATATATATACCGGTCCATTTTTGTTTTGGAGAATAGACTCAGACCAAGAGTGAGAGGGGTGGAAATGAGTTACTTGAGAAGTGCGTGCGGAGTTAAGAATGACTAAGAGGGTGTACGAGAGCGAGGTGGAAGGACAGAGAGGGAGAGGTAAACCGAAAGAGAGATGGAAGGATGGAGTGAGGAAGTATATGGATGAAGGCGGTGCTGGTTGGGAGGAGGGGCGTCGACTGACTGGGGACAGAGGTGCATGGGGGTGGTTCGTTCGTGGTCACTCCTTCATGGATCACGGTGTCAGGCAATACATAGATAGATAGATCTATTTTTGCCAAATATATGTCAAATAAAACAATAAATAAATGTATATATACTGTATATATATAAACTGGGGTGGTCAATACTAGATATATTTGGCTATTTGAAATGTATATACAAGTTCATAAACTAGTTACGGCAATTATTAGAGATTTTAAATACAATCTCTAAGGACCTCTTTAAACTGAATATGATCGTGTAATGGTAGTCAGACTAAAGTTAATACGAAGTCAGTCATGGTACAGAAGGGGTTAAGGGGGTAGAGCTTGTTTTTTATGGACCCCCTTCTCCCTCATGTTTAGCATAATAGTTTTGACATTTTAAGACTTTCTTTTCGCTAGTTTGGCGATTTTGAGACCTTTCGCCCAATTTCTTTGTCAATATTAATACCTTTCGTGCCATTTAGGTGTCGATATTTTCCTGGCAAGCGATAGCGAGCCTGTAATTTATGAAGAACCGGCCTTCGGCCGGAAATCTTTTCTATTGAAAAATGTACAAAATTAGCTTGAAGGAGGGTCTGGGGGGGGGAGGGGGGGTATGCTTGATGGAGGTCTAGGGAGGAAACTAAAAACAATAAAATATATATATATATATATATATATATATATATATATATATATATATATGAGCAAATAAATACGCCCATCCCCCCATAAAAAAGAAGGCTTTATACAATTTGATGCAATGTGGGCCTTAGAAATGATCAAGTTGCATATAGTGCCATATCATAGCCAGCATAATTATATACTCATCAATAAGTATGGACAAAATAGTAACGTTAAACCTAAGATTACGAATATATTTAAGCCCTCCTCTATTAGATTACGAATATATTTAAGCCCTCCTCTACCTAAGATTACGAATATATTTAAGCCCTCCTCTACCTAAGATTACGAATATATTTAAGCCCTCCTCTACCTAAGATTACCAATATATTTAAGCCCTCCTCTACCTAAGATTACGAATATATTTAAGCCCTCCTCTACCTAAGATTACGAATATATTTAAGTCCTCCTCTACCTAAGATTACGAATATATTTAAGCCCTCCTCTACCTAAGATTACGAATATATTTAAGCCCTCCTCTACCTAAGATTACGAATATATTTAAGTCCTCCTCTACCTAAGATTACGAATATTTAAGCCCTCCTCTACCTAAGATTACGAATATATTTAAGCCCTCCTCTACCTAAGATTACGAATATATTTAAGCCCTCCTCTACCTAAGATTACGAATATATTTAAGCCCTCCTCTACCTAAGATTACGAATATATTTAAGCCCTCCTCTACCTAAGATTACGAATATATTTAAGCCCTCCTCTACCTAAGCTTACGAATATATTTAAGCCCTCCTCTACCTAAGATTACGAATATATTTAAGCCCTCCTCTACCTAAGATTACGAATATATTTAAGCCCTCCTCTACCTAAGATTACGAATATATTTAAGCCCTCCTCTACCTAAGATTACGAATATATTTAAGCCCTCCTCTACCTAAGATTACGAATATATTTAAGCCCTCCTCTACCTAAGATTACGAATATATTTAAGCCCTCATCTACCGGCGACGTCCTTTTAATTAACATTATTCTGGCTACTATTAGACGAATGTATTCAGTTCCAAAGGGCATCCAGCAATGTTTTCAGTTCCAAAGGGCATCCAGCAATGTATTCAGTTCCAAAGGGCATCCAGCAATCAACAGTTCCAAAGGGCATCCAGCAATGTATTCAGTTCCAAAGGGCATCCAGCAATGTATTCAGTTACAAAGGGCATCCAGCAATGTATTCAGTTACAAAGGGCATCCAGCAATGTATTCAGTTCCAAAGGGCATCCAGCAATGTATTCAGTTCCAAAGGGCATCCAGCAATGTATTCAGTTCTAAAGGGCATCCAGCAATGTATTCAGTTCCAAAGGGCATCCAGCAATGTATTCAGTTACAAAGGTCATCCAGCAATGTATTCAGTTACAAAGGGCATCCAGCAATGTATTCAGTTCCAAAGGGCATCCACCAATGTATTCAGTTCCAAAGGGCATCCAGCAATGTATTCAGTTCCAAAGGGCATCCAGCAATGTATTCAGTTACAAAGGGCATCCAGCAATGTATTCAGTTACAAAGGGCATCCAGCAATGTATTCAGTTACAAAGGGCATCCAGCAATGTATTCAGTTCCAAAGGGCATCCACCAATCAACAGGCTTCAAACTATCTCACTTAAGGGAGCCCACCTCGCTTTTGTTTGATCTCTCTCTCCCTCTCTCTTAGGCTTGTATCCATTCGGCCCCATTCAGCCTACTGTTTTAAGACGTTTACCCCCATTTATGAGTCAATATTTTCCTGGCGAGCGGTAGCGAGCCAGCATATATATATTTTTGTTTTGACAGCAAGCTAAATTTGTACATTTTTCGATAGGAAAATGTTTCCGGCGAAGCCGGATTTCTCCATACAATGCTGGCTCGCTATCGCTCGCCAGGAAGAAATCGACACCTGGATGGGGATAAACGTCTTAAAACAGTTGGCTGAATGGGGCCGAATGGATACAAGCCAGAAAAATAGAGAAAAGGAGAGAAAGATAAAAAAGCAGGTGACCCCCCTTAACCCTTTTTAGTACCGCAGATCCTTCTTAAACTGCGGAAAATCCTCTAAAATAGCTCGACAAATATGAAAAAGACGTGGCTGATATAGAAAGGGTTGATACCACAAAAGACGTGGCTGATATAGAAAGGGTTGATACCACAAATTAGGTTCAGCCAAACACTATTTCATAATTTCATTATTTCATAATAAAGCCGGTATATATCACAGGAGCACTTTTTCACTCAACATTTCTCCTCAACACTGGTCTGGCAGCTTATAAGGTCAACATGTACACTATCTCGGGCACTTAAATTCATCTATCATCAGTCCAGTTTCAGATTCCAGTACAAAATACTCCAGATTTGTTGCCAGAATTTTGTTGATCATCGAATGTTGACTATAATAGCTCTCGTGTGATACCGGCTTAAGTGACTGCAACCCTTTCATGATATTTCCATTGATATATTTTATTTACGTATGTTACTTATTGTTTAATGTTTTTTTTTTGTGTTTTCCCTGTTCTTGCTCTGTCTTGAGTCGCCCCCCCCCCCCCTCCCTCCGCCCCCCAAAAAAAAGGAAAAAGGAAAAGAAACAAAAATAGGAAAAGTGGAGATTGGGCCTGAGTAAATAGATAGATAGATAGATAGATTTATTTACTCTAGGAAGCATACGACGAATTTCACTAACGTTAAGGGGAGATAGGTCGCTTTTCTAGATCCCCTTCTCCATCATGTTTAGCCCCATTTGTTTTGAGATTATAAGACGTTCGCCCTATTAGTTTGGCGATTCTAATTAAGCCTTTCACCCCATTTCTTTGTCAATAGTAGGACCTTTCGTGCCATTTAGGTGACGATTTTTTCCTGGCGAGCGAAAGCGAACCTGTAATTTTCCACCAACAAATGTACATATATATCTTGAAAGGTGGTCTAGGATTTTTTTTTTCTTAGCTTGATGGAGGTCTAGCGAGGAAACAAATACAAAAATAAATAAATAAATACATCGACATAATCCCAATATATAAATAAAAGTTGAAAATATTATGGGGACCCACCTCGCTGTTTTTCTCTGTCTCTCCCTCTCTCTTTGGCACTGTTTTAAGACGTTTACCCCCCTCCAGGTATCAATAATTTCCTGGCGAGCGGTAGCAAGCCAGCATATAATTATATATTTTTGTTTTGACAGCAAGCTAAATTTGTGTACAATGTTACTGACGTATGAGTTTTATTAGCTTTGGAAGAACCTCTACAAATAAAACAATTACATAACTGTTCCATTAACCCTTTGAGTCTGTTATTTCCTAAGTTGAATACAATCGCCTGACTTAAATGGACAAAATAATAAATAGATAAATGAATAAATGAATAAGGTAGCTTGGAAGAGTAAAGTGAAGGAAAGAAGTTGTGAATATCGCATATAAAAATAAGAATACAAACATAATAATCCTTCATGGAGTATTATGGCAAAAATGGCGAGCCTAAATAAGATGGTTAAAAGTGGGAGATGGGTTAATTGCTTTTCTGGACCATTTTCTCCCTCGTGTTTAGCCCCCTTTAGTTTTGAGGTTTTAAGACGTTCGGTTCATTAGTTTGACGATTTTAAGACCTTCCGCCCCATTTCCTTGTCAATATCAAGACCTTTCGTGCTATTTAGGTGTCGATTTTTTTTCCTGGCGAACTATAGTGAGCCTGTAATTTCGGGAGAAAAGGCCTTCGGCCAGGACATATTTCTACCGAAAAATGTACAAATTAATCTAGAAGGGGGATCTAATGGATGTTTTTTAATGTTTGATGGAGGTCTACGGAGGAAACTAGAAAATTAATTGATACATGATCAAAATCGACCAAAAAGTAAACCATCCTCCCTTAACCCCTTCTGTACCGGCGACGTCTTTTTAATATCTTTCTAGCTAGGTTAAGACGATGTTATGTAGTTTAAGAAGGATATGTGTTTGCAAAAAGGGTTACGTGAGATAGTTCTAAGCTTGTTAACTGTTGGAGGCCCTTCCTAAACTGCATACAAACGTCTAATAGTAGCTAGATCATAATGAAAAGGATATCACCGGTAATGAAGGCGTTAAGGTGAAGACAACGAAGATAAGCAGTAGCGAATGTCGTACGTAGATCACGGAGAGGCGCATAACTAAAGCCAGTGTCACACGAGAGCTTTTATAGTCAACATTCGATGATCAACATTTTTCTGGCAACATTTATGGAGTATTTTACACTTGTATCGTAAACTAGACTGATGGTATATGAATTTAGGTGACCGAAATATATTAAATGCTGACCTCATAAGCTGCCAGACCAGTGTTGAGGATAAATGTTGAGCGAAAAAGCGGTCGTGTGATACCGGCTTTATGTGGCCAACTGCAAGTATAAAAAAGGGGAAGCAAAGTATCTCTCCACGAGATATAAAAATAACTCCTTCTTTCCCTTCACTGAAGGAAGTCACTGAACCACCCAAGGCAACGAGGAGGGTGTGAAGCGGAGTATATAACCTCAGCCATGCCAGACAACTGACAGTACCAGTGATCCTCTCGTGACGGAAACATGTCACTTAGGGTGAGTAGTATTCCAAAACACCTCTAAAAAATTCTCCCAAGCTAATCAAAATTGTCTCCTCCGACCCTCTTTCAAGCTAAAAAAAAAAAAAAAACGCACCCAGATTCTTCAAGCATAAACAAAAAACACCCCCCAGATTCTTCTTCAATCTAAATTTGTAAATTTGTCGGTAGAACAATGTCCCCGGCCAAAGGTTGGTTTCGGTTTCTTCTAAATTGCAGGCTCGCTTTCGCTCGCCATGAAAATATCGACACCTCAATGGATAGAAGCATATTTTAAATGGCCAAATAATGGGGTGTGATGTTTTAATATTGCCTAAAGCATGGGTCAAAATGGCAGAGGGTGGTGGTTAAAAAAAAAAACCCACAGAATGGACAGTAACAGAAGTTCATGGTTACATAATGACCCATATTAATCAAATAGATGAAGAAAATTTAAGCCATTTTATATGAATGCAACATTTTAGAAAATTGGTAATATTGTGAACTTCATTAATTAAAATTATATTATGCAGATATAATGTGGTCCCAAAAGGGTGACAGAGAGCCAAATTCAAGATGCGTTGAGGTCAAAAAGCTTGGACACACGAAGTTTAAAAGCAGTCTAAGTCATAGGATAAAGGTAGGATTGATTGAGGGATAGAGTTCCAGAGTTCAATTGTTGAGTAGAAGAAAGACTGAAAAAATTGCCAATTCTTGGGTTGGAGAGCTGGACAGAATAGGACTGTGTTGAAAACTGGGTGCCTAGCACTCGCATTTGCTCTGAGACAGCTCTGAAGAACACATTGTTTTAATAGCGATAGAAGAGTGAAAGAGATGCAAACACAGTTGCTAAAAATAACTAGTTATTTCAATAAGCTCTTGCCAGTGGAGGAGAAAGACGAGAGATATAGAGAATGATATACTTCACCGGGCCTCTACTGACCGCCAGACAAAGAGACTCTCACTCACCACCCTGTAAGGCCATGAGAGATATGGATGAATGTCATTGACTTATATAGCAAGCATTTTAGCTAATGTTTTTCTATGAAACAAGTTTCGTTCATTTTGCAATGATTATTTTCGCACTAGGGCGTGTTATTGTGAACGAAAGTTAGCTAGAAAAGCCACGCCTGGGCATATTCTTTCTTGCAGAAATCACTGCCATGAAAGGGTTAATTATTATTTGTCTTTTCCAGCTTCTTGTAGTGGCCGCCGCAGTGGTGGCGGTCTTGGCTGACCACGCCCCCACACCTCGTGCTAAACCTGCTCCTCATCGCCCGAGCCACCTGAGACTAAGCCAGTCCCGCCCGGTGCACGCTAGCCCCTTCCATGCCAGACCCTCTCATCCTCGTCCAGTCAATTCCAGACCATCCCATCCCCGTCGAGTTAATTCCAGGCCTTCCTACCATCGCCCCACCCCCCAACCAACCTATGGAACACAAGCTCCATGTTCCGAAGGACCATGCACACAGCCTACCTATGGAACACCAGCTCCATGTTCCGAAGGACCATGCACAGAGCCTGCCTATGGAAGAACAGCTCCATGTTCCGAAGGACCATGCACAGAGCCTACCTATGGAAGACCAGCTCCATGTTCCGAAGGACCGTGCACAGAGCCTACCTATGGACGTCCTACCCCATCGTACAGGACTCTGCAACCAACCTATGGAAGACCAGGTCCATGTTCCGAAGGACCATGCACAGAGCCTACCTATGGAAGACCAGCTCCATGTTCCGAAGGGCCATGCACAGAGCCTACCTATGGAAGACCAGATCCAGGTTCCGAAGGACCATGCACAGAGCCTACCTATGGACGTCCTACCCCATCGTACAGGGCTCTGCAGCCAACCTATGGAAGACTAGATCCATGTTCCGAAGGACCATGCACAGAGCCTACCTATGGAAGACCAGCTCCATGTTCCGAAGGGCCATGCACAGAGCCTACCTATGGAAGACCAGCTCCATGCTCCGAAGGGCCATGCACTGAGCCTACCTATGGAAGACCAGCTCCATGTTCCGAAGGACCGTGCACAGAGCCTACCTATGGACGTCCTACCCCATCGTACAGGGCTCTGCAGCCAACCTATGGAAGACCAGGTCCATGTTCCGAAGGACCATGCACAGAGCCTACCTATGGAAGACCAGCTCCATGTTCCGAAGGGCCATGCACTGAGCCTACCTATGGAAGACCAGCTCCATGTTCCGAAGGACCGTGCACAGAGCCTACCTATGGACGTCCTACCCCATCGTACAGGGCTCTGCAGCCAACCTATGGAAGACCAGGTCCATGTTCCGAAGGGCCATGCACAGAGCCTACCTATGGAAGACCAGATCCATGTTCCGAAGGACCATGCACAGAGCCTACCTATGGACGTCCTACCCCATCGTACAGGGCTCTGCAGCCAACCATTGGAAGACTAGATTCATGTTCCGAAGGACCATGCACAGAGCCTACCTATGGAAGACCAGCTCCATGTTCCGAAGGGCCATGCACAGAGCCTACCTATGGAAGACCAGCTCCATGTTCCGAAGGGCCATGCACAGAGCCTACCTATGGAAGACCAGCTCCATGTTCCGAAGGACCGTGCACAGAGCCTACCTATGGACGTCCTACCCCATCGTACAGGACTCTGCAGCCAACCTATGGAAGACCAGGTCCATGTTCCGAAGGACCATGCACAGAGCCTACCTATGGAAGACCAGATCCATGTTCCGAAGGACCATGCACAGAGCCTACCTATGGACGTCCTACCCCATCATACAGGGCTCCGGAACCAACCTATGGAAGACCAGCTCCATGTTCCAAAGGACCATGCACAGAGCCTACTTATGGACATCCTGCCCCATCGTACAGGGCTTCTTAAACTACCTACGGACATCCTGCTCCATCCTACAGGGCACCCGAGCCTTCCTACGGATCCCCAGTATCAGCTTATGGTCGACCCCACTAAGTCAAATACTGAAGCAAAAAATACACTATAAACAAAGACCCAATATAAACAAAGATAATTTATCTAACAATGTCAAGTGTCATTATCTGTCCGAAAATTACGAATAAATAGCAATTTGAATAACCGATTATTATTGTCAATCCTTATGGGATTTTATTACCATTTTGTGAAATATTTCCATATACAGTAATTCCCAATCACAACAACTTCCTCACTTCAGTAAAGATTGATTATGCTTTTCTCGCCTCATCTGCATGAACCATAATATATCATACACCTCTGTTCTTCATATATAATGTGTAATGTGCAAATACCTAATTCAATCAACATAAAACAATAGTTTAATTCATATGATAGGGGCATGGTTATATTTGCACACAGCAGCAAAAATAACATAAACATTGTTTATGCATGACCAGGCCAGGCTTCGAACCTGGGCATGTAGGGTTGCAGTTTAACACCAAACTGACTAGATCACAATGAAGTAATAATAGTGATAGTTTCATAAGAAAATCCACTACCACCTGCTCTGACTCGCGGTCACGCAGCCTAATACCATTAACACATACACCCACACTCAAGAACTCGTAACTAGTACTAATCAAGTAATTTAACTTGTACAATCATGGACGGTTGAAGACAAATATATTCCATTTTAGCCATGATACTAAATAATGTACTTAAATAGAGACACTGCAGGTAACCATATTTGTTTTCTATATTCCAACTACTTCCTCTCGGGCATAGGCTGAGAGCCTGTACATTCAACGGTGAAGCCCGTGAGGTCTCGTTCCAGTCTAGGGAGTGAGACATGTGAAGCACTTTGAGATTGAACCAGCCTCCGCTATCTTGCCTTCGCAAGATGCCCAATTGCCCACCCACAGCTCGAAGCAGCCTCATCTCTGAAGCTGCCTCACCCCAGTGCTCCACTGTCTTAGCCCCTAGACTCGGACCCTCACTCTCAGAATGCCACCTATTAAACAATGAACTCACTAGGCATTGCCCCCTTGTAGTATATTTTGAATATGGGAATATTCATACAGTGCTTCTCAATCAGGGAACAATGAGGGTATTTTTTGCTTCATAATCTAATAAAACGTTGAAATAAATGAAAAATCTGTCCGCCAGCTGTCAAATAATAATATACTGTAAGTTTGGTGGAAGCGGTGGGAATGGGGTGTTGGGGGTGGGGAGGGTGGGTGATGGGGGGACTTCTAACCTGCAAAATCATCAACATGCTCGGCATATACCAAACCTACTTTAAATTACTTTATATAATCAAGCAGTCAGTAGCCAAACCCGCACTCCCTTAATAGGGTACGGAGGATCAGCAAGAAACATATGTACTGGACCTCCGGCAGGCAAAGAACCCAACTCCGAAGCTTGCTGATCCCTTAGTGGGAGTAAATTCTGTAGGTGGGATTCCTAGACCTAACCTCCAGAGGCTATCTGCACCACAAAAAGTGACGGGCGATGGGGTCACCATATCCCTACGCCTAAACGCCTAAATTATATTTACGATAATATGATATGCTGGAACGTATACTTTGTAAATTAAGGGCCTTTTCTTTTAGTTAATTTTGGATACCATTAACGATTTCACTCAGGTTTGGAGAGCCTCTAGGATTCATATGGGTGAAATATATTTCAATTTTATTTTATTTTTTCTATATTCCAACTACTCCCTCTCGGGCATAGGCTGAGAGTCTGTACATTCAACCGTTCTACATTGAACGGTGAATAAAAGTAACAAATAAAGTCAAGAAATGAATAGAAAGGGCTAATACTGTATGTTATCAAAACACAGACAGTACTATTGGTAACTTCAATTGGTAGTCTTCAATTTCACACATTCATACATTTATAGAATTACTTCAAACACACACAAACACGTCGTTCCGTACTCACCGAATTTTGCTCCAGCTGTTACTCCAAGTTGGTCTGTTAACCTACCTGAAAAAATTTAATAGCTTATATTAATGAAAAATACATATTAATGTTTAAAGGACAAAGTAGTAATAACTGTGAAATATTGCTCTTCGACTCTGCTG
>CM064504.1:8552723-8637723 GCA_032716605.1 Paralithodes platypus
CATTATATATCTGACAACTATTGAATGCATTGTTATTAAGCTGTATTGAAGGACCTACTAACATTAATAAGCCTAACAATATCTCCATTGCATCCTTTTAGCTAGCCATTTGGGTTCTTAGCTAAACGAGCCACAAAATTTGTCTAACATTATTAAACGCTAGAATCATGATTACAAAACACGTCAGCCGCTGACAGAAGGGCGTTAAATACTTCCCGGCCAATCATTAGACGATTGTATTCAGGAAATTAGGGAGAAGTTGTGTGACGTCTGGAGGGGGATGGACTGAGACAATGTTTATACTTTCAATTCCCAGAGGGCTCTGTTAGGGACTTTTAAAAAGTGCATGAAATCGTTTATAATAATGTTCTGACGTTCAAGCCACCATTTTTATTCGTAGAAATGACAGTCCAATTCGCTGGCTTTACAACAAGAAGAAAGTCTTTCATGGAAACGTCACCTGATTATTATAATGGATATAATATGACTCATTAGTATGTTCTTTAATAACGTCGATAAAGCGTGTGTGTGTGTGTGTGTGTGTCAATAATTGCCAGAATAAACTGTTTATAATACTAAAGGGTTAAGCACAATGGAATATGAACATAATTAAGGGGAGGGAAGGGTTTAGTTTGGATAATCATACTTTTTTTCATATATATTTTTTTTTCTTTTGATTTTTTTGATTTTTTTGTTTTTTTAAATTTTGCCTAGACCTCCATCCAGCTTAAACAAATACCCCCAAGACCCCCTTCGAGATAAATTAGTACACCATTCGGGAAATAAATGTCATGGTCGAAGGCCGGTTCCTCCTAAATTGCAGGAAAACATGACACTTAGAGGGCACGAAAATATGTTCAAAATTAAGATGAAACCCAACTTTGACAGCACAAGGTTATTTTAATCACCTATTAAGGGGTCCTTTTCCAGACCCCCTTCTCCCTCATGTTCAGCCGCATTAGTTTTGAGATTTAACCCTTTCGTTGCGGGTGACGTTCTGGAACGTCCTGGCAAGTTACAGCAATTTCCAGGCTTAAAAAGCCTGTAAAAACGTAAAAATTGAGTGTCAGTGGGCGGGAGCGTGAGGGGCCCACCTCCGACCCTCAGAGCAGCGAGCGGCTCACTTAGGTTGACTGTGTCTCGCGCGGGTCTCTCTCTGTGTCTCACAACATTGTAGCCAAGCGAGCGAGTGCTACCAAATAGCGGGTTTCCTACGATTCACTGGCACCACTGCGGGTGAACCACACCAAGTACGGGGCCCGTTCTGGTCTCATTTTGAAGCTATTTTCGCCTAGTTTTCGGCAGAATACACTTCATTTAATGCAGATGCTTGATTTATCATTCAGGAGTGCCTGAATATGCCCTAAATAGCCCAAACATAGCCTCAGCAATCTAAAGACGTTCGCGTTATTAGTTTGGTTATTTTGAGGCCTTTCGCCAAATTTCTTTGTCAATTTTAGGACCTTTCGCCGCATTTCTTCGTAAATTTAAAAATCTTTCGTGCCATTTAGGTGTCGGAGTTTTCCTGGTGAGCGACAGCGACCATAACATTTAGGAGGAACCTTATAATGTTAGCTAGGATAAAAAAAGATATGATAAATAAATAAATAATCACACCGAAAGGGTATAAATCGTTCGAAATTTTGTGTCAGCATTTTTAACCCGTTCAGTACCAGGGACGTCCTTTTTATCATATGCTGGCTACTATTTGACAATATTATTCAGCTTAGAAAGGACCTCTAACAATAATAAGGCTTCAAACTATCTGAACCAGCCCTTTCAACTCCCACAGATCCTTCCTAAACTGCATAATATCGTCTAAATATAGCAAAGATAATACTCAAAGGGTTAAGGGGGTTACCGTCTGGTTTTCTCTTTTTCTCCTTTTCTCTGGTTTGTATCCATTCGACCCCATTCAGCCAGCTGTTTTAAGACGTTTATCCCCATCCAGGTGTCGATTTCTTCCTGGCGAGCGATAGCGAGTCAGCATTTTATGGAGAAATCCAGCTTCGCCGGAGTCATTGTTCTATCGAAAAATATACAAATTTAGCTAGCTGTCAAAAAAAAAAATATATATATATATATATGCTGGCTCGCTGCCGCTCGCCAGGAAAATATTGACACCTGGATGGGGGTAAACGTCTTAAAACAGTAGGCTAAATGGTGCCGAATGGATACAAGCCAGAACAAGGAAGAAATGGAGAAATAACATGTAATCTTGTGGTGGACTGACTATAATAGCATTGAAAGTGAGCGGTTTATCCAAAACAATGCAAGTCAAGGCAACAATGCAATCTCGTAAATAATGGGATAGTTTATATAAATATATATATATACTGTATATATATATATACCGGTCCATTTTTTTTTTTGGAGAATAGACTCAGACCAAGAGTGAGAGGGGTGGAAATGAGTTACTTGAGAAGTGCGTGCGGAGTTAAGAATGACTAAGAGGGTGTACGAGAGCGAGGTGGAAGGACAGAGAGGGAGAGGTAAACCGAAAGAGAGATGGAAGGATGGAGTGAGGAAGTATATGGATGAAGGCGGTGCTGGTTGGGAGGAGGGGCGTCGACTGACTGGGGACAGAGGTGCATGGGGGTGGTTCGTTCGTGGTCACTCCTTCATGGATCACGGTGTCAGGCAATACATAGATAGATAGATCTATTTTTGCCAAATATATGTCAAATAAAACAATAAATAAATGTATATATGTGTATATATATATATATATATATATATATATATATATATATATATATATATATAAACTGGGGTGGTCAATACTAGATATATTTGGCTATTTGAAATGTATATACAAGTTCATAAGCTAGTTACGGCAATTATTAGATATTTTAAATACAATCTCTAAGGACCTCTTTAAACTGAATATGATCGTGTAATGGTAGTCAGACTAAAGTTAATACGAAGTCAGTCATGGTACAGAAGGGGTTAAGGGGGTAGTGCTTGTTTTTTTATGGACCCCCTTCTCCCTCATGTTTAGCATAATAGTTTTGACATTTTAAGACTTTCTTTTCGCTAGTTTGGCGATTTTGAGACCTTTCGCCCCATTTCTTTGTCAATATTAATACCTTTCGTGCCATTTAGGTGTCGATATTTTCCTGGCAAGCGATAGCGAGCCTGTAATTTATGAAGAACCGGCCTTCGGCCGGAAATCTTTTCTATTGAAAAATGTACAAAATTAGCTTGAAGGAGGGTCGGGGGGGGGGTATCTTTATGGAGGTCTAGGGAGGAAACTAAAAACAAAAAAATATATATATATATATATATATATATATATATATATATATATATATATATGTGCAAATAAATACGCCCATCCCCCCATAAAAAAAGAAGGCTTTATACAATTTGATGCAATGTGGGCCTTAGAAATGATCAAGTTGCATATAGTGCCATATCATAGCCAGCATAATTATATACTCATCAATAAGTATGGACAAAATAGTAACGTTAAACCTAAGATTACGAATATATTTAAGCCCTCCTCTACCTAAGATTACGAATATATTTAAGCCCTCCTCTACCTAAGATTACGAATATATTTAAGCCCTCCTCTACCTAAGATTACGAATATATTTAAGCCCTCCTCTACCTAAGATTACCAATATTTAAGCCCTCCTCTACCTAAGATTACGAATATATTTAAGCCCTCCTCTACCTAAGATTACGAATATATTTAAGTTCTCCTCTACCTAAGATTACGAATATATTTAAGCCCTCCTCTACCTAAGATTACGAATATATTTAAGCCCTCCTCTACCTAAGATTACGAATATATTTAAGTCCTCCTCTACCTAAGATTACGAATATATTTAAGCCCTCCTCTACCTAAGATTACGAATATATTTAAGCCCTCCTCTACCTAAGATTACGAATATATTTAAGCCCTTCTCTACCTAAGATTACGAATATATTTAAGCCCTCCTCTACCTAAGATTACGAATATATTTAAGCCCTCCTCTACCTAAGATTACGAATATATTTAAGCCCTCCTCTACCTAAGCTTACGAATATATTTAAGCCCTCCTCTACCTAAGATTACGAATATATTTAAGCCCTCCTCTACCTAAGATTACGAATATATTTAAGCCCTCCTCTACCTAAGATTACGAATATATTTAAGCCCTCCTCTACCTAAGATTACGAATATATTTAAGCCCTCCTCTACCTAAGATTACGAATATATTTAAGCCCTCCTCTACCTAAGATTACGAATATATTTAAGCCCTCCTCTACCGGCGACGTCCTTTTAATTAACATTATTCTGGCTACTATTAGACGAATGTATTCAGTTCCAAAGGGCATCCAGCAATGTATTCAGTTCCAAAGGGCATCCAGCAATGTATTCAGTTCCAAAGGGCATCCAGCAATCAACAGTTCCAAAGGGCATCCAGCAATGTATTCAGTTCCAAAGGGCATCCAGCAATGTATTCAGTTACAAAGGGCATCCAGCAATGTATTCAGTTACAAAGGGCATCCAGCAATGTATTCAGTTCCAAAGGGCATCCAGCAATGTATTCAGTTCCAAAGGGCATCCAGCAATGTATTCAGTTCCAAAGGGCATCCAGCAATGTATTCAGTTACAAAGGGCATCCAGCAATGTATTCAGTTACAAAGGGCATCCAGCAATGTATTCAGTTCCAAAGGGCATCCAGCAATGTATTCAGTTACAAAGGGCATCCAGCAATGTATTCAGTTCCAAAGGGCATCCAGCAATGTATTCAGTTCCAAAGGGCATCCAGCAATGTATTCAGTTCCAAAGGGCATCCAGCAATGTATTCAGTTACAAAGGGCATCCAGCAATGTATTCAGTTACAAAGGGCATCCAGCAATGTATTCAGTTCCAAAGGGCATCCAGCAATGTATTCAGTTCCAAAGTGCATCCACCAATCAACAGGCTTCAAACTATCTCACTTAAGGGAGCCCACCTCGCTTTTGTTTGATCTCTCTCTCCCTCTCTCTTTGGCTTGTATCCATTCGGCCCCATTCAGCCTACTGTTTTAAGACGTTTACCCCCATCTAGGAGTCAATATTTTCCAGGCGAGCGGTAGCGAGCCAGCATATATATATTTTTGTTTTGACAGCAAGCTAAATTTGTACATTTTTCGATAGGAAAATGTTTCCGGCGAAGCCGGATTTCTCCATACAATGCTGGCTCGCTATCGCTCGCCAGGAAGAAATCGACACCTGGATGGGGATAAGCGTCTTAAAACAGTTGGCTGAATGGGGCCGAATGGATACAAGCCAGAGAAATAGAGAAAAGGAGAGAAAGATAAAAAAGCAGGTGACCCCCCTTAACCCTTTTTAGTACCGCAGATCCTTCTTAAACTGCAGAAAATCCTCTAAAATAGCTCGACAAATATGAAAAAGACGTGGCTGATATAGAAAGGGTTGATACCACAAATTAGGTTCAGCCAAACACTATTGCATAATTTCACTATTTCATAATAAAGCCGG
The DNA here is from genome assembly GCA_032716605.1 of Paralithodes platypus. Lineage (NCBI taxonomy): Eukaryota > Metazoa > Arthropoda > Malacostraca > Decapoda > Lithodidae > Paralithodes > Paralithodes platypus. The sequence continues at coordinate 8,558,202 of CM064504.1, forward strand.
TATATATCACACGAGCACTTTTTCACTCAACATTTCTCCTCAACACTGGTCTGGCAGCTTATGAGGTCAACATGTATACTATTTCTGTCACTTAAATTCATCTATCATCAGTCCAGTTTCCGATTCCAGTACAAAATACTCCAGATTTGTTGCCAGAATTGTGTTGATCATCGAATGTTGCCTATAATAGCTCTCGTGTAATACCGGCTTAAGTGACTGCAACCCTTTCATGATATTTACATTGATATTTATTTACGTATGTTACTTATTGTTTTATGTTGTGTTTTGTGTTTTCCCTGTTCTTGCTCTGTCTCGAGTCGGCAACCCCCCCCCCCCCTCCCCCAAAAAACCCAAAAAAGAAAACAACAGGAAAAAGAGGAAAAAGGAAAAGAAACAAAATAGTAAAAGTGGGGATTGGGCCTGAGTAAATAGATAGATAGATAGATAGATTTATTATTCTAGGAAACATACGACGAATTTCACTAACGTTAAGGGGAGATAGGTCGCTTTTCTAGATCCCCTTCTCCCTCATGTTTAGCCCCATTTGTTTTGAGATTATAAGACGTTCGCCCTATTAGTTTGGCGATTCTAATTAAGCCTTTCACCTCATTTCTTTGTCAATAGTAGGACCTCTCGTGCCATTTAGGTGACGATTTTTTCCTGGCGAGCGAAAGCGAGCCTTTAGTTTTCCACCAACAAATGTACATATATATCTTGAAAGGTGGTCTAGGGCTTTTTTTTTTTTTTTTTTTTCTTAGCTTGATGGAGGTCTAGCGAGGAAACAAGTACAACAATAAATAAATAAATACATCGACATAATCCCAATATATAAATAAAAGTTGAAAATATTATGGGGACCCACCTCGCTGTTTTTCTCTGTCTCTCCCTCTCTCTTTGGCTTGTATCCATTCGGCCCCATTCAGCCTACTGTTTTAAGACGTTTACCCCCATCCAGGTATCAATAATTTCCTGGCGAGCGGTAGCCAGCCAGCATATATATATATATTTTTGTTTTGACAGCAAGATAAATTTGTGTACAATGTTACGGACGTATGAGTTTTATTAGCTTAGGAAGAACCTCTACAAATAAAACAATTCCATAACTGTTCCATTAACCCTTTGAGTCTGTTATTTCCTAAGTTGAATACAATCGCCTGACGTAAATGGACAAAATAATAAATAGATAAATGAATAAATGAATAAGGTAGCTTGGAAGAGTAAAGTGAAGAAAAGAAGTTGTGAATATCGCATATAAAAATAAGAATACAAACATAATAAACCTTCATGGAGTATTATGGCAAAAATGGCGAGCCTAAATAAGATGGTTAAAAGGGGAGATGGGTTTAATTGCTTTTCTGGACCATTTTCTCCCTCGTGTTTAGCCCCATTAGTTTTGAGGTTTTAAGACGTTCGGTCCATTAGTTTGGCGATTTTAAGATCTTCCACCCCATTTCCTTGTCAATATCAAGACCTTTCGTGCTATTTAGGTGTCGATTTTTTTTCCTGGCGAACTATAGTGAGCCTGTAATTTCGGGAGAAAAGGCCTTCGGCCAGGACATATTTCTACCGAAAAATGTACAAATTAATCTAGAAGGGGGATCTAATGGATGTTTTTTAATGTTTGATGGAGGTCTACGGAGGAAACTAGAAAATTAATTGATACATGATCAAAATCGACCAAAAAGTAAACCATCCTCCCTTAACCCCTTCTGTACCGGCGACGTCTTTTTAATATCTTTCTAGCTAGGTTAAGACGATGTTATGTAGTTTAAGAAGGATATGTGGTTGCAAAAAGGGTTACGTGAGATAGTTCTAAGCTTGTTAACTGTTGGAGGCCCTTCCTAAACTGCATACAAACGTCTAATAGTAGCTAGATCATAATGAAAAGGATATCACCGGTAATGAAGGCGTTAAGGTGAAGACAACGAAGATAAGCAGTAGCGAATGTCGTACGTAGATCACGGAGAGGCGCATAACTAAAGCCAGTGTCACACGAGAGCTTTTATAGTCAACATTCGATGATCAACATTTTTCTGGCAACATTTATGGAGTATTTTACACTTGTATCGTAAACTAGACTGATGGTATATGAATTTAGGTGACCGAAATATATTAAATGCTGACCTCATAAGCTGCCAGACCAGTGTTGAGGATAAATGTTGAGCGAAAAAGCGGTCGTGTGATACCGGCTTTATGTGGCCAACTGCAAGTATAAAAAAGGGGAAGCAAAGTATCTCTCCACGAGATATAAAAATAACTCCTTCTTTCCCTTCACTGAAGGAAGTCACTGAACCACCCAAGGCAACGAGGAGGGTGTGAAGCGGAGTATATAACCTCAGCCATGCCAGACAACTGACAGTACCAGTGATCCTCTCGTGACGGAAACATGTCACTTAGGGTGAGTAGTATTCCAAAACACCTCTAAAAATTTCTCCCAAGCTAATCAAAATTGTCTCCTCCGACCCTCTTTCAAGCTAAAAAAAAAAAAAAAAAAAAAAAACGCACCCAGATTCTTCAAGCATACAAAAAACACCCCCCAGATTCTTCTTCAATCTAAATTTGTAAATTTTTCGGTAGAACAATGTCCCCGGCCAAAGGTTGGTTTCGGTTTCTTCTAAATTGCAGGCTCGCTTTCGCTCGCCATGAAAATATCGACACCTCAATGGGTAGAAGCATATTTTAAATGGCCAAATAATGGGGTGTGATGTTTTAATATTGCCTAAAGCATGGGTCAAAATGGCAGAGGGTGGTGGTTAAAAAAAAAAACCCACAGAATGGACAGTAACAGAAGTTCATGGTTACATAATGACCCATATTAATCAAATAGATGAAGAAAATTTAAGCCATTTTATATGAATGCAACATTTTAGAAAATTGGTAATATTGTGAACTTCATTAATTAAAATTATATTATGCAGATATAATGTGGTCCCAAAAGGGTGACAGAGAGCCAAATTCAAGATGCGTTGAGGTCAAAAAGCTTGGACACACGAAGTTTAAAAGCAGTCTAAGTCATAGGATAAAGGTAGGATTGATTGAGGGATAGAGTTCCAGAGTTCAATTGTTGAGTAGAAGAAAGACTGAAAAAATTGCCAATTCTTGGGTTGGAGAGCTGGACAGAATAGGACTGTGTTGAAAACTGGGTGCCTAGCACTCGCATTTGCTCTGAGACAGCTCTGAAGAACACATTGTTTTAATAGCGATAGAAGAGTGAAAGAGATGCAAACACAGTTGCTAAAAATAACTAGTTATTTCAATAAGCTCTTGCCAGTGGAGGAGAAAGACGAGAGATATAGAGAATGATATACTTCACCGGGCCTCTACTGACCGCAAGACAAAGAGACTCTCACTCACCACCCTGTAAGGCCATGAGAGATATGGATGAATGTCATTGACTTATATAGCAAGCATTTTAGCTAATGTTTTTCTATGAAACAAGTTTCGTTCATTTTGCAATGATTATTTTCGCACTAGGGCGTGTTATTGTGAACGAAAGTTAGCTAGAAAAGCCACGCCTGGGCATATTCTTTCTTGCAGAAATCACTGCCATGAAAGGGTTAATTATTATTTGTCTTTTCCAGCTTCTTGTAGTGGCCGCCGCAGTGGTGGCGGTCTTGGCTGACCACGCCCCCACACCTCGTGCTAAACCTGCTCCTCATCGCCCGAGCCACCTGAGACTAAGCCAGTCCCGCCCGGTGCACGCTAGCCCCTTCCATGCCAGACCCTCTCATCCTCGTCCAGTCAATTCCAGACCATCCCCTCCCCGTCGAGTTAATTCCAGGCCTTCCTACCATCGCCCCACCCCCCAACCAACCTATGGAACACAAGCTCCATGTTCCGAAGGGCCATGCACAGAGCCTACCTATGGAAGACCAGCTCCATGTTCCGAAGGGCCATGCACAGAGCGTACCTATGGAAGACCAGCTCCATGTTCCGAAGGACCGTGCACAGAGCCTACCTATGGACGTCCTACCCCATCGTACAGGGCTCTGCAGCCAACCTATGGAAGACTAGGTCCATGTTCCGAAGGACCATGCATAGAGCCTACCTATGGAAGACCAGATCCATGTTCCGAAGGACCATGCACAGAGCCTACCTATGGACGTCCTACCCCATCATACAGGGCTCCGGAACCAACCTATGGAAGACCAGCTCCATGTTCCAAAGGACCATGCACAGAGCCTACTTATGGACATCCTGCCCCATCGTACAGGGCTTCTTAAACTACCTACGGACATCCTGCTCCATCCTACAGGGCACCCGAGCCTTCCTACGGATCCCCAGTATCAGCTTATGGTCGACCCCACTAAGTCAAATACTGAAGCAAAAAATACACTATAAACAAAGACCCAATATAAACAAAGATAATTTATCTAACAATGTCAAGTGTCATTATCTGTCCGAAAATTACGAATAAATAGCAATTTGAATAACCGATTATTATTGTCAATCCTTATGGGATTTTATTACCATTTTGTGAAATATTTCCATATACAGTAATTCCCAATCACAACAACTTCCTCACTTCAGTAAAGATTGATTATGCTTTTCTCGCCTCATCTGCATGAACCATAATATATCATACACCTCTGTTCTTCATATAAAATGTGTAATGTGCAAATACCTAATTCAATCAACATAAAACAATAGTTTAATTCATATGATAGGGGCATGGTTATATTTGCACACAGCAGCAAAAATAACATAAACATTGTTTATGCATGACCAGGACGGGCTTCGAACCTGGGCATGTAGGGTTGCAGTTCAACACCAAACTGACTAGACCACAATGAAGTTATAATAGTGATAGTTTCATAAAAACATCCACTACCACCTGCTCTGACTCGTGGTCACGCAGCCTAATACCATTAACACATACACCCATACTCAAGAACTCGTAACTAGTACTAGTCAAGTAATTTAACTTGTACAATCATGGACGCTTGAAGACAAATATATTCCATTTTAGCCATGATACTAAATAATGTACTTAAATAGAGACACTGCAGGTAACCATTTTTGTTTTCTATATTCCAACTACTTCCTCTCGGGCATAGGCTGAGAGCCTGTACATTCAACGGTGAAGCCCGTGAGGACTCGTTCCAGTCTAGGGAGTGAGACATGTGAAGCACTTTGAGATTGAACCAGCCTCCGCTATCTTGCCTTCGCAAGATGCCCAATTGCCGACCCACAGCTCGAAGCAGCCTCATCTCTGAAGCTGCCTCACCCCAGTGCTCCACTGTCTTAACCCCTAAACTCGGACCCTCACTCTCAGAATGCCACCTATTGAGCAATGAACTCACTAGGCATTGCCCCCTTGTAGCATATTTTGAATATGGGAATATTCATACAGTGCTTCTCAATCAGGGAACAATGAGGGTATTTTTTGCTTGATAATCTAATAAAACGTTGAAATAAATGAAAAATCTGTCCGCCAGCGGTCAAATAACAATATACTGTAAGTTTGGTGGAAGCGGTGGGAATGGGGTGTTGGGGGTGGGGAGGGTGGGTGATGGGGGGACTTCTAACCTGCAAAATCATCAACATGCTCGGCATATACCAAACCTACTTTAAATTACGTTATATAATCAGTCAGTCAGTAGCCAACCCACACTCCCTTAATAGGGTACGGAGGACCAGCAAGAAACATTATGTACTGGACCGCCGGCAGGCAAAGAATCCAACTCCGAGGCTTGATGATCCCTTAGTGGGAGTAAATTCTGGAGGTGGGATTCCTAGACCCAACCTCCAGAGGCTATCCGCAACACAAAAAGTTACGGGCGATTGGGTCGCCATATCCCTAGCCTAAACGATATTTACAATAATATGATGTGCTGGAACGTATATTTTGTAACCCTTTCAGTCTTTAAGGGGCTTTTCTTTACTTAATTTTGGCTACCATTGACGATTTTATTCAGGTTTGGAAAGCCTCTAGGAATCATATGGGTGAAATTTATTTCTACTGTTTTTGTTTTGTTTTTTCTATATTCCAAATACTCCCTCTCGCGCATAGGCTGAGAGCCTGTACATTCAACCGTTCTACATTGAACGGTGAATAAAAGTATAGAATAAAGTAAAGAAATGCGCCCTCGTACTAGAAAGGGTTAATATGTTATCAACACACAGACAGTACTATTGGTAACTTTGCGTTCTCGACCAATCTTCAATTTCACACGTTCATACATTTATAGAATGACTTCAAACACACACAAACACGTCGTTCTGTACTCACCGAATTTTGCTCCGGCTGTTACTCCAAGTTGGTCTGTTAACCTACCTGAAAAAAAGTAAGAGCTTATATTAATGAAAAATACATACTAATGTTTAAAGGACAAAGTAGTAATAACTGTGAAATATTGCTCTCCGACTCTGCTGTGGAGAGAGAGAGAGAGAGAGATTTTTTTACGTAGATTTACGTTGATACACTGGCCACACAGACCTTACGATCCAAACGAGGAGGTCAGGACTTAATTCTAGTAGAGATGGCATATCCGATAGAAAAGGAAAGTTGAAGGAAAGGATAGAAAAGAAGAAGGCTCTCTCCCCACCCTCCGTTCCCTCCGGAAATTACCGTACATGAAAAAGTTGGAAGTGATTAACCTTGTTGGGCTTCGAAATCCCCAGAAGGAATTTACAGGAAAGATTGGAAAAAAAAAGAAAGGGAAAACAAGAAAGGGAAAACAAACAAGAAATTAAAAAATCATGCAACCCTTCGCCTTAGCAGCATGTAAATTTTGGGGTTAATTGGAATCATCCAACCCATCACCTTTAGTAGTATGTACATATTTAGTAATGTTTATTATTCTTATTTTTTATTTGTGCATTATTTTTTTTATTTTCTAACGCTCTCTTCAGCTGAACAAATAATAACGGTGATAATTACTGCCTACTCCATACCAATTTTTCTGTGGTATGAGTCTAGATTTTTCTTAAATGTATCTATAGAGGAGCTGTCTATTACTTTATTTGGAAGTTTGTTCCACTCATCAATTACACTGTGAGTGAAGACATTTTTTGTTGTATCTAGATTCGATCTCCGACCTAATAATTTTAAATTGTTTCCTCTTGTAGATGTGTCTTCGGCTTTTTTTGAATAACTTATCTAGATTAATGTTACTGAATCCTTTTAGAATTTTAAAACACTATTAATTGGCCTCTCATCCTTCGTTTCTTAAGTGAAAATAGATCAAGTTCTCTCAGTCTTTCATCATATGATCTATTTATCAGGTTAGTGGCTCGCCTTTGCAGAGAGAGAGAGAGAGAGAGAGAGAGAGAGAGAGAGAGAGAGAGAGAGAGAGAGAGAGAGAGAGAGAGAGAGAGAGAGAGAGAGAGAGAGAGAGAGAGAGAGAGAGAGAGAGAGAGAGAGAGAGAGAGAGAGAGAGAGAGAGAGAGAGAGAGAGAGAGAGAGAGAGAGAGAGAGAGAGAGAGAGAGAGAGAGAGAGAGAGAGAGAGAGAGAGAGAGAGAGAGAGAGAGAGAGAGAGAGAGAGAGAGAGAGAGAGAACACAAACACATTATACTGTACAGTGTATATATACCCGGTGTACTAGGCAAGATACATCCTCTCGGGCTAAAAGTAAAGTAAAAATAAAATTAAATAGTCCCAACATACATACCGAGAGGACTGCACAATAATAATTAGGTCTACAGATATCATATACACCCGTCGAGAAAAAATATATACGAATACTCACATCTCCATAGTCCTAAGGGTTTGGGGGCTAGGAAGTCACAAGCAGACAAGGAAGCATATAATTATATATAATGCCCTCCGAGAAAATCCCGCAACCCCAGGTACCGTACCACCCGAGTTGACGTCTGGGATAACGTAAAATAGTCGTTGATGGCGAAGTCTAATAAACTCGTCACGTGAATCACTACAAGACTATCACCTTGTTCTTTCAAGGAGAACTAAGGTTGTTATCCTATTGAACATCCGTGGTAGTACAGTGGGTTCCCACCGCTGCCACCAATGAAATGCTGGGTGAACGAAGGGAATTTAACTCTCCCGAAAACTCCCCAGGTTTTGAGATGTCTGGCGCCGGGTTCGAACCCTGGTTAGCGACCTCAGTAAGTCAACCAGACCCGCGCGCTAACCCACTCTACTAGCACGGACGATCAATAGGATAACAACCTTAGTTCTCCTTGAAAGAATCAGGTGATAGTCTTGTGGTGATTCATGTGATGGGTTTATTAGACTTCGCCATCAACGACTATTTTAGGTTATCCCAGAGGTCAACTCGGGTAGTACGGTACTGGGGTTGCATGATTTTTTTTGAGGGCATTACACTACATCCTTCTTTAACAAGGCTAGTCCCTAGCCTCTTTTTAGGTCGTAAGGTATCTTGGCCACATCACCTCAGCAATCTCAATATCCCCAGGCTTTGAGATGCCTGGCGCAGGTTCGCGTGATGGGTGCTCTATCTAGCTACCAGATCACGTTCCGTGACTGCCGCCAATGAAATGCTGGGTGAACAAAGGGAATTTAACCCTCCCGAAAACTCCCAAGGTTTTGAGATGCCTGGCGCGGGGTTCGAACCCTGGTTAGCGACCTCAGTAGGTCAACCAGACCCGCGCGCTAACCCACTCTACTACCACGGACGTTCAATAGGATAACAACCTTAATTCTCCTTGAAAAAACCAGGTTATAGTCTCGTGGTGATTCACGTGATGGGTTTATTGGACTTCGCCATCAACGACTATTTTACGTTATCAAAGACGTCAACTTGGGTAGTACAGTACTGGGGTTGCAGGATTTTTTCGGAGGGCATTACAATATATATATATATATATATATATATATATATATATATATATATATATTATATATATTTTACAAAGTGGCGTTTTAACCCCTTCAACACAATTACGTAATGTTTATCATAATCTGATTACCATTAGACGATTTTTGTGCATATAGTTTACCTCTAGGACTCAGGGGGGTAAATACGATCTCAATAAAGCCTCTGAGTAAAATAGATTCGTCTTGCTCTTCACAAACTCGTCTAATTTTAGCCAGAACAAAAGGCAAGGAAGTGTCATCGTGCTGAAGATGTTAATTGTTATTTCAAATGCATTAAGGGGAGACAGACCGTTTTTCTGGTCCCCTTTCTTCCTCGTGTTTAGCCCCATTTTTTTCAGATTTTATGGCGTTCGGCCCATTAGTTTGGCGATCTTAATACCTTTCACCCCATTTCATTGTCAATTTTAAGGCCTTTTGTGCCATTTAGGTGTCGACTTTTTTCATGGCGAGCGATAGTGAGCCTGAAATTTTAAGAGGAAGCCGCGACATTTTTCTACCGAAAAATTTACAAACATATCTTCAAAGGGGTGTCTAGGGAGTGTTTCTAAGCTTGATGGAGGTCTAGCAAGGAAACTAAGAAATATAGGAATAAATTAATTAATAGACCTAACAAAAAAAGGCCAGTGTCCCCTTAACCCTTAGAAGATCCGATGATGCTATTATTTGCTGTTTTCTGGCTATTATTTGACAATTTTATTCAGATTAGGAGGGGTATATGGAAGTCAGAGGTTTGATTGAGATCGTCTGTATCCTCATAATTCCCACAGAGCCTTCCTAAGCTGCATACAAATCCGTCTTATGATGACCAGAATTAACCCATACTGTACCAGGGACGTCATTTTTATCAGATTCTGGCAATTATTAGACGATTTTATACAGCTTAGGAAGGACCTCTAGCAATAATAAGGCTGGCATATATCTCAAGCAACCCTTTTAGCTACCACAGGTCCTTCCTAAGCTGCACAATATCGTCAACATATAGCTAGAATAAAATATAGCACACGTCGCTGGTACTCAAAGGGTTATGATGACCAGAATTAACCCTCTGAGGATCGATGACGCACTTTTTTTTTCTGGCTATTATTCGACGATTTTATTCAGATTAGGAAGGATATATGGAAGACAGATGGTTGATTGAGACAGTCCTTACCCATTAAAGGGGAGGAATTTAGTTTGTTCCCTCGACCTCCATCAAGCTTAAAATTATACCCCCTTGAGTCCCTTTCAAGATAAATTTGTACAATTTTCGTTAGAACAAATTTCCCGGCCGAAGGCCGGTTCCTCTTAAATTACAGGCTCACTATCGCTCGCCAGGATAAAATTGACACCTGAATGGCACGAAAGGTCTTAATATGGGGTGAAAGTTCTTAAAATCTCTAAACTAATGCGGCAAACGTTTTAAAATATCAAAAGCAATGGGTCTAAACATGAGGGAGAAAGGGGTCAAGATAAAAATCCCTCAAGTGGAAATCTCCCCTTAATACCCACGGATCCTTCCTAAGCTGTATCAAATCGTCTTATGAGGACCCGAATTAACTGTCAAAAGGCGTCATAATCTTGAAAGGGTTAACTATGAAACTCTCCAGGGCAAATTAACCACCTACAGCTACAATTGACCACTTGCAAGTTTCAGGCTATAAGGAAGTTGGAGCCGTGAACATCGATATTCAAAAGAAAGGCAATAATAATGTACGTTTCGATATTCAAAAGAAAGGCAATAATAATGTACGTTTCTGATGGATAAATGGTATGATGAATTGGGTTTTTATGTATTTGTAAATATACTACGACTGTATTTTAGCTGTAAATTCCCAGACCCCCTATGGTCAACCAGCCCCCCCGCGGTAAGAACCCCCCCCCCCCCCCACCCTTTATTTTCATTGTATATGGAGGCTTAACCCCTTCTGCACCGGTGATGTACTTTTCATTATATTCTGGCGACTATTAGACGATTCTATACAGCTTAGGAAGGCCGTCTACTCATTAAAAAGGCTACAGACTATCTCAATTAATCCTTTTAGCTACCATACATCCTTCCCAAGCTTCATAATATCGTGTAAATAGAGGTGATATCAAATATAAAAGACGTCGCCGGTACGGAAGAGGTTAATGCCTGGTTTAACCCTTTTAATACCCTTTTTTACATTTTTCTGGCTAACATTAGGTGGTTCTAATCAGCTTCGGAAGGCCCACTCCGAATCAAAGTGGTAGAGTGTAACCCATTTAACCCACTGATTCACGCAGTTCCTTCCTAAGCTGAATATAAACGTGTACGGATATCCAGAATATGAGTAAGAACATCATCTTCGTATACTAAAAAGAATAACACCCCCTACGATTATGTAATTCTCATTTTAGTTTGACTAACAGTGGATAAGAAGAGATATTTGTCATTGTTTTTATGTGTGAATTTCGTTTTACTTATTCATGCATGTGTGGGTGTGTGTGTGTGTGTGTGTGTGTGTGTGTGTGTGTGTGTGTGTGTGTGTCTGCTTGCATTGTTTGAAGTCACATCATTAGAAAAAGGCGCGTTTTGCATTAGCTCATTTTAAGAGCTTGTAACCCTTCACTGATTATCTCAAGTGATATTGCCGACAACCACTTATACCCCTTAGCATCAACGAAACTACAATAAAGGGACACACGATTATGTCCTTAGGCTTAGACCAAGTATCATTAAACATATGTACATTTGCCTGCACTTCCACCTTTATATATATCAATTTAGTCAAGAGGAATGGGGTATAGACCAGGAAAACTTTGGTGCACGTACTATTATTGTGGAATTCTCACGTTTAGAGGATGTAGAATAAGGAATTGGCAAGTGTAGAGCTGAACAATATGACAATTTTGGGAAATCAAGGATAATACATTGTTGTTTATTCAGTATTCACTGTTCAGGACAAGCCCCAACACTGGGAAAAGATGTTGCTGAATAGATGTGTTTATTAATGTTTATACTTGTTATATATGCTTTATTCCACCCTTCTATACAAACACAAATACATAGTTCTAATGATGTGAATATTGCTCTAACTATATCAGAGTTACCCAATAATATACTCAGTTCTCTATGGATTTCTTTCTGTATTAGGAAATCTGAGTACAAAATGTTTGTGGGTGACTTCAATATAATTAGAGCAATAATTTTACATCATTCCAGATCTGCAGAGTGCTAGTACTTGTGTTGACTGGTTAATTAATACTCTAGAACAGCTATCATTACAAAGAAAGACATGCAAATACACACGTTCAGCAGCTGAATTCTCTTGAGTAATAGTACTGAAAGATAAAATTTAATTTACAATATAGAAAAACATATTCTGATCAATTTTTTCCAAATGCTCACGAGTATGTCAAATAGCATAGTAGGAATTGTTTGTCATCTTTTTGATTCGCAAAATCTTTTTTCACATATATACCTAAGCAAACATGGTATTTAAAACAGAAATAGGTTTCATGGATAACAGCGACTTATCTCTGTGTATAGGGTCCTGCCCAGTATCAGTACCAGTACGACGTGAAGGACGAAACCGGCAACTACTTCGGGCAGACCGAGGCTCGCGACGGCTACGACACCCAGGGCTCCTATTACGTGGCCCTTCCTGACGGTCGTGTCCAGCGGGTCACCTACTACACCAACGGGGACTCCGGCAACGTAGCTGAGGTCACCTACGAGGGTGAGCCTCCGTACCGAGGGTGAGGCTCAGTACCCAGCCTACCAGTCGCCTTCAGCAGGATACCACTAAACCATTGATATGACTTTTAACGTTTTCCTTCTCAAACTGGACAAAATCGTCTACATATAGCTAGAATGAAATATATAAACGTGTCGCCGGTACAGAAGGGGTTAACACTCAAACCAGATCCTTTAGTGTTCACCTCAGGCACTGTATGTATGTATTTATCCAGGAATAAATGATTTCGCAATATATTTGAGTCAGTGTCTTTTGTCCTTATGAATAACTTGTTTCCTATGTGTATGAAGGAGATAAAAAGCAAAGCTGTCTGTAACAAGTGTCCTCCCAAAAGTTGAAAGAGTGACAGGGAGCCAAATTCAAGGTACGCCAGAGTCTGTCTGGGCATATGGAGCTTGAGGCAGTTAAAGTCATATGATGAGGGAAAGACTGATTCAGGGAGAGAGTTCCAGAGCTTAGTTGTTGACTAGTATAAGGACATTAATTTCCTTGTTTCATGTTCTTAAGTAGTTATTAGTTTACCTATAGATACCTAATTTGTTAAGGGGGTAGTGCTTGCATTTTGGTCTATATATTTATTGATTAATTTTTTGAGCTTCCTCGCTAGACCTCCATCAAGCTTAGAAAAACACCCCCTAGGCCCCTTTTTATGATAAATGTGTAAATTTTTTGGTAGAAAAATTTACCGGCCAAAGGCCGGTTCTTTCTAAAATTTGTGCCAGGAAAAAATCGACACCTAAAGGGCACGAAAGGTCTTAATATTGATAAACAAAATGAGGTTAGAGGTCTCAAAATCGCCAAACTAACAGAACAAAAGTCTTAAAACCTCAAAAACTAATATGCTAAACATGAGGGAGAAGGGGGGCCAGAAAAAGCGAGTACTAGCCTACCCCTTTAAAGATGTAATTTGCTGGATTAGATCCCCATGTTAACCCTGCTCAGGCTATTTGGCCTTAGCCTATATGGGTATCGCGCGTATGCGTAAAAACATGTTTTTCGAGATATTTCCCGCCCAAACGTCGATGGGCGGGACTTAGATCGACAAACCATCAGTGTGCCTTGTCGGACGGTGGTGAGAGGGTGTGCGCCGCCGCTCTCTCTCTCCTCCCTTTTCCTGTGCCAGCCTGTTTGGTCACCAAGTGGGGACCGTACTCCCAAATGTGTACTCCACTTTTCCCCTTCGTATCAATTTTTTTTTAGCCCCAGGATTCTGCCTTGAGGTCACCCAAGACCCTCATCCATTCCCTCCTCGGCCCTGCAACCAAATTAATCCATCTTATGTAATGTATGATATAGGCCTCACTTTTGTTGACCCTTTTTTTCCACTACTTATTTTTTGTTCACCCTTAGATTAAAGACTAATATTTACAGTAGTTTAATTTGCTCCTAACATAATATTAAGCATTGATTGTAGTTTCTATTGGTAACAAGACATTTAATATCCAACAAGTAGTTTTTGGGTGAGAGCCATTTAAAGTGCCGGTAACCATATGGGTTCCACATTTCCAAGTTCGCGACAGATCTGGAACATTACCTGAGCAGGGGGGGTACTACTTGCTTTTTCTGGACCTCCTTCTCCTTCGTGTTTAGCATATTAGTTTTAAGATTTTAAGACGGTCCTTCTAATAGTTTATTGATTTTTAGACCTTTCGCCCCATTTCATTGTTAATATTAAGACTTTTCGTGCCATTTAAAACAGTATTGACAGAGTGTCGGGGGGGGGGGGGCGAGAATGAGGGGGGGGGGGTCTCTTTCTACAAGTAGCCTAGCAAGAGTCAGCACGTGTCATAACCGTGAACATTAACCCCTTCTGTACAGTTGGCCAAATAAGTTGTGTCGCCGCTGTCACTACATTATGGTCGTTTTATGCTGCATTAATGTCTGTCAGATGTTGAATAATAGGGTGTGTAAAGATAGGAATAGATTTGTATATCTCCCTCGAAATGATGAATTAATGCTTAGATAGTGCTGATACCAATTGATCGAAATATACTTGGTGCCGCTACATCACTAATTTGGCCGACTGTACCAGCGACATCTTTTTTATTTTAACCCCTGCTGTACTGTAGGGAATAGTAATAAAAGTCACCCCCAGTCCCAAGCAATGTGGCAAAAATGGCAGGATAGAACACCTTTCCACTTCAAGAGATGAAGGAATAATGGCTCTCCCAGCGTTCAGTGGGTCTTATATAAGCTGAGCAGTGTTGCCATATCGACACACGGTCGTGGTACCTGGTACAGCCTTTTGTACAGACAGTTACATGGAAAGTTTTATCTGACACCACAACATTATAATCTCTGCACCCCCGCTTGTAAATAAAGCTATATAGGTTACAAGGAAAGTACACTACTGACGGCTATAGCCGTCTCTGGGACTGGGGAGTGACTTATCTACTGACGGTTATAACCATCGCTGGTACTGTAAGGGTTAATCTAGCTATATTTAGACAATTTTATGCAACTTAACCCTCTGAGGAGCAGAACGTGATTTGCGTGGTTTGTAGCATATAGTAAACCTTGAAATACCACAGATGCCTCTATCTACAACACCCCTTCTCTGCTATCTACACTCTCCCAGCCGTATGGTCCTAGTGTACGGTCTGATGGCATAAATGTGTTTCGAAATGTAAAAGTTGCACCTTGAAAATGTTAATATAGTTACCCCAAACCTCTTCAGTTTTCTATTAATGGTGGTTTAAAGAAAACAATTTTTAGAGGACCAACTTCATTAAATTTTCGAACTTGCAACCATGCACCTGAGGGGGTTAAACAGGATTTGTAGTAGTAAAATAAGGATTAATTGAGATAGTTCGAAGCGTGTTTATTTCTGGAGGCTCTATTTATACTGAATAAAATCGTCTAATAGTAGCCAAAATAATGTTAAATGAACGGTACTGATATATAAGGGGCTAATTGAAGAAAAACACTGGCTTGGGGAATGTTTCTTAAGGGAATATTTAAGGACATATTTTCACTTATATACGGTATATATATATATATATATATATATATATTATATATATATATATATATATATATATATATATATATATATATATATATATATATATTTATTCATATATTTACTTTTCTTTTGTAATTTGGCTCCCTGTCCCTCTTTCAACATTTGGGGGGACACTTGTTATAGGCAGCTTTGCTTTTTATCTCCTTCATACACATAGAAAACAACTTATTCATAAGGGTAAAAGACACGGACTCAAATATATTGCGAAATCATTTATTCCTGGATAAATACATACATACAGTGCCTGAGGTGAACACTAAAGGATCAGGTTTGAGTGTTAACCCCTTCTGTACCGGCGACATGCTTATGTATTTAATTCTAGCTATATGTAGACGATTTTGTGCAATTTGAGAAGGATTTGTGGTAGTAAAAAGGGTTAAGTGAGAAAGTTTGAAGCCATTTAATTGCTGGAGGACTCTATTAAACTGAATAAAATCATCTTATTGTAGCCAGAATGAAGTTAAAAGGGCGGCACCGGTACTGAAAACATTAAAAGCCATATCAATGGTTTAGTGGTATCCTGCTGAAGGTGGCTGGTAGGCGGAGTACTGAGCCTCATCCTCATACTAGTACTGGTCCTGGTACTAGTGGTACCCTGCTGGTGCTTCCTGTGGGTACTGAGCCTGACCCTCGTATGTGACCTGGGCTACGTTGCCGGAGTCGCCGTTGGTGTAGTAGGTCACCTTCTGGACACGACCGTCAGGAAGGGCCACGTAGTAGGAGCCCTGGGTGTCGTAGCCATCGCGAGCCTCGGTCTGCCCGAAGTCGTTGCCGGAGTAGTCGTCCTTCACGTTGTACTGGTACTGGTACTGGGCAGGACCCTATACACAGAGATAAGTCGCTGTTATCCATGAAACCTATTCTTGTTTTAATTACCATATTTGCGTGGGTATATATGTGAAAACAGATTTTGCGAATCAAAAAGATTAAAAACAATTCCTACTATGCTATTTGACATACTTTTGAGCATTTGGAAATAAAGGTATCAGAATATGTTTTTCTATATTCTATGTTAATTTTTATCTTTCAGTATTCCTATTATTCAAGAGAATTCAGCTGCTGAACGTGTGTATTTGCATGTCTTTCTTTGTAATGATAGCTGTTCTAGAGTATTAATTAGCCGTTCAACACAAGTACTACCACTCTGCAGATCTGGAATGATGTAAAATTATTGCTCTAATTATATTGAAGTCACCCACAACATTTTTTTACTCAGATTTCTTAATACAGAAAGAAATCCATAGAGAACTGATTATTTTATTGGGTAACTCTGATATAGTTAGAGCAATTTTCACATCATTAGAACTATGTATTTGTGTTTGTATAGAAGGGTGGAATAAAGAATATATAACAAGTATAAACATTAATAAACACATCTATTCAGCAACATCTTTTCCCAGTGTTGGGGCTTGTCCTGAACGGTGAATCCTGAATAAACAACAAAGTATTATCCTAGATTTCCCAAAATTGTCGTATTTTTCAGCTCTACACCTGCCAATTCCTTATTCTACATCCTCTAAACGTGGGAATTCCACAATAATACTACGTGCACCAAAGTTTTCCTGGTCTATACCCCATTCCTCTTGACTAAATCGATATACAGTATATAAAGGTGGAAGTGCAGGCAAATATACATATGTTTAAGGGGGCCCACCTCATATGTTTTCTCTCCCCCTCTCTCTCTGGGTTGTATCCATTCGGCCCCATTCAGCCTACTGTTTTAAGACGTTTATCCCCATCCAGGTGTCGATTTTTTCCTGGCGAGTGGTAGCGAGCCAATATATGTAAACAAAATTACAGCAGGCTAAATTTGTAAATTTTTCGATAAAAAAAAATCTCCGGCGAAGCCGGATTTCTCCATACAATGCTGGCTCGCTATCGCTCGCCAGGAATAAATTGACACCTGGATGGGGATAAACGTCTTAAAACAGTAGGCAGAATGGGGCCGAATGGATACAAGGCAGAGAAAGAGAGCAAAGAAGAGAAATAGCAAGTGACCCCCCTTAATGATACTTGGTCTAAGGACATTATCGTGTGTCCCTTTATTGTAGTTTCGTTGATGCTAAGGGGTAGAAGTGACTGTTGGCAAAATTACTTGAGATAATCAGTGAAGTGTTACATGCACTTAAAATGAGCTTCTAATGAAAAACGCGCCTTTTTCTAATGATGTGACTTCAAACAATACACACACACACCCACACCCACACCCACACCCACACACACACACACCCACAAATACATGAATTAACAAGTAAAACGAAATCAAAAAATAAAAACAAAGACAATTATCTCTTCTTATCCATTGTTAGTCAAACTAAAATGAGAATTAGTTAACCGTAGGGGGTGTTATCCTTTAAGTATACGAAGACGATTTGCTTACTCATATTCTGGATATCCGTACACGTTTATATTCAGCTTAAATATAGCAAGGATAAAAATAAAAAGACGTCGCCGGTGCAGAAAGGGTTAAGTCTCCCTAAAGAAGGGTGAGGGGGGGTTCTGACCTGGGGGGCTGGTTGACCATAGGGGGTCTGGGAGGCCAGGGTAACCCCCAGGAGGCACAGCGTCAGGGCAATCTGGACCAAGGCAAAGGGTTAGCAGAAATAGGGAAAACAGAGAATATCCTTTCTTTAAAAAAATAATAATAATGAATAAATAAATATATATAGTAAATACATGAATAAATAAAAATAATATCAAATAAATAAATAAATTTATTAATTAATATATAAAACTTGACGGTAATAACATGAACAAAAATATATATAAAAATATTAATATATAAATAGATAGGATAAATACAATATATATACAAATTAATATCAAATGCAAAGAGCAAACTAATAACTGATATAGTAAAATTAAAATGCGGTCAAATTTATAATTATAACACCAGTATGATAAAACAATGACGACAGGTAAAATACTTTGACTATAGTCTATTCGCTGTAATTAGGCGAGAAATCATGACCTCTAACCTCTGTAACTCAAAAACAACTAGAGTAATCGAGCTAATATTCCTACCATTTGGGAAGAGTCAGTCAAGGAATAAATGTGCCAATTTGTTCTAACCCTTTTCGAGTTACAGAGGATAGAGGTCATGATTTCTCGCCTACTTACAGAGAATAGACTATAGTATACCACAAGAAATAACCCTTGTAAAAGTTGACGTGAGAACAAAAGGGGAAGACACGAATTTTGAAGAGAAAAAATATAAAGTTAAAGTTGTTAATTTGCGAGACACGACTTTTGAGCGAGATTGTACAGCAAATATATTACAAAAAACTCAATTTGTTATAGAGCTTAATATATATTACAAAAACTAAATTTGTTATATAGATTAATATACCGTATATTACAAAAACTAAATTTGTTATGTAGATTAATATACCGTATATTACAAAAACTAAATTTGTTATGTAGATTAATATACCGTATATTACAAAAACTAAATTTGTTATGTAGATTAATATACCGTATATTACAAAAACTAATTTTTTTATGTAGATTAATATACCGTATATTACAAAAACTAAATTTGTTATGTAGATTAATATACCGTATATTACAAAAACTATTTTTTTTATGTAGATTAATATACCGTATATTACAAAAACTAAATTTTTTATGTAGATTAATATACCGTATATTACAAAAACTAAATTTGTTATGTAGATTAATATACCGTATATTACAAAAACGATTTTTTTTATGTAGATTAATATACCGTATATTACAAAAACTAATTTTTTTATGTAGATTAATATACCGTATATTACAAAAACTAAATTTGTTATGTAGATTAATATACCGTATATTACAAAAACTAAATTTGTTATGTAGATTAATATACCGTATATTACAAAAACTAAATTTGTTATGTAGATTAATATACCGTATATTACAAAAACTAAATTTGTTATGTAGATTAATATACCGTATATTACAAAAACTAAATTTGTTATAGATTAATATACCGTATATTACAAAAACTAAATTTGTTATGTAGATTAATATACCGTATATTACAAAAACTAAATTTGTTATAGATTAATATACCGTATATTACAAAAACTAAATTTGTTATGTAGCTTTGTTGTTTCTATACTACAAGACTCGACTTTTAAGCGATATTGTACTGCAAATATATTACAAAACACTCAATTTGTTGTTTCAATACTCCAAAACACGACTATTGAGCGAGATCGTACTGCAAATCTATTACATAAAACTCAATTTGTTATATAGCTAGAAATATATTACAAAAACTCAATTTGTTAAAGAGTTTTGTTGTTGTTGTTGTTGTTGTTGTTGTTCGTATACTCCTTTCTTACCTTAGCGATCATTGTTGTGGTGTGTGTGGTTGTGATGGTTGATATGCAATCACGGGAGTTTATATATAGTGTGTGTGTGTGTGTGTGTGTGTTTGTGGCGGAGAAATTCATCGGGAGAGTTATGTAGCCTTGAACTCCCATTGACAGTATTTTTCACTCTGTATTTATTGTTTGTACCACTTAGGTGTATTGTTTGTACCACTTAGGTGTATTGTTTGTACCACTTAGGTGTATTGTGTGTACCACTTAGGTGTATTGTTTGTACCACTTCGGTGTATTGTTTGTACCACTTACAGCAGGTGTATTGTTTGTACCACTTAGGTGTATTGTTTGTACCACTTACAGTAGGTGTATTGTTTGTACCACTTAGGTGTATTGTTTTTTAGCGTAATAGAATGGTGGAGCCAAACATAACAATATTGAACAAACTCCGTGCTCTGTGTAACTCTATGTAATATGAATTATTGTAAAGTTCGTGCTAATATAAGGGGAGATGAGCCGTTTTTCTGGTCCCCCTTCTTCCTCATATTTAGCTCTGTTGGTTTTCAGATTGTATGTCGTTCGGTCCATTAGCTTGGCAATATTAAGACCTTTCACCCCATTTTTTTGTAAATATCAATACCTTTCGTGCCATTTAGGTGTTGATATTTTTCCTGACGAGTGATAGCGAGCCTATAATATTAAGAGAAACCGGCCGTCGGCCGGGACACTTTTCTATCGCAAATGGACAAATATATCTTGAAGTAGGATCTAGGGAGTGTTATCTTTTTATTTTATTTTTATTTTATTTTTTTTATTTTTTTTAGCTTGATGAAGGTCTAGCGAGGAAAATATATAATGTATGAATATATAAATAAATAGACCCAAACAAATAACCATTGTCCCCTTAAGCTATTCATTGCGAGGCTATAATTATGGTTATATTTTGGCTAGTATTAGTTATCTAGACTCAGCTTAGGAAGGACCTATAGAAATTAAAGGACAAACCATTATGTCAACCCTCTGAGTTCCACTGGTCCTTTCTCAACTAAATCAATTACTTAATGGTAGCCAAAATAATAGGAATGCATGTTTTTGAAAGGTAAAGTCTAATTGTACCCTGTTTCTTTTCACCTGACGGTAAATTGCAAAGTTCCCATCAAGATTTCTCAGTTATTTTGAAGACTTTGTAGTGAAAAAGGGTGCTAATTATATAAACTTGGTCTTAATATGATGCAGAGACATAGTAGTTTAATATGTTTCCATCAAGTATCGATAAATTAGCTGCTAAGGGATTCAATATACCGTCAGATGAAATGAAACATAGTATAGTCTGTGTAGGATTATGGGGGTTAAGGGGAGACTAATGTATACGCTTTACAAAATCAAGTCATAAAAAGGTCAATAAATTCAAGTACATTGATGATGATTTATCATTGGTTATTATATATTTTTCCTGCTTACAGAAATGGGTTAATCACTCACTACCAGCATTACTTTAACCGGTTACATAATTGTCATTATATTCTGAAAACTATTAGACGATTATATTCAGCATAGGAAGGACATCTACACATTAAAAGGCTAAAGACTATCTCCACCCATCCTTATCGCTACCATATAATCCTTCCTAAGCTTCATAAAAACGTCTAAATGTAGCTTACATCAAATAAAAAAGGGTTAACAGGACTATCAAGGAAACTTTGATTAATTTGTCTACGCATTCAACCAACCCCTTTATTACCTTTTTAAATATTTGTTTTTTCAACCCCTATTTTTACAATGTGTAGACTAAAAAAAAAATCCTTTCAACGGGGGATGGTTAATTTTTTTAGCCCCAATAGTTTTGACATTTTAAGACGTTCGCCCCAGTAGTTTATTGATTTTAAGACCTTTCGTCCCATTTATTTATCGATTAAGACTTTTCGTGCCATTTAAGTGTCGATTTTTTTCCTGACGAGCGATAGCGAGCCTGTCATTTAAAAAGGAACCAAAAAAAAAAATTATTAAAAAAATGTATACATTTATCTTGAAGGGAGGTCTAATGGGTGTTTTGTTTAAGCCTGACGGAGGTCTACGAAGGAAACTAAACAAATATATATATATATATATATATATATATATAGTTAGATAAGTAAACAAGCAAATAAATGCACCCATCCCCACTAAGCTAAAAGTTAAATTTATCAGATGAAAAACTCCAACTATCACAATTATCCTGAATCGTAGACTATGACTCCGTGAACTTCCGTCAATATGTTGCTCGCGTGAAGGCGGCATAAGTTTACATAAACATCGTTTTGCATACTAGGTCATTGTCTTAAGCCGGTGTCACACGAGCGATTTTTCCGTCAATTGTTACGAGCAATTGTTCTCTGGCAGCTTCAAAATACAAGTTCCATAAGAAACAAACTATCTACTCTAATCTACCGTCGATCTAGTTTCCGATGCCAATGCGAAAGAGCCTCAAAATGTCACGAGAAAAAACTTGCTCATGGAAAATCGCCGGAAAATGCGTTCGTGTGACACCACCAATAGTCTTGCTATCTTCTATAATACCCTGTTCCAAATAGGTAGTCCAGAAAACGTGACCCTTAACCTCTGTGACTGTATGAAATAAAAAACACAAAACCATAAGAGACCTGTTGGCGCTTCACAATCCCTAACCCACCAACCATTTTCCGTGGAATATTAATGGTCAACTTCTCAATCCCTCAAGGGATCCAATAGGGGTACACTCTAACTCAATTAATCCTCTAACTCTCACAGATCCTTCCTCCGTCTAATAAAGTCGCATAATATATGCTACGCTTAGTCCGCCCTCTTCTGGAATACTGCGTTCAGACCTGGTGCCCTTATTACCAAAAAGATATAGACAAGCTAGAACGAGTGCAACGTAGAGTTACCAAAATGATACCTAGCCTGAAGAAAAACCATACGAGGTGCGTCTTAGAGAATTAAATCTATTTCATTTAACCCAGCGCAGATTAAGAGGAGTCTTAATTCAAGTGTTCAAAATCATCAAAGGCATCGACAATATGAACTGTAGTAAGTACTTCACTATCGACCAATCTAATTACACACGCGAAAGGGTTGCAAAATTATTGGTAAATCTTTTAAATCACACGAATCTAAGAATTTCTTCTTCAATCGAGTTGTCAACTTGTGGAATGGGCTTCCCCGAAACGTTACAGACTGCAGCACCGTTAATTATTTTAAACTTCGCCTAGACAAATATCTTGCATCAAACCCGCAACTGACTGCGTTTGTACATAAATAACTTTATTGTATCCCCCCCACCCCCTCCACCACTCAGATTCATCAAGGATTATTGCTAAGACTTCACTCTCTTTTTCCCAGATATACGAACAATCATTTATAGTTATGTTACTAACCCATCTGTCCCCTACTAACTTCCTAACCCTGCCACGGACATTAGTTCCAGAGCAGTGGTTCCCTTTCCAATTTTCCCTTACCCACTCTAAACCAATGTTTGAACACTTGATCCTCAGTGTTTTGGAGGACAAACAGCCTAGAGGGGTCACTAAACCTGTTGGTGCTTGATTTCCTCTGTACTCCTTTGTATGGTATGAAGAAAGGACAAGGGACTGGAGTTCTCGAAAAGGGGCTCTAGTCCTGACGTTATTCTTGACTTACAGTGTGCTGGCTTAATAATCCAGAAGGGTTGATAGCCTCTGAAGTCCTATTTTAGCTAAATAAGAAAGGTGTCATTACAAGGGTAGATGACTAACAGACTCACGGGTATCGATATATCTGTTGTTGATTGCTATCCTCGATAATATTCTAAAATAAATTAATATATAAATAAATAAAACAAAAAATATACAAAATAATAGTCCACACATTGGCATAACTCTCCCAATAGAGAACGGCGACAGTGACCACACCCTCACTCTCACTCCCACACTCTCACTCGGCCGGACTCTCACCCACCTCGTCCTCGAAAAGCAGATTGGAGGTCGATCAGCCAGCCAGCCAGGCAATCAGACAGTCCCCCCCCCCCCCACACACACCTACACACACACACACATTCACACCCATTCACACACAACCACTACGCCACTCACGGACACTTACTAAGGTATGTTCAGACGTGACACAGAGTTCGCGGTGTAGCAGGCAGGTACGCAGTGTTACTTAGGCGTTCCTGGACAGATTGTGACTGTGACACCGAAGCTTTAATGGATCATTTAGTGTTTATAATGTTTGAATGTGTACGTGTATGTATGTATCATGTGTGTACAGTATATGTGTACGTTTATGTATCATGTGTGTACAGTATATGCGTTCGTGTATGTATCATGCGTGTACAGTAAATGTGTATGTATCATGTGTGTACAGTATATGTGTATGTATCATGTGTGTACAGTATATGTGTACGTGTATGTATCATGTATGTACAGTATATGTGTACGTGTATGTATCATGTATGTACAGTATATGTGTACGTGTATGTATCATGTATGTACAGTATATGTGTACGTGTATGTATCATGTGTGTACAGTATATGTGTACGTGTATGTATCATGTATGTACAGTATATGTGTACGTGTATGTATCATGTATGTACAGTATATGTGTACGTGTATGTATCATGTATGTATCATGTATGTACAGTATATGTGTATGTGTATGTATCATGTGTGTACAATATGTGTACGTGTATGTATCATGTATGTACAGTATGTGTGTACGTGTATGTATCATGTATGTACAGTATATGTGTTCGTGTATGTATCATGTATGTACAGTGTTATGTGTATGTATCATGTATATGTGTATGTATACAGTATATGTGTACGTGTATGTATCATGTATGTACAGTATGTGTGTACGTGTATGTATCATGTATGTACCGTATATGTGTTCGTGTATGTATCATGTATGTACAGTGTTATGTGTATGTATCATGTATATGTGTACGTGTATGTATCATGTATGTACCGTATATGTGTTCGTGTATGTATCATGTATGTACAGTATATGTGTACGTGTATGTATCATGTATGTACCGTACATGTGTACGTGTATGTATCATGTATGTACCGTATAATTATGTGTACGTGTATGTATCATGTATGTACCGTATATGTGTTCGTGTATGTATCATGTATGTACAGTGTTATGTGTATGTATCATGTATATGTGTATGTATACAGTATATGTGTTCCTATGGGTTAATAAGTGTTTATAATGTTATCCGTATAGGCAGGCAATGTAAGTGAGGTGTTCTTGGGTGTATCATGGCTCTGATACCGAAGTTCTTTTGAATCTGTTGGTGTCTAAAATATATGCATGTATGAATGTATATGTGTATGTAAGATGTATGTGTGTTATTCTTATGGACCAGTTCGTGTCTATAATGTAAGCATGTATAAGTGTATGAATGTATGGATGGCATATGAATATATGTGTTCCTTTGAATCAGTTAGTGTTTATAATGTATGTACTGTATGTATCAATGTTTGTATGATGTATGTATGTATATGTGCATGTTTAGCCATCTGGTCTAATAAATTATGTATTAGGGCGAAAGGTCTTAAAATCGCCAAACTAATGGGCCAAAAGTGTTAATATCTCAAAACTAATGCGGCTAAACACGAGAGAGAAAGTGGTCCAGAAAACCGGGTCATCTCCCCTTAATCTAGAGGGGGTGAGGGGGTGGTGCGAGGACCTGGAAACGTATTGGAATTCATCTCTCAAATTCCGCTATGAAGAGGGTCAACTTTGAGATACATATAGTTCACACGTTTATACATATTTGGAATGTATGCATGTATTATAAGCTTGGAAAAAAAAGTGTAAGTGCCATAGAGTTCATATCTACATACAGACTTTTTTTTTTTTAAGAGTTTATTTTGAAAAGCTTATCATACATGCATACATTACAAATATGTATGAATGCGTGAATTATATGTGTCCCAAAGGTGGAATATGTGAGATGAACCCAATAACACTCACACCACCACCTCACCTTCGGAGCAAGACAACTGCATAGAATCACGTGTATGGCATTACGCTTATAGTGGAAATTGTAGTATTTTCGATAATGCGACAATCGGGCGGAAGGAGCTCACGAAGATCCAATTTGAAGTTTACGAAATAGAGCAAACGCGTGGGTGATGGTGGTGGTGGGTGTTTTACGATAGGAGGAGAAGGTGGAGTATATAAGAGGCGGGTGGTGTGTTATGACTGACATATTCATCCACATCCATCCACCTCCGATATGACGATCCAGGTGAGTTATGAGAGTGAGAAAGCGAGAGAGAGAGAGAGTTAGAGACAGACCACCATCATCTTAAAATACGACACACCAGGTTGATTTTGTGAGAGTTACACAGATACTCAAACCACATAGACCGTGCGGTCCCAACTAGGTGGTTCCACAGCTTAAAGTGGAAGAATAGGACAGTAAAGTAGAAGGCTCTCTCCCCACCCTCCGGCTAATAAGCCGTACCGGAAGATAGGATGAAGTGTAACCTTATGAGTCAGGAAATGCCCACAAGGAAAGTTTTTATATAGTATAAATATAAATTAGTTTGAAAGGGAAATTACACATGCCTCTTGATTAATTCATATAAATCCAATCTTCACCAGATGATCGTCCAGTCTTTTTTTAAACGTACCAATTGAATTACTGTCGACCACCTCCCTTGGTAAACTATTCCACTCTTTAAACACATTGTATGTGGTATGAGAGAGAGAGAAAGAGAGAGAGAGAGAGAGAGAGAGAGAGAGAGAGAAGAGGTCCAATAACATCTTAAAATGCGACACTCCAGATTGGTTATGTGTGAGTGTATGTCTGAGAGAGAGAGAGGAGAGAGAGAGAGAAGAGGTCCACTAGCATCTTAAATTACGACACTCCAGATTGGTTATGTGTGAGTGTATGAGAGAAAGAGAGAGAGGAGAGAGAGAGAGAGAGAGAGAGAGAGAGAGAGAGAGAGAGAGTCCACTAGCATCTTAAAATACGACACTCCAGATTGGTTGTTGAGTGTCTGAGAGAGAGAGAGAGAGAGAGGGAGAGAGAGAGAGAGAGAGAGAGAGATTGGTTATGTGAGAGTGTATGAGAGAGGAGAGAGGAGAGAGAGGAGAGGAGAGAGAGGAGAGAGGAGAGTGTGAGTGTATGTCTGAGAGAGAGAGAGAGAGAGAGAGAGAGAGAGAGAGAAGAGGTCCACTAGCATCTTAAAATACGACACTCCAGATTGGTTATGTGTGAGTGTATGTCTGAGAGAGAGAGAGAGAGAGAGAGAGAGAGAGAGAGAGAGAGAGAGAGAGGGGAGAGAGAGAGAGAGAGAGAAAGAGGTCCACTAGCATCTTAAAATACGACACTCCAGATTGGTTATGTGTGAGTGTATGTCTGAGAGAGAGAGAGGAGAGAGAGAGAGAGAGAGAGAGAGAGAGAGAGAGAGAGAGAGAGAGAGAGAGAGAGAGAGAGAGAGAGAGAGAGAGAGAGATGAAAGTGCGAGTAACAGTGAGACTTAGAGACGTCCACGACCATCTTAACCCCTTATGTGCCGACGTTGTCCTTTAAACTACATTCTGGCTACTATTAGATGATTGTATTCAGTTTTAAAGGGGCCTCCAGCAATGAACAGGCTTCGAACTATCTCACAAAACAATTTTCACTAACACAGATCCCTCTTATCCTGCAATAAATCTTTTAAATATAGCTATAATAAAATTAAAAAGACGTCACTCCATGGTCTTGCCACTGGACTGGTAATCCAATGGACCAGGGTTCGAATCCCGTTATGTCAATGGGAAGATCTTATTGAGATGGAATTCGCGCTGTACCTAGTATCAGTGCATTACCACAAAGCCCACCGAAACACCAAAATATACCCTCATTGTTCCCTGATTTAATAGCACTGTATGAATATTCCCATATTCATAATATGCTATAGGGGGGCAATGCCTAGTGAGTTAATTGCTCAAAGTCTAGGGGGTGAGACGGTAAAACGCTGAGGCGGAGCAGCTTCAGAGATGGGGCTGCTTCGAACCGTGAGTGGGTGCTTCGTATGTCTCACTCCCTAGACTGGAACAAGACCTCACGGGTTTCACCGCGTTGAACGGTAGAATGTACCAAGAATGTACAGGCTATCAGACTATGCCCGAGAGGGAGTAGTTGGAATTAGGGAAAAACAACAAAACTTATATAATCCAGGTTGGTTATGTGTTAGTGTGAGTGTATGTCTGTGTGTGTATGTGTGTGCATGAGAGAAAGAAAGAGAGAGAGAGAGAGAGAATGTACGTGTGTGTGTGTGTGTGTATTGTCTGAACTCTTCAAAATATAACACCCCAGACATAGTTCTTCACACGGTTGAGCTTCTATTACTCAAATTCTGATTACTATTAATGAGTGTGGTTGTGTTTGTGGTTGTACCTGAGTGTGTGTGGGTGGGGGAGTGGTTTATGGATTATGTGCATATATTTGTGTGGGTGTGTGTGTGTGTATGTGTGGTCAGAGTTTATATATATATATATATATATATATATATATATATATATATATATATACCGGTATATATATATATTATATATATACATATATATATATATATATATATTGCATATATAAAATACAGTTTCTATGAGAGAGAGAGAGAGAGAGAGAGAGAGAGAGAGAGAGAGAGAGAGAGAGAGAGAGAGAGAGAGAGAGAGAGAGAGAGAGAGAGAGAGAGAGTGAGAGAGAGACGAGATATAGAAAATGCTTGTGTGTGCATATCACTCTGGCATTCACGATGTACACAGGTTTAATGGAGCGGAAATTTGAACAATGACGAAGCATTTCAAGACTAAATTACACATAAATGTCTCTCTATAGACTGTATATATATCGGTATTAATCCATCCATTTTCATTTATTCTGGCTACTACTAATCGACTTCATTCAGTTTAGGAAGGATATCTAGGAATTATAAGGCTTCGAACTATCTCAATTAACCCTCTTAACTACCACAGATCCTTCTTACTATCGTCTAAACATAGCTAGAATAGAATATACAAGACGTCGTTGGTACTGGAAGGGTTAAATCCAATATGTGCTGTACCCTGCTCCAAATAGGTAGGCCAGAAACCGTCAACCATAACTCCTATAACATAAAAAGAGCTAGAGCTAATGGGCTGTAAGTTTCTACGCCTATTCCCTGGCTGACCCTTCCTAAACAGTAGATATATTAGCCAGATTAATGAAGTCGTTTGTGATTTATACAGGTTAATGCTCAAAAGCTTTAGTCTATTCATTTGCAAAAGGCTATAGTCATCATTGAAATTATTACCGGAATCACAGAATATAATTAATGCTCAATTTCATAAACTACTCAAGGGAGCCCACCTCGCTTGTTTTCTCTTTCTGTCCCTCTCTCTTTGGCTTGTATCAGTTTGGCCCCATTCAGCCTACTGTTTTAAGACGTTTACCCCCATCCAGGTGTCAATATTTTCATATATTATATACTGTATATTTATATTTTTGTTTTGACAGCAAGCTAAATGTATACATTTTTCGATAGAAAAATGTCTCCGGCGAAGCTGGATTTCTCCATACAATGCTGGCTCGTTATCGCTCGCCAGGACGAAATCGATACCTGGATGGGGATAAACGTCTTAAAACATTCGGCTGAATGGGGCCGAATGGATACAAGCCAGGGACAGAGAGAAAAGGAGAGAAAGATAAACAAAAAAGCCGGTGACCCCCTTAAAGCTGCTGATGTCGTGCACTTATATTCATGTACACCACCACCAAGGCTAATAGAGCCACTCGAAGCCAATGACTACGCTGTATTATTGACATCGTGGTGCCTGGACGAGGGGAGGCAGACCGTTTTTCTGGACCCCCTTCTCTCTAATGTTTAGCCCCACTAGGTTTGAGATTATAAGACGTTCGGTCCATTAGTTTGGCGATTTTAACACCTTTCGCCCCATTGCGTTGTCAATTTTAAGACCTTTCGTTCCATTTAGGTGTCGATTATTTCCTGGCGAGCGATAGCGAGCCTGCATTTTCAAGAGGAACCGGCCTTCGGCCGAGAAATTTTTCTACCGAAAAATTTACAAATTTATAGGGGGTGTATTCTAAGCTTGATGGAGGTCTAGGGAGGAAACCAACAAAATATATGAATAAATGAATTAATAGACCAAACAAACGGCCAGTCTCCCCTTAAGTCAGAAACCAGCCTCCAGCCAACTGACCATGGAACAGGCTAGCTTATCACACAGACCCCACGTGCAAGGGATGGAGGCATGTGTGCTGGTGTGGTCACGTAGGTCGGGTGATCATATGTCGTGGTTGGTGTATAAAGCCTTATTTTACTGGAACTGCAGGGTTGTTAGACTTTCACTCAAGCTCAGAGTATTTTCTATCTATCTATCTATCTATCTCTCTCTCTCTCTCTCTCTTTCTCTCTGTCTCTCTCTCTCTCTCTATATATATATATATATATATAACGGATCCAGGACTTGCTCCCCTTACTTCATACCAGTTTCGAATTATATTTACAACAGAATAAGTGATAAAATCCAGACTCTATAATACATATCAAATTACACTTATTTGTTTCTCTCAAGTTAAGCCCACCAGTTATATTATTATTGTATTTTACTTTATAATTGAATACCATTTTACTCCTATGATATCCTCATATGGTGTTTTTATTAATTCTGTCAACTTTTCCAAGTTATCTCAACATATGATTAATTAATTTATTTGTTTTGTTTTGTTTCTCACAGGTGGTTGTGGTGGTGGTGGCCACAACGCTGGTGATGGGGCTGGCACTGGCACTCCCGGAGGAGGACTTCAGTTTTTACATAAGCACCGGAGAGGACACACACAGCCTTCCTCCACAGCAATCCAACAGCTACAGCGATCCTTTACATCACCCCGAACTCAGCCACAGCGATTTTCCACATCATTCTAGCCACAGCCCATCTCTACAGCACTCCGGACGCCCCCACCTCCATTCCCAGTCTACTCTGAGCTACGACGGTCCAGAGTCCTCAGAATTTAACCACAGCCCTCATCCACATA
The DNA here is from genome assembly GCA_032716605.1 of Paralithodes platypus. Lineage (NCBI taxonomy): Eukaryota > Metazoa > Arthropoda > Malacostraca > Decapoda > Lithodidae > Paralithodes > Paralithodes platypus. The sequence continues at coordinate 8,589,081 of CM064504.1, forward strand.
CCGTCGATGAAGATAGCCAAGATTCACCCAAGTCGAGCGCCACCCACATTTCCACTTCAGATCCACATAGGTCAAAGTCCCTCCACCCCTTCATTCCAGGTCACTATCATCCACTTTACCTAAACCCCGAAGAAGGTCCAGGTCCACTTGGGTTTAGTCCACTCGATTTTAGCTCCATCCACAAGCCGATTCCAAGTGACTTCAATCAACATCAACCCAAACACCCTCAATCAAATCTCCTACCACATGATTCCAGCTTCCTTTCCGATCCTGCAGTAACTCAAATCCATTCTCAAATTTCTCGTTACGTTCAATCTCCCACTTCACCACGATTCCCACCAGGAGGAGCCGCTTCACATCCCACCGGCCCAATTCACCCTCAAATGCCAGATCGTCATTTTCTACACGATTCCAGCTCATCCGGCATTCGTAGTTTTAGTCCGGATCGCTTTATTCCACACCGATTACACCCTCTGCACACTCCTACTCCAGATCGTTTTATCCAGCACGGTTTCAGTTCCCCTCGCAATCCCTCTCGCTTTCCACACACTCCACATCACTTCAGACCTGCCCCACCTCACACTCAACAACACCTCCCTCCACATGGCTTTAGCTCCACTCATGATGCTACTCCAGATCAGAATACTCCACTTCACTCCACCCCCATCCACCCTCCAACTCTAGATTCTAAAGATCACCCCAGCCCCTCCCAACACCCAACTCCTGATCATCTTCCTTCACATGGTTTCTCCTCCACTCATGATCCCACTGTTGATGATTCCAGATTCATTCTAAGATCTACTTCAAGCGGGTCCACTCCTCACGATCCTAACTCCATTTATAGCCCTGCTAGAGCTCGTTTATCTCTAGGTTCTCTTTCTCATCGAGACCCAATCTCCCATCGTAAACTTTTCCCACACAGACTCCCTTCGCATTCCTTCCCACATCTACCTTCAGACCACTCCACTCCGTTTCACTCGCATTCCACCCGACCTGCTGCTTTACATCCACTCGATCCACACCGGCCAGGCTCCACCCACACTTCCGACTTAGGTTCCTCCCCTGGACGTCGAACGCATCCACACAAATCTTCTCCACATCAATCCAGTTCTTCCTCACAATCCACTTCCATCCACCCAGGTCCAATCTCCCACTTTGCTCCACATCGCCCTAGCTTTACCTCCCCATCCACTCCACACCAATCCATATCTAACCCATCTAATCCACATATCAGTTCCAGCCGTTTTAAACTCTTAGTTGCTCCCCACTCTAGCCATATTCCCTCCACTGCTCCCCACCCTTCTATCCACAAATCTACTCTTCCACATCCATCAAGGGGCTTCTCTACCCCATCTCAACACCATTCCACCCCTCACTTTCCTCCACACCGTTCCAGTCCTATCCCTCCTTCCTTTCCACATCATTCCAGACGCATCCCCTCTCTTCCACATCACTCAAGTTCTCTCTCCACTTCTGATCCACACCACCCCATCCAACCTTCTATTCCACACCACCCTCGTGCCGGTGTATTTATAGATCTACACCACTCCCGCCCCTTCCAAGCTTCTCCTCCACATCACCCTAGCTCCAGTCTATTCTCAACTCCACACCATCCCAGCCACACCCCACATATTCCACACCATCCCAGCCACACCCTACATATTCCAATCCACCCTATTCCAAAATCCATCAAATTCCATTCTCAACATCTCATTCAACTCCCAAATCATTCTCTACTCCACATGACCCAAGTCCCAATCCTTCGTCTACTCCCCATCCCCATCACTCCACCCACGCCCCTACCACTCCACATGACCATGGGCGTGATTCCACCTCCTCTCTACCCAATCCCACACCCTCAAATGAATAGTGTAAGTGTGTACTCCATGCACAACAAAGTTTATGTCCTTTACTAATTAGGCATATACTGTTAGGGAAGCGTATGTGTCTTTGTGTCGAATTGTGGGTATAATTGCGAGTATGACCTTTGAACATCAAGTCAATAGTTGTACAATGTATGTTATATGTATTCAATTTTTGTAAATGGTATTACATGGGTAATTGTGATAATGAACAATCAGCTGTGAGCTCTGGGAAGTGAGTGTGACCTCAGGGTTAATCACCATTAATTTAATTTGTTTTATGTTATTATATTTTGCCTACATACATCCTTTTTCGAATTTAGAAAAAATCTTTACAACACGTAGTTCCCGGGGCTCATAGCTGTGACTAAGTGTATTATATACAATTGTATTTTGATAGATCGAGTTATAGCCAGGTGCCTTTAAGAGAGACATCTCTCAAAAGGCTCAGCCTTATTTTTTTGTATTATTATTATTATATATTTTTGTTTTTTAACAAATCATTTGTAAGCAAAATTGTATTGTATACTAAAGGCTAAATAAAAAGATTTCAATTCAATTCAATTCAATTCAAATTCACACCCACCCCTCCCTCCACTCCCCTTCTCTACGGGGCCAAAATCACCCCTACTCCACACCAACACCCCTCCACTTTAGGTCCTGCCATCCGAGAACATTCCACAACCATCCTTTCTGACCCCCACTCCATCCCTGTTTCTACTCCTCATTACTCCAGCCATTCCACTCCTTCCATCTCTGAACCCCACTCCACTCCCTATGCTCCCCATGACTCCACTTCTCACCCTTCTACTGATCCACACCACTCCGACTATCCTACCTCTCACGATACTCCACACGAATCTTCACACCAAGACACTTCACACGAATATACACACCAAGATACTCCACACGATACTCCACGCCAAGACACGTCACACGAATCTTCACACCAAGACACTCCTCACGAATACACACACCAAGACACTTCACACGAACTTGTTGAAGTCACACCCATCCACATCACTCCTATTCACGTCACTCCACTCTGCGACACATAAATCTATTCCACAAGACATAATTAAATTACACAATAGTTGATGTCGTATGTTCTTAGGGTAGCTATAAGTCAGATGTAGTGTATGGGATATAGGTTGTAGTGATAGATGTAGTGTATGGGATATAGGTTGTAGTGATAGATGTTCTTAGGGTAGCTATAAGTCAGATGTAGTGTATGGGATATAGGTTGTAGTGATAGATGTTCTTAGGGTAGCTATAAGATAGATGTAGTGTATGGGATATAGGTTGTAGTGATAGATGTTCTTAGGGTAGCTATAAAATAGATGTAGTGTATGGGATATAGGTTGTAGTGATAGATGTTCTTAGGGTAGCTGTAAGTCAGATGTAGTGTATGGGATATAGGTTGTAGTGATAGATGTTCTTAGGGTAGCTATAAGATAGATGTAGTGTATGGGATATAGGTTGTAGTGATAGATGTTCTTAGGGTAGCTATAAGATAGATGTAGTGTAGGGGATATAGGTTGTAGTGAGAGATGTTCTTGGGTAGTTATAACAGATGTAGTGTATAGGGATATAGGTTGTAGTGAGAGATGTTCTTAGGTAGTTATAACATAGATGTAGTGTATGGGATATAGGTTGTAGTGAGAGATGTTCTTAGGGTAGCTATAAGATAGATGTAGTGTATGGGATATAGGTTGTAGTGATAGATGTTCTTAGGGTAGCTATAAAATAGATGTAGTGTATGGGATATAGGTTGTAGTGAGAGATGTTCTTAGGGTAGCTATAAGATAGATGTAGTGTATGGGATATAGGTTGTAGTGATAGATGTTCTTAGGGTAGCTATAAGATAGATGTAGTGTATGGGATATAGGTTGTAGTGAGAGATGTTCTTAGGGTAGCTATAAAATAGATGTAGTGTATGGGATATAGGTTGTAGTGATAGATGTTCTTAGGTAGCTATAAGATAGATGTGTATGGGATATAGGTTGTAGTGATAGATGTTCTTAGGGTAGCTATAAGATAGATGTAGTGTATGGAGTGTAGGGATCTAGGTTGTAGTGATAGATGTTCTTAGGGTAGCTATAAGATAGATGTAGTGTATGGGATATAGGTTGTAGTGAGAGATGTTCTTAGGGTAGCTATAAGATAGATGTAGTGTAGGGGATATAGGTTGTAGTGATAGATGTTCTTAGGGTAGCTATAAGATAGATGTAGTGTATGGGATATAGGTTGTAGTGATAGATGTTCTTAGGGTAGCTATAAGATAGATGTAGTGTATGGGATATAGGTTGTAGTGATAGATGTTCTTAGGGTAGCTATAAGATAGATGTAGTGTATGGGATATAGGTTGTAGTGATAGATGTTCTTAGGGTAGCTATAAGATAGATGTAGTGTAGGGGATATAGGTTGTAGTGATAGATGTTCTTAGGGTAGCTATAAGATAGATGTAGTGTATGGGATATAGGTTGTAGTGATAGATGTTCTTAGGTAGCTATAAGATAGATGTAGTGTATGGGATATAGGTTGTAGTGATAGATGTTCTTAGGGTAGCTATAAGATAGATGTAGTGTAGGGGATATAGGTTGTAGTGATAGATGTTCTTAGGGTAGCTATAAGATAGATGTAGTGTATGGGATATAGGTTGTAGTGATAGATGTTCTTAGGGTAGCTATAAGATAGATGTAGTGTATGGGATATAGGTCGTAGTGATAGATGTTCTTAGGGTAGCTATAAGATAGATGTAGTGTAGGGGATATAGGTGTAAAAGAACAAATGGGGATGTAGGGAAGAAAGGGTCTGCCTCGTATGGGCCAATAGGCCTTCTGCAGATTTCCCGTTTTCTTATGTACTTCCATATTTGAAAGTAAAACTTAATGGGATATTTGTTTATATATTTATTTATATATTTATGTATTTCTTATTAGTTTATTTTCTTTGTTTCCTCCCTAGACCTCCATCAAGCTTTAAATAAATATCCCTGTGACACATGAGGCTATTCCACATCACCATATAATGTATAATTTATAATGCACTAGTCACCTGCACGAACGTCAATAAGAGATAATTATCCCCTTGAAGATCTAAGACGCATTGTTACGTTATGTTGTGGTTATCATTAGACGATTATATACAATTTAGGAAGGATATCTAGAAATCACAGGGGTAATTACTATCTCAATAACCTCTTTAGCTCCCACAAGTTCACCCTAAAGCCGGTATCACACGAGAGCATTTATAGTAAAAAAAAATCTGGCAACGTTTCTGGAATATTTTAGACTGGTATCGGAAACTAGACTGATGGTAGATTAGTTTAGGTGACCGAAATAGTATAAATGTTGGCCTCATAGGCTGCCAGACCAGTGTTGAGGATAAATGTTGAGGGAAAAAACGCTCGTGTGATACCGGCTTAACCTGAATCAGATCGTCTAAGGATAGCGAGAATAATCAGTCAAAACGCGTCACGATCCTCAGAGGGTTAATAATATAGAATAACGTTCAAAATATTACTATATGATGAACGTGTGTGTATTTATAGTTGTTTACTGTGGATACCTTGTTAGAATATCTATATTTATATGTTCACCAATCCACCCATTAACTTGCTATCTATCTATCTATCTATATACTCAGGCCCAATCCCCACTTTTCCCCTTTTTTTTTGGGGGGGGGGGGGCGCTGACTCAAGACAGAGCAGGAATAAGGACAACACAAAATACAACAGAAAACAATGAACACACAAAAACAAAATACAAATTCACACACATCTAGGTCATCCAGGAGAAGACCCAGAGACCAAAGTCACCAAGGTCCCTCCAGCACTCCCCCGGCCCCCGACCACACGGAGAGGTTCCGATCTCGGCAGGCAGACATGCAGCGGAGCCGAAGCCACAACTTGCGCCCGACCCCTTCCCCCAAATGACCACGTGTTCACTCATCTATTCACAAGCATTCTCCATTCATTCCTGTTTATTACCACTTCCCTTGCCTGATCTATAGTCATTCCTCGATCATCCAAAGCTTGTCTTACACAGTCTCTCCATCTCAATGGGGGTCTTCCTGCCCTTCTATCTCCCCTTGTATCTGACTCACATATTCTCTTTGTAAGCCTTTCATCTTCCATTCGTTCAACATGACCATACCAGCTCAGCACCCTTCTGTCTACTCTGGCTGACAAATGTTCCTGCTGCTCCACTCTCCTACGTATTTCTCTTCATTCCTCAATCTGTCTCTATGAGTAACTCCACACATACTCTTCAAGCAGCTCAGCTCCATCCAATTAACTTACAAATAAACCTAACTAATGAAATCAATGAAACTAATGAATACCTGTGGCACTCCAAGGATTCGAACCTAGGATACTCACACCGAAATTCCGCACACTAACCATTACGCTATCAAGACAGTTAAGGTTTATGCACAAGCCTACGATATATTATCCATTCTCGAATACTGGATATTTATCTTGTCTTGAGTATTGTTCACATGTGTGGGAAGGATCCTCTCATACAGCACTTCTAGACAAAGTAGCAAGGAAAGCTTGTTAACTCCCTTCCACTCACCAACTCTCTGCAATCTCTCTCTCTTCGATGCAATGTTGCCTCTCTCTCGCTATTCTATCGCTTCTACAATAATCAGTGTTCCTCAGGGCTCTCTCAGTGCATACCACCTCCTCTACGTAGGGTACGTAGCACCCGTCTTGCAACACAATCACACCCCTACTTTGTCCAACTGTCCAACTCAAGAGTGAAACGATACTCCCAATCTTTCTTCTATTCAATAGCTGAGTTCTGGAACTCTCTCCCTGAATCCATCTTTCCCTCATCCTATAACGTAAAATATTTCAAACTCTGTGTGTTCAAACATTTTGGCTCGAACATTCCTTGGTTTTGGCCCTGTCACTCTTTCAACTCTACGGGAGGCACTCGTCACAGGCAGTTTTGACTTTTGTCTCCCTCATCCACATAGAAGAAAAAAAATATCTAAGCATGTACGGTCGAGGTTAATAAGTGTTGTCAGATATTTCACAAAGTTTCGGACACTGACTAATACTCTGAGGGATAAGCACTTTTCCCAGTAACTATAAAGATACCAATAACACTTTTTGAGCGATAACTACTAGAATCTATGACAACACTTAATACCTCCGATTGTACATATACCCAACTTCACTATGATAGCCTAATGATTTCACGAATGGAAAGGGTAATTAATGGGGCACTTAACCATTAAGGAAGGCCTCGCTTGGAATTACTCCTGAAGCTGAATAAATTTATATTTTCACCAACCCACCAATTAACTGACAAATAAACCTAGCTAATGAAATCAATGAAACTATACTCCAAAGATTCGAACCTAGGACACTCACACCGAAAGTCCAAGCACTAACCATTACGCTATCAATCCAGTTAACCCATTCAGTACCAGGGACGTTCTTTTCATCATATTCTGGCAAACTATTAGACTATTGTATTCAGCTTACGAAAGGCCTCTAGCAATAAGAAGGCTTCGAACTATCTCAACCAACCCCTTTAACTACCACAGACCCTTCCTAAGCTGCATAATATCGTCTAAATATAGCTAGACTAAAAAATAACACACGTCGCTGGTACAATCGCCCTAATTTGTGATGTCTCGGCACCAGGTATGTTTTGATCAATAATTGGTATCAGCAAAATCTAAGTACCATTTCTTCATACCGAGTGAAATATACAAATATGTTCCTACACTTACACACCCTATTCAACATCTGACAGACATTAATACAGCACAGAACAAGCCAAACGTAATGACATCTGGGACATGACTTATTAGCGCGACCGTACTCAAGGGGTTAAAGGTCTATGCACAAGCCCTACGATATATTGTCCATGCTCAAATAAACGGTCTGTATTGTAGTTATTGGACAAGTAGGCAAAAAACAAAAAAACACAAATTCATAGAAAACAAACTGCATTCTATTGTTATGTCATCAATGTATTTGCAACTTGCTACATTGATTTCAAAATATGTCTCATGTAGGCAATGGAAAGAACCTGAAACGGTTAAGGGGGCCCACCTCGTTTTTGTTCTCGCTCTTTCCCTCTCCCTCTGGGTTGTATCCATTCGGCCCCATTCAGCCTACTATTTTAAGACGTTTATCCCCATCCAGGTGTCGATTTTTTTCCTGGCGAGCGGTAGAGAGCTAGCATATTTAAAACAAAAATTGACATCAGGCTAAATTTGTAAATTTTTCGATAGAAAAATTTCTCCGGCGAAGCCGGATTTCTTCATACAATGCTGGCTCGCTATCACTCGCCAGGAAGAAATCGACACCTGAATGTGGATAAATGTCTTAAAGCAGTAGGCTGAATGGGGCCGAATGAATACAAGCCAGAGAATGAGAGAACAGGAAAAAAAAGCAGGTCACCCTCCTTAACCCCTACTGAACCGGCACCGTCATTTTAACCATGTGTTGGCTACTGTTAGACGATAATAAGGAGTTTAAAAAGGGCCTCCAGCAATTAACAGGCTTCCAACTATCTTCCTTAACCCATTTCACCACCACAGATCCTTCTTAAACTGCACAAAATCGTCTAAATATAGCCAGAATAAAACTACAAAGACGTCGCCGGTACAGAAGAGGTTAAAGAGAACATGATGTGATGTGGATTACCTAATGTGTACGTAATTGACCATGTGATGTGTATTACCTAATGTGTACGTAATTGACCATGTGATGTGTATTACCTAATGTGTACGTAATTGACCATGATATGCTGTTACATATAATGGGTCTGCACTACTTTCACTCTGGCCGTATTATTATTATTTGTATTATTATATATATACCGGTATATACAGTATATACTGTATATATATACCGGTATATATATATATACCGGTGCATATATATATACAGTATATATATATATATATATATATATAATATATATATATATATATATATATATATATATATATATATATATATAATATATATATATATCTATATATATATATATATATATATATTATGTATATTATTATATATATATTATACGGTATATATATATATATATATATATATATATATATATATATATATATATATATATTATATTATATTAATTATTTTTCTAGTTTCCTCCCTAGACCTCCATCAAACTTAAAAACAAACATCCATTAGACCCCCCTTCTAGAATAATATGTAAATTTTTTTGGTAGAAACATTTCCCGGCCAAAGGCCGGTTCTTCCAAAATTACAGGCTCACTATCGTTCGCCTGAAGAAAATTCACACTTAAATAGCACGAAAGATCTGTATATTGGCAACGAGATGAGGCGAAAAGTCTTAAAATCTGAAAAATAATGGGGCTAAACATGAGGTAGAAGGGGATCTAGAAAAACATGATGTGATTTGTATTACCTAATGTGTACGTAATTGACCATGTTATACTGTCACATATAATGGGTCTGCACTACTTTCACTCTGGCCGTAGGTAGGTAGTGAGTAATAAACAATTCAAACATATTTTGATCATTGAAGTTTTACTACACCGATTTTATTATGAACTAAACGAAGAGAAAACGCAATGGAATGTATACTATAGACATATATATATATATATATATATATATATATATATATATATATATATATATATATATATTGCTGTCCCTGATTTATAAAGCATGAGATACCATTTTGAACTATTTTAGCTTGAAGGGTGGTGGAAGGTTACTTTGAGAAAGTGAAACCTAAAGATTGATAGTTGATAATGAGTTCTGAAGAGTAAATTAAAGTTCTGTATTATGGAGAAGTGATAGTTAAGGGGAGATGGGCGTATTTATTTGCTTATTTGTTTTATCTATATATTATTATATAGCTTTCTCCCTAGACCTCCATCAAACTAAAAAAAACACCCCCTAGACCCCCTTTCAATACAAATTTGTACATTTTTCGGTAGAAAAATGTCCCGGCCGAAGGCCAATTGCTTCTAAAATTACAGGCTGGCAATCGCTCGCCAGAAACAAATCTACACCTACTGTACATGGCACGCAAGATCTTAATATTAACAACAAATTGTGCGAAAGGTCTCAAAATCGCCAAACTAACGGAACAGACGTCGTAAAATTTCAAATCTAATACGCTAAAGATGAAGGAGAAAAGAAGCGACTATATGCCTCCCCCCTAAGGAATTCTGTATTATATGGGGAAGTGATAGTTAAATGGTGGGAATCAACACTAGACGATCCGACGTGTTAGCTAGCTTATTTATGGCGAGTAGAATTTAGGGATTTTTTTTTTTCATTTTTTTTTTTTTTTTAATGGGGAGGTTTCGCTTTTTTCTGGACCCCCTTCTCCCTCATCTTGAGACCCATTAGTTTTGCGATTTTAAGACGTTCGTTCACTAGTTTGGCGATTTTAAGACCTTTCGCCCCATTACTTTGTCAATATTTAGACATTTCGTGTTGTTTAAATGTTGATTTTTTCCTGGCGATTGAAAGCGAGCCTGTAATTTCTTAAGGAACCGGCCTTCGGCCGGTACAATTTTCTACCGAAAATTGTACAATTATATCTTGAAAGGGAGTATAGGGGCTGTTTTTAAAGCTTGATGGAGGTCTAACGCGGAAACTCAAAATTAAATAAATAAATGAATAAGTAGCCCCCAAACACAAGCACTAGGCCCTTAAAGTCATGTAATTCCAGTGTTCCATGAACCCCAACATCTCTTATAGGCATTATATAAACTTGCAGTGTGAGTTTGTGACTGCCTGGCCCTCAAACTCGTGGGACTATGGAGATGAAACTCGACTGGTGTACTCAGGGGGTCCCAGAATAGGAGTTTTTGGAATAAACTATTGAAATACGAAAAAATTGTCGCTACAGGAGTTTGTGAACCCTGTAAAGTTTATTATCATAGTGCAGCCCTTTCAGGATCTCGGGACTACTTTGTACCCAGCACAGGGTGCACGTACTTCAGCAAGTAATGATCACTCTTCTGTAAATCTAAAATGGCTTACTTAAGAATGGGAAAGGGGTGGGACCTTTTTTTTGTTTTTTTCTTTTTTTTAAACTTGAGCTAGTCGTGTAATAATATGGCAGCAACAATCACCTTCCTTTCAATGACACTGTTGTCGGTATGGTATTTATGGTGTTATGTTGCTTATTGTGAATTGTAAAATAAAAAAGTTATGCCCCCCCCCCCCCAAAAAAAAAGGTCATACAGAAAATGGAAATCATACGAACATATCAACCAAAGAAAATGGGGAACGCGAAGAGAGGAGTAACTACACCATCACCACACCTGAGAACACCACAACAACCGCGCTGGACATCACTTCCTGCCGCACCAGAACAAAAATGACACTCTACTCTTTCACGCACCCCAAACCAGTGCGCCCTTCATACCCTCAAGATGCCCTCAGCATGCCCTCTCTACTGCCCTACCAACTCCAGAGGGCCATCAGCGCAGCGTACATTTAGTATGAATACAAAATAAAAGTTATAAATGTTGTACTATAATTTATTATATAATAAATACAGTCATACATAATCGGTCAGATTTCCAACATATGTCAGGTTAAGGAGTGCTTTATCGGCGGTCTTTCATAAATGTCTATATCAGTACACTAGGTACTGAGCCTCACCCTAGTACTAGTACTAGTGGTATCCTGCCGGTGCTGCCGCTGGGTACTGAGCCACACCCTACTACTAGTACTGGTCCTGGTACTAGTGGTATCCTGCCGGTGCTGCCGCTGGGTACTGAGCCTCACCGTCGTACTCGACCTGGGCCAGGTAGCCGGAGTCACCGTTAACAGTGTAGGTCACCTTCTGGAGGCGACCGTCGGGGAGGGCTACGTAGTAGTAGCCCTGGGTGTCGTAGCCGTCACGACCTTCATTATGACCAAAGTCGTTGCCGGAGTAGTCGTCCTTTACGGCGTACTGGTGCTGGTACTGGGCAGGACCCTATAGTGCAGGGGGGGGGGGGGGGGGGGTTATTACTGGTACTGGGTAGGACCCTATAGTACAGGGGGGGGGGTATTACTGGTACTGGGCAGGACCCTATAGGACAGGGGGGGGTTATTACTGGTACTGGTACTGGGTAGGACCCTATAGTACCGGGGGGGGGGGGTTATTACTGGTACTGTCCAGGACCCTATAGGACAGGGGGGGGGTTATTACTGGTACTGGGCAGGACCCGATTGGACAGGGGGGGGGGGGGGGGGGGATATTACTGGTACTGGGCAAGACCCTATAGGACAGGGAGAGGGGGGGGGGGTATTACTGGTATTGGTACCACGGATTTTTAAGCAAATACATTGCACGAATTAAATATTCACAAGGATATTGGTGACATCTAAATTCCGTAGACATTTTGATATCAAATTTCAGATGGAGTGTGATAACAGAATTGAGAATGTAGCTTTGAACAATAGTTTAGCAATGGTGAGCTTAGATTTAAAAAAGTATGTAAGAAATTAGAAAACTGGAACTGGCTTATTAAATGGCAATGAATATGATATAAAAAAAAATAACTTTATTTTTAATGATGAGATAGACTTTGAATTGAATACACTTAGTTATTAATGACATTAAAAATAATAAATAATAATTCCCTGCATTTTGGCATAAGCTCAAGGTATGTAATCGTCCATGCATTAAATGTATGAGCGTGTGTATGTGTGTGCATGTGTGTGTGTGTGTGTGTGTGTGTGTGTGTGTGTGTGTGTGTGTGTGTGTGTGTGGAATTCGGTAAATATGTGATGTGTTAGGCCGTATCGTGTTATAGCTTGATGTGATATAATATACTTTGATGTGATGCAATATAGTAGTATATAATATTATCCTTCTCTCTGTATATCCCCCACTATATCCCCCACTATATCCCCCACTATATCCCCCACTATATCCCCCACTATATCCCCCACTATATCCCCCACTATAGCCAATTGTATCAGTAGTTAAATAGTGTAATAATAATGTAATAATGTGTGTGTGGCGGGATGTGTATGAGTATGCAAGGTAATAGCGTGTGTGTATGTGTGTAAATAAGGTAATAGCGTGTGTGTATGTGTGTAAATAAGGTAATAGCGTGTGTGAATGTGTGTAAATAAGGTAATAGCGTGTGTGTAAATAAGGTAATAGCGTGTGTGTATGTGTGTAAATAAGGTAATAGCGCGTGTGTGTGTGTGTGTGTAAATAAGGTAATAGCGTGTGTGTATGTGTGTTAATAAGGTAATAGCGTGTGTGTATGTGTGTAAAAGTGTATATAGGTAATAGCGTGTGTGTATGTGTGTAAATAAGGTAATAGCGTGTTTGTATGTGTTTAAATAAGGTAATACTATATTCACCTGAGGCTCATAGGAACCATAGGGAGGCAGGGAGGCCACAGCGGCGGCCACAACACTCAACACCAGTAAGCTCTAAAGTACGACAAGTAGTTATTATTTAAGTTCACGACATATGAGAGAGAGAGAGAGAGAGAGAGAGAGAGAGAGAGAGAGAGAGAGAGAGAGAGAGAGAGAGAGAGAGAGAGAGAGAGAGAGAGAGAGAGAGAGAGAGCGAGAGAGAGGAGAGAGAGAGAGAGAGAGAGAGAGAGAGAGAGAGAGAGAGAGAGAGAGAGAGAGAGAGAGAGGCAAAATATATTAAATAATACTATTTACTATACATGGTGGGCATAACTTTGGGAAATGATAGAACAAGATATTCTAAGCCTAAGATGTTCTATAAGAAATATTCCAAATCTTGATCTATATAGAGATATTGCATGTTGAAAATGGGATTTTCTTTAGTATTTCCCCATAAGGCTGGCTTAGCTGTCCTAGTGCCTACGACACCTACATCTTTCTGCAATTATTTTACCATGTTAATATAAAGATACTATAATTCTGTAAGTTGCAAAATTATTATAGATATATTAGCTCACTTTGGACATGGAAGAGTCCATTACAGTGATGTGGGGGTGGACACTGCATTAAACCTTCAATATATTTTTAACGGTTGATATTTATAATTTTTGTTATAGAACATTTTATGGTTACAATACCTTGTTTTATAATTTCCCTAAGTTATGCCCTTTCCTCCTGGGACACCCTGTATATTAATATGAAAATAGTCGTAAATAGAAAAGATATAGACAACATTTATCTATATTGGCATATATAGTACATGTACGTACATTTTAATAGTATTAACATTTTAGAAATTATAAAGTTTCAGGTAACAAAGATCTGAATTATTAAATAAGTGTCATATACAGTATACATTAACAGATATATACATAATAAGTGTCATATACAGTATACATTAACAGATATATACATAATAAGTGTCATATACAGTATACATTAACAGATATATACATAATAAGTGTCATATACAGTATACATTAACAGATATATACATAATAGTGTCATATACAGTATACATTAACAGATATACATAATAAGTGTCATATACAGTATACATTAACATATATACATAATAAGTGTCATATAGCACATTAACAGATATATACATTGTCATATACAGTATACATTAACAGATAGAATAATAAGTGTCATATACAGTATACATTAACAGATATATACATAATAAGTGTCATATACAGTATACATTAACAGATATATACATAATAAGTGTCATATACAGTATACATTAACAGATATATACATAATAAGTGTCATATACAGTATACATTAACAGATATATACATAATAAGTGTCATATACAGTATACATTAACAGATATATACATATAAGTCATATACAGTATACATTAACAGATATATACATAATAAGTGTCATATACAGTATACATTAACAGATATATACATAATAAGTGTCATATACAGTATACATTAACAGATATATACATAATAAGTGTCATATACAGTATACATTAACAGATATATACATAATAATGATAATGGTCAGGTATTTTGAGAAACAGCCAGGGCCTACATTTAGAGTCTGATTTACGAGTCTCACATTTCTTTGATACGATATGTTATATTGTGCTAACCTTAGCGATCATTGTGGTGGTGACTATGGAAGTGATGTTTGTGATGCAGCGTCAACAGTTTATATAGTGAGTGAAGCCAAGGGGTGTGGCAACATGGCCGACCTAATACTCTCGCCCTCACCACCACAGCCTCCTCCTCCCCCGCCTCCTTCTCCACCTCCCCCCCACCCCCCCCCCCCCCCCCCCCCCCCCGCCTCCTCCTCCTCCTCCACCTCCTCCTCCTCCACCTCCTCCTCCCACTCCACCTCAAGGACAAAGGTCAAGGGTAGACTAATTTACTGAGGGAAAGAGAAGCGCTTTCAGCTTACCATTACCAAACGAGAAAATGCAACAATCTTTACAATATGCAATTCATGCCAATCTCCATTACCTGTGAATTTGACATTCTACATATTGGTTGAATAAATACACGAAGCACTATTACCTTCACCAATGACGTTGGACGGAGGTTATGTTTTTGCCTCCGTTTGTCTGTCTGTAAAAAAAGATATCTCGCAAAGTAATGAACCAATATTCATGATCTTTGGTGGGCAGATAGGACAACCTAACCGCCAAGGAAGAAGTTATTCAATTTCGGAGGGGATCCAGATAATTTCACGAAATTTGGTGGACAGATAGAATATGCCCCAAAGAAGAAGTTATTTAGTTTGTTAGGTGACTCAAAGATTTTCACTAAATGTTGTGAGCAGATATGATCTGTGTTAAAGAAGACATTATTTAGTTTGGGAGCCGATCCAGATATGTTCACGAAATTTGTTGTACGGATAGGATGCATAGGCAGAGGTATGTTCTCTACCGAGTGCCCTCTAGTTACTATGTGGATTCAGATAGCCCTGGTCACGAATAATTTAATATGACTAAAATATGAAATTAAGACAGGTAAATATGTAAATTTATAATGCACATATTAGAACAACAATGATAATCAAATTCCACTTAGTTTCCATCTATTAAGTAACACCCCGTTCTTAACATTAATCTTCAATTACAAACCCCAATGCACTTGATTAAACTAATGAATGCATATGGTTCTCCCGGGATTCGAACTCAGGACACCACACCCAGAACATAAGCATATAAACCATTACTCCACCAACACAGTTAAAGGTCGAATACACGATCACGATTAATATCCATTTTCGAATTTTGGATATCAATCTAATCATGTACTCGACCCAACTGCGTTATGGAAAGCGTAATGTTTTAATGAGAGGAAAGAACAATGAATGGGGCCAAGATCACTAACGATCGGCCTCGCTATACATTAGTTCCTGATCCTATACAATTAAGTAACACCATCTATCACATATATACATTGTTTTTAAATGTCTATTAAAAATGGATGTTTACATCTTGAAATTTCTTAAACCTCGGAACTCACTAATGGTCAATTGCTCTCACTAGCTGTACACTTGTAACATTATTTTCTACCGTTATTACTCTAGCTATGTGCTTCAAAACTCTTAGTACATATACCTCCCACTCAGTACATACACCTCCCACTCAGTACATATACCTCCCACTAGCTGTACACGTGCACCATTCTTTTCTACCGTTATTACACTATCAATGTGCTTAAGAACTTTCTCAGTACATAGCTCTCCCATTACGGTCAATAAGTGGCCTGCACCGTTCAACACAGCCCCGTCCTTGTTCAGTCATCCTCCATAACACAGAATTAACTGTTATTCAAACTTTCGCTTATATAACCGATAAACTCTGGAACATATTTTCTGATGCCATCTTTCGTGTGATCTGAAATCCTTCTAACACACTTTGCGTCCATCCATTTTGACGCTCGCATTCTTGCACAGGCAACTCACCTTTAGTCGCATATAAACACATACATGCCCACGCAACAGTACATGGGCACACACACAGAAGACAATGTGTTACATGTAAACAAATAGAGGAACGAAAACGTTTGTTCCATTACTTTGGCAATTTTAAGACCTTTTCGCCCCATTTCTTTGTCAATATATAGACCTAGCTAGCGCCAGTTAGCCTGTAATTCTTGAAGGAACCGGCCTTCGGCTGAGACATTTTTTCTACCGAAAAATGTATACATTTATCTTGAAGTGGGAGGGAGACGCTAGGTAGGGAATTGGATAAGTATATTGACAGTTAAGTAGATATTTGTTCAATAGGTATGAAGGAGACAAAAGGTAGACTGCCTGTAACGAGTGTCTCCCCCAAAGCCAAACGAGTGACAGAGAGCCAAATTGGTAGGTAAGTAAGTACGGTGTTACATTATTTTGAGAGTGGTAGGCTCGAGGCGCTTCTCTCTGTCTCTCTCTCTTATTATCTACCCTTGAACCTTGTACTTGACTTGGAATGTGAGGTGGAGGACGAGGGATGGAAGGAAGGAAGGAAGGAAGGAAGGAAGGAAGGAAGGAAGGAAGGAAGGAAGGAAGGAGGGAGGGAGGGAGGGAAGGTAGGTAAGTAAGAAGGAAGGAAAGGTGGGAGCAAGAGAAGGAGGAAGGAAGGAGGGAGAGAGGAAGGAAGGGAGGATAAACGGAAGGAAGGAAGGAAGGAAGGAAAGAAAATTTTATAAATCTACTATATCTTGAAAGAGGGTCTAAGGGGTGTAATTTTAAGCTTGATGGAGGTCTAGGGAACAAACTAAAAACCTCTCCTTAAATTTGAGGTAGATACTGACATAGGCTTGAGGTTCGTCTCTTTCCCTCAGTGTATTAGTCCACCCTTGAACCTTGTCCTTGAGAGAGCTAGAGCATGTGGAGGAGGAGAGAGTGAGTGCGAGAGTAGTACATTAAGGGAGGTTTTTAGTTTGTTCCCTAGACCTCCATCAAGCTTAAAATTACATCCCCTAGACCCCCTATCAAGATTAATTTGTACTTTTTTCGGTAGAAAAATTACCCGGCCGAAGGCCGGTTCCTCTTAAATTACAGGCTCGCTATCGCTCGCCAGGAAAAATCGAAACCTGAATGGCACTAAAGGTCTTAACATTGACAGAAATGGGGCGAAAGTTAAAACAATCGCTAAACTAATGGGGCAAACGTCTTACAATCTAAAAAAGCAGTGGGGCTAAACATACGGGAGAAAGGGGTCCCGATAAAAGTCCGTCAGGTGGAAATCACCCCATATTGCCACACCCACACCCCCCTTGGCTTGACTCACTATATAAAGGTTTGACGCTGCATCACAAGCATCACTTCCATAGTCACCACCACAATGATCGCTAAGGTGAGCTGGATTTCTCTCACAGATTGTTAGGAAATACGAATACAAAAATAGAAGCCGATAAGTTGGATGCGAATACAAACATAGAAGCTGATAATTTGAATACAAACACAGAAGCTGATAATTTGAATACAAACATAGAAGCTGATAATTTGAATACAAACATAGAAGCTGATAATTTGAATACAAACATAGAAGCTGATAATTTGAATACAAACACAGAAGCTGATAATTTGAATACAAACATAGAAGCTGATAATTTGAATACAAACACAGAAGCTGATAATTTGAATACAAACATAGAAGCTGATAATTTGAATACAAACACAGAAGCTGATAATTTGAATACAAACATAGAAGCTGATAATTTGAATACAAACATAGAAGCTGATAATTTGAATACAAACACAGAAGCTGATAATTTGAATACAAACATAGAAGCTGATAATTTGAATACAAACATAGAAGCTGATAATTTGAATACAAACACAGAAGCTGATAATTTGAATACAAACATAGAAGCTGATAATTTGAATACAAACATAGAAGCTGATAATTTGAATACAAACATAGAAGCTGATAATTTGATCAACCAGTAGTCTTGATTGATGATATACTATATATACACAGTACTTCTTGCAAATGAATATATATTTAAGAGGCTATGTAAACAATTTATGGTGCTAGCTTTGTATTTATTTTCATGCTCACTATAGCTTCTCAGCAAATATCCTTTATTATCTGACTTGTGGTAACATGGTTAGTATGTTTGGCTCATAATCGAAAGATCCCGGGTTCGGATCCCGGGCAGATAGACGGATGGTCCATCTTTCCTCAGACTCAATGGCCTGTAGTAAATCGGAACTTGCAATAAATGAACATATATGATGTCCCATCTGGGTAGGAAAGTTCTAATACCTGCATTATATACAGACCCCCCCCCCCCCATGTGTACCAGGCTGGAAAGCTCACCCATCAGTTTCTAGTAGGCAGAGTTACGGAGATGAATACTAAGGCAACGCACAGCCAATCATTACTGTCCGAATTAACCTTATAACGCTAAAGTAGTACATTGGAGTTATATTCCATCGTCTTACAATCTGAAGTATGTTCTTTACTTTTTTTGTTTGCAGGTTTTTATTTTCTCCTTTAAAATCTACTTTATTGTGGAATCTATCGAGCTCGGTTTGTTTGTTTCACTTAACAGCTTACCTTCCCTCAGAGTATATTGGTGTTGAGTGTTGTGGCCGCCGCTGTGGCCTCCCTGCCTCCCTATGGTCAATCACAACCCCAGGTGAATATATTATTACCTTGCAGACACACACACACACATACACTATATATATATATATATATATATATTTCCAGCTATGCCTCAACTCGTGCAAACAAGCCTACAGACACGTATATTTACACTTACATAATCTTACTTCTGCACTGCATACAACACCAAACATCCACACTGCACTAAGCCACATTGCCCTAATTGTTTGGTCTACCACGTAAACCATACGAAATGCCAATTATGACTATAGTTGTTCGTTATTTACATAACTTCAATAAGACACAGCATTCATTATCCTATTCATTTTGCGAAGTTTTAAACTAGTGTAAGTGAAAAGAAACTATTACCTACAGTAGTGAGTAATGCTTAAGTATTATAATCCTTAAATACGTTTAATTAAATCCAATTCCTCTAAATATTCGTATACATTTGATGAGCTTAAGTATTGCAGCTCCTCAATATCAAACCAATTTAAACTGTACTAAAACCCAGACATGTACGCTACAGATGATTTTTTGTGTAAGCCAAACATCATTGCGCTATCAAATGTTACAGCTCCCAGCTTGTGGCAATCGCCATACACCAGACAGTTACATAGTATAGATCTCAGTAATAACCCCCTCCTTCCCCCCCCCCCCCTCCCTGTACTATAGGGTCCTGCCCAGTACCAGTACCAGTACGACGTGAAGGACTACTCCGGCAACGACTTCGGTCACCAGGAGTCCCGTGACGGCTACAACACCGAGGGCTCCTACTACGTGGCCCTTCCTGACGGTCGCCTCCAGAAAGTGACCTACTACACCAACGGTGACTCCGGCAACGTAGCCCAGGTCACATACGAGGGTGAGGTTCAGTACCCACAGGATGCACCAGCAGGATACCACTAGTACCAACTCTACTAGTCTGTGCAACTCTCCAACCCAAGAATGAAACGTTACTCTCAGTCTTTCTTCTATTCAACAGCTGAGCTCTGGAACTCTCTCCCAGAATCAGTCTTTCCCTCCTCCTATGACTTAAATTGCTTCAAACTCCGTGTGTCCAGGCATTTTAGCTCGAACTTCCCTTGACTTTGACCCTGTCACTCTTTCAACTCTGGGGGAGGCACTCGGCACTCGCTACAGGCAGTTCTGCCTACCAGCCACCTTCAGCAGGATACCAATAGTCCAGTCATTATAACTTACGCCAAAAACCTTGACCACTAAACTACAACTTATAAATGACTAGTGCAATCGACCTAATATTTATACCATTTGGGAAGAGCCAACCGGGGAATAGTTGTGGACATATTACACCCCTTTTGCTCATTCGCTTTTCGAGTTACTGAGGTTAGGGTTCATGATGTCTGGTCTATCTATTTGGAACAGGGTATAGTGCTACGGTGAAGCTCAGTCAACATATACTCTATCCTGTCCATGATAGGTAGGCCAAATATCGTGACTCAAAAAGGGATGGAGCAAATGGGCTGTACATGTCCACACCTATTCTCTGGCTGACTCTTCCTTAATGGTAGAAATATTAGCTCGATTATTCAACTGTATACTCTATTTTCATCCAGCTTTCGGTAAATTGTCATGTCCTCACCATAATTACTCAGCTAATACGAAGATTTTGAAGTGAAATATGTTGTTAATTGTGAAAACTTAGTCATTTGTGTGATCCAGAGACACCGTAGTATATAATCTTCCAATGAGTAGCGAGACATTGGTGGCTAAGGGATTCAATTTACCGTCAGCTGAAAACAAAAAAAAATCTAGCCGTCTTTGAGTTAAAGAGGTTAGTGTTCAAGAGTTTCGGCTTAACAATACTTAAGGGGGTACTATTCGCTGTTTCTGGACCTCCTTCTCCATCGTGTTTAGCATATTAGTTTTGAGATTTTAAGACGTTTCATCCATTAGTTTGTTGATTTTAAGACCATTCACCCCATTTTTGCTGTCAATATTAAGCCTTTCGTGCCATTTACGTGTCGACTTTTTCCTGGCGAGCGATAGCGAGCCTGTAATTTAAGTGGAACCGGCCTTTGGCCGGGACATTTTTCTATCGAAAAATGTACAAATTTATCTTGAGGGGGGTTTGGGGAGGGGTGGGGGGTTCTAAGTTTGAGGGAGGTCTAGCGAGCAAACTAAAACAAATAATGCATTTATAGACCAAACACCAAGCAGTGCCCCCTTAATAGACTATAGATATCCCTCGAGACCACCGATATGTGACTCCCAACACTCACACCTACTGTTGTTCGAAGTCTGACTCCAGTATTGTATAACTGTATTTATAATGAATAAACGATAAGGCAGCATTACTATTTTCTATTATTTTGGCCTCTATAATTATAATTCATAGTGAGGAACAGAATGCCAAGCTATGTCAACTTTACCCATAATATATTGTCAGGGATTTGTGTGTATGGCAGCCCCGGGGATCGAGCGGTTTTATATGATTTTACTTATATGTTTGTGTTTCTTAACCCTTTCACGCATTTATGACGCAGAGGTTGCCAGATTAGCAATAAGAGAGTTCTCTCACTCTCATAATTACCTCTCCAAAATTAGTTTTCCGCCCACAGCAACTCAAGACAACTGCAGAGGTTGAAGTAACTAAACTAAAGGTTTATAAATACCCCTGATGGTAACAAAGGCTTTAAAGTATCCCCAATAGGCTCAAAATCGCGTCATGTGTCGGAGACGGTTAAATAAGACCAATAGGATCTTATATGTATGGAAACACACTAAGTAAGTAATCAGCAGGTCATACGTGTAGAAGGTGGAATCATATTCTTAAATATGATGCTTGGAAGTTTGGATTTTATTTATG
Source organism: Paralithodes platypus (assembly GCA_032716605.1). Taxonomy (NCBI): domain Eukaryota; kingdom Metazoa; phylum Arthropoda; class Malacostraca; order Decapoda; family Lithodidae; genus Paralithodes; species Paralithodes platypus. Next base: position 8,611,259 of record CM064504.1, read on the forward strand.
TATTTATATCTTCAAATGATTGTAACCTAAACATTGGGTATATATTGACAATCAATTGAGCATTGACAAATATATTATAAGCTTTCTAAATTCATTATGTAAGAAATGAATACTGCATATTGAAGTTATTTACTACACAGGCACCATATAAGGACAGTGGGGCTTGGTTCGGAAACAGACAGTGGAGATGGTAGAGAAACTGAACTAGACATACCAAGAAGTCAACAGAGATAAATGAATTAGGGGGGTGACCTGCTTTCTTTTTCTCTCCTTTTCTCTCTGTCTCTGGCTTGTATTCATTCGGCCCCATTCAGCCTGCTGTTTTAAGACGTTTAACCACATCCAGGTGTTGATTTCTTCCTGACGAGCGATAGCGAGCCAGCATTGAATGGAGAAATCCGGCTTCGCCGGAGAAATTTTTCTATCGAAAAATGTACAAATTTAGCCTGCTGTCAAAAACACTTTAAAATATAGGCCTATACTGGCTCGCTACCGCTCGCCAGGAAAAAAATCGACACCTGGATGGGGATAAACGTCTTAAAACAGTAGGCTGAATGGAGCCGAATGGATGCAACCCAGAGAGAGAGAGGGAGAGAGAGAACAAAAAACGAGGTGGGCCCCCTTAACTGTCCCTCTCCATTTATTCATTGATTCCCATTCGTATTCTACCTCGTAACTTTGAAAACAAGGGGGGAGCGGAGGGGGGGGGGGTTGCGAGGGGAAGTGTGGAAGGGTGGTGGAGATGGAGTAAAGGCTGGGGGGGGGGGGGGAGTTGCGAGGGGAAATGTGAAAGGGTGGTGGAGATGGAGTAAAGGCTGGGGGGGGGGGGGGGGGGGGGGGGTAGTTGCGAGGGGAAATGTGAAAGGGTGGTGGAGATGGAGTAAAGGCTGGGGGGGGGGGGGGGGGGGGGGGGAGTGCGAGGGGAAGTGTGGAAGGGTGGTGGAGATGGAGTAAAGGATGGGGGGGGGGGGGGGGGAGTTGCGAGGGGAAATGTGAAAGGGTAGTGGAGATGGAGTAAAGGCTGGGGGGGGGGGGGAAGGGAGGGGGTCCATTCGTTCGTCATATCGATGACGTATGAGGTACACTCGGACACCATAGTCTCTATCTAGCTCATCAATATTCGTGACCGGTTTGTAATTATGGAAGTATATATCTGGAAACTTATTGATGAATAGTATATTGTTTTGTTCGTGGCATCAATTACAAAACTATATATAATATGTTTAATCTCTCTCTCTCTCTCTCTCTCTCTCGCTTTATACTTGGCTTCAATGTGTTTAGGGTTGCACACTAAAACATCAATGCTCGATAATCGCAACAACATTCAAAACCCTCGATAACACATAATGAACATAATAAGAGCTTCAAATCATTGATCAGCAAATATTAACAATGAAATGGGCTATGTATATGTTTTATCAGAGATGTCTCGTGCAGATACTATAATAGCTTGACATGAACCGCAAAGTAACGGTTCGCATGTATGATTAGTTTTCGTATTTATTCTGCTACCTGAGTGGTGGTGGATTATTAAGGGGACATCGCAGTCAGGAGTGCAAGCTAGTGGAAGTCTAACAGGAGTCACTAGGAGTCGCTAAAATCACTAGGAGTCATCGATTTTCACCGCGAGCGAGTGGGAGTTTAACAGAAGTCGCTAGGAGTCGCTAGAGTCACTAGGAGTCATCGATTTTCACCTCGAATAGGCCCGCGAGTCCGAATTGTCCCCTACTCCTAGTGACTCTAGCTCGCACTCCTGACTGTGTGATGTACCCTTTACGGTGTCAACTCGATGGTATATAGAGATGCTGTGTTGGATGGAATTCATAATATTTACAGTTTTGGGCAGGAAATTATGGAATATTTTTGAAAGCACAATTATGATAGAGTGGTAACTTACGAGTATATTAAGCGGGTGGTGTCTATTTTTTGGTCTATTTATTCATGTTTTTACTTATTATATAGTTTAATCGCTAGACCTCTATCAAGCTTCTAATTACACCCCCCTCCTCTTCAGCCCTTCCTTCCTCTCTCCCTCCGTCCTTTCCTTTATTCTCCTCTCCTTCCTTCCTTCCTTCCATCCTGTCTTTCTTCTGTACTTCTCTTTCTCCTCCCTCCTTACCTCACTTCCTTCTTTCGTTTCTTTCTTCCTTCCTTCCTTCCTTCCTTCCTTCCCTACCTACTTCCTTCCTTCCTTCCCTCGTCCTCCACCTCACATTCCAAGTCAAGTACAAGGTTCAAGGGTAGATAATAAGAGAGAGAGAAGCGCCTCCAGCCTACCACTCTCAAATATAACACACCGCATACTTATTTACCTCCAATTTATTTACCTACCTACCTACTTACCTACCTAACTACCTACTTACTTACCTAACTACCTACCTGCTTACCTACCTACCTACCTAAACTACCTACTTACCTACCTACTTACCTAACTACCTACTTACTTACCTAACTACCTACCTACTTACCTACCTACCTACCTACTTACCTAACTACCTACTTACCTACTTATTTACCTACCTACTTACCTACCTACCTACTTACCTAACTACCTACGTACTTACCTACCTACCTGCCTTCCTACCTACTTACCTAACTACCTACTTACCTACTTATTTACCTACCTACTTACCTACCTACCTACTTACCTAACTACCTACGTACTTACCTACCTACCTGCCTTCCTACCTACTTACTTACCTACCTACTTACCTAACTACCTACTTACTTACCTACCTACCTTCCTACCTGTCTTCCTACCTACTTACTTACCTACCTACTTACCTACCTACCTACCTACTTACTTACCTACCTAACTTCCTACCTGCTTTCCTTCCTACCTACCTACCTACCTACCTACTTACCTATATACCTATCTTCCTACCTTCCTTCCTCCCTCCCTTATTTATTTTTTCTCTTTACCTACCTTCCTTCCTTCCTCCCTCCCTTCCTTCTTTCTTTTATCTCTTTCCTTCCTATTTCCTTTCGTCCTTTTTCCCTCCCTCAGTCTCTCCCTTTTCCCTCCCTTCCTTCTTTCCATCTTTCCTCCCTTCCTTCCTCCTAGTCTTCATTCTGTCCTGTGTTTCTCTTTTCCCTCTTCCTCCCTTTCTCTCTCCCTCCCACATATAAAATGCTTTCATTATTTTCATTGGAGATGTTTGGTGTTGGAGTGAAATGAGTAAACTATAGATTATAAAGATCACTGTAGAATTGATTTAGGGGTAATAATAATAATAATAATAATAATAATAATAATAATAATAAAATAAATAATAATAATAATAATAATAATAATAATAATAATAATAATAATAATTATAATGATGTATTCAGTTAGCATTTTACAGAATTGGTACAACATGTGCTTCAAATATGACATGTACCAGCTTTGCATAATTACAACTAAGCCAGATAGCCCAATAAGGCCGTTATAGACGTATTTCCATTGGGGTCCTTGTGGGATTAACTTAGCTGGGGACAGGGGGAGGACAAAATATATTCATTAAGTGTCGTATCCTATCTATATTAATGAATAGCATTATACTTAAGGGGACATGGGCCGTTTTTCTGGTCCCCTTTCTTCCTCATGCTTAGCACCATTCGTTTTCAGATTTTATTAAGTTCGGCGCATTAGTTTGGCGATTTGAATACCTTTCGCCCCATTTCGTTGTCAATTTTAAGACCTTTCGTGCCATTTAGGTGTCGATTTTTTCCTGGCGAGCGAAAGCGAGCCTGTAATTTTAAGAGTAATCGGCCTTTGGCCGGGACATTTTTCTACCGAAAAATGCACAAATTTATCTTGAAGGGGGTCTAGGGGGTGTTTTTCTAAGCTTGAAGGAGGTCGAGCGAGGAAACTAAGAAATAAAGGAATAAATAAATTAATAGACCAAAAAAACGGCCCATCTCCCCTTAAGCCTTAGTTACATGAAGCACATCGTAAGAGCTCGGGAAGTTCTGTGACTAACTGTACAATGGTCAAGGGTAAACAATAACAGAAAGTGAGGCGCCTCCAGCCTATACCACTCCAACGGGAATGTTTATACATTTATATGATATGCATTTTTTTCCCAGTCTCTATTAAGGGGGGTCACCGGCTTTTTTGTATTTTTTCTCCTTTTCTATCTTTCCCTGGCTTGTATCCATTCGGCTCCATTCAGCCAACTGTTTTAATACGTTTATCCTCATCCAGGTGTCGATTTCTTCCTGGCGAGCGATAGCGAGCCAGCATTGTATGGAGTAATCCGGCTTCGCCGGAGAAATTTTTCTATCGAAAAATGTACAAATTTAGCTCGCTGTCAAAACAAAAATATATATATATGCTGGCTCGCTACCGCTCGCCAGCAAAATATTGACACCTGGATAGGGGTAAACGCCTTAAAACAAGGCTGAATGAGGCCGAATGGATACAAGCAAAAGAGAGAGGGAGAGAAAGAGAAAAAAAGCGAGGTGGGCTCCCTTAACTGCGAGGTTGATATGGTTGGATAATACTCTTGGTATACAGTATTGTCACTGTGGTCACAATACGATACAATAATAGATACTATTTCAGAGACCTTGCGCTCTATTCTGCAGATATTGTCTTGATGATAAAGAGATTGCAATGTGAAAAGTATCTTCTAATCTCTTCTTTAATTTCTCTTCTCAAAAATATAAGAACAAAAACACTTTTTAGATTTTCTTAAAGGTGGGGCTCATGGGTTGAGATAAACACGGAATGATAATCGCCAAGCTGTACATAATTATCTTGCAAAATGCAATGGCACTGAAATAATTATTAGCAATGGTATAAAGGATTTTGTGGATCGTCTATACCGGGGCTGTGACGTCACAAGAGTATAAGTCCACCATCCAGTCTAGGCTAAGGATACTGGTGTGACGTCACTATGACGTCACAGGCCCGGTATAGACCATCCGCAAAATCCTTTATACCATTGTTAATAATTATTTCAGTGCCATTGCATTTTGCAAGATAATTATGTACAGCTTGGCGATTATCATTCCGTGTTTATCTCAACCCATGAGCCCCCACCTTTAAGGACTTTTGTTTCGAGGAAACCAGATCTTATATACGAAAAAGGTTCAAACTTGTTGATTTCAATTGCTCTAAATAAAAACATGTCCATCTATCTACTCGCAACAGTTAAACAAGCAACAATCCCTAACACTCCAACAGATCAATAAACAAGCTTTCATACTTGTGTGTGCCTGGTGTTCTTCTGTTTAAGGATGTTTTAATGTGTGGGTAATTTGTCCCTAAAGTCGCAAAAATATGCGTTTTATCATTCTATTAAAAAACAAATATATAAATAATAATAATAATAATAATAATAATAATAATAATAATAATAATCATCATAATAATTATAGATCTAATATAAAAATTATAAATACAAACACACAATAAAAGAAAGAATAATTATATATACACACACACACACAGCTTAATTTATATAACGTTTTCTTAAATTTCAGGAGAGAGAGAGAGAGAGAGAGAGAGAGAGAGAGAGAGAGAGAGAGAGAGAGAGAGAGAGAGAGAGAGAGAGAGAGTAGCACAATTAAAGTACGCTGAGTTACAGGTGAGCATGTTGGAGACTGTGCATCCATTCCCTATTATTCAGTGTGTTTCTCGGATTTTCTCTCCATCTTTCTACCCTCTATTATATTTTTATACCAATGTTTTGGAGAAATTGAAATTGATATGTATATTTATCCAAATTAAATGTAATAATGTTATAATACATTGCAAAATATTTCAGGATTGTTGCTTGTTTAAGGGGGGTCACCGGCATTTTTTCATCTTTCTCTCCTTTTATCTCTTTTCCTGGTTTGTATCCATTCGGCCCCACAAGAGCAAGCTTTCCTAAAGTGGCACCTTATATTTTAACACTGAAACAATATCCAAATAACATTATATATAAATGTTAAATAAAATATATTGGTACTATTAAATATGTTTATCACAATGCATTCACAAATATGAATTTATATGTGAGCGTAAGGTTATGCGAGGGTAATCATGTGTAACCACCTCGTTGTTACTACTCTCCCCCCCCCCCCCCCTCCTCTCCTTGCTGGACTCACTATATAAAGGCTGGTGACTCCATCTGCACCATCACATCCACACAAACCACCACAATGATCGCTAAGGTCAGCACTAAAAAATCACAAAGTTTATGAGAGAGATATCAGGAGAAAACAAATCATGTAACTCATATTAATTATTATTCCTTACAATAATATATATATATATATATATATATATAACGAACGTGATAACTAATATTATTATTGAAGAATTTTATCGTGTAATATATAAATCGTGATATATTTTAAGGTGACGCTCACTATGAATATACTGTATTGTTTTTTCTCTTTATTATAATTATACTTTCTTCTTCAGAGTGTATTGGTGTTGAGTGTTGTGGCCGTCGCTGTGGCCTCCCTGCCTCCCTATGGTCAATCAGAACCCCAGGTGAATAGATCATTAGTATACTTACACAAATACACACACGCTATTACTTTGCATATTCATACACATCCCGCCACACACACATAAACACTCCCCACAAGCACACACACTACACGGATACACAGTGTTACCTTACATACTAAGAAACACATCCTACCACAAGCACACACACTACACGGATACACAGTGTTACCTTACATACTAAGCAACACATCCTACCACACATACACACATCCCACACAAACAAATTCAGGTGAATAATATATTACTGTACTGATACACACAGAGTCACTTCGCTCTATGTCCAACTACCTCACAGACAATTGTATTTATGCTAATATAGAGTAATAAAGCAGAGTAATGGCAGACAAAATATACAGACTTAACCTACCCACTAGTTTCTTCATTTCTGTCTTTTGCATTTCTCAATTTCATGTGTAAACAGCTTCAATACTATTAACTTCAATACTACTGTCACCGTTACGTATATTCTATTTGCAGTAGACAGAATAATCTAGCCAGCAAATAAACCTTAATTTATTTGAACATTTTGGTCACTTGTTTTGTAAAAATTTACCTTGACCAAAATGGTCATTAAATAGGGGGTTAAAACCTATCTCAGATTAGCTCAACACTCTGAATATATATATATACAGTATATAGGTATCCCGATTGAAACTTTTCATGGTCAAGTTACATAGCAACATTTTACCATTGACAGATTATGAGTCTTTGAAAAAAGGTCTATTAGATGATTTTCATAACCTTGCTAAAAAGATTGATATTAGAGATTATCGTTCTGATAATAACTCCCTCCCCCCCCCCCCCCCCCCCCTGTACTATAGGTTCCTGGCCAGTACCAGTAATAACCCCCCCCCCCTGTACTATAGGGTCCTGCCAGTACCTATGGAATCACGACAGTTCTTTTAATTCTAATGGTTTTAAAGCATTTTCAGTTGCATTTAATAAATCCCTTAAGCGTATTTGTGACGTACCTCCCTACGCCAGCAGCCATATCACGGCAGCTCGATGCAAACAATTGCTACTCAATCATCATACAGCATTAGCTGAAGCCCGATACTGCAAAAGAGTATATAGGTCTCAAAATCCTATAATTAGGCATAATATTCCTATTATTAAAGAAGGTTTCATGGTTCAAAATGTGGTAAATTTGTTTCGAAAAACTTATAATGTAGATGTACTAGGAGAAAATCTATATGTTTTGAGAGCCCGGATTGAGTGGGTACAAGGGCATGAGGACAGGCGAGGTCCATGTTTCTATTATGGGTTGTAGCTCTTGAAGGGCGTAACTATTATTTTTTAACAACGGTTATATGCAACAAATACGTTTTAGAAATTGCATTTTAATTGAATTCGATAATTTCATTATCGCATAACTTCCATCCTCATAATTGAGTTTTGAATGCATATATTTTTTATAATATTTTATTTGATGATTTTATCCTGACTATCAGAAGCTAATATTGTAAATAGTTTGTATATATGAAATAATTTTGAATGTTTAATACATTTTGATTTAACTTTACTATAATTTGTATTGGATTATGTAATGTGTGTGTTTTGTACTGTGTACTGTACATATGTATTGCGAAATAAAGGAATTGATTGATTGATTGAGTACCAGTACCAGTAATAACCCCCCCCCCCACCCTGTACTATAGGGTCCTGCCAGTACCAGTACCAGTAATAACCCCCCCTCCCCCCTGTACTATAGGGTCCTGCCCAGTACCAGTACCAGTACGCCGTAAAGGACGACTACTCCGGCAACGACTTTGGTCATAATGAAGGTCGTGACGGCTACGACACCCAGGGCTACTACTACGTAGCCCTCCCCGACGGTCGCCTCCAGAAGGTGACCTACACTGTTAACGGTGACTCCGGCTACCTGGCCCAGGTCGAGTACGACGGTGAGGCTCAGTACCCAGCGACAGCACCGGCAGGATACCACTAGTACCAGGACCAGTACTAGTACTAGGGTGAGGTTCGGTACTGAACCTACCAGTTAACCAGTACTAAATACCACTTGACCACTGTTATGACTCTCAGCACTCATACCTGCTGTTGTTCAAATTCCTACTCCGGTATTGTATAAATGTATTTATAATGGAATAAATGGCAGCGAAAAAAATACTAGTTTCTATTTTTTTTATCTCCATGATCATACATGAACAGGAACATTATCCCACCGTGTACTCAGCTTATAACAGGCAGAGGTTTCTGAATACTTACCTAGTGGCAATAGGATTACTATCTGAACTGAACGTTTAGCTATTGAACTAATTATAAGAATAAACTTCAGTCAAAGATTATTCTATACCTTCTTTGTTGTTTTATTCAGTAGACAGTTGATCGTGTAATTTGTCACATCCAGGTAGGTTTTTATGCAATTCACATCTATCTATCTATCTATCTATTGCCTGACGTCGTGATCCCCGAAGGGGTGGCCACGAACGAAACGCCCCCATGCATCTCTGTCCTGTCAGTCCACGCCCCTCCTCCCAACCAGCACCGCCTTCATCCATATACTTCTTCACTCCATCCTTCCATCTCTCTTTCGGATTACCTCTCCCTCTCTGTCCTTCCACCTCGCTTTCGTACACCCTCTTAGTTATTCTCTCACTTCCCATACATTCCATAATGGCCGAACCATCTCAAGGTGTTCCTTTTCACACTTTCCAGCACATCTACCTCCACACCACACCTCCTTCTTACTTCCTCATTCGTCTGTCTATCCATCCATGTAATTCTGCACGCACTTCTCAAGTAACTAATTTCCACCCCTCTCACTCTTGGTCTGAGTTTCCATGCTTCCATGCTTCGCTTCCGTAAGTCAGTGTCGGGATTACCACACTGTCATGCAAGGACTTCTTCACTTCCATACTAACCACCCTATTTCTTGTTACTGCTTTCAGCATTCCTACAACCCTCTTCTCCTGTTGCACCCTCTCCCGCACTTCTTCATCCATAGTCCCATCTTCACTCAGCACACTGCCCAGATACTTTAATGAGCTGACAATCTCCATAGCATGACCGTTCTACTTCACCTCACACTCTGTGGCTTCACTCCTTTCGAAGACCATAACCTTGCTCTTCCCCGCATTTACCTTCAGATTCCGCTTTTCGCACACTGTTCCGAACATATTTACGAGACCCTGCAACTCCCATTCATTATCTCTCATTAGGACTGCATCATCAGCAAACAGCAGTACAGGTAGCTTCCACTCGTTTCCCTCCCTCATCAGCGATACACCAACATCCACTGCTCTTCCTTGTATTTCTTTCAGGACTCCATCCATATATACAGTAAACAACCACAGGGACATCGTACACCCCTGTTTCAACCCAACATTCAGATCAAAGAACTCGCTCTGCTCATTCTCTACACATACTTCCACCTTTGCACCCTCATACATGCTCTTCACTGCTTTCAGCCACTTGCCATCTACTCCGTATATTCTAAGTACTTTCCACATACCTTCTCTATCCACTCTGTCATAGGCCTTCTCCAAGTCCATAAAGGCAACATACAGCTTTAGATACTTCTCCACAACACATTTCAGGGTAAAAATCTGATCTACACATCCTCTTCCCTTCCTAAAACCGCCCTGCTCGTCACCTATCCATGTCTCCGTTCTCTCACTCACTCTCTCAATCACTACCCGACTGTACACCTTCCCTACTACGCTTAGAAGACATATTCCTTGGTGGTTACCACACACTCCTATTTCCCCTTTACCCTTATATAGGGGGACTATTATGCCTGTCTTCCAGTCATCAGGTGCACTCCCATTCTACCATGCTAGTTTGCACATTTTCCATACCCATTCGATCACTATCTCACCACCATTCCTCAACATTTCCCCAAACACTCCTTCTATTCCTGGTGCTTTCCCCAACTTCACTCTTTTCATGGCTTCACACATTTCTGATCTCTTGATCCCCACCTCCTCCTCCACTACTTCTCTTCTTCTCCCGCCCATACCATATATATATATATATATATATATATATATATATATATATATATATACCGGTATGTATACAATATATATTATATATACCGGTATATATATATATACCGGTATATATAATATATATTGTATACATACCGGTATATATATATATATATATATATATATATATATATATATATATATATATATATATATATTTATATACTTTTCATAGTGCAGTGATCACTGAGGACCTGTGGAATGTATGTATGTACTTTTTATTGTACAGTCAAAATCAATTGTTCACTGCAAACTTTAAGATTGTGTCAATGATAACGAGTGAGAGGGACACTAATTCGACACTTCTCAGACAGTTTTTATAGTATTATTTATTTCATGTGGATGAGGGAGACAGAAGGCAAAACTGCCTGTGAAAAGTGCTTCCCACAGAGTTGAAAGAGTGACAGGGTCAAAATTAAGGAATGTTCGAGCTAAATTGTCTGTACACATGGAGTTTGAAGCAATTAAAGTCATAGGATGAGGGAAAGATGGATTCAGAGAGCATTCTGGAACTCAGCTGTTGAATAGCAGAAAGATTAGGAGTATCGTTTCACTCTTGGGTTGGAGAGTTGCACACAGAAGGGGTGGGATTGTGTTGAAAGATGGGTAGTACTCTATGTAGAGTAGGTGGAATACACTGTGAGAGCTCTGAGGAACACTGATTATTGTAATAGCGGTAGAATAGCAAGAGGGAGCAACATTGCAGCAAAGAGAGAGAGATTGCAGAGAATCATTGAGTGGACGTAAGTTAATGAGACGAAAGGCTTTTTTACTTTGTCTAGAAGTGGTGTGTGAGAGGATCCTCCCAGCACATGCGAACAATACTCAATACATGGACGCACTGTGCCCCTGTACAGAGCAAGAAGCTGTGCAGGGGTAAAGGCGATTGAGCACACCCAGTTTCTGGGAAGCCATTTTAGCAAGAGTGGTAATATGGTTTTTCCAAAAGAGATCAGGAGAAAAAGAGACACCAAGAATATTGAGACAAGATGAAGGGTTGATTTTTGTAATGTTGAAGTATAAGGGATAGTCCTGTGGGAGTTCTTGACGGGTAAATAAATGGAGAAATTGGGTTTTGGAAGCATTAAAAGCAACAAGATTATCTCTGCCACAATTGGAAATGGTTGTTAGATCAGAAGATAAGTGTTCTAAGGGTTCATCACATGAGTTTTTGAGGGATTGCTTGCTGAGGCGTTCTGGAAAACTAGTCGAATAGTGTAAAGTAGAGTCGTCAGCAAATGAATGGGTAGGACTAGAGGTACTGTTGAATAGATCAATTATGAATATTAGAAAGAGAACTGGAGATAGGACAGAATCCTGAGGAACACCGGAGTTCCACAGGTCCTCAGTGATCACTACACCATGAAAAGTATATATTTATATATATATATAGCATGTGAATTGCCTAGAAACACACCTGGATGTAACAAAGTGCACGATCAACTGTCTACTGAATAAAACAACAAAAAAGGTAATGAATAATCTTTAACTGAAGTTAATTCTTATAATTAGTTCAATAGCTAAACGTTCAGTTCAGATGTTCAGATGAAGTGTAATCCTATTGCCACTAGGTAAGTATTCATAAACCTCTGCCTGTTATAAGCTGAGTACACGGTGGGATAATGTTACTGTTCATGTATGATCATGGAGATAAAGAAAATAGAAACTAGTATTTTTTTCGCTGCCATTTATTCCATTATAAATACATTTATACAATACCGAAGAAGGAATTTGAATAACAGCAGGTATGAGTGCTGAGAGTCATAACAGTGGTCAAGTGGTATTTAGTACTGGTTGACTGGTAGGTTGAGTACTGAGCCTCAGCCTAGTACTAGTACTGGTCCTGGTACTAGTGGTATCCTGCCAGTGCTGCCTCGGGGTACTGAGCCACACCCTACTACTAGTACTGGTCCTGGTACTAGTGGTATCCTGCCGGTGCTGCCGCTGGGTACTGAGCCTCACCGTCGTACTCGACCTGGGCCAGGTAGCCGGAGTCACCGTTAACAGTGTAGGTCACCTTCTGGAGGCGACCGTCGGGGAGGGCTACGTAGTAGTAGCCCTGGGTGTCGTAGCCGTCACGACCTTCATTATGACCAAAGTCGTTGCCGGAGTAGTCGTCCTTTACGGCGTACTGGTGCTGGTACTGGGCAGGACCCTATAGTACAGGGGGGGGCGGGTGCGGGGGTTATTACTGGTACTGGGCAGGACTCTATAGTACAGGGGGGAGGGAAGGAGGGGGTTATCACTGGTACTGGGCAGGACCCTATAGTACAGAGGGGGGGGGGGGTTATTACTGGTACTGGGCAGGACTCTATAGTACAGAGGGGGGGGGGGGGGGTTTTATTACTGGTACTGGGCAGGACTCTATAGTACAGGGGGGGAGGGAAGGAGGGGGTTATTACTGGTACTGGGCAGGACCAATTAGTATAGGAATGAGAATGGTGGGGGGGGGGTATTCTCAGGGAATCAAATCCTCTGTTAGATAAAGATAACTAATATTCGTCTAAATAAATACACTATGGCAGACAATAGGACGCATCTTAAGTTTGTGTCAGTGATTGTCAAGTTATAATGGAAACCTTGACAATTGGATGCTCATGCAATAGATTAACTAGATATAGGAGTCATTCATTAGACTTGAGATCGAGTACATTTTCACTGATGGCAATTGGATGTTTCTATCTATCTATCTATTTCTTGCCAGGCGCCGTAAACCCCAAGAGGGGGTGGATGCGAATGAACCGCCCTCATATGCTTCCATATGCCAAGGCAACTCAATTGATTATCTAGCTTGTACCTGTTAAGGGGAAGGGTCGCTTAATCCCAACCGCCCATTGTAACTCTTGGTAAAACAAAGTACAATGATTTACTTGAGGGTCTGTGTGTGTGTGTGTGTGTGTGTGTGTGTGTGTGTGTGTGTGTGTGTGTGGTGGAATTTGTGTGAATGTGTAAAGTATTAGTTTGTGTGGTGGGATGTGTGTCTGAGTGTGTAAGGTAACACTGTGTCCATGTAGTGAGTGTGCTTGTGGTGAGTGTTAATGTGTGTGTGTGTGGCGGGATGTGTATGAATATGCAAATTAATAGCGTGTGTGTATGTGTGTAAGTATGGTAACAATATATTCACCTGAGGCTCTGAGGAACCATAGGGAGGCAGGGAGGCCACAGCGGCGGCCACAACACTCAACACCAGTAAGCTCTAAAGTACAAAAATTAGTTAGTGGATAAGAACAATCACGATATATATATATATATATATATATATATATATATATATATATATATATATATATATATATATATATATATATATATACCGGTATATAATGATAATCAAATATTGTTTAATAACTTAATCATACATTTAGTTATATTGCTTTTTTCCTATAATGTCCATTTACGATAACTATAAAACAGTTGGGTGTTGCTGACCTTAGCGATCATTGTGGTGGTTTGTGTGGATGTGATGGTGCAGATGGAGTCACAAGCTTTTATATAGTGAGTCCAGCAACAAGGAGGGGGGGGGGGGGGGGTTTGAGAGGAGGGGGAGGGGAGGGGGGAGCAAGGGTGTTAACATGGCGATCACACACCGTCACCCTCACTTGACCGCCTTATCAAACATGTTTACCCAAGGAAAATAAATTGAGAAAAGTGAATGGAAAGAATAAAACCCTTACACTGAAAGAGAGGGAAAGGAGAGGCAGCCTGAAATATTAATATGGCAATCTTCAGAGAGATGACAAAACAATAGAATAAATAAATGAATAAATATAAAATGAATATAAATATATATGAATATTTAGAAAGACTGGAACAAACTAATATTAAGCCCCATTATTTTTTATATTAAAAGATGTTTGCTCCATTAGTTTGGGGTTTATGAAACCTTTCGCTTCATTTCTTTGTCAATCTGGAGATATTTTGTGCCACTTTTTATGTCGATTTTTTCCTGGCAGGCGATAGCGAGGCTACAATTTAAGAGGATCCGGTCGATTCTTTTCTATCGAAAAATTTACAAATTGTTCTCGACGGGGGTATTGGGGAAATCTTTTAAGCTTGAATGATGAAATTACTCTCTCCAGACAGAAAAACAACTTATTACCTATATTATCACTTAGTAACCATGGAATGAAGTGAATAATGAACATTGGCTACTACAATGGTACAGTCAGAATCAAGAGTTAAAAACAAACTTGCTCATAAACTGTCTAAATATGAATGACTATCACTTTTCCATGACACCCCTAATGTGTTTTATAAAGCCCGTTATAACTACTACTTTTGGTTGCTGCCGTACAAATGTCACGTCGTTAAGGTGTTTTATTTGTTCTAGGTTCCCTTCGCCCTCATATTTAGCAAGATTACTTCGGCGATTTTATAACCTTCAGTTCCATGCCTTTGTCCATTTTAAGACCTTTCATGCCATATAGGTGTCGATTGTTTCCTGGCGAGCGATTTCGACACTGCAATTTAGGAGGGATCGGCCTTTGGCCGGTACATTTTTCTACCAACAAATGCACACGTTTTTCTCAAAAGCGGGGTCTTTAGGGTATATATTAAAGCTGGATGGAGGTTGAGGGAGGAAACTAAATATACTGATAATCAATATATATATACAGTATGTATATATATATATATATATATATATATATATATATATATATATATATATATATATATACTGTATATATATATATCGGGTGGATGAGACTCGTTAGCCTTGGTAGGCATCTAGGGGAGACAACCTTATACAAATCCGGGTGGAAGGGACTCATCAGCCTTGGTTGGCAACCTGTCTAGGGGAGTAAACCTGATACAAATCCGTACTGCTTACCTAAGGGTAAGGCAGGTTAGTGGATGGATTAGCCGAACACCACTGTAGAAAAATAGTGCTAACAAGATACACAGAGGGCCTCGGAGTCGGACGGATCCTAAATCGAGTGGTCAATCCTGTAAGTCCTTCACTAAACTGGCTCGGGTTGTCCCTCTCACAGGGAATAGGTCTGCTTGGGGGCATTCTATGTATGGCCACCCTCGTAAGGGGAGTAAGGCGTCCGGCAATAGATAGATAGATAGATAGATATATATATATAATATATATAACATAAAATTAATATAAAGAATCTAATATATCCACTGAGATTACATACGTTTACAAAGGCGGTCTACGAATAACAATAATATTGCCAACGAAGAAAATGCAAGTATTCTTCGGGGTAACTGCGGTAAATAAATCCGAGCGCGTTATATGGTTCAAGGTCGAGTAATGGTAAGGCATGTGGTAACCTGTGGTGCTTGGGGTTCGCAGCATCATCGGAGAAAGCAGGCAAATGTTGATCACTAATGTGCTAGACTACGTTTGTGGATTGTTGTTTAAACGCTTTGACGTTAGCCTGTACAAAGTCATATTTTCAGATTAATCGTTATTATTCTCTTCTCTCTCGCGCCCCCCCCCCCCCCTCCCCCACCCCTCTCTCTCTCTATATATATATATACTCTACGGGAATCACATAACGATGGAGGGTGTTAAGGCAACTCCAGTATAGGCAGTGTGATGAAATATTTAGGAAATATAGATTTTTTTTTTCCCGCTAAAGCCTTCCCTGGTAACCCCCTGAATACTTATACCAAGTCTCATCTCCATACTCTCAAGAGCTTTGGGGCTAGAGGACCACACACAGACTATAGGTAGCCCCAACGAACTTGACAATAATCTTGACTCCTTAGCTTCTCATAACTCAAAAGGGCCTAGAGCAAACTGGCTGTAAATATCCATACCTATTTCCTGGTGGGCTCTTCCCAACTGATAGAAAAGTCAGTCCGATTGCTTTCATTGATTTTGAGTTATAGGAAGTTAAGGGGTCAAGATTATTGTCAAGGTCGTTGGCGCTACCTATAACACATTACAGCGTACAACATCATATGCATAAGTGTATTTCCACAGATGTTAGTATTATTTGGTAACACATTGAGTACTTAGTCGTTGTCTTGTCGGGCCCTAAGACTGAAATGCTTTAAGGGGGGGTTACCGGCTTTTTTTTCTAGCTTTCTCTCCTTTTTTCTCTTTCCCTGGCTTGTATCCATTCGGCCCCATTTAGCCAACTGTTTTAAGACGTTTTCGCCATCCAGGTGTCGATTTCTTCCTGGCGAGCAATAGCGAGCTAGCATTGTATGGAGAAATCCGGCTTCGCCGGAGAAATTTTTCTATTGGAAAATGTACAAATTTAGCTTGCTGTCAAAACAAAAATATATATATGCTGGCTCGCTACCGCTCGCCAGAAATTTAAATTGATAAGATTTAGGCACAAAGGCCAAGCACTGGGACCTGTAGAGATCATTCAGCGCTACATCTAAATATTAAAATATCATCACAGGAATATCAAAATTTAAAGCACATTAGGATATCAAGTAGCGGTACATAAAACATATACACTATCAATAGAGGAATATCAAAACTAAAAATAACTGGAAAATTAAATATCATACAAAATACCGCTCGTCAGGAAAATATTGACACCTGGATGGGGGTAAACGTCTTAAAACAGTAGGCTAAATGGAGCTCTCTCAGTGTATTCCAACTCCTCTATGTAGGGTACGAAGTACCCGTCTTGCAACACAATCCCATCTCTTCTCTGTGCAACTCTCCGACCCAAGAGTGAAACAATACTCCCAATCGTTCTTCTATTCCTTGGGTAAATATGCTTGATGGGGCGGTTAAGGGGAGGGTTTTAGTTTGTTTTCTATTCCTCCAGCAAGCTTAAAACTTCACCCTCTTGACCCTCTTTCAAGATAAATGTGTACATTTTTCGGGAGAAAAATGTCCCGGCTGAAAGCCGGTTCCTCTTAAATTACAGGCTCGCTATCGCTCGCCAGGATAAAATCGACACCTAAATGGCACGAAAGGTCTTAAAATTTACAGAAATGGGTTGAAAGTTCTTAAAATCATCAAAATAATGGGGCAAACGTCTTAAAATTAGAAAAGCAATGGGGCTAAACCTGAGGGAGATAGGAGTCAAGAAAAAAATCCCTCAAGTGGAAATCTCCCCTTATGGGAAGGTGAGGGTGAATGATCCCCCCCCCCTTCCAATCCTCTCCACCCCCCTACCCCCCCCCCCCCTCCTTGTAGCTGGACTCGCTATATAAAGGCTGGTGACTCCATCTGCACCATCACATCCACACAAACCACCACAATGATCGCTAAGGTCAGCAACACCCAACTGTTTATAGTAATCATATATGGACATTATAGGAAAGAAATTTGAAAATACGCATGCAATATCACTATTAAGTAAAGCAATATAACTAAACTTATGATTAAGTTGTTAAACAACATTTGATGATATATTATATACTGTATATATATATATATATATATATATATATATATATATATATATATATATATATACATACAGTATACTGTATATATATATATACATACAGTATACTGTATATATATATATTATACATAAATATATAGTGATTGTTCTTATCCACTAACTAATTCTTGTACTTTAGAGCTTACTGGTGTTGAGTGTTGTGGCCGCCGCTGTGGCCTCCCTGCCTCCCTATGGTTCCTCAGAGCCTCAGGTGAATATATTATTACCTTATTTAAACACATACAAACACACTATTACTATGCATATTCGTATTATAGGGTCCTGCCCAGTACCAGTAATACCCCCCCCCCCCCCCCCTCTGTACTATAGGGTCCTGCCCAGTACCAGTACCAGTACGCCGTAAAGGACGACTACTCCGGCAACGACTTTGGTCATAATGAAGGTCGTGACGGCTACGACACCCAGGGCTACTACTACGTAGCCCTCCCCGACGGTCGCCTCCAGAAGGTGACCTACACTGTTAACGGTGACTCCGGCTACCTGGCCCAGGTCGAATACGACGGTGAGGCTCAGTACCCAGCGACAGCACCGGCAGGATACCACTAGTACCAGGACCAGTACTAGTAGTAGGGTGTGTCTCAGTACCCCGAGGCAGCACTGGCAGGATACCACTAGTACCAGGACCAGTACTAGTACTAGGCTGAGGCTCAGTGCTCAACCTACCAGTCAACCAGTACTAAATACCACTTGACCACTGTTATGACTCTCAACACTCATACCTGCTGTTATTCAAATTCCTTCTTCGGTATTGTATAAATGTATTTATAATGGAATAAATGGCAGCGACAAAAATACTAGTTTCTATTTTCTTTATCTCCATGATCATACATGAACAGTAACATTATCCCACCGTGTACTCAGGTTATAACAGGCAGAGGTTTATAAATACTTACCTAGTGGCAATAGGGTTACACTTCATCTGAACATCTGAACTGAACGTTTAGTTATTGAACTAAATATAAAAATATACTTCAGTTTAATATTATTCGATACCTTTTTTGTTGTTTTATTCAGTAGACAGTTGATCGTGCACTTTGTTACATCCAGGGGGGTTTCTATGCAATTCACGATATATATATATATATATATATATATATATATATATATATATATATATATATATATATATATATATACTTTTCATAGCGTAGTGATCACTGAGGACCTGTGGAATTGATGTATGTACTTTTTACTGTACAGTCAAAATCAATTGTTCACTGAAAACCTTTAATATTGTGTCAATGATATCGAGTGAGAGGGACTCTAATTCGACACTTCATCTCAGACAGTTTATATATTTTTATTGTTTGTATGTGGATGAGGGAGACAGAAGGCAAAACTGCCTGTGAAAAGAGCTTCCCCAGAGTTGAAAGAGTGACAGGGCTATAATCAAGGAACGTTCGAGCTAAATTGTCTGTACACACGGAGTTTGAAGCAATTTAAGTCATAAGATGATGGATGGATAGGAAAAGATGGATTCAAGGAGAACGTTCCAGAGCTCAGTTGTTGAATAGAAGAAAGATTGGGAGCATCATTTCACTCGTGGGTTGGAGAATTGCACAGAGAAGGGATGGGATTGTGTTGAAAGACGGGTACTACGTACCCTATGTAGAGTAGGTTGAATACACTGAGAGAGCTGAGGAACACTGATTATTGTAATAGCGGTAGAATAGCGAGAGGGATGCAACATTGCGGCGAAGAGAGAGAGAGATCCTCCCAGCACATGTGAACAATACCCAATACATGGATGCACTGTGCCCCTGTACAGAGAAAGAAGCTGTGCAGGGGTAAAGGCGGTTGAGCACACCCAGCTTCACGAAAGCCATTTTATCTAGAGTGGAAATATGGTCTTTCCAAGAGAGATCAAGAGAAAAAGAGACACTGAAAATACAGACAAGATGAAAGTTTGATTTTTGTAATGTTGAAGTATAAGGGATAGTCCTGTGGGAGTTCTTGGCGGGTAGATAAATGAGAAAATTGGGTTTTGGAAGCATTAAAAGCAACAAGATTTTCTCTGCTCCAATTGGAAATGGTTGTTAGATCAGAAGATAAGTGTTGTATGGCTTCATCATATGAGTTTTTGAGGGATTGCTTGCTGGGGGGGGGGGGGGGGGGCGTTCTGGAAAACTAGTTGAATAGTGTAAGGTATAGAGTCGTCAGCAAATTAATGGATAGGACTGAAGGTACAGTTGAGAATATCAATTATGAATATTAGAAAGAGAATTAGAGATAGGACAGAATCCTGAGGAACACCGGAGTTGATAGGATGAGGTGAGTGAACGATGGCCGTCCACAACCGCAGCTATGGAATGGCCAGAAAGGAAATGAGAAATATAGGCACAGCTGAAGGGACAGAAACCGAAGGAGGGTAGTTTAGAAATTAGAGACTTGTGCCAGACACTATCGAAGCCCTTTGATATGTCTAGCGCAATAGAAAAGGTCTCACCGAAGTCCCGAAAGGAGTATGACCAAAAGTTAGTAAGATATGAAAGAAGATCACCAGTAGAGCGACACCTAAAGGAAGCCATACTGGCGATAATTTCTTTATTTATTTCACTTCCAACACCAAACACCTCCCATTGGGAGTAGATTAGGAGAAGAGAAATGCTTAAGCAATTTTGAAGTAAGAATAGTATCAAAAGCTTTAGAGATACAAGACATGAGAGCAATTGGACGATAGTTGGAGGGTTGAGGGCAGTCACCCTTCTTTGGGACAGGTTGAATGAGAGCAAACTTCCAGCAAGAAAGGAAGACGTTAGAGGAGAGACAGAGACGGAAGAGTTTACCTAGGCAGGGAGTCAGCACGGAAGCACAGGTTTTTAATGCAACAGGAGGAATACCATCCAGACCGTACGCCTTCTTAAAATTAAGCCTAGAGAGGGTAGAAAGTATATCTTTATTAGACATTAGGATATTAGGCATAAGTAGGATAGAGGGGGGTGGAGAGGGAGGAATAGCCCTTGGAGCAAATAGTACCATCTCAGGCTGTTAAAACAATATGGATGGTCAAGAAATAGTGATAATACCTTAAGGGGGGGGGGGGGGGGTTTATGGACCCCCTTCTGCCTCATGCTTAGCCCCATTAGTTTTGACATTTTCAGACCGATAATTTTTGAGATTTTAAGACTTACCAAGTAGAACAGATCTTATATGTGAAAAGGTGTCCACAAATACTAGTGCTGAACCTTTTCAATTCTAATTTTCAGCCATGGTTGCGTGTTGTATTCATATTGAGGCTAAACATTTTGCTATACTCCACATTGTCAAACCCATTAAATATTTTAAAAACTTCAATGAGCTGACCTCGTAGTCTGCGTATCTCCAACGGGAAGAGACCAAGAGCTCTCAACCGGCCTAGTAGCTCACTCTTCTAAGCGATGGAAAAAGCTTTGTAGCCCTAGCTTGTACTCTTTCCAGTCGCTCTTTCCTGAGTGCTGGAGCCCAGAATTGAACAGCATATTCCAGGAGAGGCCGTACCAGTGTTGTAAAGTGTGAGGAATATTTCCTTATTTCTATACTAAAATTGCCTCTTAATATAGCTCAATAATTGCTGAGCTTTCTTCTCTACTTCAATGCACTGCTTGGAAAACTTTAGGTCACTGCTAATCAGAACACCCAAATCCTTTTCCGAGTCAGTCACTTCCAGAGCCATTCTCAAGAGAGAGAGAGAGAGAGAGAGAGAGAGAGAGAGAGAGAGAGAGAGAGAGAGAGAGAGAGAAGAAACTATTACGATTATAGATATATATAAATAACAAATATGGCTTTGTAATGGCTAATATCAAAGTGGTTAAACAACAAACCACAAACGTAATGTAGCACCAATGTGATCAACAATAAACTGCTTTCTCCAATGATGCCGCGAACCCCAAGCACCGCAGGTTACCACATTCCTTCCCATTAGTCGACCTTGAACCATATAATGCACTCGGATTTATTTTTCGCAGTTACCCCGAAGAATACTTTCATTTTCTTTGGATTGAAATTTGTATTTTTTTATTTTTGTTCTGCTTTTGCAAACACACGTAATCTCAATAAATACTTTACTTTCTTTGTATATTAATTTTATGTTAATTTCTATAACGGACTTGTAAACTATATATTTCTCTAAGTAATCGTTCATTGAAGTTATAGTGAAGATTTTCTGTTTAGCTTCCTCCCTAGACCTCCATCAAGCTTAAAGAAATACCCCCAAACCTCCCCCCATCGAGTTAAGTTTGTGCATTCTCGGTAAAAAAATGTGGTAGTAAAAAGGGTTGATTGAGATAGTTTGAAACCTTATAATTGGTACAGATCCTTCCTAAACTGAATAAAATCGAATAAAATAAACAGGATGTCCACGGTACAGAAGGGGTTAAGGGGGGGATGGCGTATTTATTTGCTCATTTATATATTGTTTGTATTATCATTTTAGTTTCTTCTCTAGACCTCTATCAAACTTAAAAATACCACTCCCCCCTCCCCCCCCAAGACCCTCCTTCAAGATACATTTGTACATGTTTCGATAGAAATATTTCCCGGGCGATTCCTCTTAAAATACAGGCTCGCTATCGCTCGCGAGAAGAAAATCGACACCTAATTAATATTGACAAAGAAATGGGTCGAAAGGACTTAAAATCGCCCAACTAATGGGCCGAACGTCTTAAAATCTGAAAACTAATGGGGCTAAGCATGAGGAATATGGGGGCCCAGAAAAACGACCCATCTCCCCTGGATAACTCACATTTGGGTACAGTCGGATTCAGTCATTCACCGACAACCTGAATGAAAAGCTCTATCTTGCCAAGCCTCATGAGTTAGTTCCAGTCTTTCTGAATATTCATCTTTTATTTTTGTTCTGAAGACTGATATTAACCCCTTCAGTACCGGATTTTTTTTTTTATTATATTCTGCCAACTAATAGACTATTTTATTCAGCTTAGGAAAGACGTGTCCCAATTCACCACTTGCGAGTTTCAGGCTATAAGGAAGTTGGTGCCGTAAACATCGATATTAAACGGAAATGCAATAATAATGTAGGTTTCTGATAGATAAAGAGTATGTTGAATTGGGATCTATGTATTTATAAATAAACTACAACGGTATTTTAGATGATAATTCTGCTAAATATCAATATCTACAGCTCCGAATTCCTTATAGAACGAAACTCGCAAGTCGGCAATTAGTGTGCTGCAGACTATCTCAATTAACCCTTTTCCCTACCACATATCCTTCCTAAACTGCATAACATTGTCTAAATATAGCTCGAATAAAATACAACAGACGTCGCTGGTACAGAAGGGGTTAATTCGTTTGCTTTAGATTGTACAATGTTTTCTCAAAGTTGTGAGCAACCTTAAACATTTGCTGTACTGTTTTCAGTCTTAATTATGCTACATCCTATGACTTAAATTGCTTCAAACTCGTGTGTCCATGCATTTTGGCTCGAATATTCCTTGATTTTGCAACTCTGGGGGAGGCACTTGTCACAGGCAGTTCTGCCTTTTGTCCCCTTTATTCACATAGAAAAATAAATAAATAAATAAATAAATAAACATGGATTTAGGATTTCAAGCGGCTTCTCCTTTCCCTCTCATTCAGTGTTAGGTGGAGTAATTCTTTCCATCCACTTTTCCCAATTGAATGTCCTTGGATAAAAATGCTTGATTGTGCGGTCAAATGAGGGTGAGAGTGTGTGATTGCCATGTTATCACCCCTCCTCCTCCACCCCCCCACTTCCCTCCCTCCACCCCTCCCCCCTCTTGCTGGACTCACTATATAAAGGCTGGTGACTCCATCTGCACCATCACATCCACACAAGCCACCACAATGATCGCTAAGGTCAGCAACACCCAACTGTTTTTGTAATCACATATGGACATTATAGGAAAGAAATGTGAAAATACGCATGCAATATCACTATTAAGTAAAGCAATATAACTAAACTTATTAGTATATAGGTTGTTAACAATATTTGGTTACCTATATTAATATGTTCGTATATATATATATATATATATATATATATATATATATATATATATATATATATCGTAATTGTTCTTTTCCAATAACTATTTTTTGTACTTCAGAGCTTACTGGTGTTGAGTGTTGTGGCCGCCGCTGTGGCCTCCCTGCCTCCCTATGGTTCCTCAGAGCCTCAGGTGAATATATTATTACCTTATTTACACATACACACGCTATTACCTTACACACATACACACGCTATTACCTTACACACATACACACGCTATTATCTTACACACATACACACGCTATTATCTTATTTACGCACATACACACACGCTATTATCTTATTTACACACAAAAGCACACACTATTATCTTATTTACACACATACACACACACTATTAACTTAATTACACACATCCCCACACACTATACACACCAATGGGCAGTTGGGTTCAAGTGACCTAATAAGTGATGTCCCGGCACCAAGTATGTTTCCATCAAAAATGGGTATCAGCAATATCTAAGCTTCATTTCATCATATCGATTGAAATATAAAAACAAAAATCCTACACTTACCCACCCTATTCAACATCTGACAGACAATAATACAGCACAGAGCAAGGCAAACATAATGACAACTGGGACATGACTTATTAGCGCGACTGTACAAGCTAGATAATCGAGTGAGTTGCCTTGGCATAAGGAAGCATATGAGAGCGATTCATTCGCGGCCACCCTCTCTCGGAGATTACAATGCCTGGCAATAGATAGATAGATAGAAACTTCCATTTGCCATCAGTGAAAATCTATTCGATCTCAAGTCTTACGAATGACCCATATATCTAGTTTATCTATTGCATGTAAATAATGCTTTGTCAGAGCAAAGCTTCCAATTGTCAAGGCTTCCAATATAACTTGACAATCACTGACACAAACTTGAGATGCGTCCTAGTCTGTCATAGTATATTTATTTAGACAAATATTACTTATCTTTATCTAACAGAGGATTAAATTCAATGAGAACAAATCCCCCCCCCCCCCCCACCCCCACAAACACCAATATCCCCCCTGTACAATAGGGTCCTGCCCAGTACCAGTTAATAACCCCCCCCCCCCCCTTGTACAATAGGGTCCTGCCCAGTACCAGTAATAACCCCCCCCCCCCCTTGTACAATAGGGTCCTGCCCAGTACCAGTAATAACCCCCCCCCACCCCCCACCCCGGTACAATAGGGTCCTGCCCAGTACTAGTAATAACCCCCCCCCACCCCCCACCCCGGTACAATAGGGTCCTGCCCAGTACTAGTCATAACCCCCCCCCCCCACCCTGTACAATAGGGTCCTGCCCAGTACCAGTAATAAACCCTCCCACCCCCCCTGTACTATAGGGTCCTGCCCAGTACCAGTAATAACCCCCCCCCCCCACCCTGTACTATAGGGTCCTGCCCAGTACCAGTAATAACCCCCCCCCCCCACCCTGTACTATAGGGTCCTGCCCAGTACCAGTAATAACCCCCCCCCCCCACCCTGTACTATAGGGTCCTGCCCAGTACCAGTAATAACCCCCGCCCCCCCCTGTACTATAGGGTCCTGCCCAGTACCAGTAATAACCCCCCCCCCCCACCCTGTACTATAGGGTCCTGCCCAGTACCAGTAATAACCCCTCCCCCCCCCTGTACTATAGGGTCCTGCCCAGTACCAGTAATAACCAACCCCCCCCCCCCCTCTGTACTTTAGGGTCCTGCCCAGTACCAGTAATAACCCCCCCCCCCCCGTACTATAGGGTCCTGCCCAGTACCAGTACCAGTACAACGTTAAGGACGACTACTCCGGCAACGACTTCGGGCAGACCGAGGATCGCAACGGCTACGACACCCAGGGCTCTTACTACGTGGCCCTTCCTGACGGTCGCCTCCAGAAGGTGACCTACTACACCAACGGTGACTCCGGCAACGTGGCCCAGGTCACATACGAGGGTGAGGCTCAGTACCCACAGGAAGCACCAGCAGGATACCACTAGTACCAACTCTACTAGTCTGTGCAACTCTCAAACCCTAGAATGAAACGTTGCTCTGTCTTTCCGAGGCTCAGTACCCAAAGACATCACCAGCAGGATATCACTAGTACCAGGACCAGTACTATGCGAATGTATTTATTATTGAATAAATGACAGTGTAACAATAGTATAATCATTTATTGGTGTCCTCCATAGAACCTTAGAAAAAACAAATAAGTTAACCCTTTGAAGAGTATGCATTTTGACAGTTTATTGTGGCTATCATTAGACGATTATATACAGCTTATTGTGGCTATCATTAGACGATTATATACAGCTTATTGTGGCTATCATTAGACGATTATATACAGCTTATTGTGGCTATCATTAGACGATTTACAGTTTGATTGTGGCTATCATTAGACGATTTACAGTTTGATTGTGGCTATCATTAGACGATTTACAGTTTGATTGTGGCTATCATTAGACGATTATATACAGTTTATTGTGGCTATCATTAGACGATTATATACAGCTTATTGTGGCTATCATTAGACGATTATATACAGTTTATTGTGGCTATCATTAGACGATTATATACAGCTTATTGTGGCTATCATT
>CM064504.1:8642723-8710608 GCA_032716605.1 Paralithodes platypus
AGCTCTATCTTGCCAAGCCTCATGAGTTAGATCCAGTCTTTCTGAATATTCATCTTTTATTTTTGTTCTGAAGACTGATATTAACCCCTTCAGTACCGGAAACATATTTTTTTTATTATATTCTGCTAACTAATAGACTATTTTATTCAGCTTAGGAAAGACGTGTACCAATTAAAGTGCTGCAAACTATCTCAATTAACCCTTTTCCCTACCACATATCCTTCCTAAACTGCATAACATTGTCTAAATATAGCTCGAATAAAATACAACAGACGTCGCTGGTACACAAGAGGTTAATTCGTTTGCTTTAGATTGTACAACGTTTTCTCAAAGTTGCGGGCAACCTTAAACATTTGGTGTACTGTTTTCACAGTCTTAATTGTGCTACATCCTATGACTTAAATTGCTTCAAACTCCGTGTGTCCAGGCATTTTGGCTCGAATATTCGTTGATTTTGGCCCTGTCACTCTTTCAACACTGGGGGAGGCACTCGTCACAGGCAGTTCTGCCTTTTGTCCCCATCATTCACATAGAAAAATAAATAAATAAATAAATAAACATGGATTTAGGTTTTCAAGCGGCTCTCCTTTCCATCTCATTCAGTGTTAGGTGGAGTAATTCTTTCCATCCACTTTTCCCAATTGAATGTCCTTGGATAAAAATGCTTGATTGTGCGGTCAAATGAGGGTGAGAGTGTGTGATTGCCATGTTATCACCCCTCCTCCTCCACCCCCCCCCCCCCCCTCCCCACTTCCCTCCCTCCACGCCCCACCTCCACCCCTCCCCCCTCTTGCTGGACTCACTATATAAAGGCTGGTGACTCCATCTGCACCATCACATCCACACAAGCCACCACAATGATCGCTAAGGTCAGCAACACCCAACTGTTTTTGTAATCATATATGGACATTATAGGAAAGAAATGTGAAAATACGCATGCAATATCACTATTAAGTAAAGCAATATAACTAAACTTATGAGTATATGGGTTGTTAAACAATATTTGGTTACCTATATTAATATGTTCGTATATATATATATATATATATATATATATATATATATATATATATATCGTAATTGTCCTTTTTCTAATAATTATTTTTTGTACTTTAGAGCTTACTGGTGTTGAGTGTTGTGGCCGCCGCTGTGGCCTCCCTGCCTCCCTATGGTTCCTCAGAGCCTCAGGTGAATATATTATTACCTTATTTACACACATACACACGCTATTACCTTACACACATACACATGCTATTACCTTACACACATACACACGCTATTATCTTACACACATACACACGCTATTATCTTATTTACGCACATACACACACGCTATTATCTTATTTACACACATAAGCACACACTATTATCTTATTTACACACATACACACACACTATTAACTTAATTACACACATCCCCACACACTATACACACCAATGGGCAGTTGGGTTCAAGTGACCTAATAAGTGATGTCCCGGCACCAAGTATGTTTCCATCAAAAATGGGTATCAGCAATATCTAAGCTTCATTTCATCATATCCAGTGAAATATAAAAACAAAAATCCTACACTTACCCACCCTATTCAACATCTGACAGACAATAATACAGCACAGAGCAAGCCAAACATAATGACAACCGGGACATGACTTATTAGCGCGACTGTGCAAGCTAGATAATCGAGTGAGTTGCCTTGGCATAAGGAAGCATATGAGAGCGATTCATTCGCGGCCACCCTCTCTCGGAGATTACAACGCCTGGCAATAGATAGATAGATAGAAACTTCCATTTGCCATCAGTGAAAATGTATTCGATCTCAAGTCTTACGAATGACCCATATATCTAGTTTATCTATTGCATGGTAATAATGCTTAGTCAGAGCAAAGCTTCCAATTGTCAAGGCTTCCAATATAACTTGACAATCACTGACACAAACTTGAGATGCGTCCTATTGTCTGTCATAGTATATTTATTTAGACAAATATTACTTATCTTTATCTAACAGAGGATTAAATTCAATGAGAACAAATCCCCCCCCCCCACCCCCACAAACACCAATATCCCCCCTGTACTATAGGGTCCTGCCCAGTACCAGTAAAACCCCCCCCCCCCCACCCTGTACTATAGGGTCCTGCCCAGTACCAGTAATAACCCCCCCCCCACCCTGTACTTTAGGGTCCTGCCCAGTACCAGTAATAACCCCCCCCCCCCCCTGTACTATAGGGTCCTGCCCAGTACCAGTAATAACCCCCCCCCCCACCCTGTACTATAGGGTCCTGCCCAGTACCAGTAATAACCCCCCCCCCACCCTGTACTTTAGGGTCCTACCCAGTACCAGTAATAAACCCCTCCCACCCCCTCTGTACTTTAGGGTCCTGCCCAGTACCAGTAATAAACCCCACCCCCCCTGTACTATAGGGTCCTGCCCAGTACCAGTACCAGTACAACGTTAAGGACGACTACTCCGGCAACGACTTCGGGCAGACCGAGGATCGCAACGGCTACGACACCCAGGGCTCTTACTACGTGGCCCTTCCTGACGGTCGCCTCCAGAAGGTGACCTACTACACCAACGGTGACTCCGGCAACGTGGCCCAGGTCACATACGAGGGTGAGGCTCAGTACCCACAGGAAGCACCAGCAGGATACCACTAGTACCAACTCTACTAGTCTGTGCAACTCTCAAACCCTAGAATGAAACGTTGCTCTGTCTTTCCGAGGCTCAGTACCCAAACACATCAAAAGCAGGATATCACTAGTACCAGGACCAGTACTATGCGAATGTATTTATTATTGAATAAATGACACTGTAACAATAGTATAATACTTTATTGGTGTCCTTCATAGAACCTTAGAAAAAACAAATAAGTTAACCCTTTGAAGAGTATGCATTTTGACAGTTTATTGTGGCTATCATTAGACGATTATATACAGTTTATTGTGGCTATCATTAGACGATTATATACAGTTTATTGTGGCTATCATTAGACGATTATATACAGTTTATTGTGGCTATCATTAGACGATTATATACAGTTTATTGTGGCTATCATTAGACGATTATATACAGTTTATTGTGGCTATCATTAGACGATTATATACAGCTTAGGGAAGGATCTGTGGGAAATATGCGGGTAAAGACTATCTCAATTAAGACTATCTCAATTAAGACTATCTCAATTAAGACTATCTCAATTAAGGGGAGTCACCTGCCTTTTTTATCTTTCTTTCCCTTTCTCTGGCTTGTATCCATTCGGCCCGATCCAGGTGTCGATTTTTTTCCTGGCGAGCAATAGCGAGCCAGCTTTGTATGGAGAGGTCCGGCTTCGCCGGAGAAATTTTTCTATTGAAAAATTTACAAATTTAGTTTGTTGTCAAAACAAAAATATATTTATGCTGGCTCGCTACCGCTCGCCAGAAAAATATTGACACCTGGATGGGGGTAAACGTCTTAAAACAGTAGACTGAATGGGGCCGAATGGATACAAGCCAAAGAGAGAGGGAGAGAAAGGGAAAAAAGCGAGGTGGGCCCCCTTAACCCTCAATTAGCCTAAGCTCAACAAAAAACTCCAAGACCCACATTTTTCGGTAGACAAATGTTGCCGCCCACGGCCAATTTCTCCTAAATTACAGGCTGGCTATCGCTCGCCAAGACAATATGACACCTATGTTTGTTTCCTTAGTGAATGAAGACAAAAGGCAAAGCTGCCTGTAACAAGTGTCACCCCCAAGGTTGAAAGAGTGACCAGAGCTAAATTCAATATGTCTGGACACACGGAGATCGAAGCAGTTAAGTTACAGGATGAGGGAAAAGAAGATTGGGAGAGAGAGTTCCAAAGCTTGCTTGCTGAGTAGAAGAAAGACTGTGAACATTGGGTAAGCCTTGGGTTAGAGAGTTGGACAGAATAGGGGTGGGAGTGCGTTGAGGGACAAAAGGTTTTAAAATCGCTAAACTAATGGGGTGAAAGTCTTAAAACCTCAAAACTAATAGGGTATAAATTGAGGGAGATGGTGGTGCAGAAAAAACACCCCATAAATCTTTTGGGAACTCATGGGGATGCGAACCCTGAGCACACAGGTCCGCGTGTTGCCTCTCAGCCTCGCAGGTTCCAAACTGATGCCTTATATAAATACAAACCAAATTACTATACAAGCAAAATACAAACATCCATTAGGTTATCTGGGTCTGTTAAATGTAGTATATATATATATATATATATATATATATATATATATATATATATATATACGCAAAAAGCATACTAGTACACAATGGATTACATGAACCTTGAAATGAGTTTTAGAATAAATATTTATATTGACATGCAAAGACATTTTAAGTATTCGATGGGGTTACATAGCAAATACAATTTACAAAGAAAACGCAAGTATCAATAGGTGTATATAATTTATAAAGAACCTATATTATACGTTAAGGTTACGAATTAGGTATATTGATAAAATGCATAACAAGTACATACAAGTAGCAATTAAGATTATGCAATTTACAAATGCGGTACAGAAATAATTAAAATTACGTCGCTATTCAAAGAAAATGCACGCGTTTATAGGGGTAACTTCGTTAAAGAAAATAACAAACACATTATATGATATACAAAGAAAACGGAAGTATCCAGTGAAACTACGTATCTTACAAATGCGGTATATATATATATATATAGTCAGTCAATTCTTTATTTCATAAAAAAGCTATACATAGTAACTTTTTACATATTTGCAGATACAATTAAAATTAAAGGTAAACATTAACGCATTGTTGGTTCATGATTTTGAACGTACAACATTCTTGCCTTCACTGCTTCAATGTCATTGTCTTTTAAACAATTGATACTGTATGCTGCATTTAAAATAGTTTTTACTTCATTAGTTAAATACAAGCTATTAGCTACATCCACTAAACTGTTTTCAAGAAGTTTACACGGATGGGCAATCATTCTATTTGCAAATCTTATTTGATTCCAGTTCATCCAATGGTTAAAAGTCATTAGGCCAGCAAGTTGACAATTAGCTTTATGGTTACTTTCCCAGTATTTTAGTCCTAACATTTTCTTGATTGCCTTATGATAACCAATAGCAAATTGCTTAAAGGGAACATTACACTTTCTATTACAGTACCATAGTTCTGTTCCATACAGGCTTAAGCAGTACCGGTAGCTGGTAAACAGTTTAATAAACACATCAAAACTGACTCTTGAAAATTTTCGCAAAATGCACTTAAACTCGTTATAAAATGTATTTCTACATCTAATAAAGTCCCGATCATTATTCAGATTACAATCTAAGACATATCCAAGATACTTATGTTCATTAAAATTGCTAAGCTTCTCGCCATTTAATATCATAGTGGGGCCTAATAATATAGAGTTATCAGTTCTGAATAACATACACACTGACTTAGTAATATTATTATCAGTATCTATATAATTAGCTTCTTTTTCTAATATATTCAACACAAATTGCAATCCTGATGACGAGGGAGCCAGTAGAACCAGGTCATCTGCGTAACCAAATACATTACTCATTTTATTACCAAGGCTGCAACCAACTTTACTTTTTGCTAAATTTGCTATTAAATCATCAATGTATACATTAAATAGACTAGTTGATAGTATTCCACCTTGCTATTCATGATCTTCCATGGTTCTGAAACAGCATCCTTATGCTTCGTTCTTACTATTTGATTTCTATACAAATAAAATATAACATTTACATAAAAATTAGGATAGATAGATAGATAGATAGTCAGTCAGTCATATTTGTATTTCACAAAAAGATACAAGGTATGCTTTTTACATATTTGTTAAAAAAAATATTAATAATACATACACATATACATTATATACATTCGCACACATTTTATCAATAACATGAGAGAGAGAGAGAGAGAGAGAGAGAGAGAGAGAGAGAGTGTGTGTGTGTGTGTGCGAGCATTCAATGTGGTTACGTGAGTTTACGGTAAAAACAAAAGAGAGAAATAGACAAAAATAGACATAATAACGACCTAACATAGAAAACGCAGAAATCCATATTGGGGTGACGTGACCAAACAATATACATTATCACAAAACCGCTTTTTCTCACATCATTCATCGTCAACACTGGTCTGGCAGCTTATGAGGTAATGCTATTACAATTATTCCATCCCCTTAATTAACCCTCTCAAGATACGATGAAGCAGTTTTGTTTTGTTTTCTGGCTATTGTTAGACAATGTTATTCAGATTATGAAGGTATGTGGGAGTCGGAAGGATACTTGAGATAGCATTTACCCTTGTAGTTCCCATAGATCCTTAATAAGCTTTTTTAATATTGTTTAATGATAGCCAGAATAAACTGCAAAAACA
Source organism: Paralithodes platypus (assembly GCA_032716605.1). NCBI lineage: Eukaryota > Metazoa > Arthropoda > Malacostraca > Decapoda > Lithodidae > Paralithodes > Paralithodes platypus. The sequence goes on from CM064504.1 coordinate 8,649,087, forward strand.
CAGCATAATTCTTAAGATGTTAATCAATCATCAGCCTAGTTTCCCATACCAGTGCAAATAATCCCATCGTATAAATAAATTTCGACACCAGATGTCTCACTTTTTGGGGCATCCATTTTTAGTTGTTATTTTTGTGGAACTTCCGGCAACTAATAACACACACAACAAAGCCACTCCACAGCTTCCTCTATCTCCATCATCCTTTTCCCCCTCTCAATACTCTTCGGACAGTAGATACGAGGTGCCGTTGTAAAGGCTTATCCCTCAATACCGAAAAAATGTACACATATATCTTGAAGGGCGGTTTAGGGGGTATTTTTGTTAAAGCTTGATGGAGGTCTAGCGAGGAAACTAAAACAGTGAATTAATATATAAATTAATAGACCAAAAAAAATAGCCACTATCCCGTTAAGGCCACGATTTATGCTCGAAAGTGTATGTGTTGCAATTGTGTGTACTTACAAACGCAGTAAAGAAATAACCATAATATTTACATACACAGAAAATGGAAGTATTGACTGCGGTTAAAAAAAAATGGGGTGACTGCGGTAACAAAAAATGGGGTGACTGCGGTAAAGAAAATGGGGTGACTGGAATAAATATAATGGGGTAACTGGAGTAAATATAATGGGGTGACTGGAGTAAATATAATGGGGTGAAATGGAAGTATTCGTTCAGGTGACTGCAGTAAAGAAAATGTAAGTATTCATTGAGGTGAATACAATAAAGATAATGGAAGTATTCATTGGGATGAACATGTTAAACAAATGGAAGTATTCGTTGAGGTGACTGCAGTAATAAGGAAATGGGGTGACTGAAGTATAGAAAATGCATGTATTCGTTGGGGTGACTGCGGTAAAGATAATGGAATTATTCGTTGGGGTGACTGCGGTAAAGATAATGGAATTATTCATTGGGGTGACTGCGGTAAAGATAATGGAAGTATTCGTTAGAGTGACTGCGGTAAAGATAATGGAAGTATACGTTGGAGTGACTGCGGCAAAGATAATGGAAGTATTCCTTAGGGTGACTGCAATAAAGATAATGGAAGTATTCATTAGGGTGACTGCAGTAAAGAAAATGGAAGTATTCATTGGGGTGACTGCGGTAAAGAAAATGGGGTGACTGCTGTAAAGAAAATGGGATGACTGCAGTAAAGAAAATGGGGTGACTGTGGTAAAGAAAATGGGGTGAAATGGAAGTATTCCATTCCTCAATGAATGGAAGTATTCATTGGGGTGAACACAGTAAATAAGATGGAAGTACTCATTGGGATGAACATGTTAAACAAATAGAAGTATTCGTTAAGGAGACATGGGGTGACTGCGGTAAAGAGAAAGGGGTAACTGCAGTCAAGAAAATAGAAGTATTCTTTAGGTATGACTGCGGTAAATATATCAGAGTATGTTATGATATGGGTCAAGGTCAACTAAAGAGAAGGAAAGTTACCATGCTTGGGTGGATAAAGTGACAGGCGCAGGCTTGTTCACTTAGCTGCTAATCACGTCTTTTGTTAATGTTATGCTACACCTTAAATGCTATGTTACAGTTTTCTGAAGTATTATAGTATATATTTTTAGTGACCTGCTTTCTTCATCTCTCTCGATAATATTATATCACATGTTTTTGTGAGATATACTTTAAAAAAAAAATATATATATATATATTATATATATTTATTTATATATAATTATATATATATATATATATATATATATATATATATATATATATATATATATATATATATATACTGTATATAAAAAGAGAGAGAGAGAGAGAGAAAAATTACCTCCAGTAACAACTGCTGTAAAATTATGCCATGTTTCATACATTCTGGTTAACATTGAAAGTTTCTAATACACTTAAGGGGACATGGGTCGTTTTCTTGACCACTTTCTCCCTCGTGTTTAATCCCATTAGTTTTGATATTTAACGAAGTTTGGCCCATTAGTTTGGCGATTTTAACACCTTTCGCTCCATTTCGTTGTCAATTTTAAGACCTTTCGTGGCATTTAAGTGTTGACTTATTCTTGACGAGCGAAAGCGAGCCTGTAATTTTAAGAGAAACCCACCGAAAAATTTACAAATTTATCTGGAGTAGGGGGGAGGGAGGGGGGGGGGGGTCTAGGATGTTTTTTTTTTTTATGCTCGATGAAGGTCTAAGGAGGAAACTAAAAGAAGATAATATATATATATAAAAACAAAAAAAAACATAAATGAGCAAATAAATACGCCCATCCCCCCTTAACCCCTCTTGTAACAGTGGTGTTTTCTTAATTTCATTCTAGCTATATTTAGAAGATTATGTGAAGCTTAAGAAGGATCTGTGTTAGTAAAAAGGGTTAAAGAAGATAGTTCCGGGCATGGCATGAAGGTAATTTTTCAACTAAATCAAATCGTTTAATAGTATAGGTGGCGCCAACGAACTTGACAAAAATCTTGGCCCCTTAATTTCTCATAACTCAAAAAGGGCCTAGAGCAAACTGGCTGTAAATATCCACACCTATTTCCTAATGAAAGCATATGGTCCTCCCGGGATTCGAACTCGGGACACCACACCCAGAACATAAGCATCTAAAACCATTACACCACCAACACATTTAAAGGATTAGTACACGATCACGAATTTTGGATATCAATCTAATCATGCACTCAGACCCAACTACATTATGGAAAGCGTAATGTTTTAGTGAGAGGAAAGAACATTGAATGGGGCCAAGATCATATGATCATATATATGTTATTTATTGGAAGACATATGTTATATCCCAAAAAATCAATCCAAATAGTTATAATTGCAAAACGAAAGCCATAGGGGATCCATGGATAAATATGAGTGGGCAGGAGATTATGCTATCCGAGTGTACCTTGAATTTGGCTCTCTATCACTCTTTCACCTTTGGAGGAGACACTTGTTACAGGCAGCTTTGCCTTTTGTATCTTTCATAAAGATAGACAAACATGATCGGGATGGAACAGGGAGAGAAAAAGAAATGACTTTATGCAAAATATTTATTAAATAAATAAATACTGATCGGAGGGATGACAGGAAAATATGCTTCCATATCCATGGCTACTGATATTCTGCAGGCTGGTAGGTAGGCGCAGGCTCAGACCTATAGATTGGTTCAGAATCGTAGACTGGGGCAGGCGCAGCAGGCTGATAGGTTGGGGCAGGCTGGTAGGCTGGTGCAGGAGTAGGCTGGTAGGCTGAAGAAGGAGCAGGCTGATAGGCAGGTGCCGGCTTGTATGCTGGGGCAGGCTTGTAGGCTGGTGCAGGCTTATAGGCTGGTGCAGGCTTGTAGGCTGGGGCAGGCTGGTAGGACTGATCCTCGGGGTACTGAGCCTCACCCTCGTAGGTAACCTGGGCCAGGTAGCCGGAGTCACCATTAACAGTGTAGGTGACCTGTTGGGTACGACCGTCAGGAAGGGCCACGTAGTAGGAGCCCTGGGTGTCGTAGCCGTTGCGGGATTCCTGGTGGTTGAAGTCGTTGCCGGAGTAGTCGTCCCTCACAGCGTACTGGGTGTCGTACACGGGGGCGACCTGGGGGGGGGGGGGGGGTAAGGCGGTGTCACACAAGCAGTTTTCCGTCAATTTTCGATGACAATGTTGTTTTCATACTATTACCCTACTTGATATTTTCGCATTGGATTTGACAACCAGACTTACCTTATGTGATTTTATGAGATGGAAATAATATACAACTTTAATGCAGAAGATGCCAAACCACAATTGCCTGAGGAAAAAAAATGGAAAAGCGTTCGTGTGACATCGCCATAAGAGGTCAGGAAACTATTTGGAAGTAGTCGTGAAAGGAAGCAGTAACCCTTACATGCAAATACATTAGACTTTCACCTACTGAATAGATTTTTTGTTTTTTTACCATATGCACACAATTGAAAACTGAACATCTGTTTTTGCCATATGCACAACATTGAAAACGGAACAGATTTGTTTTTACCATATGCACAACATTGAAAACTGAACAGATGTTTTTGCAATATGCACAACATTGAAAACTGAATAGATAATTTTTGTATTTATTCACAATATTGAACATTACGTTGCATTGGGTATATATAATTCTTGAGACATAAATGAACAAAAATAAAAACACACACATGGTTGAAGAATGGATTAAGTGAGAAATAACAAACTTGTTGAACAAAATAATAATAATAATAAAAATAATAATAATAATAATAATGGTTCTTACATCCGGGTACTGAGGAGCGTGGGCGGAGTAGGAGGGTACTTCGGGGCGGGCGAGTACCACACCCACGAGCGCGGTCATAAGGGCGGCCTGGAGGGAGGGAGGACATTAAGGGGGGGGGGGGGGGAAGAGTTTATTTACTTGGTTTATTTATTTAGATCAATGAGGATTCACCTTTTCTATCCTTGTATAAGATGGGCAGATTATCGCCAATATACAGCACATGTTGGTAGATTATTTCATATATTCACTATTATATTTTTGTTTAATCCCTAGACCTCGATCAAACTTTAAAAAACATACATTAGATCCCCCTTCTAGATTAATTTGTGCATTTTTCTGTAGAAAAATTTCCCGGCCGAAGGCCGATTCTTCCAAAATTACAGGCTCACTATCGTTCGTCAGGAAAAAAATCGATACCTAAATAGCACAAAGAAATGGGGCGAAAGGTCATAAAATCGATAAACTAATGGGGTAAACATTTTTAAATCTGAAAGCTAATGGGGCTAATAAGCATGAGGGAGAAGGGGTCTAGAAAAACAACCCATCTTCCCTTAACAATAGTAGATTAGGATCGGGTATTTAGGTGAGTATTCTGGGGAGAGGAATAGGCATAATCTTATACCGTTCCAAATGATTAGGCAAATAGTCTTCAACAACATAACATCTATAATTCACAAACGACTAGAGTAATCGAGCTAATATTTCTACCACTTGGGAAACATCAGCCGGGTAATAGGTGTGGAAATGTACAGCCCATTTACTCTAGCCTTTTTTGAGTTACAGAGATTATAAGGTTTCACGATCTCTGTTATAGGTAGAGTGTCATACGAGAGACTACACCTACAGTATAAGTCTTACATTTAACCCTTTAAAGATCCGATTACGCATTTCTTTTCTGTTTTCTGGCAATTAGCAGACGATTATATTCATACTAGGAAGGGCATATGGCAGTCAGAGGGTTAATTGAGAGTCTTTACCCTTATAATTCCCACAGATCCGTCCTAAATTGCATAAAATCGTCTAATGATAGCCGGCCCCTCACCGCCTGCAGCCGGCCCCTCACCGCCTGAGATCCGCCTCTGAGAGGGCAGCGGGGTATGAATCATCAGTCCATGGGCTTGCACCCCTGGGCCAATGCACCCACCGTCCGCAACCCCCCTTGCAGTGCCACCCAATCGGGCGATCTCACCAGCACCAAGAAGGAAAAGTAGTACAGGAAAAGAGACAGACAGAAACGGCTAAGGTAGGGTAGAGGATGCCAAACCTCACTCTGGATAGGACCAGCCTTCACTCGAGTGGGGAAGGAGTTCTCAAGAATTGTTGTAGTATATTTACTAAAATTATGCAAAATATAATGACCATCAAAGAGGGCAGCGCAAATGGGCAATACATGTCCTCACCAATTTCCTGGTGGACTCTTCCCGAGTGGTAAAGATGAGAGGTAGATTGGTCTAGTCCTTTCAGAGGTATAAGGGGTTAGTACTTAAGATATCTGGCCTACTTATAGTGAATATGTAATATTGCGTTAGGTGATATGTCGATTAATTACATTAATCTATAATATTTCGCATGAAACGTAAATATGATATAATTTACTAATAATGTTCAATGTAAATCATAATCTAATACTATATATCACGTTTTAAGTGAACTAAAACCATACAAAGTCCTTAAATTCCAAGAAGTGTTCACCTTGAAAGACATGACTGGTCGGTGAAGAGGGAGCGACTGATGACTTGACGTTAGTTCCCCGGCCTTATATACCTGGTGCCCCCCCCCCCCCCCCCCCGTGATGCGGCCGATGCAGGAACTTGAGTAAACAGAGAGCTATGGACGCCCTTCATGTGTGGCTGTCAGAACCACTTTTCAACCTTTTCCATACAAGGACGTGCTTTCTATTTCACAGGCATTATTTCTTCTTGGATATCGGGAACAAATCTGAAGTCGCAACTGCAGTACCGGTAACGCCTTCAACACGATGCTCTAATTTGTAATGTTTTTCTGTCTAACATTAAACTATCTTATTGAGATTTGGAAATATATGTTGCAGCGAAAGGGGTAAAGACTATCTAAATTAAGCTGGCTTCTCCAGATCTGTCATAAACTGAATCCAATTATTTACTGGTAGCCAGATCTCTCTATTAATGGCAAAGTCACCCCCCCCCCTCTCTAAAAAACTAAAAAATAAACCAAATATAAAAACAAAATACAAATAAAAATATAAATAAATGTCCGCAGATAAAAACTTCATAAGCGACGGGCGATGGTATCCAGGTTATTTTCATCAGCCAATATTTAAAGGTAGCCTATACAAAAAGTACGAAAAAAGTATATACAGTTATTGAGTAGATTGATGGCCGTTTACCCTTTCTATCCTTGTATAAGATGGATTTATTACCGTCAATATACATTTAAATGGGCACAGTTTCCTCCACAAGTTCCGTTCTTCTACGAGATATTAATTATGGAATGGCCGTTTACCCTTTCTATCCTTGTATAAGATGGATTTATTACCGTCAATATACATTTAAATGGGCACAGTTTCCTCCACAAGTTCCGTTCTTCTACGAGATATTAATTATGGAAGTTAAAAAGTACACACAATAATATATTTGCATAAGGTGATTTATACTGCATAGTAATGAACTTGTGTGGGGTACTGTACATTCTTATAGACACTTCAATTGCCCTTTTCATGCCCATTATTTTTATCAGTGTTGGATAACCCCTTTAATACGATGATGTCATTTACAACATTCTGGCAAACACTACATGATTTTATTCTACCACAGATCCTTCCTAAGCTGAATAAAGTAGCTTATGGTCGGCTTTATTTTAGCTGACGGTAAATTGAATCCCTCAGCAATGGATTTATCGATATTTAATGTCACAATAAGAAACTACTATATTTCTATCATATTAAGGGGATAGTGCTTGGTTTTTGGTCTATATACTGTATATATATATATTTATTAGTTTATTCTTGAGTTTCCTCACTAGACCTTACAACTTAGAAAAACACCCCCTAGACCCCTTTTCAAGATTAATTTGAACATTTCTCGGTTCCTTCTAAAATTAGAGGCTCACTTTCGCTCGCCAGGAAACAATCGACACCTAAAGGGCACGAATGGTCTTAATATTGACAACAAAATGAGTCTAAAGGTCTCAAAATCGCCAAACTAATGGAACGAACGTCTAAAACCCTCAAAACTAATATGATAAACATGAGGGAGAAGGGGGTCCAGAAAAAGTGAGCACTACCCCCTTAAGGCCAAGTTCTAATAAATAACACCATATTTCAATACACAAAATCTTCAAAACAACCATGAAATCTAGATGGGAACCTTGCACTTTACCGCCAGCTGGTAATAAACCGAGTATAGTCGACATAAGACCTGAACTCAGCCTATCTCTATTTCCTAATGTGTTGCTATAGTCTATTTAGTGCAAGTAGGCGAAAAATGATGACCTCTAACCTCTGTAACTCAAAAAGGGCTAGAGCAAATTGGCTGTACATTTCCACATCTATTCCTTGACTGACTCTTCTTATTTGGTAGAAATATTAGCTCGATCACTCTATTCGTTTTTGAGTTACAGAGGATAGAGGTCATGATTTATTGCCTACTTACAGCGAATAGACTATAACCCATATTGTATGCAAATTATGTAGACATTCCCAGCGCTTTGGCTCACAAAACCATCCGTTGACATTGGAATTGTTTCATCACTGTTTTGAAGTAGGCATAGTTGAATTTTAATTTATTCATTAGAGTAAGTCACAACATTGTAAATTTTAGCTTCTTGTAATTCAGGGAGGGCTCGAGCAAACGGGCTGTAAATATTCGCACCTATTTACTGTTGTACTCTTCCCAAATGGTAAAAATATATGATTGATTGTTCTAACATTCTTGAGTTGGCGGTTGGGATTTCTAGACCGAGTACAGAGGCGTCATTTTAACATGATTATGGCTACGATTATATTCAGTTCAGAAAGAGCCTCCAGTAATTAATAGGCTTCAGGCAACCTCACTTAACCCTTTTTACTACCACAGATCCTTCTGAAATTGTATGAAATCGTCTAAATATAGCTAGAATAAAATTAAATAGACGTCGCCGGTACAGAAGGGGTTAACCCTTGTTCCAAGTAATCGTGGGGGGTCACGTAATCTTGATGCAGCTCAAGAAGGATTTGTGGTAGTAAAAAGGGTTAAGTAAGATAGTTCGAAGCCTATTAATTGCTGGAGGCCCTTTTTAAACTGAATAAAATTATCAAATAGTAGCCAGAATAAAGTTAAAAAGACGTCTCCGGTACAGAAGGGGTTAATCTGGCAAGACTCTATTGACAAGATTGTTGGAGAACAGCTATAGTCTATTCACTGTAAGTAGGCGAGAAATCATGACCTCTAACCTCTGTAACTCAAAAACGACTAGAGTAATCGAGTTAATATTTCTACCATTTGGGAAGAGTCACAAAAACGACTAGAGCAATCGAGCTAATACTTCTACCATTTGGGATGAGTCGGCCAAGGAATAGATGTGGACACTTACAGCCAATTTGTTCTAGCCCATTTTGAGTTACAGAGGATAGAGGTCACAATTGTTCGCCTACTTACAGCGAATAGACTATACTGCACATTCTGCCCCTTAGGCTCTCAGGAGGAACAAACTGAGAGCAACGTGTATAAGAGAGTTATCCAAGACCTATGACCCATCTACAGAGCTCCTGCTAAAGGGATAAGTTCCTCATATATATACTGTATATATATCACTGTATATATCACAGGTTATCTAATATACATACACATGCATTGACATCCTTTAAGGGGGTAGTGCTTGGTTTTTGGTCTATATATTAATTTATTAATATATTTTTGAGTTTCCTCGCTAGACCTCCATCAAGCTTAGACAGACACCCAGGCCCTGTTTCTAGATAAATGTGTACATTTTTCGGTAGAAATATTGCCCGGCCAAAGGCCGATTCCTTCTAAAATTAGAGGCTCGCTATCACTCGCCAGGAAAAAATTGACACCTAAAGGGCACAAATTAAGGTTTTGATATAAATACAAAAATAGGCGAAAGGTCTCAAATTCGCCAAACTAACGGAACGAACGTCTTAAAACCTTAAAACTAATATGCTAAACATGAGGGAAAAGGGGGTCCAGAAAAGCGAGCAATACCCCCTTAACCCCTTCTGTACCGACAACGTATTTCTAAGTGTATTCTAGCTATATTTCGACGGTTGTGTGATATGGTGTTAAGAAGGATATGTGCTAGTAAAAATGGCTATCGCTCGCCAGGAAAAAATCGACACCTAAATGGCACGAAGGGTATTATTATTGACAAATAAATGGGGTGTAAAGTCTTAAAATCGCACAAACTAATGGGCCGAACGTCTTGCTTAAAGCCTACAAAACAATGGGACTAAACATGAGGAAGAAGGGGGGGCCAGAAACACTGTCGCATCCCCTCTTTAAATCAGCTTAGGAAGGACCACTAGCAATTAATAGGCTACCAACGATCTCGGTTAACCCTCTTGTAACTACCACAGATCCTTCCTAAACTACATGAAATCATTTAAGGGAACAGTATACCTCACACCCTGTATCCAGCCTCTAGAATAGATTCATCTCTGGCCTTTTACTATTATGTATGTACAGTTTGACGCACATATTCTATTATGTAGGTACAGTTTGACGCACATATTCTATTATGTAGGTACAGTTTGACGCACATATTCTATTATGTAGGTACAGTTTGACGCACATATTCTATTATGTAGGTACAGTTTGACGCACATATTCTATTATGTAGGTACAGTTTGACGCACATATTCTATTATGTAGGTACAGTTTGACGCACATATTCTATTATGTAGGTACAGTTTGACGCACATATTCTATTATGTAGGTACAGTTGGACGCACATATTCTATTCCGTTGGGGTCGTGATTTGGCAGAGCTTCACCCACCTCCCCAACCCCCCTCCCTCACTCCACCTCCTGTATACTAATAGGAGGTGGAGTGAGGGAGGGGGGTTGGGGAAGTGGGTGCAGCGCTACCAAATCACTACCGCAACGGAATAGAATATGTGCGTCAAACTGTACCTACATAATAGAATATGTGCGTCATACTGTACCTACATAATAGAATATGTGCGTCAAACTGTACCTACATAATAGAATATGTGCGTCAAACTGTACATGGTATAAGTAAAAATCGCTGATATTGTCATCGCCCTACGTGCGTGCGTACGCGCATTTTTCCGTTTATTATAAATAAAAATTACCTAAAAAAATTGTCTCCGCGGATCTTGTTCATTTGTTTTATGAGGTAAGTTAGATAACTAAGCTAAAAGCCTATGGACTTGTTTTTCCCAATTACAGTAGATACTAGATCATGTTGAAAACTGCAGGCAAATATCAATTATAAAATGTTGGCCCTATTTACAACAAATTAAAAATTATTTGAGGTTCGAAAAATGTTCAAGAAATCAATTCCAAGTCCACCAAAAGTTGTATGTATGTTTGGTCTAATTCTATAATAAAAATGGAGTAAATTGGACAGTAATCAGAGCAATAGATAGCCTCAGACGTTGAAAAAGCATAATTTTACATAATCGTCTTTATAAGTTGACATGTCATTCCTAATTTTTTTGGTGTGAAAGCTTTGGGTGAATAGAATAGTTACCCCTATTATTCTATTTTCTTAGATAGCTAGGCCTTCTGCATTATAGAAAACATAGTTATTTGAGCAACTAAAATATTTTAGAAAATAGGAGGGTGAGGTAAGGGGAGGGGGGGGGGGGTGAGCCCCCATAGGGTGAGTAATAATGTCAGATGTGGAAATTTGATGTTTCCTACGATTGTACAGTATCATAGGAATCTTTTAAAAGAAAAAAACACTATTTTCAATGAAAATTCTTTGATAAAGGTGTACTGTCCCCTTAAGGGGTAGTGCTTGGTTTTTGGTCTAGCCTATATATTAATTAATGTATTTATTTTTTAGTTTCCTCACTAGAACTCCATAAGCTTAGAAAAATGCGTCCTTAGACCGCCTTTCTATACACAACTATATATGTTATTTATTGAGAGACATGTTCTATCCAAAAAATAAATCCAAATGGTTATAATTGCAAAACGAAAGCCATAGGGGGTCCATGAATAAATATGAGTGGGCAGGAGACTATGCTATCCAAGTGTACCTTTAATTTGGCTCTGTCAAATCTTTCACCTTTGGAGGAGACACTTGTTACAGGTAGCTTTGTATTTTGTCTCTTTCATAAATATAGACAAACATGATCAGGACGGAAGAGGGAGAGAAAACGAAATTACTTTTAGGCAAAATATTTATTAAATACATAAATAGTGATCGGAGGGATGACAGGAAAGTTTGTTTCCAAAACCATGGTTACTGATATTCTGCAGGCTGGTAGGTAGGCTTAGGCTTGTAGATTGGTTCAGAATCATACACTGGGGCAGGCGCAGCAGGCTGATAGGTTGGGGCAGGCTGGTAGGCTGGGGCAGAAGCAGGCTGATAGGTTGGGGCAGGCTTATAGGCTGGGGCAGGCTTATAGGCTGGGGCAGGCTTGTAGGCTGGGGCAGGCTTATAGGCAGGTGCCGGCTTGTATGCTGGGGCAGGCTTGTAGGCTGGGGCAGGCTTATAGGCTGGTGCAGGCTTGTAGGCTGGGGCAGGCTGGTAGGACTGATCCTCGGGGTACTGAGCCTCACCCTCGTAGGTAACCTGGGCCAGGTAGCCGGAGTCACCGTTAACAGTGTAGGTGACCTGTTGGGTACGACCGTCAGGAAGGGCCACGTAGTAGGAGCCCTGGGTGTCGTAGCCGTTGCGGGATTCCTGGTGGTTGAAGTCGTTGCCGGAGTAGTCGTCCCTCACAGCGTACTGGGTGTCGTACACGGGGGCGACCTGTAAAGGGGGAGGGGGGGGGGGGGGCCGCAGGAGGTGTAGAAAACTCAGTTGAAGTGATGTATATATATTTATCTATTAATTTATTTATATAAGAATTTTTAAGTGATAATGGCTGAACCTCTTAAAAGTAATACTCTCATATAAAGGCAACTTTACAATAATACTATATTAACTCCTCTAAGAACACATACATAGTCTTTTACATGAATTAAGTGTATGTTGCGGTGAAAGGAAGCAATAAGCCTTGCATGCAAAGTAAATTTAGACTTTCACCTACTGAAATTATTGTGTGTGAAATATTAAGAAGATTGAGAATTATAACTTGGCAGACATACATGAGCAACAGCAACATGGATGGAGAAGGGAAGTTAGTTAGGAATAACAAACTTGCTGAAAATAATAATAATAATATTGGTTCTTACATCCGGGTACTGAGGGGCGTGGGCGGAGTAGGAGGGTACATCAAGGCGGGCGAGTACCACACCCACGAGGGCGGTCATAAGGGCGGCCTGGAGGGAGAGGGACATTAACCCTTTGAGTACCAGCGACGTCTGTTATACTTTATTGTAGCTACAATTACACACTTTTATGAAGCTTAGGAAGGATATAAGGTAGCTACATGAATTAATTGAGGTAGTCGGCAGCCATTTAATTGGTAGAGGTCCTTCCTAAGCTGAATAACATCAAGTAGTTGCCAGAATATAATGAAAAGAACGTGACCGGTACTGTACGGGTTAAGAACAGTAGATTGGGATGGGGGTATTTATGTGAGGATTCTGGGGAGAGGATACTCTGGGACAGGCATGATGTTGGCGAATGTTATAGGTAGGGTGTCAAACCAGAGACTACACCTACAGTATAAACCTTACATTTAACCATTTCAAGATCTGATTACGCATTTCTTTTCTGCTTTCTGGCAATTAGCAGACGATTATATTCATACTAGGAAGGGCATATGGCAGTCAGAGGGTTAATTGAGAGTCTTTACCCTTATAATTCCCACAGATCCGTCCTAAATTGCATAAAATCGTCTAATGATAGCCAGAATAAATTGTAAAAATTAGTCAATCTTCAAAGGGTTAAGACATTACAAACTTAATAATAAACTTTATGTCTCTTTGGAAGCGATAAACTTGACAACACCCTATAATTTGTGGTTAATGTCCTGCATTTCATCTCACACTCAACCAAATCCAAAAGCAACATTGTCCCGGTTTGTCACCCTGTAAGTAGCAGCTATGGATTATGATGGGCAATTATAGTCCAATCATTATATTTAGGCATAACATCTTAAACAGTAACCTCTATAACTCAAGGCTATAGTAATCAAGCTAATACTTTACCATTTGGGAAGAGTCAGCCAGCGAATAGGTGGGGAAAGATACAACCCATTTCGTCTAGCCCTTTTTGAGCTATAGAGGCTTGGTGTCACGAATTCGGGCCTACCTATAATTAATGGACTATGTTAGTGGGGAAGGAGTTGTTGTTGTTGTTGTTGTTGTTGTAGTTCCCCAGATTAATGGACTATGTTAGTGGGGAAGGAGTTGTTGTTGTCGTTGTTGTTCCCCAGATTGTCTAGCCGAGTAGTCCCGAGTCCGGTTGACCGAAGCCACACCAGATGCTCGGGCCCCCCCCAAGGGACCAGGGTGAGATGAGATCTGTTTCTGAGAGGGCAGCGGCGTATGAATCATCAGTCCATGGGCTTTCACCCCTGGGCCAATGCCCCCACCGTCTGCAACCCCCCTTGCCGTGCCACCCATTCGGGCGATCTCACCATCACCAAGAAGGAAAAGTAATACAGGAAAAGAGACAGACAGAAACGGCTAAGGTTGGGTAGAGGATGCCAAACCTTACTCTGGATAGGACCAGCCTTCACCCGAGTGGAGAACGAGTTCTCAAGAATTGTTGTAGTATATTTACTATAATTATGCTAGAATTCATGACCATCAATAAGGGTAGAGCAAATGGGCTATAGTTTTCCTTACCAATTTCCTGGTTGACTCTTCCCAAGTGGTAAAGATGCCAGGTAGATTGGTCTAGTCCTTTCAGAGGTATAAGGGGTTAGTGCTTAAGATTTCTGGCCTGATTATAGTGAATAGCTAGTATTGCGTTAGATGATATGTCGATTAATTAAATTAATCTAAATGATTTCGCATGAAATGTAAATATGATTGAAATTACTAATAATGTTCAATGTAAATCATAATCTAATACTATATATCACGTTTTAAGTGAACTAAAACCATACAAAATCCTTAAATTCCAAGAAGAGTTCACCTTGAAAGACATGACTGGTCGGTGAAGAGGGAGCAACTGATGACTTGACGTTAGTTCCCCGGCCTTATATACCTAGTGGCGCCCCCCCCCCCCCCCCCCCCCTACGATACGGCCGAAATGGGAACTTGAGTAAACAGAGAGCTATGGACGCCCTTCATGTGTGGCTGTCAGAACCACTTTTCAACCTTTTCCATACAAGGACGTGCTTTCTATTTCACAGGCATTATTTCTTCTTGGATATCGGGAACAAATCTGAAGTCGCAACTGCAGTACCGGTAACGCCTTCAACACGATGCTCTAATTTGTAATGTTTTTCTGTCTAACATTGAACTATCTTATTGAGATTTGGAAATATATGTTGCAGCGAAAGGGGTAAAGACTATCTAAATTAAGCTGGCTTCTCCAGATCTGTCATAAACTGAATCCAATTATTTACTGGTAGCCAGATCTCTCTATTAATGGCAAAGTCACCCCCCCCCCCTCTAAAAAAAATAAAAAAATAAACCAAACATAAATACAAAATACAAATAAAAATATAAATAAATTCCCGCAGATAAAACTTCATAAGCGACGGGCGATGGTATCCAGGTTATTTTCATCAGCCTATATTTAAAGGTAGCCTATACAAAAAGTACGAAAAAAGTATATACAGTTATTGAGTAGATTGATGGCCATTTACCCTTTCTATCCTTGTATAAGTTGGATTTATTACCGTCAATATACATTTAAATGGGCACAGTTTCCTCCACAAGTTCCGTTCTTCTATGAGATATTAATTATGGAAGTTAAAAAGTACACACAATAATATATTTGCATAAGGTGATTTATACTGCATAGTAAGGAACTTGTGTGGGGTACTGTACATTCTTATAGACACTTCAATTGCCCTTTTCATGCCCATTATTTTTATCAGTGTAGGATAACCCCTTTAATACGATGATGTCATTTACAACATTCTGGCAAACACTACATGATTTTATTCTACCACAGATCCTTCCTAAGCTGAATAAAGTAGCTTATGGTCGGCTTTATTTTAGCTGACGGTAAATTGAATCCCTCAGCAACGGATTTATCGATATTTAATGGCACAATAAGAAACTACTATATCTCTATCATATTAAGGGGATAGTGCTTGGTTTTTGGTCTATATACTGTATATATATATTGGTCTATATACTGTATATATATATTTATTAATTTATTCTTGAGTTTCCTCACTAGACCTTACAACTTAGAAAAACACCCCCTAGACCCCTTTTCAAGATTAATTTGAACATTTCTCGGTTCCTTCTAAAATTAGAGGCTCACTTTCGCTCGCCAGGAAACAATCGACACCTAAAGGGCACGAATGGTCTTAATATTGACAACAAAATGAGTCTAAAGGTCTCAAAATCGCCAAACTAATGGAACGAACGTCTAAAACCCTCAAAACTAATATGCTAAACATGAGGGAGAAGGGGGTCCAGAAAAAGTGAGCACTACCCCCTTAAGGCCAAGTTATAATATCTAACACCATATTTCAATACAAACTCTTCAAAATAACTATGAAATCTAGATGGGAACCTTGCACTTTACCGCCAGCTGGTAATAAACCGAGTATAGTCGACACAAGGCCTGAACTCAGCCTATCTCTATTTCCTAATGTGTTGCTATAGTCTATTTAGTGCAAGTAGGCGAAAAATCATGACCTCTAACCTCTGTAACTCAAAAAGGGCTAGAGCAAATTGGCTGTACATTTTCACATAATCTATTCCTCGACTGACTCTTCCCAAAATGGTAGATATATTAGCTCGATCACTCTAGTCGTGTTTGAGTTACAGAGGATAGGTCATGAGTTATTGCCTACTTACAGCGAATAGACTATAACCTAATTATGTATTGTATGCAAATTATGTAGACATTCCCAGCGCTTTGGCTCATAAATCCATCCGTTGACATTGGAATTGTTTCATCACTGTTTTGAAGTAGGCATAGTTGAATTTTAATTTATTCATTAGAGTAAGTCACAACATTGTAAATTTTAGCTTCTTGTAATTCAGGGAGGGCTCGAGCAAACGGGCTGTAAATATTCGCACCTATTTACTGTTGTACTCTTCCCAAATGGTAAAAATATATGATTGATTGTTCTAACATTCTTGAGTTGGCGGTTGGGATTTCTAGACCGAGTACCGAGGCGTCATTTTAACATGATTTTGGCTACGATTATATTCAGTTCAAAAAGAGCCTCCAGTAATTTATAGGCTTCAGGCAATCTCACTTAACCCTTTTTACTACCACAGATCCTTCTGAAATTGTATGAAATCGTCTAAATATAGCTAGAATAAAATTAAATAGACGTCGCCGGTACAGAAGAGGTTAACCTTGTTCCAAGTAACCGTAGGGGGTCACGTAATCTTGATGCAGCTCAAGAAGGATTTGTGGTAGTAAAAAGGGTTAAGTAAGATAGTTCGAAGCCTATTTATTGCTGGAGGCCCTTTTTAAACTGAATAAAAATATCAAATAGTAGCCAGAATAAAGTTAAAAAGACGTCTCCGGTACAGAAGGGGTTAATCTGGCAAGACTCTATTGACAAGATTGTTGGAGAACAGCTATAGTCTATTCACTGTAAGTAGGCGAGAAATCATGACCTCTAACCTCTGTAACTCAAAAACGACTAGAGTAATCGAGTTAACATTTCTACCATTTGGGAAGAGTCACAAAAACGACTAGAGCAATCGAGCTAATACTTCTACCATTTGGGATGAGTCAGCCAAGGAATAGATGTGGACAGTTACAGCCAATTTGTTCTAGCCCATTTTGAGTTACAGAGGATAAAGGTCACAATTGTTCGCCTACTTACAGCGAATAGACTATACTGCACATTCTGCCCCTTAGGCTCTCAGGAGGAACAAAGTGAGAGCAACGTGTAAAAGAGAGTTATCCAAGACCTATGACCCACCTACAGACCTCCTGCTAAAGGGATAAGTTCCTCATATATATACTGTATATATATCACTGTATATCACATATATATACTGTATATATATCACTGTATATATCACAGGTTATCTAATATACATACACATGTATTGACATCCTTTAAGGGGGTAGTGCTTGGTTTTTGGTCTATATATTTATTTACTGATATATTTTTGAGTTTCCTCGCTAGACCTTTATCAAGCTTAGAAAGACACCCAGGCCCTGTTTCAAGATAAATGTGTACATTTTTCGGTAGAAAAATTTCCCGGTCAAAGGCCGATTCCTTCTAAAATTAGAGGCTCGCTATCACTCGCCAGGAAAAAAATTGACACCTAAAGGGCACAAATTAAGGTGTTGATAATAATACAAAAATAGGCGAAAGGTCTCAAATTCGCCAAACTAACGGAACGAACGTCTTAAAACCTTAAAACTAATATGCTAAACATGAGGGAAAAGGGGGTTCCAGAAAAAGCGAGTACTACCCCCTTAACCCCTTCTGTACCGGCAACGTATTTCTAAGTTTATTCTAGCTATATTTCGACGATTGTGTGATATGGTGTTAAGAAGGATATGTGGTAGTAAAAATGGCTATCGCTCGCCAGGAAAACATCGACACCTAAATGGCACGAAAGGTATTAATATTGACAAAGAAATGGGGTGTAAAGTCTTAAAATCGCACAAACTAATGGGCCGAACGTCTTACTTAAAGCCTACAAAACAATGGTGCTAAACATGAGGGAGAAGGGGGGACAGAAACACTGTCGCATCCCCTCTTTAAATCAGCTTAGGAAGGACCACTAGCAATTAATAGGCTATCAACGATCTCGGTTAACCCTCTTGTAACTACCACAGATCCTTCCTAAACTACATGAAATCATTTAAGGGAACAGTACACCTCACACCCTGTATCCAGCCTCTAGAATAGATTCATCTCTGGCCTTTTACTATTATGTATGTACAGTTTGCCGCACATATTCTATTATGTAGGTACAGTTTGCCGCACATATTCTATTATGTAGGTACAGTTTGCCGCACATATTCTATTATGTAGGTACAGTTGGACGCACATATTCTATTATGTAGGTACAGTTGGACGCACATATTCTATTATGTAGGTACAGTTTGACGCACATATTCTATTCCGTTGGGGTCGTGATTTGGCAGAGCTTCACCCACCTCCCCAACCCCCCTCCCTCACTCCACCTCCTGTATACTAATAGGAGGTGGAGTGAGGGAGGGGGGTTGGGGAAGTGGGTGCAGCGCTACCAAATCACTACCGCAACGGAATAGAATATGTGCGTCAAACTGTACCTACATAATAGAATATGTGCGTCAAACTGTACCTACATAATAGAATATGTGCGTCATACTGTACCTACATAATAGAATATGTGCGTCAAACTGTACCTACATAATAGAATATGTGCGTCAAACTGTACCTACATAATAGAATATGTGCGTCAAACTGTACATGGTATAAGTAAGAATCGCTGATATTGGCATCGCCCTACGTGCGTGCGTGCGCGCATTTTTCCGTTTATTATAAATAAAAATTAGCTAAACAAATTGTCTCCGCGGATCTTGTTCATTTGTTTTATGAGGTAAGTTAGATAACTAAGCTAAAAGCCTATGGACTTGTTTTTCCCAATTACAGTAGATACTAGATCATGTTGAAAACTGCAGGCAAATATAAATTATAAAATGTTGGCCCTATTTACAACAAATTAAAAATTATTTGAGGTTCGAAAAATGTTCAAGAAATCAATTCCAAGTCCACCAAAAGTTGTATGTATGTTTGGTCTAATTCTATAATAAAAATGGAGTAAATTGGACAGTAATCAGAGCAATAGATAGCCTCAGACGTTGAAAAAGCATAATTTTACATAATCGTCTTTATAAGTTGACATGTCATTCTTCATATTCTTGGTGGGAAAAGTTTGGGTGAATAGAATAGTTACCCCCATTATTCTATTTTCTTAGATAGCTAGGCCTTCTGCATTATAGAAAATGTAGTTATTTGAGCAACTAAAATATTTTAGAAATGGGGGGGTGAGGTAAGGGGGCGAGGGGGGAGCCCCCGTAGGGTGAGTAATGGTTGTCAGTTGTGGAAATTTGATGTTTCTTAGGATTGTACAGCGTCATAGGAAGCTTTTAAAAGAAAAAACAACATTTGTCAATGAAAATTCCTTAAAAAAGGTGTACTGTCCCCTTAAGGGGTAGTGCTTGGTTTTTGGTCTAGCCTATATATTTATTAATGTATTTATGTTTGAGTTTCCTCGCTAGAACTCCATAAGCTTAGAAAAACGCGCCCTTAGACCGCCTTTTTATACACAACTAAATATGTTATTTATTGAGAGACATCCAAATGGTTATAATTGCAAAACGAAAGCCATAGGGGGTCCATGAATAAATATGAGTGGGCAGGAGACTATGCTATCCAAGTGTACCTTTAATTTGGCTCTGCCAAATCTTTCACCTTTGGAGGAGACACTTGTTACAGGTAGCTTTGCCTTTTGTCTCTTTCATAAATATAGACAAACATGATCAGGACGGAAGAGGGAGAGAAAAATAAATTACTTTATGCAAAATATTTATTAAATACATAAATAGTGATCGGAGGGATGACAGGAAAGTTTGTTTCCAAAACCATGGTTACTGATATTCTGCAGGCTGGTAGGTAGGCTTAGGCTTGTAGATTGGTTCAGAATCATACACTGGGGCAGGCGCAGCAGGCTGATAGGTTGGGGCAGGCTGGTAGGCTGGGGCAGAAGCAGGCTGATAGGTTGGGGCAGGCTTATAGGCTGGGGCAGGCTTATAGGCTGGGGCAGGCTTATAGGCTGGGGCAGGATTGTAGGCTGGGGCAGGCTTATAGGCAGGTGCCGGCTTGTATGCTGGGGCAGGCTTGTAGGCTGGGGCAGGGTTATAGGCTGGGGCAGGCTTGTAGGCTGGGGCAGGCTGGTAGGACTGATCCTCGGGGTACTGAGCCTCACCCTCGTAGGTAACCTGGGCCAGGTAGCCGGAGTCACCATTAACAGTGTAGGTGACCTGTTGGGTACGACCGTCGGGAAGGGCCACGTAGTAGGAGCCCTGGGTGTCGTAGCCGTTGCGGGACTCCTGGTGGTTGAAGTCGTTGCCGGAGTAGTCGTCCCTCACAGCGTACTGGGTGTCGTACACGGGGGCGACCTGTAAAGGGGGAGGGGGGGGGGGGGGGGCGCAGGAGGTGTAGAAAACTCAGTTGAAGTGATGTATATATATTTATCTATTAATTTATTTATATAAGAATTTTTAAGTGATAATGGCTGAACCTCTTAAAAGTAATACTCTCATATAAAGGCAACTTTACAATAATACTATATTAACTCCTCTAAGAACACATACATAGTCTTTTACATGAATTAAGTGTATGTTGCGGTGAAAGGAAGCAATAAGCCTTGCATGCAAAGTAAATTTAGACTTTCACCTACTGAAATTATTGTGTGTGAAATATTAAGAAGATTGAGAATTATAACTTGGCAGACATACATGAGCAACAGCAACATGGATGGAGAAGGGAAGTTAGTTAGGAATAACAAACTTGCTGAAAATAATAATAATAATATTAGTTCTTACATCCGGGTACTGAGGGGCGTGGGCGGAGTAGGAGGGTACATCGGGGCGGGCGAGTACCACACCCACGAGGGCGGTCATAAGGGCGGCCTGGAGGGAGAGCGACATTAACCCTTTGAGTACCAGCGACGTCTGTTATACTTTATTGTAGCTACAATTACACACTTTTATGAAGCTTAGGAAGGATATAAGGTAGCTACATGAATTAATTGAGGTAGTCGGTAGCCATTTAATTGGTAGAGGTCCTTCCTAAGCTGAATAACATCAAGTAGTTGCCAGAATATAATGAAAAGAACGTGACCGGTACTGTAAGGGTTAAGAACAGTAGATTGGGATGGGGGTATTTATGTGAGGATTCTGGGGAGAGGATACTCTGGGACAGGCATGATGTTGGCGAATGTTATAGGTAGGGTGTCAAACCAGAGACTACACCTACAGTATAAACCTTACATTTAACCATTTCAAGATCTGATTACGCATTTCTTTTCTGCTTTCTGGCAATTAGCAGACGATTATATTCATACTAGGAAGGGCATATGGCAGTCAGAGGGTTAATTGAGAGTCTTTACCCTTATAATTCCAACAGATCCGTCCTAAATTGCATAAAATCGTCTAATGATAGCCAGAATAAATTGTCAAAATGAGTCAATCTTCAAAGTGTTAAGGCATTACAACTTAATAATAAACTTTATAGTTCTCAATATGTCTTTGGAAGCGATGAACTTGACAACACCCTATAATTTGTGGTTAATGTCCTGCATTTCATCTCACACTCAACCAAATCCAAAAGCAACATTGTCCCGGTTTGTCACCCTGTAAGTAGCAGCTATGGATTATGATGGGCAATTATAGTCCAATCATTATATTTAGGCATAACATCTTAAACAGTAACCTCTATAACTCAAGGCTATAGTAATCAAGCTAATACTTTACCATTTGGGAAGAGTCAGCCAGCGAATAGGTGGGAAAAGATACAACCCATTTCGTCTAGCCCTTTTTGAGCTATAGAGGCTAGGTGTCACGAATTCTGGCCTACCTATAATTAATGGACTATGTTAGTGGGGAAGGAGTTGTTGTTGTTGTTGTAGTTCCCCAGATTAATGGACTATGTTAGTGGGGAAGGAGTTGTTGTTGTTGTTGTTGTTGTTCCCCAGATTGTCTGGCCGAGTAGTCCCGAGTCCGGTTGACCGAAGCCACACCAGATGCTCGGGCCCCCAAAAGGACCAGGGTGAGATGAGATCTGTTTCTGAGAGGGCAGCGGGGTATGAATCATCAGTCCATGGGCTTTCACCCCTGGGCCAATGCCCCCTCCGTCAGCAACCCCCCTTGCAGTGCCACCCATTCGGGCGATCTCACCAGCACCAAGAAGGAAAAGTAATACAGGAAAAGAGACAGACAGAAACGGCTAAGGTTGGGTAGAGGATGCCAAACCTTACTCTGGATAGGACCAGCCTTCACCCGAGTGGAGAATGAGTTCTCAAGAATTGTTGTAGTATATTTACTATAATTATGCTAGAATTCATGACCATCAATAAGGGTAGAGCAAATGGGCTATAGTTTTCCTTACCAATTTCCTGGTTGACTCTTCCCAAGTGGTAAAGATGCCAAGTAGATTGGTCTAGTCCTTTCAGAGGTATAAGGGGTTAGTGCTTAAGATTTCTGACCTGATTATAGTAAATAGCTAATATTGCGTTAGATGATATGTCGATTAATTAAATTAATCTAAATGATTTCGCATGAAATGTAAATATGATTGAAATTACTAATAATGTTCAATGTAAATCATAATCTAATACTATATATCACGTTTTAAGTGAACTAAAACCATACAAAGTCCTTAAATTCCAAGAAGAGTTCACCTTGAAAGACATGACTGGTCGGTGAAGAGGGAGCGACTGATGACTTGACGTTAGTTCCCCGGCCTTATATACCTAGTGGCGCCCCCCCTACAATACGGCCGAAATGGGAACTTGAGTAAACAGAGAGCTATGGATGCCCTTCATGTGTGGCTGTCAGAACCACTTGTCAACCCTTTCCATACAAGGACGTGCTTTCTATTTTACAGGCATTATTTCTTTCTGGATATCGTAAACAAAAATCTGAAGTCGCCACTGTCTTAACGCCTTCAATACGATGCTCTAATATTTAATGGTATTCTGTTTAACATTGAACTATCTTATTGAGATTTGGAAATAAGTGTTGCAGCCAAAGGGGTAAAGACTATCTAAATTAACCTGGCATCTTCAGGTTCGTCATAAACTTAATTAAATCTTTTACTGGTAGCCAAAAAATGTGATGACAGGCTTAATCGTAGTGAAAAGATTAATTAATGTTATACAATAACGCCACTTAAAGATTAATTAATTTGATTTCACATATATGCTTTCATTAATTTAATTGGAGGTGTTTGGTGTTGTGGTGAAATTAATAAAATATAGATTAGTTGAAGAACTGTAATGTTGCCATTGAATTAATGTTCGAGCCCTTTCCAATAACTTTTAGCAGTTAATACCTTCATAAGAGACAGTGCTACGTATTCATTATCAACCTACACTGCAAAAAATCAAAGGTATTAAATAGGGTGTGAACATTGTATATACAACTGGAGGGGCACTTAGTAGAGCGCATATATCTGCCTACGCTGGTTTAGTTAAAACATAAAATAATAATAATAATAATAATAATAATAATAATAATAATAAACTAATGCACAACAATGACACTTGTATGATATAATCCAGATGACTTCCTAAAATTACCGGTAACCACTTGTCCTTGGTGCACATTCTATCAGCCCATCAAATTTCTTGAATATCGGTTCATAACTTTGTGAGATATCTTGTTTACAGACGAACAAGCAGACAGACAAAAGAAAAAGGAGGCGAAAACATAACCTCCTTCCAACTTTGTTGACAGAGGTAATCATTTGGGTAGATTGATGGTGATTTACCTTTTATCGTCGATATGCATTTAAATGAGCACAGTTCCCTCCACAAGCTCCGTTCCTCTATGAGATATTAATTATGGAAGGCAAAATAGTATAACTGAATTTAGAGAATAGTATCTTTATTTAAGGAGAGGTATTTAGTTTGTTCCCTAGACCTCCATCAAGCTTAAAATTACACCCCCTTGAGTCCCTTTCAAGATAAATTTGTAAATTTTTCGGTAGAAAAATGTTCCGGCCGAAGGCCGGTTCTTCTTAAATTAGAGGCTCGCTATCGCTCGCCAGGATAAAATTGACACCTGAATTGCACGAAAGGTCATAATATGGGGTGAAAGTTCTTAAAATCGCTAAACTAATGGGGCAAACGTTTTATAATATCAAAAGCAATGGGGCTAAACATGAGGGAGAAAGGGGTCAAGAAAAAAATCCCTCAAGTGGAGATCTCCCCTTAACAGTTACATAAGAAGGTGAATTAACTAAATTAACATAGTAAGAAACTTTAATAATGTTATTTCTACTTGCATAAAAAGAATCTTGGAGAGGAAAGGAACTTGTCTCTGGGGTCCTGAACATTCATATGGACAATTGCTCTTTTCAAACCCATTACTTTTGACAGTGTAGGATAACCCCTTTAATACGATGACGTCATTTACAATAGATTCTGGCTAACACTACATAATTTTATTCAGCGTCGGAAGGACTTATAGGCATGAAAGGAAACCAAACTATCTCAATTACTACCTTGAATACCACAGATCCTTCCGAAACTGAATAAAGTCATCTATAATTGGTTGTTTTTTAGCTGGCGGTGTATTGAATAATTTAGCAACGGACTGTATCGATATGTAATGGCACTATCAGAAACTGTTATGTCTCTGTATCATATTAAGGGAGTAGTACTTGGTGTTTGGTCTATATACTGTATATATATATATATATATACCGGTATATATATATATATATTTATTTATTTATTTATTTATTTTTGAGTTTCCTCGCTAGACCTCCATCAAGCTTAAAAAACACCCCCTAGACCCCCTTTCAAGATTAATTTGTACATTTTTCGGTAGAAAATTTCCCGGCCGAAGGCCGGTTTCTTCTAAAATTAGAGGCTCACTATCGCTCGCCAGGAAAAAAGTCGACACCTAAAGGGCACGAAAGGTCTTAATATTGAAGACAAAAATGAGTCAAGGTCTCAAAATCACCAAACTAACGGAACGAACGTCTAAAAACCTCAAAAATTAATATGCTAAACATGAGGGAGAAGGGGGTCCAGAAAAAGTGAGCGCTACCCACTTAAAGCCAAGTTATAATATCTAACACCATATTTCAATACAAACTCTTCAAAATAACTATGAAATCTAGATGGGAACCTTGCACTTTACCGCCAGCTGGTAATAAACCGAGTATAGTCGACACAAGGCCTGAACTCAGCCTATCTCTATTTCCTAATGTGTTGCTATAGTCTATTTAGTGCAAGTAGGCGAAAAATCATGACCTCTAACCTCTGTAACTCAAAAAGGGCTAGAGCAAATTGGCTGTACATTTTCACATAATCTATTCCTCGACTGACTCTTCCCAAAATGGTAGATATATTAGCTCGATCACTCTAGTCGTGTTTGAGTTACAGAGGATAGAGGTCATGAGTTATTGCCTACTTACAGCGAATAGACTATAACCTAATTATGTATTGTATGCAAATTATGTAGACATTCCCAGCGCTTTGGCTCATAAATCCGTCCGTTGACATTGGAATTGTTTCATCACTGTTTTGAAGTAGGCATAGTTGAATTTTAATTTATTCATTAGAGTAAGTCACAACATTGTAAATTTTAGCTTCTTGTAATTCAGGGAGGGCTCGAGCAAACGGGCTGTAAATATTAGCACCTATTTACTGTTGTACTCTTCCCAAATGGTAAAAATATATGATTGATTGTTCTAACATTCTTGAGTTGGCGGTTGGGATTTCTAGACCGAGTACCGAGGCGTCATTTTAACATGATTTTGGCTACGATTATATTCAGTTCAGAAAGAGCCTCCAGTAATTAATAGGCTTCAGGCAACCTCACTTAACCCTTTTTACTACCACAGATCCTTCTGAAATTGTATGAAATCGTCTAAATATAGCTAGAATAAAATTAAATAGACGTCGCCGGTACAGAAGGGGTTAACCTTGTTCCAAGTAATCGTGGGGGGTCACGTAATCTTGATGCAGCTCAAGAAGGATTTGTGGTAGTAAAAACGGTTAAGTAAGATAGTTCGAAGCCTATTTATTGCTGGAGGCCCTTTTTAAACTGAATAAAATTATCAAATAGTAGCCAGAATAAAGTTAAAAAGACGTCTCCGGTACAGAAGGGGTTAATCTGGCAAGACTCTATTGACAAGATTGTAGGAGAACAGCTATAGTCTATTCACTGTAAGTAGGCGAGAAATCATGACCTCTAACCTCTGTAACTCAAAAACGACTAGAGTAATCGAGTTAACATTTCTACCATTTGGGAAGAGTCACAAAAACGACGAGAGCAATCGAGCTAATACGTCTACCATTTGGGATGAGTCGGCCAAGGAATAGATGTGGACACTTACAGCCAATTTGTTCTAGCCCATTTTGAGTTACAGAGGATAGAGATCACAATTGTTCGCCTACTTACAGCGAATAGACTATACTGCACATTCTGCCCCTTAGGCTCTCAGGAGGAACAAAGTGAGAGCAACATGTAAAAGAGAGTTATCCAAGACCTATGACCCACCTACAGACCTCCTGCTAAAGGGATAAGTTCCTCATATATATACTGTATATATATCACTGTATATCACATATATATACTGTATATATATCACTGTATATATAACAGGTTATCTAATATACATACACATGTATTGACATCCTTTAAGGGGGTAGTGCTTGGTTTTTGGTCTATATATTTATTTATTAATATATTTTTGAGTTTCCTCGCTAGACCTCTATCAAGCTTAGAAAGACACCCAGGCCCTGTTTCAAGATAAATGTGTACATTTTTTGGTAGAAAAATTTCCCGGCCAAAGCCCGATTCCTTCTAAAATTAGAGGTTCGCTATCACTCGCCAGGAAAAAATTGACACCTAAAGGGCACAAATTAAGGGTTTGATATAAATAACAAAAATAGGCGAAAGGTCTCAAATTCGCCAAACTAACGGAACGAACGTCTTAAAACCTTAAAACTAATATGCTAAACATGAGGGAAAAGGGGGTCCAGAAAAAGCGAGTACTACCCCCTTAACCCCTTCTGTACCGACAACGTATTTCTAAGTTTATTCTAGCTATATTTCGACGATTGTGTGATATGGTGTTAAGAAGGATATGTGGTAGTAAAAATGGCTATCGCTCGCCAGGAAAAAATCGACACCTAAATGGCACGAAGGGTATTAATATTGACAAAGAAATGGGGTGTAAAGTCTTAAAATCGCACAAACTAATGGGCCGAACGTCTTGCTTAAAGCCTACAAAACAATGGTGCTAAACATGAGGGAGAAGGGGGGCCAGAAACACTGTCGCATCCCCTCTTTAAATCAGCTTAGGAAGGACCACTAGCAATTAATAGGCTACCAACGATCTCGGTTAACCCTCTTGTAACTACCACAGATCCTTCCTAAACTACATGAAATCATTTAAGGGAACAGTACACCTCACACCCTGTATCCAGCCTCTAGAATAGATTCATCTCTGGCCTTTTACTATTATGTATGTACAGTTTGCCGCACATATTCTATTATGTAGGTACAGTTTGCCGCACATATTCTATTATGTAGGTACAGTTTGCCGCACATATTCTATTATGTAGGTACAGTTGGACGCACATATTCTATTATGTAGGTACAGTTGGACGCACATATTCTATTCCGTTGGGGTCGTGATTTGGCAGAGCTTCACCCACCTCCCCAACCCCCCTCCCTCACTCCACCTCCTGTATACTAATAGGAGGTGGAGTGAGGGAGGGGGGTTGGGGAAGTGGGTGCAGCGCTACCAAATCACTACCGCAACGGAATAGAATATGTGCGTCAAACTGTACCTACATAATATAATATGTGCGTCAAACCGTACCTACATAATAGAATATGTGCGTCAAACTGTACCTACATAATATAATATGTGCGTCAAACTGTACCTACATAATAGAATATGTGCGTCAAACTGTACATGGTATAAGTAAGAATCGCTGATATTGGCATCGCCCTACGTGCGTGCGTGCGCGCATTTTTCCGTTTATTATAAATAAAAATTAGCTAAACAAATTGTCTCCGCGGATCTTGTTCATTTGTTTTATGAGGTAAGTTAGATAACTAAGCTAAAAGCCTATGGACTTGTTTTTCCCAATTACAGTAGATACTAGATCATGTTGAAAACTGCAGGCAAATATAAATTATAAAATGTTGGCCCTATTTACAACAAATTAAAAATTATTTGAGGTTCGAAAAATGTTCAAGAAATCAATTCCAAGTCCACCAAAAGTTGTATGCATGTTTGGTCTAATTCTATAATAAAAATGGAGTAAATTGGACAGTAATCAGAGCAATAGATAGCCTCAGACGTTGAAAAAGCATAATTTTACATAATCGTCTTTATAAGTTGACATGTCATTCTTCATTTTTTTGGTGTGAAAGCTTTGGGTGGATAGAATAGTTACCCCTATTATTCTATTTTCTTAGATAGCTAGGCCTTCTGCATTATAGTAAACGTAGTTATTTGACCAACTAAAATATTTTAGAAATGGGGGGGTGAGGTAAGGGGGCGAGGGGGGAGCCCCCGTAGGGAGAGTAATGGATGTCAGATGTGGACATTTGATGTTTCCTAAGATTGTACAGTATCATAGGAAGCTTTTAAAAGAAAAAAGAAACACTATTTTTCAATGAAAATTCTTTGAAAAAGGTGTACTGTCCCCTTAAGGGGTAGTGCTTGGTTTTTGGTCTAGCCTATATATTTATTAATGTATTTATGTTTGAGTTTCCTCGCTAGAACTCCATAAGCTTAGAAAAACGCGCCCTTAGACCGCCTTTTTATACACAACTAAATATGTTATTTATTGAGAGACATCCAAATGGTTATAATTGCAAAACGAAAGCCATAGGGGGTCCATGAATAAATATGAGTGGGCAGGAGACTATGCTATCCAAGTGTACCTTTAATTTGGCTCTGCCAAATCTTTCACCTTTGGAGGAGACACTTGTTACAGGTAGCTTTGCCTTTTGTCTCTTTCATAAATATAGACAAACATGATCAGGACGGAAGAGGGAGAGAAAAATAAATTACTTTATGCAAAATATTTATTAAATACATAAATAGTGATCGGAGGGATGACAGGAAAGTTTGTTTCCAAAACCATGGTTACTGATATTCTGCAGGCTGGTAGGTAGGCTTAGGCTTGTAGATTGGTTCAGAATCATACACTGGGGCAGGCGCAGCAGGCTGATAGGTTGGGGCAGGCTGGTAGGCTGGGGCAGAAGCAGGCTGATAGGTTGGGGCAGGCTTATAGGCTGGGGCAGGCTTATAGGCTGGGCAGGCTTATAGGCTGGGGCAGGATTGTAGGCTGGGGCAGGCTTATAGGCAGGTGCCGGCTTGTATGCTGGGGCAGGCTTGTAGGCTGGGGCAGGGTTATAGGCTGGGGCAGGCTTGTAGGCTGGGGCAGGCTGGTAGGACTGATCCTCGGGGTACTGAGCCTCACCCTCGTAGGTAACCTGGGCCAGGTAGCCGGAGTCACCATTAACAGTGTAGGTGACCTGTTGGGTACGACCGTCGGGAAGGGCCACGTAGTAGGAGCCCTGGGTGTCGTAGCCGTTGCGGGACTCCTGGTGGTTGAAGTCGTTGCCGGAGTAGTCGTCCCTCACAGCGTACTGGGTGTCGTACACGGGGGCGACCTGTAAAGGGGGAGGGGGGGGGGTGGCGCAGGAGGTGTAGAAAACTCAGTTGAAGTGATGTATATATATTTATCTATTAATTTATTTATAAGAATTTTTAAGTGATAATGGCTGAACCTCTTAAAAGTAATACTCTCATATAAAGGCAACTTTACAATAATACTATATTAACTCCTCTAAGAACACATACATAGTCTTTTACATGAATTAAGTGTATGTTGCGGTGAAAGGAAGCAATAAGCCTTGCATGCAAAGTAAATTTAGACTTTCACCTACTGAAATTATTGTGTGTGAAATATTAAGAAGATTGAGAATTATAACTTGGCAGACATACATGAGCAACAGCAACATGGATGGAGAAGGGAAGTTAGTTAGGAATAACAAACTTGCTGAAAATAATAATAATAATTAGTTCTTACATCCGGGTACTGAGGGGCGTGGGCGGAGTAGGAGGGTACATCGGGGCGGGCGAGTACCACACCCACGAGGGCGGTCATAAGGGCGGCCTGGAGGGAGAGCGACATTAACCCTTTGAGTACCAGCGACGTCTGTTATACTTTATTGTAGCTACAATTACACACTTTTATGAAGCTTAGGAAGGATATAAGGTAGCTACATGAATTAATTGAGGTAGTCGGTAGCCATTTAATTGGTAGAGGTCCTTCCTAAGCTGAATAACATCAAGTAGTTGCCAGAATATAATGAAAAGAACGTGACCGGTACTGTAAGGGTTAAGAACAGTAGATTGGGATGGGGGTATTTATGTGAGGATTCTGGGGAGAGGATACTCTGGGACAGGCATGATGTTGGCGAATGTTATAGGTAGGGTGTCAAACCAGAGACTACACCTACAGTATAAACCTTACATTTAACCATTTCAAGATCTGATTACGCATTTCTTTTCTGCTTTCTGGCAATTAGCAGACGATTATATTCATACTAGGAAGGGCATATGGCAGTCAGAGGGTTAATTGAGAGTCTTTACCCTTATAATTCCAACAGATCCGTCCTAAATTGCATAAAATCGTCTAATGATAGCCAGAATAAATTGTCAAAATGAGTCAATCTTCAAAGTGTTAAGACATTACAAACTTAATAATAAACTTTATAGTTCTCAATATGTCTTTGGAAGCGATGAACTTGACAACACCCTATAATTTGTGGTTAATGTCCTGCATTTCATCTCACACTCAACCAAATCCAAAAGCAACATTGTCCCGGTTTGTCACCCTGTAAGTAGCAGCTATGGATTATGATGGGCAATTATAGTCCAATCATTATATTTAGGCATAACATCTTAAACAGTAACCTCTATAACTCAAGGCTATAGTAATCAAGCTAATACTTTACCATTTGGGAAGAGTCAGCCAGCGAATAGGTGGGAAAAGATACAACCCATTTCGTCTAGCCCTTTTTGAGCTATAGAGGCTAGGTGTCACGAATTCTGGCCTACCTATAATTAATGGACTATGTTAGTGGGGAAGGAGTTGTTGTTGTTGTTGTAGTTCCCCAGATTAATGGACTATGTTAGTGGGGAAGGAGTTGTTGTTGTTGTTGTTGTTCCCCAGATTGTCTGGCCGAGTAGTCCCGAGTCCGGTTGACCGAAGCCACACCAGATGCTCGGGCCCCCAAAAGGACCAGGGTGAGATGAGATCTGTTTCTGAGAGGGCAGCGGGGTATGAATCATCAGTCCATGGGCTTTCACCCCTGGGCCAATGCCCCCTCCGTCAGCAACCCCCCTTGCAGTGCCACCCATTCGGGCGATCTCACCAGCACCAAGAAGGAAAAGTAATACAGGAAAAGAGACAGACAGAAACGGCTAAGGTTGGGTAGAGGATGCCAAACCTTACTCTGGATAGGACCAGCCTTCACCCGAGTGGAGAATGAGTTCTCAAGAATTGTTGTAGTATATTTACTATAATTATGCTAGAATTCATGACCATCAATAAGGGTAGAGCAAATGGGCTATAGTTTTCCTTACCAATTTCCTGGTTGACTCTTCCCAAGTGGTAAAGATGCCAAGTAGATTGGTCTAGTCCTTTCAGAGGTATAAGGGGTTAGTGCTTAAGATTTCTGACCTGATTATAGTAAATAGCTAATATTGCGTTAGATGATATGTCGATTAATTAAATTAATCTAAATGATTTCGCATGAAATGTAAATATGATTGAAATTACTAATAATGTTCAATGTAAATCATAATCTAATACTATATATCACGTTTTAAGTGAACTAAAACCATACAAAGTCCTTAAATTCCAAGAAGAGTTCACCTTGAAAGACATGACTGGTCGGTGAAGAGGGAGCGACTGATGACTTGACGTTAGTTCCCCGGCCTTATATACCTAGTGGCGCCCCCCCCTACAATACGGCCGAAATGGGAACTTGAGTAAACAGAGAGCTATGGATGCCCTTCATGTGTGGCTGTCAGAACCACTTGTCAACCCTTTCCATACAAGGACGTGCTTTCTATTTTACAGGCATTATTTCTTTCTGGATATCGTAAACAAAAATCTGAAGTCGCCACTGTCTTAACGCCTTCAATACGATGCTCTAATATTTAATGGTATTCTGTTTAACATTGAACTATCTTATTGAGATTTGGAAATAAGTGTTGCAGCCAAAGGGGTAAAGACTATCTAAATTAACCTGGCATCTTCAGGTTCGTCATAAACTTAATTAAATCTTTTACTGGTAGCCAAAAAAATGTGATGACAGGCTTAATCGTAGTGAAAAGATTAATTAATGTTATACAATAACGCCACTTAAAGATTAATTAATTTGATTTCACATATATGCTTTCATTAATTTAATTGGAGGTGTTTGGTGTTGTGGTGAAATTAATAAAATATAGATTAGTTGAAGAACTGTAATGTTGCCATTGAATTAATGTTCGAGCCCTTTCCAATAACTTTTAGCAGTTAATACCTTCATAAGAGACAGTGCTACGTATTCATTATCAACCTACACTGCAAAAAATCAAAGGTATTAAATAGGGTGTGAACATTGTATATACAACTGGAGGGGCACTTAGTAGAGCGCATATATCTGCCTACGCTGGTTTAGTTAAAACATAAAATAATAATAATAATAATAATAATAATAATAATAATAAACTAATGCACAACAATGACACTTGTATGATATAATCCAGATGACTTCCTAAAATTACCGGTAACCACTTGTCCTTGGTGCACATTCTATCAGCCCATCAAATTTCTTGAATATCGGTTCATAACTTTGTGAGATATCTTGTTTACAGACGAACAAGCAGACAGACAAAAGAAAAAGGAGGCGAAAACATAACCTCCTTCCAACTTTGTTGACAGAGGTAATCATTTGGGTAGATTGATGGTGATTTACCTTTTATCGTCGATATGCATTTAAATGAGCACAGTTCCCTCCACAAGCTCCGTTCCTCTATGAGATATTAATTATGGAAGGCAAAATAGTATAACTGAATTTAGAGAATAGTATCTTTATTTAAGGAGAGGTATTTAGTTTGTTCCCTAGACCTCCATCAAGCTTAAAATTACACCCCCTTGAGTCCCTTTCAAGATAAATTTGTAAATTTTTCGGTAGAAAAATGTTCCGGCCGAAGGCCGGTTCTTCTTAAATTAGAGGCTCGCTATCGCTCGCCAGGATAAAATTGACACCTGAATTGCACGAAAGGTCTTAATATGGGGTGAAAGTTCTTAAAATCGCTAAACTAATGGGGCAAACGTTTTATAATATCAAAAGCAATGGGGCTAAACATGAGGGAGAAAGGGGTCAAGAAAAAAATCCCTCAAGTGGAGATCTCCCCTTAACAGTTACATAAGAAGGTGAATTAACTAAATTAACATAGTAAGAAACTTTAATAATGTTATTTCTACTTGCATAAAAGAATCTTGGAGAGGAAAGGAACTTGTCTCTGGGGTCCTGAACATTCATATGGACAATTGCTCTTTCAAACCCATTACTTTTGACAGTGTAGGATAACCCCTTTAATACGATGACGTCATTTACAATAGATTCTGGCTAACACTACATAATTTTATTCAGCGTCGGAAGGACTTATAGGCATGAAAGGAAACCAAACTATCTCAATTACTACCTTGAATACCACAGATCCTTCCGAAACTGAATAAAGTCATCTATAATTGGTTGTTTTTTAGCTGGCGGTGTATTGAATAATTTAGCAACGGACTGTATCGATATGTAATGGCACTATCAGAAACTGTTATGTCTCTGTATCATATTAAGGGAGTAGTACTTGGTGTTTGGTCTATATACTGTATATATATATATATATACCGGTATATATATATATTTATTTATTTATTAATTTACTTTTCAGTTTCCTCGCCAGACCTCCATCACGCTTAAAAAATCACTCTAGACCCCCTTTCAAGATTAATTTGTACATTTTTCGGTAGAAAATTTCCCGGCCGAAGGCCGGTTTCTTCTAAAATTAGAGGCTCACTATCGCTCGCCAGGAAAAAAGTCGACACCTAAAGGGCACGAAAGGTCTTAATATTGAAGACAAAAATGAGTCAAGGTCTCAAAATCACCAAACTAACGGAACGAACGTCTAAAAACCTCAAAAATTAATATGCTAAACATGAGGGAGAAGGGGGTCCAGAAAAAGTGAGCGCTACCCACTTAAAGCCAAGTTATAATATCTAACACCATATTTCAATACAAACTCTTCAAAATAACTATGAAATCTAGATGGGAACCTTGCACTTTACCGCCAGCTGGTAATAGACCGAGTATAGTCGACACAAGGCCTGAACTCAGCCTATCTCTATTTCCTAATGTGTTGCTATAGTCTATTTAGTGCAAGTAGGCGAAAAATCATGACCTCTAACCTCTGTAACTCAAAAAGGGCTAGAGCAAATTGGCTGTACATTTTCACATAATCTATTCCTCGACTGACTCTTCCCAAAATGGTAGATATATTAGCTCGATCACTCTAGTCGTGTTTGAGTTACAGAGGATAGAGGTCATGAGTTATTGCCTACTTACAGCGAATAGACTATAACCTAATAATGTATTGAATGCAAATTATGTAGACATTCCCAGCGCGTTGGCTCATAAATCCATCCGTTGACATTGGAATTGTTTCATCACTATTTTGAAGTAGGCATAGTTGTTTTATAGTATATTCATTATTGCTAGGCGAAACATGGTTCGAAGCCTATTAATTGCTGGAGGCCCTATCTAAACTGAAATCGTCAAACGGTAGTCAGAATAATGTTAATAGGACAGCACCGGTACAGAAGGGGTTAAGGGGAGGTTTTTAGTTAGTTCGCTAGACCTCCATCAAGCTTAACATTACAGCCCCTAGACCCCCTTTCAAGATAAATTTGTACATTTTTCGGTAGAAAAATGTCCCGGCCGAAGGCCGATTCCTCTTAAATTACAGGCTCGCTATCGCTCGCCAGGAAAAAATCGACACCTAAATGGCACGAAAAGTCTTAAAATTGACAGAAATGGGGCGAAATGTCTTAAAATCGCCAAAATAATGGGGCGAACGTCTTATAATATCAAAAGCAATGGGGCTAACCATGAGGGAGAAAGGGGTCAAGAAAAAAATCCCTCAAGTGGAAATCTCCCCTTAATAAGCCTGGCAGAAGCTTATACATGTACTTTAGTACCGGTATAGGCAAGTGGTTGAAAGACCAGAAGTACAGTCGGGCTAATAAGTGATGTCTCGGCACCAGGTATATTTCGATCAATAATTTTGATGTTCTATCTATGTGAGTGAGGGAGACAAAAGGCAGAACTGCCTGTAGCGAGTGCCTCCCCCATAGTTGAAAGAGTGACAGGGCCAACATCAAGGGACGTTCGAGCCAAAATGCCTGGACACACGAATTTTGAAGCAATTTAAGTCATAGGAAGAGGGAAAGACTGATTCTGGGAGAGAGTTCCAGAGCTCAGCAGTTGAATAGAAGAATGACTGAGAATAGCATTTCACTCTTGGGTTGGAGAGTTGTACAGAAAAAGGTTGGGATTGTGTTGCAAGACGGGTACTACGTACCCTACGTATAGGAGGTTGTATACACTGGGAAAGCTCTGGGGAACATTGATTATTGTAGTAGCGAGAGAGATGAAACATT
Source organism: Paralithodes platypus (assembly GCA_032716605.1). Taxonomy (NCBI): domain Eukaryota; kingdom Metazoa; phylum Arthropoda; class Malacostraca; order Decapoda; family Lithodidae; genus Paralithodes; species Paralithodes platypus. The sequence goes on from CM064504.1 coordinate 8,685,009, forward strand.
GCGGCGAATTGAGTGAGATTGCAGAGAGTTGGTGAGTGGACGGGAGTTAATGATACGATCAGCAATGTCTAAAACTTGATTTATTAGTTTCGAGTGAGCTATAAAAGCATGTTCCTACACTTACCCACCCTATTCAACATCTGACAGACATTAATACAGCACAGAGCAAGCCAAACGTAATGACAGCTGGGACATAACTTATTAGCGCCACCGTACATGCAAATAATATTGTTCCTAGCTTTGCAATACTTCCTGTAGGGTAAATGTGTTGTTGCTTGCTTTCCTTCGTGATAGACAGGGGGGCGGGGTACATCTGACGCAACTCTCCTGAAATGTCTTGTATTAATTTGTGTCTTCCTTGAACTCTACTTAACCGCACCGTCATTAAAGGGGGCGTTTCTTTTTCTCGACCCCCTCCCCCCTCATGCTTAGCCCCATTAGTTGTGAGAATTTATAACGTTCGCCCCATTAGTTTTGAGATATCAAGACGTTAGACCCATTTGTTTTGAGATTGTAAGACGTTAACTCCATTAGTTTGGCTATTTCAAGACCTTTCACCCATTTATTTGTCAATTTTAAGATCTTTCGTGCCATTTAAGTGTCGATATTTTTCCTAGCGATACCGAGCCTGCAATTTAGAAAGAAGCGGCCTGTGACCTGGGCATTTTCTACGGAAAAAGGCACAAATATATCTCTGAGGGGTGTCTGGGGGGTCATTTGTAAAGCTTGATGGAGGTCTAAGGAGTACAATATATATATGTATATATATATATATATATATATATATATATATATATATATATATATATATATATATATATATCAAACAAATATATAAAATAGAATATATAAATATATAAATGAAATAAATTACTTAACTATAACAAATATTTATGGTGCAGTTTAGAAAGACACCATCAAATATAAGTTACCTTACGTGTAGCATAAATTCATATGCACAGTGAAATGTGGTGTATGTGTTGTTGTTTGCTTTCCCTTGTGATGGACAGGGGTGGGGTTCTGATGTCGTAACTCTCCTGAACTTTCCTGTATTCCGTGAACTGTATTGAAGCGCCCCCGTCATTAAGTACACATTACCATTTATGCCTTAAGGGGGGAGGGGGGATTTATTGGCCCAGTTATTTTATTTATTCATTATTTTAGTTTAGTTTCATCCCTAGACCTTAATTAAACTTAAAAATACATACAATACATCCCCCTTCTAGATTAATTTGTACATTTTTCGTGAACTGTACTGAATCACCCCGTCATTAAGTACACATTACCCGTTATGCCTTAGGGGGGAGGGGGGAATTTTCTGCCCCCCCCCCCCCCCCCTTCTTCCTCATGTTAAACCTCGTTAGTTTTCAGATTTAAGACGTTCGGCCTATTAGTTTGGCGATTTAAAGATATTTCACCCCATTTCTTTGTCAATATTAAGACTTTTCGTATTATTTAGTGGTCGATATTTACCTGACGAGCGTTAGCGATCCTGTAATTTAAGAGGAATCGGCCTTCGGCTGGGAAATTTTTCTATCGTAAAATGTACACATTAATCTTGAAGGAAGGTCATTTGTGTTAAGCTTGATGGAGGTCTAGGGAGGAAACTAAACAATATATACAAAAATACATAGATGAGCAAATGAATACGCCCAGACAGTACAGAGTTACAGACGGTCACGGGGCCTTCGGAGGGAACAACCTTGCTCTAGATATTATTTACAATGTGTGTGTGTGTGTGTGAGTGAGTGAGTGAGTGAGTGAGTGAGTGAGAGAGAAGGAGAAAATATGCATACAGTATTTACTTCGTGGGAGCCAGAATAATTAGTGCAAATACTAAGTATTTGCATGATAGTTATAAATTGTATTGTTATGCTGTGGTCAATAAACTATCTATCTATCTAATTATCTATATACCTATCTATCTATCTAATTATCTATATACCTATCTATCTATCTAATTATCTATATACCTATCTATCTATCTAATTATCTATATACCTATCTATCTATCTAATTATCTATATAACTATCTATCTATCTAATTATCTATATACCTATCTATCTATCTAATTATCTATATACCTATCTATCATTCTACATACATTTATCACCGCAACTGCTGTACATCATCTGACCGAAATAAAGTGGTCTTGAAGTAAATGGGTCATATCAAATTTCACGGTTACCTTCAAAATTCTTCGCGTTTATTCCACTTGATAATCGCTCAACCCAATTATTCCCCTCTGACCTGGATAATTTTGGCTCGCGTGACATTGGGAGGGTTAATAATAATAATAATAATAATAATAATAATAATAATAATAATAATAATAATAATAATAATAAGGGGTGCAATATTGGGTTAAGGCGGAGATGATGGGTCGATTTTCTGGTCCCCCTTCTCCCTCTGTCAAGCCCCATTTGCTTTGAGATTATAAGACGTTCGGCCCATTTATTTGGCGATTTTAACACCATTTTTCTACCGAAAAATGTACAAATTAATCGAGAAGGGGCATCTAATGGACTTGTTTTTTTGTTTTTTTAAGTTAGATGAAGGTCTAGGTAGGAAACTAAAAAAAATATATATATATAAGAAATAATCGACCAAAATAATAAACCCTTAACCCTTAACCCTTTCGATAATTAAAGGCCTTATTATCACTGTATTTTGAATATCATTAGACGATTTTATGCAGCTTAGGAAGAATCTATAGGAATCTATAAGAATCTATAGGAAAGGTGTTATAACCATATCAATTATACCTCGCTGAGATCCTAAGTTAAATATAGCCGTCTATAGTGAGCGCCAACGAGCTTAATTTTCTTGATCCCTGACCTCCTTGTAACTCAAAAGGGCCTAGAGCAAACTGGCTGTAAATATCCACACCTATTTCCTGGTGGACTCTTCCCAAATAATAAAAACGACAGCCCGATTGCTTTCATTAAGTTCGAGTTATAAGAAGTTAAGGGGTCAAAATTATTGTCAACTTTGCTGGCGTTACATTTAAGCCGGTATCACACGAGAGCTTTTACAGTCAACATTCGATGATCAACATTTTTCTGGCAACTTTTCTGGAATATTTTGCACTGGTATCGGAAACTAGTCTGGTGATAGATGAATTTAGGTGACCGAAGTATATTTGAAGTAGAACTCATAAGCTGGTATAATCCTCAAGGGGAGATGGGTCGCTTTTCGAGATCCCCTTCTCCCTCATGCTAAGCCCCATTAGTTTTCAGATGCTAAGATGTTTGCCCCGTTAGTTTGTCGGTTTCAAGACCTTCCGCCCCATTGCCTTGTCAATATCAAGACCTTTCATGCTATTTAGGTGTCGATTTTTTTCCTGGCGAACGATAGTGAGCCTGTAATTTTGGAAGAAGCGGTCTTCGGCCGGGAAATTTTTCTACCGAAAAATGTACAAATTAATCTGGAAGGGGGATCTAATGGAAGTTTGTTTTAACCTTGATGGAGGTCTAGGGAGGAAACTAGAAAAATAATAAATACATTAAGAAATCGACCAAAAAGTGAACCATCCCCCCTTAAAGGGTTAACAATCTCCTCCCCACAATGCAGAACCTTTGCATTTTTCAGAATTCTTTCGTACCTCGAGCCAATTCTCTCTCATAAGCTGCCAGACCAGTGTTGAGGCTATAAATGCTGAGGGAAAAACCGCTTGTGTGATACCGCCTTTAGTAATAGCCAGAATAAACTGTTCAAACGCGTCATAATACTCAAGGGGTTAAGGGAGCCCACCTCGCTTTTTATTCTCTTTCTCTCCCTTTCTCTTTGGCCTGTATCCATTCGGCCCCATTCAGCCTACTGTTTTAATACGTTTACCCCCATCCAGGTGTCAATATTTTCCTGGCGAGCGGTAGCGAGCCAGCATATATATATTTATGTTTTACAGGAAGCTAAATTTGTACATTCTTCGACAAAACTGTCTCCGGCGAAGCCGGATTTCTCCTTACAATGCTGGCTCGCTTTCGCTCGCCAGGAAGAAATCGACACCTGGATGGGGATAAACGTCTTAAAACAGTTGGCTGAATGGGGCTGAATGGATACAAGCCAGGGAAAGAAAGAAAAGGAGAGAAAGATAAAACAAGCCGGTGACCCCCCTAAACAATATCCTCCCACAATGCAGAACTTTGGCTTTTTCATACTTCTTTCGTACCTCGAGCCAATCTCTCAGGAATTCACTTCCTTCCGAAGACTAAAGCCGGTATCACACGAGCAATTGTTTTGCTCAACATTTATCCTCAACACTGGTCTGGCAGCTTATGGGATCAAATTTTTATAATATTTCGGTCACTTACATTCATCTATCATCAGTCTAGTTTCCGATACCAGTGCACAATATGCCAGAAATGTTGCCAGGACAAATGTTGGTCATCGAATGTTGACTGTAAAAGCTCTCGTGTGATACCGGCTTAGCTTTCACCAAACTTTAGCCTATTGCACCTTTTAACCCTTCTGTACCGGCGACGTCTTATTTTTCATTTCATTCTAACTACCTTTAAAAGATGTTGTACAGTTTAAAAAGGATCTGTGATAGTAAAAAAGGGTTAAGTGAGATATTTTGAAGCCTGTTAATTGCTGAGGTCCTTTTTACACTCACTATAGATCGTCCTATAGTAGCCAGAATATACACAGTATATATATAATATATATATAATATATATATAATAAATAATAATAATTAAGCTAGGTGAACTTTGATCTTCATATTTTACTACATTACGTGTATTGACTTACATATCGCATAACTCATAACGGATTATATATGTAAGTTACAACTATTGAAAATTAGGAAGAGTTTTTGGCCCACATGTGTGTAGAAAAGGTATATTACACATTAGGCTATATCATTAATTATGATAATAAATGTATTCTTCGGCAGGTGGTGAAGGTATTAAGGGATAAATCTTCACAACCAAACCTCGTATCTATTGCTCGAAGAGTGTTGAAAGGGGAGAAGGGGTGTTGGAGGGAGAGGAAGCTGTTGTAGTGGCTTTGTTATTTATGTTATTAGTCCGTATAGGTAGTCAAGGTGACCCCCGACTAGGTCCGAGCATGTGAAACACGCTGGAACGTACTAACACACCCATTAAATATTATGTCCGCCTAGGATCGCTATTCTTGTCAGCATTGAAATCTCTACACAAACTACAAGACCGAAAATGTGTGTTAACCCCTTCTGTGCCGGTGACGTCTTTAATAATGGTTTTCAGCTACCTTTAGACGATTTTATGAGCTCAGGAAGAATATATCGTAGCTAATAAGGATTAATTTAGATAGATGGGTCGTTTTTCTGGACCCCTTTCTCCCTCGTGTGTAGCTCTATTAGTTATGAAATTATTAGACGTTCGGCCTATTAGCTTGGCGATTTTAACACCTTTAGCTCCATTACGTAAATTTTAAGACCTATCATATCACTTAGGTGTCGATTTTTTCCTGGCGAGCGAAAGCGAGCCTGTGTATATAAGAGGACAAATGTACACATTTAGCTTGAGGGAGGGGGAGGGGGGGGGGGGGGGGGAGGTCTCGTTGGTGTTTTTCTAAGTTTGAGGGAGGTCTAGCGAAGAAGTTATACAATATGAATAAATGAAGTAATAGACCAAACAACAGCCACTAGCCCCTTAAACAACATAATAATAAGCTATATAATTACTTAATATAAGACCACTACCATATTCAAGCTATACCTTAGGCAAACAATCAAGAAACAAATCCAATATTTAGGGAGCTAGGAGGTAAGGAAGAAGATCATTTCCACCCCCTAAAGTTAACCCTCTCACATCCTGACGCGATTTTTGAGCCTATTAGGGATACTTTAAATCCTTTGTTACCGTCAGGGGTATCTATAAACCTTTAGTTTGTTTACTTCAACCTCTGCAGTTGTCTTTGAGTTAGCTGTGGGCAGAAAACTAATTTTGGAGAGGTAATTATAACAGTGAGAGTAATCTATTTCTTATTGCTAATCTGGCAACCTCTGCGTCCTATGGTCGTGAGAGGGTTAAGGGGGGAGAGGGTGTGGGTTTCTGGACCCCATTCTCCCTTATGTGTAGCGCCATTAGCTATTAGATTTTAAGACATTCGAACCATTAGCCAGGCGATTTTAAGACCGTTCGTGTCACTTAGGTGTTGATTTTGTGTTTGATGAGCGATAGCTAGTCTGCAAATTGAGGATTTGTTTCTTCCGAAAAAATAAATATTATAAAATACACAACTTTATCTCGAAGGAGGGGGGGGGGGGGGTTCTTGGGGTTATTTTGTTATGTTTGATGGAGATCTAGGGAGGAAACTAAAAATAAGTTAATAGAACATGCTTAAATAACAATATTCCCTTCAATGTTTGTCTTAATACTAGGGACATAAGAACATTTCATAAACTTCTATGTATGTAGCCTATGTATGTACTGTATGTATGTATATACTCTGGCACATACTTCAGTGCTGGGGGTGGCTGACTCGAGACAGAGCCCGAAAAGAAACCTTTAAAGTTCCAATTCTTAGGGTACGGGACCACTTTCGCGTTCCCTTGCCCCTTTCCCGGTCTCGTTGAGTAGGATAATTTTAATTACTGCCAGAGCTTTAGTTCGTTCTCGACACATATACAATGTGTGTCCATGAATTGTTGATGGCGACTGTACAATAGTTTCTTTTGGATACTTTCACCTTCGAACGATAATCTGGTCTAAACCAACATCAAGATCTCTTCCCACCACAAATGATGGCTTTATACTGCCTAAACGCCCTAAAGCATTGTGGAAATGTCTATAAATCTCATCGGGGAAGCGTGAGGGAGGTCGATATAGATAGATAGTTTGTTAGATTAATAGATACGTGCATAACATATAGATAGATTAGACACATAGGTCGATAGATGGATAGATTGTTAGAGAAATATATACAGTACATACAGATAGATAGATAGATTAGACATACAGGTCAACAGATAGATAGTTTGTTAGAGAAATAGATACATACATAACAGATAGATAGATTAGACACATATAAACTGACAGCTAGATATTGATTTAATAGGAAGAGGAAAACCAAACTCGTGATCAAAATCATCTTAATTTTCATAATGGAAGACGTTTCGACATAATATGTTCATGCCATTATCAGTAATCTGTGAACAATAATTTACATATTGAAATTTGAAATACAAAAATGGAAGCTACTTGCGAATCAACAAAACCTAAACTATACTAAATAAAACAAGACTAGGCCTACACGAAAAAGAAAAAAATGGGAAAATCAGAAGATACAAAGAAGTGCTGAAATAAGCGACCATAACTATCATGGAACGCTGGATATTACTCTCCGTGTAGGTGAATCACAAATAGAAACAGTGGGGGAGGCCAGCAAATTGAAACAGGAATACCACCAACTCCTAGCATATGCCTCTGTGGCCTCCCCTTGGTAAAATGTCAGTAAAACAACGTCGAAATCTCTTCAAACCTCAAGTAAATACTATACACTGCCTAAAACACTGGAAATATCTATAAATCCTATTGTAGAGACTTGATATAAAAAAAATAGATAGATAGAGAGAGAGAGAGAGAGAGAAGAGAGAGAGAGAGAGAGAGAGAGAGAGAGAGAGAGAGAGAGAGAGAGAGAGAGAGAGAGAGAGAGAGAGAGAGAGAGAGAGAGAGAGAGAGAGGAGAAGAGAGAGAGATAGAGAGAGAGAGAGAGAGATATATTATTGATATAGAAAACAAATAGACATAAATATAGATAAATCACTAGCAGATACATTTTATAAGGAAAAGGATATGAACCAGTATCTAGAGCTCTCCGACCGCAAGTGATGGCTCTATGCTGCCTGAAGCGTTGTGGAAATATCTATATATCTGGCGTGAGATATATACTGTATATATATATATATATATATATATATATATATATATACAAGACCGATAGATAGATAAATAGATAGATAGATTAAGATAGCTAGATAGATACATTCATAATAACTGATATAGATAAATATATATAAATGATTAAATATTTAGAGATTGAGAGAATAGGGTATGAACCAACATCGCGATCCCTTAGCGAGAGAAAGATATATATATATATATATACATTACCGGGTATATATATACTGTATATTATATATATATAGTATATTATATATATCTATATCTATATATATATATATATAATATATATATATATATATATATATATATATATATATATATATATATATATATATACTGTATATATATATATATATATATATATATATATATATATATATATATACTGTATATATATATATATATATATATATATCGTCAACTCTTTTAAGTATCTGGGCAGTGTGTTGAGTAAAGATGGGACTATGGATGAAGAGGTGCGGGAGAGGGTACAACAGGGGAAGAGGGTTGTAGGAACGCTAAAAGCAGTAACAAGAAATAGGGTGGTCAGTATGGAAGTGAAGAAGTCCTTGCATGACAGTGTGGTAATCCCGACACTGACTTACGGAAGCGAAGCATGGACGTTGGTTGAGAGACTCAGACCAAGAGTGAGAGCAGTGGAAATGAATTACTTAAGGAGGGCGTGCGGAGTTACATGGAGGGATAGACAGACTAATGAGGAAGTAAGAAGGAGGTGTGGTGTGGAGGTAGATGTGCTGGAAAGTGTGAAAAGGAACAACTTGAGATGGTTCGGCCATATGGAACGTATGGAAAGCGAGAGAATGACTAAGAGGGTGTACGAGAGCGAGGTGGAGGGACAGAGGGGGAGAGGTAGACCGAATATGAGGTGGAAGGATGGAGTGAGGAACTACATGAACGAAGGCGGTGCTGGTTGGGGGGAGGGGCGTCGACTGACTGGGGACAGAGGTGCATGGGGGCGGTTCGTTCGTGGCCACCCCTTCGGGGATCACGGCGTCAGGCAATAGATAGATAGATAGATATATATATATACAGAAGAGAGAGAGAGAGAGAGAGAGAGAGAGAGAGAGAGAGAGAGAGAGAGAGAGAGAGAGAGAGAGAGAGAGAGAGAGAGAGAGAACAAGTGTGAGAGAGAGAGAGAACAAGAGTGTGAGAGAGAGAGAGAACAAGAGTGTGAGAGAGAGAGAACAAGAGAGTGTGAGAGAGAGAACAAGAGTGAGAGAGAGAGAGAGAGAACAAGTGTGGGGTGTGGGTGAGTGAGAGTGCAAGTGAGTGAGTGAGTGGGGTGTTGTGTGCGCACACGTGTGTGTGTGCGTGAGAATTCCAGAGATACACAGACGGCAATGACCTTGAGTACAGTACCAACAAGACAGTCCGACCTTAACTATAAATTAGTACTTACTACTATATAAGTGGAAGACAAGGATAGGCAGACAAAGAGATAGTTACATAGATACACCTACTACACAGACCCCTAGGCCCTTACTAGGCAGTCCGACCTTACATAACTACTTGTTTTGTATATCACCCAATTAAGCCTCCTCTAGATAGATAGATAGATAGAGAGAGAGAAAGGTGTAGTAGTAGTAGTGGAATCAATCATCCAAGCATGACTGGAATATCTTTACCATTCATACAAGTGACGTAATGGGGAGGGTGGGAGGCGGAGTCACACGAGCGTATATATATATATATAGGTTTTGTGCTGAAAGGAGCGATTTTCCTGTGTTAAGGCGGCGTCACACTAGCGATATTTCCGTCAATATTTACGGGCAATTTTGTCTGACAGCGCGCGCGCTCTCTCTCTCTCTCTCTCTCTCTCTCTCTCTCTCAGCTATTTCAATCGGCCGGAAAGAACCTTGTAGAACCAAAGACGTTAAACCTAGATGAACTAGCCTTCCAATTCGGACATTTTTTTTCCTAAGTTAAAGGGGTATTGCTTGTTTTTTTTTTTGGTCTATATAATTATTTATTAACTTTATTTTTTTAGTTTCCTCGCTAGAACTCCATCAAGCTTAAACAAAAGAAAACACCCCCTAGACCCCCTTTGAAGATATATTTGTACATTTTTCGGTAGAAAATGTTCCCGGCCGAAGGTCTGAACATTTTCATGTTAATATAGCTATTATTCATATGAACATTCATATGAACATTCATATTAATATTCATATTAATATTCATATAAAATTAACGAACACTAGACGATTTCATTTAGTTCTTGTGAACTACTAAATCCGACAGTAGGCTATATAAAGATCTTGAAATGAGCTACATTCTACGTCATCCGTAATTTATTTTCCAAGGTGATAAAACAAGTGATGGGAATGTTACTAAGTGTGATACGACAGAGGAAGGCCATCACAAGATATTACAATTCATCTACACTTCCTTATAAGGTGACACGGCACGACACGTCTTGGTGGTGTAATGGTTAAGGTGTCTAAAAATCTGTGTGTGATAACCCGGGTTCGAATCCTGGTGAATCACATATATGCTTTCATTAATTTCATTGGAGGTGTTTGGTGTTGTGGTGAAATTAATAAAAATAGATTAACCCCTTCTTTACCGGTGACGTCTTTTTAATTCTATTTTGGCAACTATTAGACGATCTTATACAATATAAAAAGGGCCTCCAACAATTAAAAGGCTTCGAACTATCTCACTATCTCACTTAACCATTTTTACTACCACAGATCTCTCTTAAACTGCATACAATCGTCTAAATATAGCTAGAATAAATCTAACATGACGTCCTCGGTATAAAAAGGGTTAACCTCAAGAACGGTACAATGGATTCCAGGACTTACATGTGCCCTTGATTTTTTTTTTTTTTTTTTTTTTTTTTTTTTTTTAATAAGACAATGAACGGAGGAAGGAAAAACACAGATAAAACAAAAAGGTCCATGTGCCTAAAGGCATCCTCCATTCATAAAATGTTTTTAACAACTGGATTTAAACATTTGTAGATTGTAATTAAATTGATTAGTTATAGTCCATTGTTTCCAGCTAATGGCATGTTGAATCCGTTAGCAACCGATTTATTTATTCTTACTGGACAAATATGATACTGTTTGGACACTTGATCCTCAGTGTTTTGGAGGACAAGCAGCCTAGAAGGGTCACTAGATCTGTTGTTGCTTGATTGCCTTTGTACTCCTTTGTACTCTGCTAATTCTGTGCGTCATATTATTGCTAAGTTTTCATAATTAGCAACCTATTTCGCTACAAAATCATGGTAACAGCTTAACCCCTTTAGCACCGAGTTGTCCTTGTCATTATAACCTGGGTGTTATTAGACGATTGTATCCGGCTTATGGAGGACGTGTAGCAATTGAAAGGCTTCAAACTATCTCGATTATCTATTTTAAATACCATAGCTTCCTCCTAAGCTGCATACAATCGTCTAAACATGGCTGTAATAACACAAAATGCATCCTCGGTAAAGCCGGAGTCACACGAGCGTTTTTTCCAGCATTTTTTACGGGCAATTACGGTCTAGAAGCTTCAAAAATTACACTTCATCAGAATTCAGCCGCCCAACATAATCTATCTTTATTCTAGTTACCGATACCAGTGCGAAAAAGTCCAGAAATAATACGAGGAAAAACTTGCTCATGTAAAATTGACGGAAAAAGCGCTCGTGTGACAGTGGCTTAAGGAAGGGGTTAGTAATCTGGACGGAGAGATAGCAGTTTATAATCAGCTAGAATAAAACAGAGTATAGTTATCGTTCACTATACGTCGGTCGTATAAAGGGGGTAGTGGATATTGTTTGGTCTATTTATATACTAATTTATAAAAAATTTAGCTTCCTTCCTAGACCTTCATCGCGCTTTAAACAAACGCACGCGCACGCGCACGCACACGCACACGCACACAGACACACAGACACACACACACACAATAATCTATGCACAAATATTTGTAAATAATTTGGTAATGAATAATGGAAAACAAATACTAAGAATTGCAGTCCAGAACTTGAAGAAAAGATCACTATCTATGGGCAGCGTTGAAATCACCGGTAATATTACAATGTATATATTAATATACAATTACTTGTAACAGACCAATGCCTTTTTCTCCCTTGCTCTTTTTCCCTGGCTTGTATCCATTCGGCCCCATTCAGCCAACTGTTTTAAGACGTTTATCCCCATCCATGTGTCGATTTCTTCCTGGCGAGCGATAGCGAGCCAGCATTGTTTGGAGAAATCCGGCTTCGCCAGAGACATTTTTCTATCGAAAAATTTACAAATTTAGCTTGCTGGCAAAACAAAAATATATATATGCTGGCTCGCTAAGGCTCGCCAGGAAAATATTGACAGCTGGATGGAGGTAAACGTCTTAAAACAGTAGGCTGAATGGGGCCGAATGGATACAAGCCAAAGAGAGGGAGAGAATTAGAGAAAAAGAGCGAGGTGGGCTCCCTTAAGACAATAACATACATTGGACTCCCTCTAACAAAGTAAAGCTAAGGAAGTTAGTGAGACTTTGCGTTGCATAGGTGCTCGTCTCCGTGTCTTGGCCCACTGAATCCTGTGGTGTGGAAGTTATCCAAAATGCAGCTATCGGTTGACCCGAAAGCACTATCCCTTGTTGTGTGTGTATATATATATATATATATATATATATATATATATATATATATATATATATATATATATATATTAAAAAAGCAATATTAGTGACAGTGGCACACAAACTTTTCTAACTCAGTACCATTAAAACAAACAAGAAAACAAAAATTACGAACATCCCACGACCTTGCCTAGCAGAGTCCACCGTCTGAAATGATGGTAGAAAACGTGAGACTATGAGGTTGATGTGGAGACCAACCCTCAATACCTTACCACATATTGACAACACAACCACCACGCACATTCTGATTAAGGGGGGATGGTTGTTTTTCCTGGCCTCCCTTCTCCCTCATGCTTAGCCCAATTCGTTCTGAGATATTAAAACGTTGGCTCCATTACTATGGTGTTTTTAAGATCTTTCGCCCATTTTGTTGCCAATGTTAAAACCTTTAATGGCAATTTAGGTGTCGATTTTTATTCCTAGCGAGCGATAGCGAGCCTGTAACTTAAGAGGAACCGGCCTTCGGCCAGGATATTTTTCTTTCGGAAAATATACATAAATATCTTGAAGGGGGTCTTGATATGCTCAATACGGAAATATCAATATAGAAGTAAGACACCAAGATGTTCAGCTTATCGAGTAGACTGCCATTAAGATATACCGGTACATATAAACAAAATATACACAACTCAGACACGGATAGCATGAGTGCTACGTCATAGAGGGAACATTAGCATTCCTTCTTTACCACGAAGGGATCAGGGGGCAGGAACATATACCTGTATATACCCCTTTCACTCACGGCTCTCAGGTAATCATTATAATATAAGATTATACTTGTTACTGTGCTGTTAGACTGTACTGGGTCTAGTGAAATGGTCTGTATTATTATTGTTATTATTATTATTATTATTATTAGTGTTATTATGATTATTATGATTATTATTATTATTATTATTATTATTATTATTATTATTATTATTAGTAGTATTTAAAAAAAATAATCCGATTACTTAGGAGTGTGGTATTTTCCATGAGAGGTATGTACACTCAATAAAAGAATGTTTATAGAAGTAATAAAGGTTTTCACCTTTAACTGTTTTTACCATGAAGATATTGTCGCTTTATCATAATCAGATAAGTTTAAATTATTTAGGACAAACATACAGACAGACACACAGACATATACACAAAGATAAATTCCTACACACAGACAGACCTACATACATACATACATACATACATACATACATACATATAGACATACAGGTAAGCATAAAGAGAGACAGGTAGACACGCGGACGGACAGACAGACAAGGATTTAGGATGACTGTAAGTCAGCAGACGGACACAGACAAACAGGCAGACTGACTGATAGGCAGGTAGATAGATAGACAGACAGGTAGGTAAATAGATAGTCAGGTAGATAGACGGAAAGACAGACAGCCAAGTAGATAGTCAGAGAGACAGACAGGTAGATAGCCAGACAGACAGGTAGACAGACAGACGGACAGGTAGACAGACATACAGGTAGATAGACAGACAGGGAGAAAGACATGCATGTATATAGACAGACATGTAGATAGACAGACGGACAGGTAGATAGACAGACAGACAGGTAGAAAAACATACTGTACATGTATATAGACAGATATGTAGATAGACAGACGGACAGGTAGACAGACAAATAGGTAGATAGGCAAACAGGTAGATGGACAGACAGGTATAATTATAGACAGACAGGAAGATAGACAGACAGGTAGATAGACAGGGAGACAGGTGGATAGACAGACAGATACACATACAGGTAGATATACAGTCAAGTAGGTAGATAGATAGTCAGGTAGATAAGATAGATAGACAGACAGATACACAGACAGGTAGATATACAGTCAAGTAGGTAGATAGACAGTCAGTCAGTCAAGTAGGTAGATAGACAGTCAGTCAGTCAGGTAGGTAGGTAGATAGATAGATAGATAGATAGACAGCTAGAACACAAAAAGAAGAATGCATGTTGGCCCAGCACATAACAAGAACATAAACCAAATAACGCCGATATAACAAGGACACATTTTATGATGCAACGTAACCCTATATTACCAATTAACCATTTCAAGCTCCAATACGCGTTTCTGTTCTGTTTCTGGCTACTATTAGTCAATTGTATTCAGATTAGTAACGGTATATGCAAGTAAAAGGGTTGATTGAGATAGTATTTACCCTTTTAATACCCACAGATACTCCCTAAGCTGCATAGAATCGTCTAATGATAGCCAAAATAAACTGCTAAAACGCGTCAGAGCTTCAAAGGGTTAACTGGTTTTACACACTAACCTTCATTTATACGTGTTTATAACTTTCAGGTAATTTGTCATTATTATAGGACAGATAAAATAAGACAGAGCCAGGAATACAGGATGGCAGACGTACAGACACACAAACACAGCCGACAGACAGACAGAGAGATACATAGATAGATATATATAAATAGATAGATAAGATAGATATAGATAGATATATAGAAAGATGGATAAACAGAGAGATAGATAGATAGACAGACCGACTAATAGATAGATAGATATAAATAACCAGATACAGTAGATATAGATAGATAGATAGATATATAGAAAGATAGATAAATAGAGAGATAGACAGACAGACAGACACACCAATACACAGACAAACAAACAGAACAGAACACAACAAGACACATGTAGGCCCAGCACATAAGAAAACACATAACAAGGAGAAATGCTATGCTGCAACCTATACCGCCATATTACCAAACAATGCTCCACCTAGCGTCGATCTTTTTTCTCCCTCTCTCTTTGGCTTGTATCCATTCGGCCCCATTCACCCTACTGTTTTAAGACGTTTACCCCCATCCAGGTGTCAATATTTTCCGCATATATATATATATATTTGTTTTGACGGTAAACAAAATTTGTAAATTTTTCGATAGAAAAGTCTCTCCGGCGAAGCCGGATTTCTCCATACAATGCTGGCTCGCTATCGCTCGCCAGGAAGAAATAGACACCTGAATAGAGATAAGCGTCTTAAAACAGTTGGCTGAATGGGGCCAAATGGATACAAACCAGGGACAGAAAGAAAAGGAGAGACAGATAAAACAAAACAAAATTGTGACCCCCCCTTAGGAGATATTAAACCCCATAACGCCGGTACATAGCAAGGAGAAGAAATGCTATGATGCAACCTATAGTCTATTCACTGTAGGTAGGCGAGAAATCATGACCTCTGACCTCTGTAACTGAAAAACTACGAGAGTAATCGAGGTAATATTGCTACCATTTGGGAGGAGTCAGTCAAGGAATAGGTGTGGGAATTTACAGCCAATTTGCTCAAGCCCTTTTTGAGTTACAGAGGATAGAGGTCATGGTTGCTCGCCTACTTACAGCGAATAGACTATAGCGCCGATGGATTGGGAAACAGCAAATATATAACAACTGACGTCATATTAGGGAAACCAGTATGGAGATAAATATTTGATATATATTATAAACTTACAAATATATATATTTATTGCTTAGTTATTCCTATCATCTCAGTACTTTAGGATAATATTTCCACTCTATTATGGCTGCTATTAAGGGGAGGTACTTGTTACAGGCTGCTCTACCTTTTTTTCTCCTCAATACATACAAACACATAATATATATCTATATATATATATATATATATATATATATATATATATATATATATTTTATGTTCTACAATAATTCACACCACACTCAAACACATATATTTTCTGACATCATTCAGCCCAAATTTGGCAAATGAGTTTCAATGCGGATAAATGTAAAGTACTACATGTCGGATACCTAAATGAGAAAGCAAACTATTCGATGAATGGCACTCCGCTTAAGAATGTAAACAGAGAAACCGATCTGGGAGTAACAATATCGAGTAACCTAAAACCGAGTCAACAATGTTCAGAAGTTGTTAAGAAGGCAAACAAAATAATTGGCTTTATAGGCAGGTCATTTGAGCATAAATCCAAAGAAGTTATCCTAACCCTTTACAATTCCTTAGTCCGCCCTCTTCTGGAATACTGCGTTCAATCCTGGTGCCCTTATTACCAAAAAGATATAAACAAGCTAGAACGAGTTCAACGTAGAGTTACCAAAATGATACCTAGCCTAAAGAACAAACCATACGAAGAGCGTCTTAGAGAATTAAATCTATTTCCTTTAACCCAGCGCAGATTAAGAGGCGACTTAATTCAAGTGTTCAAAATCATCAAAGGCATCGACAATATGAACTGTAGTAAGTACTTCACTATCGACCAATCTAATTACACGCGGGGAAACGGTTGCAAAATTATTGGTAAATCTTTTAACTCGCACGAATCTAAGAATTTCTTCTTCAATCGAGTTGTCAACTTGTGGAATGGGCTTCCCCGAGACGTTATAGACTGCAGCACCGTTGATTCATTTAAATTCCGCCTAGACAAATATCTCGCATCAAACCCGCGACTGACTGCGTTTGTAAATGAATAACTTTATCCTCCCCTCAGTTACTAACCCATATGTCCCCTACTAACTTCCTAGTCCTGCCACGTTAGTGGCAGGGCAGTAGTTCCCTTTCCAATGTTCCCTTACCCATCTAAACCACTGTTTGGACACTTGATCCTCAGTGTTTTGGAGGACAAGCAGCCTAGAAGGGTCACTAGATCTGTTGTTGCTTGATTTCCTTTGTACTCCTTTGTACGTACACGACTTACGCTCATGCATTCACAACATCCAATACACATACGCGTACATACATGGACACACGTATTGCTCCCACTTACACGCATACATACACACATGCAATTAATAACACTTCCACCACCACAACTGACACGCGGTCACACACACACACACACACACACACACACACACACACACACACACACACACACTTAATATGTATTACACCTAACCTCATAAGTATACACACACGCACATAGAAACACTCCATCACACACACACACACACACACACACACACACACACACACATTAACACGTATTGCAACCATCCCTATGAAGATACACACACGCACATTGAAACACTTCCATCACCACACCCATTGACACACACACACACACACACACACACACACACACACACACACACATTGAAACAATTCCATCACCACACCCATTGACACACACACACACACACTTCACACTTCACACACACACACACACACACACACACACACACACACACTTCACACACACACACACACACACTTCACACACACACACACACACACACACACACACACACACACACACACACACACACACACACACACACGGGCAATTGCACTATTCTTCACCTTGTCCTTCTTCTACAAACTTGAACCCTTTCAGTATCATGGCGGTACATTAGTTTATATTTTACAACATTCGTCCATTGCTTTGTCAATTTTAAAACTTTTCGTGCCATTTAGGTGTCAATTTATGTCCAGGCTAGCGATAGAGAGTCTGCAATATAGGAGGAACCGACCTTCGGAAGGAACGTTTTCTACCGGAAAATGCACAAATTTATCTTGAAGGTTGGTCTTGAGGGTATTTACTTAAGTTATGGAAGTCTATACAAAATATTTATGATAATAAATAAATATATATATATATATATATATATATATATATATATATATATATATATATATATATATATATATATATACAGGGTGATTCAGTAACCCTTTTCATAAATTTAATGGCAAATTCGGGAGACAAAAATAAGACTAATTTACTCTATGACCCTTAGGGTGAGTCTTTGATATAATGGAGATATTATACCTTTAAAGTTATCGATAGATAGAAAAGAAAAAAATCTAAGGAGTGAGAATGAAAATGTCGTTGCTAACTGGCAGGGTAGCGTAACCAAGACTTGGTATCAAAATGTATACTGTAATACTGTATTGTAAAGTATTTGTAAATAAAGTATGTACAAACATAAGATTTTCATTAACCATACATTTATTTATGATAAAATAATAACAAAAACCAACATAATGAGAAGCTTTAAAGCACCACATGAAACAATTACTGTACAAACCATCAACAGCACCAATCAATAATAATAACAATAAATTTCACAATACTGTATAAATAATTAATGATAACATGCTAATGACATAACTTGACCTAATAATAATAATAATAATAATAATAATAATAATAATAATAATAATAATAATACAACTACGACTATTACTACTACTACTACAGCTACGATGAATAGAGTATTAATTATGATGATGGTGATAAAAGCTAATGTTCTTTTGAGCATTGAGACAACTGCTACCATATGCAACCATTTACAACCACGTGTAAGCAAAGAAACAATCTTTAGATTCATGTACAGATTGATTCCAGATTCATTAAGACGAGCGGAGTATCAAAGCTCAAAGTCGGCAGTCAGATCCCTCCTCCTCCACTTACCCCTCTTCCACCACTTACTCCTCCTCCTCTTCCTCTTACTTATCCTCCGCCGCCTGCTTCTCCCCTTGCTACTACTACTACTAATACAATGATTATTAATAATAATGATGATGATAATACAAATACAGTAGTAATGTACCTTTGTAAATTGCGAAGCGAACAGCATCCAGCTACCGTATGCAGCCATTTTGATACCAAGTCTTGGTTACGCTACCCTGCCAGTTAGCAACGACATTTTCATTCTCACTCCTTAGATTTTTTTCTTTTCTATCTATTGATAACTTTAAAGGTGTAATAACTCCATCATATCAAAGACTCACCCTAAGGGTCATAGAGTAAATTAGTCTTATTTTTGTCTCCCGAATTTTCCATTAAATTTATGAAAAGGGTTATTGAATCACCCTGTATATATATATATATATATATATATACCGGTATATATACTGTATATATACTGCATATATATAAAGAAAGAACAAATAATCTCCCCTTATGTTTAGAAACAATCTGTAAGAGTAAAAGGCTTACTTGGATCAATTTCACCCCCTTTAATTAGCAGAGGTTCTTCCTAAGCTGTATAAAATCGTCATGAGTTACCAGGAATACAATGGAAAAGACGTCATAACACCGAAAGGGTTAATAAAGAGATTGTTGATGAACTAGAATATCGGTAACGCCTTTGTTTATTTATTTATTTATTTATTTATGAATATTATATTGAGTTTAGGAAGAAGTTGTGGAGAGGATTACTGGAGATAAATTTTATAATTCGATTACAATGTGTTTATTTATTGTGTATTTAGATCATTATTGTTATATATTATTATTTATTTCTATTATTTTCAATATTAATTAGAGGCTTCATTTTACCCTATTAGAATCTTAAACGTCCTTCCTAAACTGAAGAAAATCGTCCAATGATACCCCAAGTGAATTAAAAGCATGTTTCAAGGTATACTGAAGGGGTTAACTAGTTCTGTATACTATGACACACACAGACACACAAACGACAGACAAACGGACACACAGACAGAGACTGAGAGATTCACAGACAGACATATAGAGACATACAGACATATCCACAGACAGACAGAAAGAGGAAGACAGCTCCACAGACTGACATACAGACGACAGATAGACAGACATATAGAGGCAGACGGCAGACTTACAGACATATCCACAGACAGACAGAAAGAGGAAGACAGCTCCACAGACTGACAGACAGACAGATACAGATATATATAGACAGACAGACCGATCAACAGAACATAGCATTAGCCCAGTTTACCCCCCCCCCCCGCCTACACACACACACACACACACACACACACACACACACACACACGAATTAATTATCATAGACAGTTTCAAGGGGGGACGACACCTTTTTCATTGACAAATTCGATTTTTTGTTCCTCCTATGACACGTAGGAAGCATCAAATGTCCACATCTGACTCTCTTAAGCTTAGACAATATCTATGATAGTCAAGAGGTATATTGAGACCAAATTTGACTCCGATTGTTAGGAAACTGTATAAGCTCAATGAAATCGTTAAATGTTCCAAAAATACAGGTGGCGTAACACGAGCGCATTTTCTGGTAATTTTCGATGAGCAAGTTATTGAAGGTAGATTGTGTTAGCGAGGTAAATTCTTATGACGCCTAAATTTTTAAGCTAGCGCAAATGTTGACCGAAAAAAAAAATCATTCGTGACACAGCCTTAAAAGGAAAACACAAAAAAAACGCCACTTTGCTGCAAAGTAATTACACAACTTATTATTATATACTATATACCGGTATATATATATATATATTATATATATATTATATATATATATATATATATATATATATATATATATATATATATTATTTGTTATTTATATACATATACATATACATATGCACACATATACACATACATACATACATACTGTACAGTGCACACACATACACATACACATACATACATACATACTGTACAGTCATACATATATATATATATATATAGAGAGAGAGAGAGAGAGAGAGAGAGAGAGAGAGAGAGAGAGAGAGCGAGAGAGAGGGCGAGAGCGAGAGAGAGAGAGAGAGAGAGAGAGAGAGAGAGAGAGAGAGAGAGAGAGAGAGAGAGAGAGAGAGAGAGAGCGAGAGAGAGAGAGAGAATGAATGGAAGAAGGAAAAACAAAGTCCATGAACCTAAAGGCATCCTCACTTCATAAAATGCTTGTAACAACTGGATTTAAACTGTTGTAGGTTGTATGTTTGTGGAAAGCAATGACAAGGAAGTGAATAAGTAACGACGTTTGCCCCATTAGTTTGGCGATTTTAACACTTTTCGCCCCATTTCTTTGTCAATATTAAGAGTTTTCGTGTAATTTAGGTGTCGATTTTTTCCTGGCAAGCGATAGCGAGCCTGTAATTAGAAAGAAACCGACCTTCGGCCGGGACATTTTTCTATCGAAAAATGTACAAATTTATCTTGAAGGAGAGTCTTTGTTTTTTATTTTGTTGTGTAAGCTTGATAGAGATCTAGGGAGGAAACTAAAAAAAATAATAATAAGTAACACCCCGTTCTTAACATTAACACCCCGTTCTTAACATTAACACCCCGTTCTTAACATTAACACCCCGTTCTTAACATTAATCATCAATTACAAACCCCAATGTACTTGAATAAACTAATGAAAGCATATGGTCCTCCCGGGATTCGAACTCGGGACACCACACCCAGAACAAAAGCATCTAAACCATTACACCACCAACCCAATTGACCACTTGCGAGTTTCGTTCCATAAGGAAGTTGGAGCTGTAGACATTAATATCTAGGGGAATTACCAGCTAAAATACAGTCTTCGTACGTTTATAAATACCCGGTACATAAAACCCAATTCAACATACTATTGAGCCATCAGAAACCTACATTGTTCTTGCACTTCTATTTATTATCGATGTTTACAGCTCCAACTTCCTGTAAGTTTGTGGAAAGCAACGACAACGAAGTTAAGGTGAGGCAGGCCGTTTGTTTGGTCTATTAATTCATTTATTCATATATTTGTATAGTTTCCTCCCTAGACCTCCATCAAGCTTAGAAAAACACCCCCTAGACCCCCTTTCAAGATAAATTTGTACATTTTTCGGTAGAAAAATGTCCCGGCCGATGGCCGGTTCCTCTTAAAATTGCAGGCTCGCTATAATCGACACCTAAATGGCACGAAAGGTCTTAAAATTGACAACGAAATGGGGCGAAAAGTGTTAAAATCGCCAAACTAATGGGCCGAACGTCTTATAGTCTCAAAACTAGTGGGGCTAAACATGAGGGAGAAGGGGGTCCAGAAAAACGGTCTGCCTCCCCTTAATTCCAGAGATTCGAGGGGATATTCGTGGTAACTTTCTATCGGCGAATGACAGGAAGAGCTGACGATCGCAAGGCTGACGTCGGGAACTTCTACCTGACGCAACATCCGTCGGCAGTTATGTCATATTCTCGTAACCCTTTCAGTAGTATGACGCTCTTTTCACTTTATTTCTGGCTAATGTTAAACGATTTCATACAACTTAGAAAGGAGATATATTTAGGCGATTGTGTGCCGTTTAAGAAGGATCTGTGGTAGTAAAACTGGTTAAGTGAGATAGTTCGAAGCCTGTAAATCGCTGGAGGGACTGAATACAATTGTCTATTATGAAAAACATGCATCCTCCTTCATTCACTGTCCCCCCCTTCACTCACTCAACCCCACAATTTGCCGGAGGATAACAGGTTTTTCACAATACGTAGACGGAGGTCTTTTAAAAAAAAATAAAAATTGTCTAATACAGTAATAGCCAGACTAGAATACATACGACGTCTGCGGTACACAAGGAGTTAAAAGATGATAATCGGGTACAGTCCAGTTTCATAATAAGGATAAACAACGAAAATCAACCAAACTCGTATGAAAC
The DNA here is from genome assembly GCA_032716605.1 of Paralithodes platypus. Taxonomy (NCBI): domain Eukaryota; kingdom Metazoa; phylum Arthropoda; class Malacostraca; order Decapoda; family Lithodidae; genus Paralithodes; species Paralithodes platypus. The sequence goes on from CM064504.1 coordinate 8,707,902, forward strand.
ATTTTATCGGATTCCAGACGCCGATACTTTTAGCCGATATACCTGCTCGTGTGACGCCGGCATTAAGGGGGGATGGGTAATTGTTCTGGTCCCCTTTCTCCCTCATGTTTAGCCCCTTTTGTTTTCAGATTATAAGATATTAGGCCAATTAGTTTGGCGATTTTAAGACTTTCGCCCCTTTTCTTCGTAAAATATTAAGACTTTTCTCGTCATTTAGGTGTCGATTTGTTCCTAGCCAGCGATAGCGAGCCTGTAATTTAGGTTCGGCCAGGATATTTTTCTACCGAATAGTGTACATGTATATCTTGAAGAGGTATTTGAAGAGGTAGTTTGAAGGAGGTCTAGGGAGGAAACTAGAACAATATCAAATACATGAACAATTGACCAAACAGTGAACAATCGCCCGTTAATAACTTGAGCAAACTGAGACTCTATTCAGATGTCGATTTATTCTTTTGGGCGAGCGACAGCGAGCCTGCAATTTAGGAGAAACTAGCCTTTGGTCAGGATTATATATACACCCTTAACCCCTTCTGTACTGGCTACTATTAGACGACATTATTCAGCTTAAAAAGGGCCTACAACAGCTAACAGGCTTCGAAGTATCTCAACTCACCCATTTTACTACCACAGATCCTTCTTAAACTGCACAAAATCTTCTAAATCTTCTAAATCTAGCTGGAATTTAACAAACAAAGACATCGTCGGTACAGAAAGGGTTAAGCTAATTAAACAAAATACAATTACCCCCCAAGACGTCGCTTAAACTAGTGTTAAGGGGAGGTATTTAGTTTGTTCCCTAGACCTCCATCAAGCTTAAAATTACACCCCCTGGAGTCCCTTTCAAGATAAATTTGTACATTTTTCGGTAGAAAAATGTCTCGGCCGAAGGCCGGTTCCTCTTAAATTACAGGCTCGCTATCGCTCGCCAGGATAAAATTGACACCTGAATGACACGAAAGGTCTTAATATTGGGTGGAAAGTTTTTAAAATCGCTCTAAACTGAATGGCGGCAAAACGTTTTATAGATAAATCGAAAAGCAATGGGGCTAAACATGGACGGAGAAGGGGGTCAAGAAACAAAAAATCCACTTGAAGTGGAGATTTCTGCCCCTTAAGGCAATCTGAGCACCCTATTGAGATGTTGAGTTTCTTCCTGGGCGAGCGATAGCGAGGAGCGATGGAGCGATAAGGAGCGATGGGCGAGCGATAGCGAACAGTACAGCAGGAAGAAACAGTTTATAAGAAAAGGAAAGATGGTACATTCTATTGATCTTGAAGTGGGTCTGGAGAGCGATTTTATTTATTTATGTATTTATTTATATACAGTATACTGTATATATATATATATATATATATATATATATATATATATATATATATATATATATATATATACGGTTATATATATATATAGATATATATTTTTTTTTTGGGGTGGTGTGTTTTTTTTTTTTTTTTTTTTTTTTTTTTTTTATTTAATTATGTTTTGAAAGAGGTAAGGGTAGTCGTTTTCTTTTTAGCGTAGAGGACAAACTATAAGATACATTGCTTGACATTGACAACTTCACGAATTAGATATCCCAACCATTATTGCACCTATTAAGGGGAGGTCTCCACTTGAGGGATTTTTTTCTGGACCCCTTTCTCCCTCATGATTTTTTTTTTTTTTTTTTTTTTTTTTTTTTGTTTTAAGAGGACAATGAACGGAGATGAAAAACACAGATAAAACAAAAAAGTCCCATGTGTGCGCCATAAAGAGCAGTCCTCCATTCATACCTGTTTTGGTAACAACCTGGATGTTGTTGGGGCAATTTTAGCCCCATTGCTTTGATATTCAATAAAACGTTTTTGCCCCATTAGTTTAGGCGATTTTAAGAAGACTTTCACCCCATATTAAGAACTTTCGGCGTGCCAATTTAGGTGTCTATTTTTATCCTGGCGAGCCGATTTAGCGAGCCTGTATTTTAAGAGGAATCGGCCTTCGGCCGGGACATTTTTTCTACCGAAAAATGTAACCAAAATTTAATCTTGAAAGGGACTCGAGGGGGTGTAAATTTTAAGGTTGATGGAGGTCTAGGGAACAAACTAAATACCTCCCCTTAAGGGGATATATGCACTTGAGGGATTTTTTTCTGGACCCCTTAATTCTCCCTTATGTTTAACCTCATTGTTTTTTTAGATTTTAAGACGTTTGCCCCGCCCCATTAGTTTGCCGATATTAAGAACCTTTCGACCCCCATTGTTTTGGTCAATTGTAAAGACCTTTAAGCGCCATTCTTAGGTGTGCCTGGCGGAGTGATAAACGAGCCCTGTAATTATGAGGGAACGAGCCATCAGCCGGGACATTTGTCTTAACCCAAACATGTTACAAAATGATGTCTTGAAAAGGGCGTGTCTAGGGGGGGGAGTAATTATAATGGTTGATGGAGGTTCTAGGGAACCAGAACCTACAGGGAACCTTCCCCTTAACCTTCCTACTGTACCAGCGACGGTTCCTTTTGTAATATGATATATTCCAGCATATAGTGAGACCAATTTTTTATTCAGCTGAGGCCAAGGATGTCTACTCATTAAAAGACTACCTAGACCGATCTCAATTAAAAATTCTTTTAGGTACGCCCCCCCTACATCCTTCCCCTAAGCTTCATAAAAACAAAAAGTCCGCCTAACCCGTGGCTAGGAATATAATTCCAAAGACGTCCGC
>CM064504.1:8710708-8745708 GCA_032716605.1 Paralithodes platypus
TGTAAGCTTGATTAGAGATCTAGGGAGGAAACTAAAAAAAATTAATAATAAGAGTACACACCCCGTTGTTAACATTAACACCCCGTTCTTAACATTAACACCCCGTTCTTAAACATTAACACCCCTGGTTCTTAACATTAACACCCCCGTTTCTTAAACATTTAATCATCAATTACAAACCCCCCACTGTACTTGAATAAAAACTAATGAAGGCATATCGTCATCCACGGGATTTCGAACTCGGGACACAACCCCCCAACCCAGAACAAAAAAGCATCTCAAACCATTACACCACCAATCCCAATTGACCACTTGCGGAGTTTCGTTTCCATATAAGGAAGTTGGAGCTGTAGACATAAATATCTAGGAAATTATCTAGCATTTAAAAATACAGTTCCTTCGGTAGTTTTATAACTTACCCGGTACATTAAAACCCAATTCAACATACTATGGAGCCCAGCCCAGAAAACCTACATGATTTCTTGCACTTCTATTTTATTATCGATCGCGTGTGTTACAGCTTCAAACTTGGGCCTGTAAGTTTGTGGGAAAGCAACGACAAACGAATCGGTTAAGGGGAGGCAGGCCGTTGGTTTGGTCTATTAATTAATTAATATTTCATTAGATTTGTTATAGTTTCCTCACTAGACCTCCATCAAGCTCTAGACAAAACACCCCTAGACCGCCCCTTTCAAGATAAAATTTGTACATTTTTCGGTATGAAAAAGGTCCCGGCCGATGGCCGGTTCCTCTTTTAAATTGCAGGCGACGCTATAATCGAAAACCTAAATGGCACGGGGAAAGGTTCCTTTTTAAAAATTGACAACCGGAATCTAATTGCGGTGCGGAAAAAACGTGGGTTTCTAAAAATCGCCTAAAATAAGGGCCGAACGCTCTTATAATCTTCAAAAAAAAAGTTCTTGTCGTGGGTTAGTTTAGTTTCGGTGGCGGCTAACACATGAGGGAGAAGGGGGTCCAGAAAAAAAAAAAAAAAAAAAAACGACGGTCCTCCTCACCGTAATTCCAGAGATTCGAGGGGATATTCGTGGATAACTTTATTCATATCGGCGAAATGAAAGGAAGAGCTGACGATTTCCGCCAAGGATGACGTCGGAACTTCCACCTGAACGCCAACATCCGTCGGCGCAGTTATGTCATATTCTCGTAACCCTTTCAGTAGTAGGACGCCTTCTTTTCACTTTATTTCTGGCTAATCTGGTTTAAACGATTTTCATACAACTTAGAAAGAAGCGTGTATTTTATGGCGATGGTGTGCCGTCTTACGAAGGAGCATGTGGTAGTTTAAAAAATGGTTTTTTAAGTGAGATAGTAGAATGGCTGTTAAAGCGCTGGAGGGACGGAAGACATACAATTTGTCTATTATGAAAAAACCATGCCATCCTCCTTCATGCACTGGTCACCCCCTTCACTCACTCAAACCCCACAATTGCCCGGAGGATAACAGGTTTTTCACAATTATACGTAGACGGAGGTTCTGTTAAAAAAAAAATAAAAATTGTGCCTATTACAGTTTAATGAGCCAGATCAGACTACAACTAAGACTGTCCTGCGGGTACACAAGGAAGTTTTTTTAAAAGATGGATAATAGGGTATCAGTCCAGTTTCATAATAACGGATATAAACAACGAAAATCAACACCAAACTCGGTATGAAATATTTTATCGGATGTTTTCCAGACGCCGATCCTTCAGCCGATATACCTGCTCGTGTGACGCCGGCATTAAGGGGGGATGGGTAATTGTTCTGGTCCCCTTTCTCCCTCATGCTTAGCCCCCTTTGTTTTCAGATTATAAGACATTAGGCCAATTAGTTTGGCGATTTTAAGACCTTCGCCCCTTTTCTTCGTCAAATACTTTTTAAGAACTTCTTCACGTTCCTGTAGGTGTCGATTTGTTCCTAGCCAGCGATAGCGAGCCTGTAATTTAGGTTCGGCCAGGATATTTTTCTACCGAATAATGTACATGTATATCTTGAAGAGGTATTTGAAGAGGTAGTTTGAAGGAGGTCTAGGGAGGAAACTAGAACAATATCAAATACATGAACAATTGACCAAACAGTGAACAATCGCCCGTTAATAACTTGAGCAAACTGAGACTCTATTCAGATGTCGATTTATTCTTTTGGGCGAGCGACAGCGAGCCTGCAATTTAGGAGAAACTAGCCTTTGGTCAGGATTATATATACACCCTTAACCCCTTCTGTACTGGCTACTATTAGACGACATTATTCAGTTTAAAAAGGGCCTACAAAAAAAAAAAAACCACCAAGCTAACAGGCTTCGAAGTATCTCAACTCACCCATTTTACCACCACAGATCCTTCTTAAACTGCACAAAATCTTCTAAATCTTCTAAATCTAGCTGGAATTTAACACCCCCCCCCCCAAAGACATCGTCAGGTATACAGAGAAGGGGTTTAAAGCTAATTAAACAAAATACAATTACCCCCCAAGACGTCGCTTAAACTAGTGTTAAGGGGAGGTATTTAGTTTGTTCCCTAGACCTCCATCAAGCTTAAAATTACACCCCCTGGAGTCCCTTTCAAGATAAAATTGTGACATTTTTCGGTAGAAAAAAAAATGTCTCGGCCCCGGAAGGCCGGTTCCTCTTAAATTACAGGCCTCGCATCGTTCGCCAGGAAATAAAATTGACACCTGAATGACAGCGAAAGGTATGTAATATGGGGTTTTTGAAAGTTCTTTTTTTCAAATCGACTTAAACTAATGGGGCAAACGTTGTTTATCATATCAAAAGCAATGGGGCTAAACATGAGGGAGAAGGGGGTCAAGAAAAAAATCCCTGAAGTGGAGATCTCCCCTTAAGGCAATCTGAGCACCCTATTGAGATGTTGAGTTTCTTCCTGGGCGAGCGTGCGATAAGCGTAGACATCGAGCGATGGAAAGCGGATAAGGTAAAAAGCCGACCTGGCAGGGTAGCGAGCGATTACGAGGCGAACAGTTGACCCCCGCACCCGACAGCAAGGGAAGAAGAAAGATAAACAGGTTATTTAAGAACCAAGAAAGGGAAAGATGGCTACGTCTATTGATCTTGAAGTGGGTCTGGAGAGCGATTTTATTTATTTATGTATTTATTTATATACCGGAGACTGTATATATATATATAGATTATATACTATTATAGATAGAAATTATATACATATATATAATATATATTTTTCCTTTTGTTTTTTTTTTTTTTTTTTTTTTTTGTTTTTTTTTTATTTAATATATGTTTTGAAAGAGGTAAGTGGATAGTCGGTTCTTTTTAGCGTAGGCGGACAAACTATAAAGATACCATGTTGGCATTGGCAAGTCACGAAACGTAGATAGCCCAACATTGATTTGCACCTGTGAAGGGGAGGTCTCCACTTGAGGGATTTGTGTTCGGGATCCCTTTCTCCCTCATTATTTTTTTTTGTTTTTTTTGTTTTTTTTTTTTTTTTTTTTTTTTTTTTTTTTTGTTTTTTTTTGTTTTAAGAGGGACAATGAACGGAGGAAGGAAAAACCCACAGAATTTAAAACCAAAAAAAGTCATCGTCCCCATAAAGAGCATCCTCCAATTCCATAAAATGTGTTGTTGTAAAAAACCTCGGATGTTTTTGTGGGGGCATGTTTTAGCCCCAATTTGCTTTTTGATATTGAAATTTAAAAACCCCGTTTTCGTGGCCCCATTAGTTTAGCGATTTTTTTTTTTAAGACTTTCACCCCATATTAAGACATTGCGGTGCAATTAGTCCCTTTTGTCGATTTTTATCCTGGCGAGACCGGATAGCGAGCCTGTATATTTTATAAGAGGGAATCGGCCTTCCGCCGGGACATTTTTTTCTACCAAAAATGAAACTGTACATAAGTTATCTTTTGAAGCGGACTCGAGGGTTTGTAATTTAAGGTTGATGGAGGGTCTAGGGAACAAACCCCTATAATAGCCTCCCCCTTAATGCCAATACCTACCTTTATAGGGGATTATTATGCACTGAGGATTTTTTTTTTTCTGGACCCCTTAATTTTCCCTTATGTTTAACCTCATTGTTTTTTAGATTTTAAGACGTTTGCCCCGCCCCATTAGTTTGCCGATATTAAGAACTTTAGCCCCATTTTTGTCAATTGTAAGACCTTTAGCGCCATTTAGGTGTGCCTGGCGAGTGATAACGAGCCTGTAATTTCTGAGGAAACGGCCATCAGCCGGGACATTTGTCTACCCAAAAATTTACAAAATGATCTTGAAAAGGGGTCTAGGGGGAGTAATTATAATGTTGATGGAGGTCTAGGGAACAAACTAAAAACCTCCCCTTAACCCCTACTGTACCAGCGACGTCCTTGTAATTATATTCCAGCTATAGTGAGATAATTTTATTTCAAGATTGAGGAAAGGGGTCTACCCATTAAAAGCAACTACAGACGATCTCAAATTACGTCTTTTATGGTACCATACACTCTCTAAGCTTCATAAAATGCCAACCCGTGGCTAGAATATTTTAAATCAAAAAAGCGACGTCGCTGGGTACGAATCGCGCTATAATAAGTCACATTTTCCCAGCTGTATAGCTGTTTGGCTCCCTTGTGCGTGTAATTAATGTTGTCAGAGGAGGATGCAATAGGCGTGGGTAAGTGGAGGGTAAAACTGTTTTGGATATTTCACCGATCTGAGAAAAAAAAAAGAAAAAAAGAAAAGAAAAAGGAAGAAAGAAAAGAAAGAGAGAAAGAAGAAAAATAAGAAAGATGAAGCCGTAGATATTGTTGATGGGCCAATATTCATCAAAACCATACTTGGTGCGAGCCAATTAACTTATCTCTATTCTGCCTTAGCGGCGACGTACCGAATAGGGGTTTAATGTCAGCGCTTGGGCAAAATGTATTGTAAGATTGTCACACACCCCCCACAATTAAGTGACACGTATATAGGGTAATCTTGGTTTATGCTCTCTTTCTCTCTCCTCTTCCTCCTCTTCTCGCTCTCCTCCGCTCTCCTCTGGGTGTCTCTCTCTTCTCTCTCTCTCCTCTCCTCTCTCTCTCCTCTCTCTCTCTCTCTCATCTCATCTTCTCCTACTCCTCTTCTCTCCCTCTCTCTCTCTCTCTCTCTCTCTCTCTCTCTCTCTTCCTCTCTCCTTCTCTCTCTCTCTCTCCCTCTCTCTTAGCTCTCTTCTCTATTCTCCGGAGATGGCATTCATTTATCAGAAAAAGGCGTTCCAGCACATGAGTGACACCCTAAAACTCAAGGCAAACCCTACATGCCCCACGGGAAAACAACGACAGTCCAGGACCGAGAAATAACGATTGCTAATAGCCTACTCTATGCGTATCTGGATATCGCTACCCCCGGAAAAAGCCCTACCACAACCCCACCAAATTTCAAACTCCACCCCGCACAGTTTTTTAAGAGGAAATAAATAACCCCCCCCACACAACCCAAACCCTTAGACGCCAATCACAACCATTTTGTTAGTTAAAGGAAGGCAACCGGCGTCAACCCCAATGGCACACCAAGTTGCGAAAAACTTACCTACCCTGAAACAACCAAAACAACCTAAACAACCCCACCCAACCCCATCCAACGCCAAACCCAACCAACTGAAGGAATTTGACAACCCGCCGCAGGCTTCAAGGCATAAACCCCAAACCCATCCTCACCAAATAAGAAAAAAACAAATCCAGCGCATGCGGAGAGAAAAGATAGAAAAAATATATCCATAAATGCTTCACTGCTCAATAAGGAAACAAAACTAGACGAACGCCTAAATGTCTGTTATTAAATGAGGAAAGTGGACGTTATTTGTATAACGGAAACACATATGAACCTTTAAAAAAAAGATCTACTTCATGAATATAACGATAGAGCCATATAAATTGTTTCATAAAGACCGTAAAAAATGGAAAACAAAGAGGGTGGGGTTGCAATGTACGTTGCAACCCTACTTAAACCCAGTCGAGGTGACTATCCCCGAAAGTAATGCAGAAATAGTGAGCGTCAAAATAAAAACAAAAAACATGAAATTAAATATCACTAAGGCGTACCGAACCACCGAGACTAACTGTTGCCGATGATACAATTTTTTATGAAATACTAGAGAAAAACCCTTAATTCCGACGAAACAGTTTTACTAGGTGACTATAACATCCCCCTAATTGGCTGGAATACCACGCCCGGAAAAAATGCTGGCTCGGCCTAATGACAAGGTTCATCCAGGACAATTTTTGGACTTCAACACGTAAAACAGCCGGACGCGAGACAGGAATATACTAGACATAGTAATCACGACCCAAGTAAAGTTATTATCAAACCTGGATGTAGGTGACCATCTGGCAAACGTCCGATCATAAAATCTTAAGAATCAACGTTATAAGCAAAATTCCTCAGTAAAAAACAATCAGGAAGGGTTTCGGACTTCAAAAAACGCAAATTATTTTGACGGACTTAAGGAAAGCGCTATCAAACATACACTCAAACCTCATAAATATAAACGAAGTAAATGAACTATGGGGACATGTTAAGTCTCCAATTACAGAAGCTCATAAACAATTATACCCATGAAACCAAAACGTAGTACGAAATCAAGTATGCCCCCTTGGTACAGTAGAGGACATTGGCAAGGCATATAAGGAAAAGGAATCAACTCCCAAAAATTTGTAAAAACATAACACAAACACGGAAGTAAATTAAAAACTTGTACAAAAATAGTAGAAGGGAAGTGAAAAAAATAATTAGGGCGAACAAACAAAATTACGAAATGACTATTGCCAGAGAAAGTGCCACAAAACCCCAAAAAATTCTACCCCCCTTTACGTAAACAAAATAAACAGATCAAAAGCGGAATCGGACCGCTAATCGAAGATGGCCAGGACAATAACAGGCGACACAAACACCGGCAAATATGACTCAACAAATATTTTGGCTCAGTTTTCACAGAAAGAAATGATCGATTCATACCCTTTGAAAATAACACCTCAAACTCAGGAGATAGGAGATTTCACCATCAGTGTCCCGAAGTACAAAGCAAATTGAGTAATTTAAAGGTAAAATAAGACCCCGGGACCCGACATGCTCCACCCGAAAATAATTAGCATTGTCAAGGACGAAATAGCAAAACCCCTGACACAACTATTTAACTTATCACTACTACAGGGGGATTGTACCGAGGCCGTGATTGAAAAGATGCAGAACATTACTCCGATATACAAGAAGGGTAGCAAGGCACAAAGGCGAGTAATTACAGACCAATTAGCCTAACCTTTCAATTGTAGGAAAAGCATGGAAAAAATCATTAGAGATAAGATTGTAGATTACCTCGAATCAAACAACATAATCAAAAATAGTACAACACGGCTTCTTAGATCAAAGAAGTCATGCCTAACAAATTTGATTGAATTTTATAACAAACTATTCACATTAAAACGACATGACGAAAATCACTAGATATAATCTGCCTGGGACTTTCAAAAAGCGTTCGACAAGGTGCCTCACCGAAAAAACTATTGGCTAAACTGGAGAGGATAGGTATCAAAGGTGATGGAAATTCATTCTTGGATAAACAAGTGGCTTACGGACACAAGACAGAGAGTGGTGATAAATGGAGTGGGAATCGGAAGTGGGAGCCTGTCACTAGTGGAGTTACACAGGGTTCAGTCCGTGGGGAAGAGTTCCTGTCCTGTTTCTCAGTTACATTAACGATATCGATGGTAGGGGTAAACAACACCATTTCCAAATTCGCCGACGATACAAAAAAATAGGAAATACAGTCCTGAACGAAGATGATTAGAAATGCGTTGCACATCTGATTTTTAAACACGATAGAAGAGTGGTCGAAAAAAAAGGGCAGATGCCCTTCCAATGTCGATACAAAATGTAAGGGTGCTGCAGGTTGGTAGCAGAAATATGACATACAAATACGAAATGAATGGCAAACAAATAAAAACCGCAAACGGTAGTAAAAGACCTTAGGGGTACTAATATCTGAAAACCTAAGAAAACTTCTGACCAATGTATAGCAGCTGCAAATAAGGCAAACATAGAATTGGGCATTTATTAAACGAAAATTTACATATAAACATGAAAACGTAATAGGGCCACTGTTCAAAAGTATGGTGAGGACCCACCATGAACAGGGGTGTGCAGTTCTGGTCAACTTATCTGATCAAGGACATTGTAAGACTCGAGTCCGTACAAGCGTTAGAGCGAACGAAGATGCTACCTATCATTAAGAAAATAAACCGATATGAAGGAAAGACCTTCCTTAAAACGATTGAACCTGTTCTCATTAACATAAAAGAGGAGGTTGAGGGGTTCAGCTTATTGAGTGCTTTAAGATACTAAAAGGTTTCGGGACAAAGTCGATGTAAATGCACTAATCACATTAAACAATACTAAATCAAACTCGCGGAAATGGAATGAAATTAAAAACCAAAAAGGCAAACCTATGATGTCACAAAGAGTTTCTTCACCTACAGTGTGGCGAGCAGAGTGGAAAAATATAACTAACAGCGAGAGTGTGTGGAGAGCGACACAATAAACGCCTTCAAGGGAAGGCTTGACACCTATCTGCAGAGGGCTGGGGTGGATATGAATGGAAAAAAAAAAAAAAAAAAAAAAAAAAAAAAAAAAAAAAAAAAAAAAAAAATGTATGTATATGGATGTGTGTGCACTGTACAGTATGTATATATATACTGTATATCTATGTGTGTATGCTATGTATGTGTATGTATGTGATAGATAGTATATATAGATATGTATGTGGTATGTATGTGTATGTGTGTATGTGTATATATGCATATATGCCATATTATTAGTTTGTAAGTCAGACTGCCTAGATAAGGACCTTGAGGTCTGTGTGGTCTGTGTATTTGTGTAGCTCTATTGTAGCTCTCCTTCTCTATGCTCTCCTCCCGCTCCTCTATCTCTAGCTCTATATCTTACTCTCTCTCCTCTCTCTCTCGCCTCTCTCTCTCTTCTTATTCTCTCTATATCTCTCGGGTCTCTCTCTCTCCTCTCTCTCAATCCTCTCGCTCTCTCTCTCTCTGCTCATCTCTCTCTCTCTCTCTCTCTCTCTCTCTCTCTCTCTCTCTCTCTCTCTCTCTCTCTCTCTCTCAAACACACACTCACTATATCGTACTCACGCACTCACACTCTCTCTCTCTCTCACACAAACACACACACACACTATATCTTACTCACTCACTCACTCTCTCTCTCATAGATACAATGTGGGATCAGTGTATCTATGTAAATCTATGTAAAATGTGGACTACGAAGTTTTTTTAGTATCTATGATTCTATGTGTTTGCCTTTTTGTGGTCCACGAGGCATAACTTAACAATTACACCTTTTTAACCTTTCTTCTGATTAAAGTTAGACAATTTTATGCAACTTAAGAAGGACCTATGCTATTCAGAGGGTTTATTGACATCTTATTTACCCCTATGAATACTAGAAGGAGATAATAAGCCAAAGAAAATCCTCTAATGGTAACCAAAAGAAGGTGGAAAATAAGTCATCGTGTTGAAGGGGTTAAATTGACAATACATGACCATTACATTTTACGATATATACATTACAAGATTTACCATGTCTCTCTCTCTCTCTCTCAACCTGTTAGTTACCTCTTATAAACGCTCTTGAAGATTGTTGACACGATTAATCTCTGTGGTGGAAGAAAACGACCTTCCCATGAGAGAGAGAGAGAGAGATAATTACCACTATATTTATATATATATATATACATACCGGTATATATACAGTATATATATATATATATATATATATATATATATATATATATATTTATTTATTTATTCATATTTATTAACTTATTTATATATAAATAAATATTCATTTGGAGGATAGGTGGTAGCAAACAGACATATTTATCAATGTAGGTATATACTGTATATAGATGCTTTCACTTCACGCTGTAACTTATGAAATATTTCAGCAATTTGCAACATTGGCAAAGCACCCGAACCAAGTGGAATATACAGTATGTCTGCCTGTCTATCTATCTATCTGTCTGTCTGTCTGTCTGTCTATCTGTCTATCTATCTATCTATCTACACACCTACCTACCTGTCCATATATTTAGCTATCTATCTATCCATCTGGCAGCGGTGAGAAAAGAAAGAGATAAACTGAAGAGAATTAATATAAACACAATGGGATGAGGAGCACTTTATTGACAACGGTTCGCATATATTTATTTACCAAAACATCATAATAAAAAATAAAGCATGAAGATAAAGGACCAGAGATTATAAAAGAGGAAAGAATATTAACAGGAGGAGGAAGAGGAGAACAGTGGAAGAAGAAGAGAAGAGACCAGGGAATAATAACAATAAACAAAAATAATAAAGAAATGGAGAGAGGTGAAAAGGGGAGGAGGAGGATTAGAAGAGTCAAACCTAATATTTATAAAAGAGAAACGGATGACGAGGGGAAAGAGTGTGAACGTAGCTTAGAAGAATACACACACGCACACACACACACTACATACACACACAAAAACACACACACACACTACACGCGCGCACACACACACGCCTGAAGACCATTTCAATAAACAAGTTTTTCCTCGTACTATTTTGAGGCTCTTTCACATTGGAATCGGAAACTAGATCGAAGATATATTATGTTAGCTGGTTTAATTATTTGGGGATTTATAATTTGAAGCTGCCAGAGAACAATTGCACGGAATAATCGCTAGTGTGACCCTGCCTTAACACAGAAAAATCGCTCCTTTCAGCACAAAACCAACAACCTAGACCCCCTTCTTGCCTTCTTAGCACAGCCTAACCTACCAAGCAATCGAGCGACCAATCAGGCGTGAGAATGGAAAGACCCCGAGGCGTCACGGTGATTGGCTGGAAGGGAGGGGTTCTTGAGTAGCCTATATAAGGCCGGGACTGCATACTTGACAGCACACTTCGCCCAGTTGTCGCTGAGCAAACATGTCTCTCAAGGTAAATAGAGTGTGGGGTTTGTTATTTCATGCATGGTCTGGTTTTAATGGTGTGTACAAAAAAAAAAAATCTGTTCTTCAAAACGCTTCTAATTATTTGTCTATATTTTTTCCTTACAAACTGCAAAACAAATATTTTATTGACTATATATCACACTAATTTGTAAGTTACATATTTCTGGTAATATATTAATATTTCTTTTTGTGATGCAGAAAAAGTGTCAAATGTTACGATTTACTACGTGGGCTTAGCAGTATTTGATTTACTACGTGGGCTTAGCAGTATTTGATTTACTACGTGGGCTTAGCAGTATTTGATTTACTACGTGGGCTTAGCAGTATTTGATTTACTACGTGGGCTTAGCAGTATTTGATTTACTACGTGGGCTTAGCAGTATTGGTTGTTATATTCAATACAGATGAAAACATATTACTGTATTTAAGTGAATCTAGATAATAATTCTATATACACATCAAAACGCATCTATATGAACCTATCTATATTCCAAAACAGCGATCAATACTTTTCCATTAACATTTTGATAGGGAGGGACAGCGATTGTTTTAACATTTTATAATGACAATTGAATACCTTAAAGGTAAAAATAATTATGTAGGAAACATACTGAAACTGAATTGTTGTTTTAAATGTCATATATAGTTTTTTTTTGCGATTTTCCTCATGAAGTTTATTATTTCAATCCCTTCAATGTCAATATTCCCAATTTTCACTAATGCTAGATAATTGTATACAGCTTATCAAATGTGTTCTCTTGTCCTGGCAGCTTCGTAAAGGTGTCCCGTTATCAGACAGTTTAAGTGTATCTAGTCAAGGGTGTGATCGAGCCCCTCCTGTTCATCCCATCCGTGTGACTATTATAAAAACCTTCTCTCCATTGAGGTGTCGAATATTTACGCAGCTAGCGAAAGCGATAATGTATTTTAGCAGAAGCCAAGAAATTTGTCTTCTATTTTTTTCCACAAATTTAGTTTGAGAGAGGGACTAGGATGGGTTACTTTTGTTATATTTTATTTGTTAACCTTTCAAATTGGGAAAGGGGATTTATTGAAAATTTCCAAACACTATGAACAAATAATATAAATATTGGTATAAACACACAGTAACCGCGCCCCCCCCCCCCCCCCCAACAACAACGTCGGATCAGCTAGTCTTAAGAATAGCCTCAAAATTGTGCATCTAAAAAGTAACTTATCATGCAAGTTAATACGAGTAGCCATATATCTATCTATCTATGTATATATCTATACCAGAAGCCCCAATCTCCGAGGGGTTGGCCACGAACGAATCTCCTTTATCGAGGCAATTATTTCGATTCATTATATATAATAAGATATTTGTGTTACATACTGTATATATTTGTTTACTGGTGGGGGAGGGTGCTTATGCCCAACCACCCATTGTTGTGTATAGTGTGTGGAGTGCCATCACGCTGTTGGAATGGCTATGGTTGTGAATATTGTCTGTAACCAGTGTAATTAGCACGATCATGCTACTGTAAAGGCGATACTGGTCTACTGCACCTCTTATGTCCACTATCACAGAGAGGTGTTGGGAAGCCATGTGGGTGAGTGTCCAATAACAACTCGCCAAGTGGAAGATTATCATGAAGCTTTAAAATACCTTCACGATGTCATGAAATATTTAGCAATGTTAAGGGGAAATGGGTCGTTTTTCTGCCCCCCCCCTCCCCCCCCCCTTCTTCCTCATGTTTAGCTCCATTAGTTTTCAGATTTTATGACGTTTGGCCCATTAGTTTGGCGATTTTAACACTTTACGCCCCCATTTCTTAGTCAATATTAAGACTTTTCGTGTCATTTTGGTGTCGATTTTTCCCTGGCGAGCGATAGCGAGCCTATAATTTATGAGGAACAGCCTTCGGCGGGACATTTTTCTATCGACAAATGTACATATTTATCTTGAAGGAGGGTCTTGGGGGGGTGGGGGTGGGGGGGGTTCTTTAAGCTTGCTGGAGGTCTAGGGAGGCATCTATAAACAACTATAGAAAGATACATAAATGAACAAATAAATACGCCCATCCCCCCCCTTAAGCACGGCCTTCCTAGCTTGCAACTTAAGGGGAGGTTTTTAGTTTGGTCCCTAGATATCCTTCAAGCTTAAGATTACACTTCCATGAGCCCCTTTCAAGAGAAATGTGTACATTTTTCGGTAGAAAAATTTCCCGGCTGAAAGCCGGTTCCTCTTAAATTACAGGCTCGCTATCGCTCGCCAGGATAAAATCGACACCTAAATGGCACGAAAGGTCTTAAAATTGACAGAAATGAGTCGAAAGTTCTTAAAGCCGTCAAAATAATGGGGCGAACGTCTTAAAATTAGAAAAGCAATGGGGCTAAACATGAGGGAGAAAGAGGTTCAGACAAAAATCCTCCAGGTGGAAATCTCCCCTTAAGAAAGCGAATATCATGCAGGTTAAAATAGGAAGCAATCACAGAGCTCCACAATAGACTTCCGTTTTCTGTGCTGGGGAAAGTCAGGTGGTTTTTAGTTTACTTCAGGGGGGACTTAAGGGGACAGTGGTTATTTGTTGGTCAATTATTTCATATACCGGTATTCATTTATTTGTTAATTTCCTCCCTACACCTCCATCAAACTAAAACAAAAAAAAACAGCTATTTGATCCCCCTTACGAGATTAATGTGTACATTTTTCGGTAGAAAAATGTCACGGCCGAAGGCCGGTTCCTCCACAATTACAAACAAATATCGACACCTAAACGGCACGAAAGGTCTTAATATTGACAAAGAAATGGGGCGAAAGGTATTAAAATCGACAAATTAATGGCGCAAAAGTCTTAAAATCTCAAAACTAATGGGGATATGCATGAGGAAAAAAGGGGACCAGACAAAGGACCCTTCTCCCCTTAACTTCAGGGGAGATTTTAATATAATTGCTTGTTTATTTGTCTAAATTTGATATCTATCTATCTGTCTATCTATCTATCTATATATATACAGTATATATTCTTTAGTGTCCTCTCTAGACTCTCATCAATCTTAAAATAATACATCCAAGACCACAGTCGGTCAATGGCCGGTTCCTCCTAAATTCCTGGCGAGAAATCGACATCACCTAAATGGAACGAAATGTCTCCATGCTACTTTCACTATCACCGACGAACGAACACACACACACACACACACACACACACACACACACACACACACACACACACACACATAAAGACACACATATACTGTATATATACA
Source organism: Paralithodes platypus (assembly GCA_032716605.1). Taxonomy (NCBI): domain Eukaryota; kingdom Metazoa; phylum Arthropoda; class Malacostraca; order Decapoda; family Lithodidae; genus Paralithodes; species Paralithodes platypus. Next base: position 8,724,916 of record CM064504.1, read on the forward strand.
CACACACACACACACACAGAGTACAGGCTCGCTATCGCTCGCCCGGAAAAAAATCGACACCTAAAGGGCACGAAAAGTTTTAATATTGACAAAGAAATGGAGCGAAATGTTTTAAAATCGACAAAATAATGGTGCAAATGTCTTAACAGCTCAAAACTAATGGGGATAAGCATGAAGAAGGAAGGGGACCAGAAAAACGGCCCATCTCCCCTCCCCTTACGAAGCTATTTTTCCACTACAATGTAATGCTCAGACGGGGGTGCCTTTTGGAAGTTGGAGTAGACTAAAATAAAGTACTGCCACACCATGACACCACTGTGGTTGATTCAGGCATAATGCTAACAGTGCTTCAGCAAGACTCACCAGAGACTTTTACAACACATATTTGCCATAGCAAGACTTTCCTGTATAGGATAACCGTTGGTCCAAACATTTGCCATCCCCTCCATTTAGTCGCCTTGTACGACATGAAGGATACATAGGGCATAGTGTGTATATTCTCCACTAAATATGAAGGTTCCTTTACCACCCAGAGAAGATAGAGGAACAAATAGATAAACAATAAACACAAGTTATCCTATCATAGTATAATATTATCAAACACAATTACCTAACCTAACGATGTGTTGTCTCCTTCAGATTGTTCTTGTTTCCGCCCTTGTGGCCGTGGCCCTGGCCCGCCCTGATGGCAGCCACCCCGCCCCCGCCCCTGCCTACCGCCCCCGCGCCCCCGCCCCTGCCTACCGCCACCGCGCCCCCGCCACAGCCCCCGCCTCTGCCTACCCCGCCACAGCCCCCGCCCCTGCCTACCCCGCCACAGCCCCCGCCCCTGCCTACCGCCACCGCGCCCCCGCCACACCCCGCCCCTGCCTACCCCGCCACAGCCCCCGCCCCTGCCTACCCTGCCCCTGCCTACCCCGCCACAGCCCCCCGCCCCTGCCTACCCCGCCACAGCCCCCGCCCACCCCACCAGCCCTGACCCCGCCTATTCCTCCCCCTCCAGACCCAGCTACTCCGCCCCTGCCCCCCAGTACCCTGAGGTGAGTTGCTCTTCCACTATAATGTATCACTTAATTTTGTGTATTCTTCCTAATTTATCTTTTCCTTATTTTGTCTTCCTAACTTTACTTGGTCTCTCTATGCTTTTCCTTTATGCTTGTTTTCTATACTTCTTACCATGTTTCATTCAATTTGAAATATTGTGAGATAAAGTTGCTTGTTGAATAATCATGCATATAGACTTGAGATCGAGATATTCGAGTAAGGTACTGCGTAGGGTACGTTGCAACCGTCTTGCAACACAATCCCACCCCTACTCTGTGCAACTCTCCAACCCAAGAGTGAAACATTACTCTCAGATTTTCTTCTATTCAACAGCTGAGCTCTGGAACTCTCTCCCAGAATCAGTCTTTCCCTCCTCCTATGACTTGAATTGCTTCAAACTCCGTGTGTCAAGGAATTTTGGCTCGAACGTCTCTTGATTTTGGCCCTGTCACTCTTTCAACTATGGGGGGACGCACTCGCTACAGGCAGTTCTGCCTTTTGTCTCCTTCACATTGAAAAACAAATTATGTTTGTAACTCTTGTACAACCGCTTGCATATATAATCCAGTAACAATATGACAATTATGATACATTAATGTACTATATTGAATCATTCTCTCGAGTCATGTAAACCTAGTTAATGATTACCTCAATCAATGTTGATTGCCTCAAGTGTATGTTGAAGTATATCAGCTACTTCTACAGGAGATTGTACATTCATACCATTAAGTTCTAGCCACAAAGGTAGAGACATTCCCTGACAAAATGGATGTCAGGGACTTGATACTTGACAATTCAAATTACACCATAGGTGTTGGTTTCAAGATTACTCGAAAACATTCGTTGGTTTATCATTTAGCTTACCTGCTGGTCAAGGACTTTGTTGATTGAATAAACTTTAAAGGTGTATACAAAAGCCTAAGAAAATAATTTCCAGTATGAGAGAATGAATTACTTCAGTTAATTACATTCGTCCAACAACCATTAACTTTCCTCATTCCTTCTTCAGACCTCCCCGGCCGTGTACGACACTGCCTACGCCGTAAGGGACGACTACTCCGGCAACGACTTCGGCCAGCAGGAGACCCGTGACGGCTACGACACCCAGGGAACCTACTACGTGGCCCTTCCCGACGGTCGTGTCCAGAAAGTCTCCTACTACGTCACCAAAGACTCCGGATACGTCGCCGAGGTCACTTACGAAGGCGAGGCTCAGTACCCCGAGGAACAGCCTGCCCCAGCCTACAAACCTCAACCAGCCTACCAGCCCGCCCCAGCCTACCAGCCCGCCCCTGCCGCAGCCTACCAGCCCGCCCCTACCCCATCCTACCAGTCTGCTCCATCCTACCAGCCTGCCCCTACCCCATCCTACCAGTCTGCTCCATCCTACCAGCCTGCCCCTACCCCCGCAGGATACCACTAAACCTGTGAACGATCCCTTGGGCAAACGGTTTGTATCGATCATTAAGTTTTCTTAAGGGGGGTCACCGTTTTTTTTTTTTTTTTATCTTTCTCTCCTTTTCTCTCTTTCCCTGGCTTGTATCCATTCGGCCCCATTCTGCCAACTGTTTTAAGACGTTTATCCCCCTCCAGGTATCGATTTATTATTGGCGAGCAATAGCGAGCCAGCATTGGTATGGAGAAATCCGGCTTCGCTGGAAAAAAAATTCTAACGAAAAATTTACAAATTTAGCTTGCTGTCAAAACAAAAATATATATATGCTGGCTCGCCAGGAAAACATTGACACCTGGATGGGGGTAAACGTCTTAAAACAGTTGGCTGAATGGGGCCGAATGGATACAAGCCAAAGAGAGAGGGAGAGAAAGAGAACAAAATGCGAGGTGGGCTCCCTTAAGGATCCCTTTTGACGACGACTCTATATTTTCTTTGCTCAATTCTCTAATCTTTCTACTTCAGGAATTATATCAGAGCGGCATGTTTATTTGTGACAATTTTTACGAATAAAGATATTTATATATGGACATTTATTTTTACCTTTCCTTTATGCCAAAAAACACTAATCAGGAAGATGGCTTATGTATATCTAAAAAAAAAAATGGACAACCTTTTTTTTTTTTCTTTTTTTGGACAACTTATTTGGATTAACACATTATATAGGTGCTGTTTACTGCATCGAGAGTCGTGTCATCACATACTCCTGTTGATTCAAGGTTCAGTCGCGGTCATTAAGGGGAGGCAGACCGTTTCTCTGGACTCCCTTCTCCTTAATGTTTAGCCCCACTAGTTTTGAGATTTTAAGACGTTCGTTCCATTAGTTTGGCGATTTTAACACCTTTAACTCCATTCCGTTGTCAATTATAAGACTTATCGTGCCATTTAGGTGTCGATTTTTTCCTGGCGAGCGATAGCGAGCCTGACATTTTAAGAGGAAGCGACCTTCGGCTGGGACATTTTTCTACCAAAAAATGTAAAAAAATTATCTTGAAGGGGGGTCTAGGGGGTGTTTCTAAGCTTGATGGCGGTCTAGCAAGGAAACTAAGAAATATAGAAAAAACTAAGAAATATAGAAAAAAACTAATTAATAGACCAAAACAAAAGGCCAGTCTCCCCTAATACTAATACATACCAACTTCGATAGGAGAAATGACAGAAAATGTGGGTGGTGGTGGTGGTGGTTGTGGTGTGGGTGGTGGTGATGGTGTGGGTGGTGGTGGTAGTGGTGTGGGCGGTGGTGGTGTGAGTGGTGGTGGTGATGGTGTACAAAAAAGTACAAAGGAAATCAAGCAACAACAGGTCTAGTGACCCTTCTAGGCTGCTTCTCCTCCAAAACACTGAGGATCAAGTGTCAATTTTTAAAGATTAATTTGAGGATCAAGATCAATTCAGTAAACAGTGGTTTAGAGTGGGTAAGGGAACATTGGAAAGGGAACTACTGCCCTGGAACTAATGTCCGTGGCAGGATTAGGAAGTTAGTAGGGGACAGATGGGTTAGTAACTGGGGGGGGGAGGATAAAATAAAGTTATTCATTTACAAACGCAGTCAGTCGCGGGTTTGATGCGAGATATTTGTCTATGCGAAGTTTAAATGAATCAACGGTGCTGCAGTCTATAACGTCTCGGGGAAGCCCATTCCATAAGTTGAGAACTCGATTGAAGAAGACATTTTTAGCTTCGTGTGAGTTAAAAAATTTACCAATAATTTTGCACCCGTTTCCCCGCGTGTAATTAGATTGGTCGATAGTGAAGTACTTACTACAGTTCATATTGTCGATGCCTTTGAGGATTTTGAACACTTGAATTAAGTCGCTTCTTAATCTGCGTTGGGTAAAAGGAAATAGATTTAATTCTCTAAGACGTTCCTCGTATGATTTGTTCTTTAGGCTAGGTATCAGTTTGGTAACTCTACGTTGAACTCCTTCTAGCTTGTCTATATCTTTTTGGTAATAATGGCACCAGGATTGAACGCAGTATTCCAGAAGAGGGCGGACTAAGAAATTGTAAAGGGTTAGGATAACGTCTTTGGATTTATGCTCAAATGACCTCCCTATAAAGCCAATTATTTTGTTTGCCTTCTTAACAACTTCTGAACATTGTTGACTCGGTTTTAGGTTACTCGATATTGTTACTCCCAGATCGGTTTCTCTATTTACATTTTTAAGCTGAGTGCCATTCATCAAATAGTTTGCTTTCTCATTTTGGTATCCGATTGAAACTCATTTGCCAAATTTGGGCCCAACATGACAACTTATCTAGATTGTGTTGCATATCGTCAACTTGTTCTTTTGAGAGTACGCTATTTGCAATTTTTGTATCGTCAGCAAATTTTGAGATTGTACAGGTGAGACCCTCATCTATGTCGTTGATGTAAATTAGAAAGAGAATTGGTCCTAGTACCAATCCCTGGGGTACCCCACCACTTACATTGGTCCATTTAGATGCCTTACCGTTTATGACTACTCTTTGCTTTCTGTCGCTGAGCCAATTTTATATCCATTTCAACACACCGTCTTGCATTCCATGCGCTTTTAGTTTTAGCAGTAAACGTTTGTGGGGAACTTTGTCAAAGGCCTTTTGAAAATCAAGGTATATAATATCTACAGCTTTACTCTCGTCGTAGAGGTTGAAGATTTCGTGGAAGAAGTCTAAGAGGTTTGTTAAACAGGATTTTTTTTTACGAAAGCCGTGTTGAGTATCTTTAAGTATGTTATTTTCCTCTAAGTGACTTACGAGTCTGTCTCTTATGAGTGTTTCTAGCATTTTACATACAACTGAGGTTAAGCTAATTGGACGATAGTTACTGGGTAGGGATTTGCTGCCTTTTTTGAATATCGGTGTTACGTTGGCTAGCTTCCACTGATCAGGCATAGTTCCAGACTGCAAGGATTTATTGAATAGCAATGTCAGCGGTTTAGAGAGCTCATCCTTAGCTTCTTTTAGGACTCTAGGTGAGATTGTATCAGGTCCAGGCGTTTTATTTACCTTGAGTTTATCTAAACAATTCAATACTTCTCTCTCTGTAACGATGATATTGCTTAGAACATCTGAATTATCAATCTGAATCGGCGATGGTGTAGGGATATCACTGAGGTCTTCCGTTGTAAAAACTGATGCAAAGAAGGTATTGAGGGCATTACTCATTGTACTTCGTCTTTGGTGTATGCTCCATGTTCATCGACTAACGGTCCAACAGTTGAAGTAACTAATTTTTCTTTCTGATATAACTATAGAATTCTTTCGAGTTTGTTTTACTTTGATTCGCAACATGTAACTCCAGGGTCTTTTTATGGTGGTGGTAGTGGTGGTGGTGTGGGTGTGGGTGGTGGTGGTGTGCCATTACATTTGGTTCGCTCTGTGCTGTATTAATGTCTGTCAGATGTTGAATATGGTGGGTAAGCGTAGGAACAAGTTTGTATATCCCACTCGAAATGAATAAATCAAGTTTTTTATATTGCTGATACTAATTATTTATCAAAATATACTTGGTGCTGCGACATCACTTATTAGGCCGACTGTACACCATGTTTATTCTATGACTACAGTAAACTTCAGACAATTTGGTAAACAATAACGGTGTGTTTGTGTGTGTTGTAAGTGTTGTGATATTTAAACTCTTTGAAGATTGTGACGCATTTGACAGTTTATTCCGACTGTCATTAGACGATCGTGTGCAATAATAATGCAAAACTTGCAAAATAAACACACCAAATCTTGGACGAACGCAGTAAAAAGACAAAATAACTTATCAAAATCGCTGTGGAAACAACGCTTAAGCAAAATAAAATGCTTTATAAATAAAAGAATACAATCCACCACATAGGGTGTATATTACTAAATGAGCAAGTTAATCTGTTTCCCAAGCAAACTAATCGCACACATAACAACGCACTATCGCCACGTTCAAGGAATTAGACGATCTTATGCAATTGACGAAGAAGCTGTGGGAATGATACGGGTAAATACTATTTCAATGATACGGGTAAATACTATTTCAATGATACGGGTAAATACTATTTCAATGATACGGGTAAATACTATTTCAATGATACGGGTAAATACTATTTCAATGATACGGGTAAATACTATTTCAATGATACGGGTAAATACTATTTCAATGATACGGGTAAATACTATTTCAATGATACGGGTAAATACTATTTCAATGATACGGGTAAATACTATTTCAATGATACGGGTAAATACTATTTCAATGATACGGGTAAATACTATTTCAATGATACGGGTAAAAATACTATTTCAATGATACGGGTAAATACTATTTCAATGATACGGGTAAATACTATTTCAATGATACGGGTAAATACTATTTCAATGATACGGGTAAATACTATTTCAATGATACGGGTAAATACTATTTCAATTTAACCCTTTGACTTACATGTACCATTTCTAATCTGAAAAATAATCTTCAAATAATAGCCAGAAAACAGAACAAAAAATGCGTCATCATATCTTGAAAGGGTTAAAGTTTATCTTGAAAGGGTTAAAGTTTATCTTGAAAGGGTTAAAGTTTAATTTATGTATTTATGTTTTATTGTCCTTGCGGTACAAGCCCCAAACCTTAAGGGGAGGTATTTAGTTTGTTCCCTAGACCTCCATCAAGCTTAAAATTACACCCCCTTGAGTCCCTTTCAAGATATATTTGTACATTTTTCGGTAGAAAAATGTCTCGGCCGAAGGCCGGTTCCTCTTAAATTACAGGCTCGCTATCGCTCGCCAGGATAAAATTGACACCTGAATGGCACGAAAGGTCTTAATATGGGGTGAAAGTTCTTAAAGTCGCTAAACTAATGGGGCAAACGTTTTATAATATCAAAAGCAATGGGGCTAGACATGAGGGAGAAAGGGGTCAAGAAAAAAATCCCTCAAGTGGATATCTCCCCTTCAGGGAACGTTGAGGCTGAAGGTCATACAAATACAAAGCAAATATTACAAAACAATTAAAATGGATAGCCACGGCGTTATACTAAGAACGTTCAAGGCAAAAGACAATATCGTCAAAACTAGTAAAAATTATAGAACCGTAATACATTATACAACGAATTGTGTCATATGTAAAACAACAAGCCTAGGGGGTTTAATTCTAGTTTCGCTTTCACAGCATACTCATAAATTTCTATGGCTACTTTAGAGTTGTCATATACCATACTTAATTTCTATATATGTCCAAAGCGGCGGAAATGCATTATAAGGAATTATACCTACTGTAAAACAAAAAAATATTTTCTCCCCATATGCGGCACCATAGCTATTACATAATACTAGGTTAGGTTAGGTAAGGTTGTTAGGTTAGGCTAATGTCGTTAATGTAGTTTATTATCATTATATTACGTCTTTTACCCAGCAATTTCCCTGATCTTCATAGTTGGTCGGGAAGCTATGCCTTTACAACGGCGCCTCCCTATTGTCGCTGTGTACGTGAAACTAGAATTTTACCGACTAGGGATACATATTACGAAAACACGGAATTATGCCTACAACATTGAACTCAACATTTCTAGCACTATCTTAGCAACGGGCGTTACTCCTGAAGTCACCCCTCTGAAGACAGTTTTCTTTGACACATTTTTTATACCAGTTACTATAGTCTATTGTTCCCAGCTGATGGTAAATTGTCATGTTACTATCTTGCTTACTCAGCTATTATGTAGATTTGGTAGCGAAATGTGTTGTTAATTATGACAAATCGGAATTAATACGACACAAGAGACATTTAAGATACATATTATTTAATTGAGTATCGATAAATCAGTTGCAAAAGAATTTCAGTTTACAATTAAGCCGCTATCACACGAGAGCTTGGGAAACAGATTAACTTGCTCATGTAGTAATGTACACCCTATGTGGTGGATTGTGTTCTTTTATTTAATAATTTTCATTTTAGTAAGCGTTGTTTCCACATAGCGATTTTGATAATTTAATTTGACTTTATATTGTCCTTGTCCCAATTTTGGTTTGTTTAGTTTGCAAGTTTTACATTTTAATTAATAGTCAACATTCGATCATCAACATTTTTCTGGCAACATTTCTGGACTATTTCGCACTGGTATCAGAAACTAGACTGATGGTAGATGAATTGAGGCCACCGAAAATATGTATATGTTGACCACGTAAGCTGTTAGACCAGTGTTGAGGATAAATGTTGAGTGAAAAAGCGCTCGTGTGATACCGCCTTTCGATGGACATAATACAGAATACAGGAACTGATACGATATTCGGACATACCTTAATTCAGCTAGATACAACGGAGTCAAGGGGAGATATCCACTGGAGGGATTATTTTCTTGGCCCCTTTCTCCCTCATGTTTAGCCCCATTGCTTTTGAGATTTTAAGACGTTTGCCCCATTATTTAGGCGATTTTAAGAACTTTCGCCCCATTGCTGTCAATTTTAAGACCATTTGTGCCATTTAGGTGTCGATTTTATCCTGGCGAGCGATAGCGAGCCTGTAATTTAAGAGGAACCGGCCTTCGGCCGGGACATTTTTCTACCGAAAAATGTACAAATTTATCTTGAAAGGGACTCAAGGGGGTGTAATTTTAAGCTTGATGGAGGTCTAGGGAACAAACTAAATACCTCCCCTTAAGGATCAATGACATAAATGACCTTCATAATAGCTGATGTATTTATATTATGACTTATTATGCCTTTGGTTGGTCATTCTATTATTATGCCTTTGGTTGGTCATTCTATTATTATGCCTTTGGTTGGTCATTCTATTATTATGCCTTTGGTTGGTCATTCTATTTGATATTGAGGTATCGTTTAATAATTACTCCTTAAGGGGGGGTCACCTTTTTTGTGTTGTTATCTTTCTCTCCTTCTCTCTCTTTCCCTGGCTTGTATCCATTCGGCCCCATTCAGCCAACTGTTTTAAGACGTTTATCCCCATCCAGGTGTCGATTTATTCCTGGCGAGCGATAGCGAGCCAGCATTGTATGGAGAAATCCGGCTTCGCCGGAGAAATTTTTCTATCGAAAAATTTACAAATTTAGCTTGCTGTCAAAAAAAAAATATATATATGCTGGCTCACTACCGCTCGCCAGGAAAATATTGACACCTGGATGGGGGTAAACGTCTTAAAATAGTAGGCTGAATGGGAACGAAAGGATACAAGCACAAGAGAGAGGGAGAGAAAGAGAGAAAAAACAAAAAAGCGAGGTGGGCTCCCTAAAATAGACTAGGAACACTGACAATAAATAACAATACAACAATATTATCAGACCTATGCTGGTCCCGTTTTCTATAACCCCCCCCCCCCCCCGGTAATTTATGGAAAAATTACAGTAATTTGGCCTAAATGTAAATTACGTTGTTTCCCAGTTTTTTTTATTTGAAGACTCATTTTGATGTGGCATTGTTTTTCTATTTCTTCCATTGCCTTTGGTGTTTCTCCCCTGCTAGAGTCTATTCGCTGTAAGTAGGCGAGAAATCATGACCTCTAACCTCTGTAACTCAAAAACGACTAGAGTAATCGAGCTACTATTTCTACCATTTGGGAAGAGTCGGTTGAAGAATAGCTGTGGAAAGTTACAGCCAATTTACTCAAGCCATGTTATAGTTACAGAGGATAGAATTCATGATTTCTCGCCCACTTACAGCGAATAGACTAGATAGCTTGCATAATGTTCTGTGTCGTTATCGCTATTCCTTTGTTCCTCGTCCTCTGTTATTCTTCTCATATTATTGTGTATGATTTTCCTTCCTCCATAAGTTTTTCTTCTTCTGTTTCTTCTTATTATTATTGATTGGTTTCTTCTTCTTCTACTTTCTCTTCTTTTACTTCTTCTTCTTCTTCGCTCTCTCTTCTTCTTCTGCCTATTCTTCTTCTCCTTCTTCCCCTTTGTCCCCTTCTCTCTTCTTCATCTTTTCTCGCTTCTTCCTCTTCTCCACCTTCCTCTTCTTATTATCTCTTCTTCTCCTTCTTCCCCTTCTCTCTTCTTCTTCCCTCTCTTCTTCTTTCTCTTATTCTTCACCTTCTTTTCTCTCTTCTTCCTCTGTGTTCCCTTCTCCCTTCTTCTTATCTCTTCTTCTTCTTCCTGCTCTTCTTCATCTTCTTTTCTCTCTTCTTCTCCTTCTTCTTCTTCACCCTCTTTGTCCCCTTCTCTCTTCTTCTTCCTGCTCTTCTCCTTCCTTTGTCCCCTTCTCTCTTCTTCTTCCCTCTCTCTTCTTCTTCCCTCTCTTCTTCTTATCTCTTCTTCTCCCTCTTTGTCCCCTTCTCTCTTCTTCTTCCCTCTCTCTTCTTCTCCTTCTTCCTCTTTGTCCCCTTCTCTCTTCTTCATCCCTCTCTCTTCTTCTTATATCTTCTTCTCCTTCTTCCTCTGTGTCCCCTTCTCTCTGCTTCTTCCCTCTCTCTTCTCTCTTCTTCTTCCTCTTCTTCTCCCTCTTCCTCTGTGTCCCCCTTCTCTCTTCTTCTTCTTTCCTCTCTCTCGATTAATCTTGTCGTTTTTTAGTTATATAGGTTAGTGGTAAAGATGTTTGGCCTAATTATATTGAATAGAGTGTAGTAGAGTCGCAGTTCGAAATATCTGTACATTATTTTAAGGGACCTATAGCCTGGACTTTTTTATGCAACTGTACCAGGTAGTTTCGATTACTGTACTGGTGAAATGGATTGGTTGGGTGGGGTGTGAGGATAATTGTAGGTTGTGGTGACTGGTGTGTCTGTGTGTGTGTTTGTATGTGTGTCTGTGTATGTGTGTGGTGGAATGGATTGGTTGGGTGGGGTGTGAGGATGATTGTAGGTTGTGGTGACTGGTGTGTGTGTGTGTTTGTATGTGTGTCTGTGTATGTGTGTGAGAGAGAGAGTTATATATAGATTACCTATGAACAATAATCTTCTTACACGTTGGGCTGAATATATTGAACAACAACAACAACAAAAATTACAAAAACACCTAGTATCATCATTATTCTTTATATCATTATTATATATTAGTTATCAATTTTTAGTAGTAGTAGTAGTAGTATGAAAAATATTAAATAAAAATCAATGTAGTAGTAGTAAAAAAAAAAAAAAAAAAAAAAAAAAAAAAAAAAGTAGTAGTAGTAGTAGTAGTAATAGCAGTAGTAGTTGTAGTGGTGATAAAAGTAGTAGGAGTAAATACTATAAACAAATAACGAAATATACAGTTAATATATATACAAAACACTAGCTAAATTACAATCAAATCCAAACTCTCACTCGTACATACAACATGAAAGTATATCATGACGCAACTAGTGTCAAAAGTATATCATGACGCAACTAGTGTCAAAATAATAATTACACATAAAATAAACCAGGAGAATGAGCCAAGAGTTGGGAAAAAGTTGTAAGTCAAAGTTCAGGCCGTTTAGAAGGAATTAGTGAGGGGGATTATAGCTGGGTGACTTATATTATAGCTGTGGGAGGGAGAGATTATAGCTTGGTGTTAATGACGGGCCACGAACAAGATAACTAAAATAAAAAAATAAAAATGCTGTTCTTTTGAGTAACTACCTATGTAATCATTTAGAAGAAGACAAATATAAAGACAAATATTGAAGAAGAATAAGACGAAATCTCGGAAGCAAAAATAGAAGCAAAAACAGAATAAAACTCAATAACAATAAATAAATAAAGGTAAAAAATAAAAACAGAAGCAAAAATAAAAGCAAAAACAGTAGTAAAACAAAAGAAAACACAAAAGCTAAAACAGAAGTAAAAACAAAAACAGTAGCAAAAACAGAAGTAAAAACAGAAGCCAACACAAAATAAAAAAAACAAAGCAAAACAGAAGCAAACACAAAAGTAAAAACAAGAGCAAAAACAAATCAAAACAGAAGCAAAAACATAAGCAAAGGCAGTAGCAAAAACAAAAGCAAAAACATAAGCAAAGGCAGAAGCAAAAGAAAAATTAATAAATACACTTGCAGAAGCGGAAACAGAAGATGACAAAAAAACAAAAACGTCTTAAACCAGTTGGCTGAATGGGGCTGAATGGGGCCGAATGGATACAAGCCAGGGAAAGAGAGATAAGGAGATAATGATAAACAAAAAAAACGCCGGTGACCCCCCTTAAAATGATATACAATTGTACTTGAAATCCTAAAACGAAGTAACAGAAAATGGTGTTTTAGACGTAGTAGTAGCGTTAACTAAAGCGAAATGGACGATACCTGAATGCTAGATATTTCGAGAGAGAGAGAGAGAGAGAGAGAGAGAGAGAGAGAGAGAGAGAGAGAGAGAGAGAGAGAGAGAGAGAGAGAGAGAGAGATAATGAGGAGGCAGGAAGAGAGGGAGGGAGTTAATTAAAATATTTCAATAATTAGTGTTAAAAGGGGCAAATAATCATATGATCATTTTTCACAATTGCATTTAGCATCTTCCCAAAAGCTTCGATATAATTAGATTGCAAACTTCCAGAAAATGGCACTGCTGAGAATCCTTGCAATAATTATTATGTTCTCTCCACCAACCAACTTCACATAACAAACATAAATACTTAAGGTCAAATTTATGGCATTAAGTTATAATAATACACACATTTAACCCCTACGGTACCGACGGCGTCTTTTCAATTATATTCAAGCCATATTTAGACGATTTTGTGCAGTTTAAGAAAGGCCTGTGGTAGTAAAAAGGTAGTTCGAAGCCTTATTATTGCTAGAGGTCCTTCCTAAGTTGAATATAATCGTCCAATAATTGCCAGAATATGATATAAAGGACGTCCCTGGTACTGGACGGGTTAAAAACACACAAGCGATTGATGAAACTACAATAATTTGGAGTAAAGCAATGGTTCATTACATAAATGCCATCAATTTGAGTAAAAAACCATTACACATAATTCTACGGACGTGAGACCTTGGCAAATAGTATGGACTACTTCAGTGACATAGAAGTGAGACAATATCAACCTACTTAAATAATGCCGAAATACCACAAGATTAGAAATGTGATAAACTAATACAGTTTTGCTCATAATTGTTAAATAAGATGCAGAAGAATTGGCTGATAGATATTACGAGAGAGAGAGAGAGAGAGAGAGAGAGAGAGAGAGAGAGAGAGAGAGAGAGAGAGAAAGAGAGAGTCAGACAGAGAGAGAGAGAGTCAGACAGAGAGAGTCAGACAGAGAAAGAGAGAGAGAGTTAGACAGAGAGAGAGAGTACAAAGGAGTACAAAAAATAAAGTTATTCATTTACAAACGCAGTCAGTCGCGGGCTTGATGCGAGATATTTGTCTAGGCGGAGTTTAAATGAATCAACGGTGCTGCAGTCTATAACGTCTCGGGGGAAGCCCATTCCACAAGTTGACAACTCGATTGAAGAAGAAATTCTTAGATTCGTGCGAGTTAAAAGATTTACCAATAATTTTGTAACCGTTTCCCCGCGTGTAATTAGATTGGTCGATAGTGAAGTACTTACTACAGTTCATATTGTCGATGCCTTTGATGATTTTGAACACTTGAATTAAGTCACCTCTTAATCTGCGCTGGGTTAAAGGAAATAGATTTAATTCTCTAAGACGCTCCTCGTATGGTTTGTTCTTTAGGCTAGGTATCACTTTGGTAACTCTAAGTTGAACTCGTTCTAGCTAGTTTATATCTTTTTGATAATAAGGGCACCAGGATTGAACGCAGCAGAGAGAATGTGTGTGTGTGTTTCAGCTTGGCAAGGTCATGTGCAGTCAAAGAAACGCAGAAACAACTTAATTCTCCACCTCCACCCCTACAATTTTCAAGATCATGCCTAACCCACTCGATTAAACTATTACCCCATGTGAAGTAATAGTTAATGGTGTCAACACGTATGTAGAGCCAGTACATATAATTTACAGAGTTATTGGTTTAACCCTTTCAAGATCCGATTACGCATTTCTTTTCGGTGTTCTGGTTATTATTAGACGATTTCATTCAGATTAGGGAGGGAATATGGAAGTCAGAGGGGGTATTGAGATAGTCGCTACCCTTATAATCCCCACAAATCCTTTTTAAATGGTATAAAATCGTCTAATGATAGCAGCCAGAATAAACTATCAAAAAGTATAATTATGATATACATTCATGTACATCTTAACAATCTGCTTGTATTCTAACCACACACACACACACACACGTAAAGTAAGCAATTAGGGAGAAAGAGGCAGATTATTATGCAGAGCAGTGAATTATGCAAATTATACTAAGGACTCTCGAGTTAAGGGGAGATCTCCACTCGAGGGATTTTTTTCTTGACCCCTTTCTCCCTCATGTTTAGCCCCATTGCTTTTGATATTATAAAACGTTTGCCCCATTAGTTTAGCTATTTTAAGAACTTTCACCCCTTATTAAGACCTTTCGTGCCATTCAGGTGTCAATTTTATCCTGGCGAGCGATAGCGAGCCTGTAATTTAAGAGGAACCGGCCTTTGGCCGGGACATTTTTCTACCGAAAAATGTACAAATTTATCTTGAAAGGGACTCAAGGGGGTGTAATTTTATACTTGATGGAGGTCTAGGGAATCAACTAAAAACCTCCCCTTAAGGGGGGATGAACGATTTATTTTTATTGTTCATGTATCTTTTTGTTATGTTTTTAGTTTCCTCGTTAGACCTCAATCAAGCTTTAAAAAACACCCCCTAGACCCCCCTTCAAGATAAATTTGTACATTTTTCGGTAGAAAAATTTCCCGGCCAAAGGCCGGTTCCTCTTAAAATATCAGGCTCGCTATCGCTCGCCAGGTAAAAATCAATACATAAAATGGCACGAAAAGTCTTAAAAGTTACAACGAAATGGGGCGAAAGGGGTTAAAATCGCCAAACTAATGGGACAAACGTAATCAAATCTGAAAACTAATGGGGCTAAGCACGAGGGAGAGAGAGGAGTCCATAAAAACCAACCATCCCCCCTCAAGTTTCTCATAACCAGAACAGGAAGAAGCATAATAGCAGCTAAACGTGGTTATGTAAATAAATATAAAGACTTGTAGTTATATTTTAGGCGTCAGAATATGCCACTTGAATATTAACACCATACGAGGAGAAGCACTTTATTGACAACGTTTCGCAGATAGCTTCTTCAGGTCATTATAGAGCTCCTTCTCATATGGTGTGTATATTCATTCTGTCAACTGTTCAAAGTTATCTCAACAATATTCCACTGTTTTCCTTTCAGTTTGTCTTTTTCCTTCTAGGTATATCTATTAACCTTGCCAAGATTAATACGCGTTTTCATAGTATAGTCTGGCTATTAACAAACGATTGTATACAGCTTAGGAAGGAGTTGTGGGAATTATAAGGGTAATGACTATCTCAATTAACCCTCTGACTTCCATATACCCTTCCTAATCTAAATAAAATCGTCAAATAATAGCCAGAAAACAGAAACAAATTGCGGCATAGCATCGTGAAAGGGTTAAAAGGCTTGCGTTCATCATTTTTGTCTTCAATTTTAAAATATTCAAATCAAACTCGCTTCATCCACGTTTATTAACATTTACTGTGCCCGTTTCTAAGGTAGTTTGGGAATGGCTATGGACTGACTGACTGACTGACTGACATATATACCGGTATATATATATTTGTCTTCTTCTCGTTAGTGTTCTTCACTTTCTTCGTCTACTTGTTCTTCTTTTTTTGTTTCTTCATATTCTTGCTTCTTCGACTATGCTAACCCATGTTTTTTCACCTATTCCTATTAAATGTATATACTTTAAATTTCACTTTTATTCTCCCCCCCCCCACCTTCTTCCCCCGTATTTGTTTTTCCTTCTTTATTTTTATTTTTTCCTCCTCTTCTTTTTTCTCTTTCCTCCTCTTCTTTTTCTCTTTCCTCCTCCTCCTCCTTTTTCTTTTTCCTCCTCCTCTTCTTTTTCTTTTTCCTCCTCCTCTTTTTCCTTATGCCGTTTCCATTTTCCTCTCCTCTCCATTTGCCTTCCTCTCAGTTTATCCATCGCTTCTCTTATTCTCCTTTCTCCTCTTTCTAATTCTCCTCTTTACCTTGGTGTTATTTTGGTTCTCTCTTCTCGTCTTCATCCGCCTCTTCTTCTTAATTATTTGTCTATTTCTTTATACTATTCATCTTTGTATTTATATATTTATATATATATAGATTTATTTCTGTATTTATTTATGTATCAATATGTTATTGTTGCTTCTAATCCTTCGCCTTTTACTTTTTCCTCAGCTCCATCTTTTTTTTCTATCCCTCCTCCTCCTCTCTTCGTTCTTCCTATTGTCCTTCTCCTTCACCTCATGCTCTTCCTCCTACTGCTATACTATCCTTTTCTTCTAGTAGTTATACCCTGTTCCAAATTGGTAGTCCAGATATCGTGAACTCTAACCTCTTTAACTCAAAAAGGGCAAGAGCAAATGGGCTGTAAATGTCCATATATATTTCCTGGCTGACCCTTCCTAAGTGGTAGAAATATTAGCTTGATTACTCTGGTCGTTTGTGAATTATAGAGGTTATTGTTTACGAATGTTGGCCTACTTATCTGGAACCGGGTATAGTAGCTTAGCAGTGTTTATATCCATACTGCCCCAATAGATATGTGTCAGTGTGTAAGTCCTTTGTAACCCTTTGTATTCCTCCACCCCTTCTTCCTCATTCTCTCTTCCTTTCTCTTTCCACTTCCTCCACCTCCCCAACACAACAACAGCTGGTACTCGCTAAAGACAATTCACGGTTCTTCCAGCAATCTTGACATCACGACTATTTACAGATAAACACTTACAATATATATATATATATACAGTATATATATATATATATATATATATATAATGTTCGTTGCTATATTAATTCTCTTTCCCTCCCTCCTCTCCTGCTCCTATACTTTCTTCCTCTCTTCGTATTCTTCTTCTTCGTCTTCTTCTCCTCCTCCTCCTCTCCTTATTTGTATTTCATATTATTTTTTTCATTTTCTCTCTCTCTCTCTCTCTCTCTCACCCCTCTCTCTCCTCTCTCATCCTCCGTCTCTGTCGTCATCTCTCCTCTCCCTCCTCTCTCTCTTCTCCCTCTCGGGTCATCTCTACTCTCTTCTCTCCTCTTATTTCTCTCTCCTCTCCCTCTCTCCACCTTCTCCGCTCTCTCACTTCTCACTCCTCTCTCTCTCTCTCTCTCCCTCCCTGTCGAGCCTCCCTCTCTCGTTCTTCCCTCTACGTCTCTCCCATCTCTTTCTTATATCCCTTATCCTTTCCATCTCGTTCACACCTCCTCTCCCTCCTCTCTCCTCGTCGCTCGTCGCTTCTCAATCATCACCCCAACCTCTCATCTCTCTCTTCTCCCCTTCTCTCTCAATCTCTTCTCCGTCGCTCTTCTCTCGAAAGTCCTCTCTATCCTCTCCTCTCGCTCCATCCTCTCTCTCCTCACCTCTCCTCTTCTCTCCTCTCTTCGTCCTCTCTCCTCACTCTCACTCTCTCTGTCTCTCATCTCCTCGATCCCCCTCACCCTCTCCCTCCCCTCCCGCCCTCCTACCCACCTCTCTCTCACTACCCTTCCCTCCCTCGTCCCTCCACTCTCTCCGCCCTCTCTCCCGCCTCCTCCCTCTCGCCTCCTCTCCTCATGCCCCGATCTCGCTCTCTCTCCGTCTCTCCCTCTCTTCTCGACCCCATCTTCCATCCCCTCCTCCCTCTCCCGCGTGCAAAAACCTCCTCTCTCACTCTCCGCCGCCCTCTCTCTCTCCCGTTCCGCTCTCAACCTCCTATTCTCCCCTCCTACTCTCTCTCTCTCTCTCTCATCTCCGTATGCTCGCTCTCTCTCCTCCGTCCTCTACTCATCGCTCTCTCTCTCTCATCTCTCTCATCGGGCTCCGCTCTCTCCCTCCCCCTCTCTCTCTCTCCTTCCCCCCACTCTCTCTCTCTCCTCTCTCCTCCTCTCCCCCTCCTCTCACTCTCTCTCTCCTCCTTCTCCCCTCCTCTTCTCTCTCTCGTCATTCCCGTATCTCGCCCTCCATCTCTCGCTCTCCTCTCTGCCGTCTCCCACTCGCCTCTCCCCCTCCTTACTGCTTCTCCCTCTCTCTCTCTCCTCCCATCTCTCCTCCGCTCCTCCTCATTGTTCCGTCTCATCCACACATCTGCTCTCTCTCTCCTCCTCTCTCGGGCCTCTCTCTCTCCTCTCTCCTCTCTTCCCCATTCCTACTCTCTCCCTCTCATCTCTCCTCCAGTCGCTGTCTTCTCAATCCGTCACCCTCTCTCACTCTCTCATCTCCCTCCATCGTCCATCCTCTCTCTCTCGATCCTCTCTCCTCCCCCTCTGCTCTCCTCCCCTCTCTCCGCTCTCTCTCTCTCTCTCCACACTCATCCTTCTCTCATCATCTCTCCTCCTCCTCGTCCCTCCTCCTCCCTCTCTCTCTCTCGTCTCTCTCTCTCTCTTCATTCCTCCCGTGCATCCCTTCTTCCTCTCTCTCTCTCTCTCTCTCTCTCTCTCTCTCTCTCTCTCTCTCTCTCTCTCTCTCTCTCTCTCGTCTCCTCCTAACAGGTGGTACTCGCTATAGGCAATTCACGGTTCTTGCAACAATCTTTACCTCACGGCTATTTACAGACAAACACTTACTGCTATTTACAAACACTTAACTTACACTATAAACCATTCACGTTAGAGGAAAGCTTTAGGTAAGTGGACAATATGCTTTTATGTTTTCCTTTATTAGAATGGGAAATTTCTTGTCAGTGTTTGCTACGGAAAGGGGATGATGATGACTTGAGATTACTGTAGATACACACACACGCAAAATTTATCACGTATACACACACTCAAATACACACACAGATACACGTACTCATAAAATACACATTCAACAACATAAAACACATACACACACGAACACACAAACGTACACACATGCAACAACGCTCCCAGAAGTGTTATGATCTGTAATAAACGGTGAATGAAAATGGTGTTCAGAGATCTATCTATCTATCTATCTATTGCCTGACGCCGTGATCCCCGAAGGGGTGACCACGAACGAACCGCCCCCAGTCAGTCGACGCCCCTCCCCCAACCAGCACCGCCTTCGTTCATGTACTTCCTCACTCCATCCTTCCACCTCTCATTCGGTCTACCTCTCCCTCTCTGTCCCTCCACCTCGCTCTCGTACACCCTCTTAGTCATTCTCTCGCTTTCCATACGTTCAGAGATGATATCGCCTTATATATACACAATATCATAATGGTGTGTTACGAACTTATAATGGCACCCTACAAACTATGCTTTCCACAGTGGGCCACAGAAGTTCTGTTCCTCTCCGTGATCTAATGCATCAATATATTATTCCCATGATTGAAGTACGGGCATAGTTCTTTATACAAGGGTTAAGGGGAGGTTTTTAGTGTGTTTCCTAGACTTCCATCAAGCTTGAAATTACACCCCCTTGACCCCCTTCCAAGATAAATTTGTACATTTTTCGGTAGAAAAATGTCCCGGCCGAAGGCCGATTCCTCTTAAATTGCAGGCTCGCTGTCGCTCGCCAGGAAAAAATTGACACCTAAATGGGACGAAAGGTCTTAAAAGTGACATAAATTGGGTGAAAGGTCTTAAAATTGCAAAACTAATGGGGCGAACGTCTAAAAATCTCAAAAGCAATGGGGCTAAACATGAGGGAGAAGGGGGTAAAGAAAAAAGTCCCTCAAGTGGATATCTCCCCTTAACTCAGCTGATTAGGCAACGAGTAATCAAAATAAACAACAATCGTAATTAATTTATATTAATTGTACTTTCATACATAAAATTAATTTATATAATTAATTTATATTAATTGTACTTTCATACATAAAATCACGATGAGGAACAGAGCTGATGTGGGTAACTGTACGATAGCGCTAATAAGTGATGTCTCGGCACCAAGTATGTTTTGATCAATAATTGGTATCAGCAATATCTAAGCTTCATTTCTTCATATCGAGTGAAATATATAAACATGTTCCTACACTTACCCACCCTATTCAACATCTGACAGACATTAATACAGCACAGAGCAAGCCAAACGTAATGACAGCTGGGACATGACTTATTAGCGCGTGAAATTACACTATAATGCATAATGGCTCACTATATTATAACAACGAAAATAAAACCTTTGACGATACTGTTTCATCTGTTTGTATAATTTAATTTATATTAGTTTGTGTTCAACCTGTGGGACGCCGAGAGTCAGTGGAAATGGTATATATACTCCTTGGATTTCTTGCGGTCCTTTCCAACCTTATTACAAAAAAACTTCTAAAAACGGCGTCATCACATGGGAGATTTTCTATTTTTATTAATTTCACTCCAACACCAAAAACCTCCCAAAGAAATTAATGACAACAAGCATGTGATCCACCGGAA
>CM064504.1:8750708-8835708 GCA_032716605.1 Paralithodes platypus
CACACACACATCCACAGCCATTCCAACGATACATAAACACTTAACATGCATTTCACGCAATACATTCCCAGTTAAGGTGGCGCGATAATAATGAACTTAGCTCGCATTGCTTGGATTCCCCTTGACAAACAAGTGAGTGAATAACAGTGGCCCAGCACACTAAGTCACCATACTCTACTCGTTTGACTCGGGTAGGGCGGGTTCGATCCCAGCTACCTGCCGGTGAGGTCTCTGTCAAACACTTTCCGGGCTGTGGATGTTAGGTGTGGATGCGCCACCTCGGTATTCCACCTGGTTCCCTGCCCACATCCTACCCCTTCTGGGGGTATGTAGGCGCCCTTGTGGCAGCCAGAGTCAAATCTGTTGACTACTTAGGATAAGTTAGGTTAAAGAATTGTGTATTTTCAACCTCATAGGCTGCCGGCTCGAAGTAAACCGATTATTATTATTATTATTATTATTATTATTAGTATTATATTTATTTGTATTATTATTATTATTATTATATGCATAGATATTCACGAGCGCAATAACTCTCACTCACTCTCTCACTCTCCCTGTGGATATTCTGAATACAATATACTTTAATAATCTGGAAAGAACTCCTGTCAGAGATTAACGAGTGAATGAAAACATTGCCAAAGTTGAACGACAATTACAAGTGGAGTAAGACAGACCGGGTGACGTCACAGGCGCCCGAGGTACGATAACTGCCGAGTCACCCCCACCGGAAGAAACCAGATGCGGCCGTTAGCGCAACTATTACCGGGGAATTACGTAAGCCTCATGTCGTGCGGTGTGTCTTTTTGTGCAGTTGACCACGTCAATTAGTATGCACTCCATGATTTTATGCAGGGAAGGAAAATGAATATGCTTGAGTTAGTAGTGCATGTTTTCATCCAGTAGTTAAATAATATGATGATTTTTTAAACTATACGCTCCATGATTTTCTATAGGCTATGGAAGGAAAATTGGTATGACTGACTAAGAAGTTAATTTTCTTATCCAGTGGTTAAGGGAGGGGGGGGGGGTAGGGTTTATAGATTAGTTTATATATTAACCCTCTCCGACATATGACGCGATTTTGAGCCTATTCGGGATATTTTAAAGCGTTTTTTTACCATCAGGGGTATTTAGAAACCTTTAGTTTAGTTACTTCAACCTCTGCAGTTGTCTTTGAGTTAGCTGTGGGCAGAAAACTAATTTTGGAGAGGTAATTATAAGAGTGAGAGAACTCTTTATTTCTTATTGCTAATCTGGCAATCTCTGCGTCATAGGTGCGTGAAAGGGTTAATGTATTATTGTTGTTTTAGTTTCCTCCCTAGAACTAAATCAATCTCAATAAGTCATCCTCCAGATTCCTCTTCGAGATAAATTAGTATATTTTTTGGTTTAAAAATGTCCCGGACTGATTCTTCAAAGAATTACAGGATCGCTACCACTCGCCAGGACAAAATTGACAACTAAATGGCACGAATGGTCTTGATAGTGATACAAAAAATTTGAAGAAAGGTCTTAAAATCGGCAAACTAATGGAGCGAACGTCTTAAAATCTAAACACTAATGGGGCTAAACATGAGAGAGAAGGGGGTTCAGAAGAAGCAACTACCTCCCCCTTAAATGGCATGACCAATTAACGGTTTTATAGCAAATTATTCATGTAAGTCAAATATACGATGTAATGTTGCCTTTCTTATATAGCATATCTTAGTGTATCCAAACTTATGTGGCCAACTGTACCTTTGTGAATGTTTATAGGTGTATTAATGTGTAATTATGTAAATCTAATGTGCATATAATAAGACAGAATATTGTTACTCATGGAGGCGATTAATTTATGTCCACCCCCTCCAGGATCAAGGCTTTCTGGCAATAAATGACTGCTTGCGTATTCATTTTTTTATATTATTTAGTTACTGAAGCTTAACATTTAAAAGAATATGCCTTCGTGTATTATATTTAAGCATCCCACCCCACTAATCAACACCATAATTAATTACCGGTAACTAATTTATAGATATGTGATTCCATGTCCATATTCTATATATAAATCATATTTGTGTAATTAATCAATGTGTTAATCTGTATAGTCTTTTGCTCCCCCAGACGTCCATCAAGCTTAAATAAACCCCCCAAAGACCCCCTTTCGAGATAAAACTTGTACATTTTTCGGCAGAAAAAAAAATCTTGCCTCCTTGATTAAAATTGACGTGGTTAAAACGAAAAGTAATTTGCTGTTACCTGCCAATAAAAATTATCAAAAAATAAACAGGATTATCGCCCTACGATTAACCCATTCAGTACCAGGGACGTCCTTTTCATCATTTTTTGTCAACTATAAGACTATTTCTTTCAGCTTAGGATGGACCTCTAGCAATATTAAGGCTTCAATCTATCTCGACCAACTTTTATACCTTCCACAGATCCTTCCTAAGCTGCATAATATCGTTTATATATGGCTAAAATATAATATAACCCACGTCGCTGGTACTCAAAGGGTTAAACTTGAAACAGTGATGCAATTGGATACGTGTTGTCCCTATACTAGGCTTCTTTTCAGCTGACGATAAATGGAGTCCCTTAGCAGCTAATTTATCGATACTTAATTGGACAAATAAGAAACTGCTATGTCTCTGCATCATATTAAGACCAAATGCATATAATCACCACCATAGATCACTACAAAATCTTCAAAATATTGATGAGAACTTTGCAATTTACCGTCAGTTGAAAAGAAACAGAATATAGTTGGAAAGTCAAGGAACAAATAGAGGTATAAAGAGAACATTAAGGGGTGATGGTTGTTTTTTCTAGGCCCCCTTCTCTCTCATGCTTAGCCCCATTAGTTTTTTAGATTTAACGGCGTTCGGCCCATTAGTTTGCCGATTTTAAGACCTTTCGCCCCATATCTTTGTCAATACTAAGATGTGTCGTGTCATATAGGTGTCGATTTTTTCCTGGTGAGCAATAGCGAGCCTGTAATCAAGTAGGGACCGGCCTTCGGCCGGGAAAATTTTCTACCGAAGAATGTACAAATATATTTAAAAGGAGAATCTTGGAGATGTTTTAATATGTTTGATGGCGGTCTAGGGAGGAAACTAAACAAATAATATATAAATGAACAAATCGACACAAAATAAACCTTCCCCACTTAAAGCTGGCATGTCAGAAAACTCCCTTTTTAATGACTCACGTAGTTCCTGTCATGACACCCATTGGCATAGGGGTCAGGGTGGGAGGGGGGGGCACACATACACACGGAGTCAGGGGGTCGAGGGAGAGAGACGTGAGGGGGACATACTACACATTGTCATACACATATAATATATACTCATATACACGTGAATATACATATACACATCACACACACATATACAGACACACACACACACACACACAGTCTCACACACACACACACACACATACACATACACACACACACACACACACACACACACACACACACGGAGTCAGGGGGTCGAGGGAGAGAGACGTGAGGGGGACATACTACATATTATCATACACATTTAATATATACTCATATACACGTGAATATACATATACACATCACACACACATATACACACACACAGACACACACACACACACACACAGTCTCACACACACACACACACACACACAGAGTCAGGGGGTCGAGGGAGAGAGACGTGAGGGGGACATACTACACATTGTCATACACATATAATATACACTCATATACACGTCAACACACACACACACACACACACACACACACACACACACACACACACACACACACACACACACACACACACACACACACACACACACAACACACACCACACACACACCACACACACACACACACACACACACACACACACACACACACACACACACACACACACACACACACACACACACACAAACACACACACACACACACTGCCTAGGGAGAGAGACGTGAGGGAGACATACTACACATTGTCATACACATAATCCAATTGTTTAATTTCACTCCCAACACCAAACCCCTCCCAATGAATTTCATGAAAGCATGTGATCCTACTGGGATTCGAACCTGGGTTACCACATGCATATCCTAAACACTCTAACCATTACACCTGGGGCAATTGAGAGCAATCCATAAAAGCCTGATTCTTCAAAATAAAGAGATTTGTTGATTGCATTAATTGAGTTTAGAAGTCAAGTTGGTTGGTGAAAAGGACGTAAGAATTATCATTAGGCCATAGTTTTGTTAAGGGGAGATTTCCACCTGGAGGATTTTTTTCTGAACCTCTTTCTCCCTCATGTTTAGCCCCATTGCTTGTGAGATTTAAAGACGCTTGCCCCGTTACTTTGGCAATTTTAAGAACCCTCGCCCCATTTCTGTCAATTTTAAGACCATTCGTGCCATTTAGGTGTGGGGGTTTTTCCTGGCGAGCGATAGCGAGCCTGTAACTTAAGGGGAACCGGCCTTCGGCCAGGACATTTTTCTACCGAAAAATGTACAAATTTATCTTGAAAGGGGGTCAAGGGGGAGTAATTTTAAGCTTGATGGAAGTCTAGGGAATCAACTAAAAACCTCCCCTTAAAGACAGAGTTCCTGAGTATATATAATTGAGGTGTTAATGAACTGTCCTCAAGTGTCCTCAAGTGCCCAGAAGTGCCCACAAGTACCGCCTTTGACGGTACCGATGCTACCAACACCGTACAAGGCTTAGAATGATAATGATGGTAGTCTTGTAAATAGAGAATAAACCAAGGAAGCAGAAAAAAAGCTGGATATTCTGTATATGAAAATGCTAGGGAAATAAATATGACTGAATCAGGTTATTTTCTCATCCAGCGGTTAAGGGGGGAGGGGAGGGTTAATATATTAGTTTATTTATTAATTTGTTTATTATTGTTTTAGTTTTCTCCTCAAGAACATAAGAAAATTAATTAAAAATCTGCTGAAGGCCTATTGAGCCCATACAAAAGCAGGTTCCTTCCTCTCTATTGGTTCTTACGTATATTCAGATTAACTTCTCCAACTGTAACCTATACTCCTTAACACTTAATTTATCTTGAAGGTACCCAAGCACGTCTCCCACTATAACTTGCTCCTTTTATCTCAAGAACTTACGATAAACAAGGGCAGATTCAGGTTAAGGGGAGGTTTTTAGTTTGGTCCGTAGATATCCTTCAAGCTTAAGATTACACCCCCTTGAGCCCCTTTCAAGATAAATTTTTACATTTTTCGGTAGAAAAATTTCCCGGCTGAAAGCCGGTTCTCTTAAATTACAGGCTCGCTATAGCTCGCCAGGATAAAATCGACATCTAAATGGCACGAAAGGTCTTAAAATTGACAGAAATGGGTTGAAAGTTCTTAAAATCGTCAAAATAATTGGGCGAACGTCTTAACATTAGGAAAACAATGGGGCTAAACATAAGGGAGAAAGGCGTCAAGAAAAAAATCCTTCAAGTGGATATCTCCCCTTAATTGAAAACGAATGCTTTTAGAAATCTATATCACCCCCTCAACCTCCTCAACCACGCATTTCATCTTCAATCAACCAACCACCCCTCTCTGATAAGTGGGCCAATCGCGGGGGGGGGGGGGGGGGGGTTATTACGCGGGTGGGGGGTGGGGGTGGGATGTGATGGGCCGGGGGTGGGGGTGGGATATGGGCGTGGAGTTTTTTTAATGTTTTTATTGTGTGTTCTATGTGAGTGAGGGAGACAAAAGGCAGAACTGTCTGTAGTGAGTGCCTCCCCCATAGTTGAAAGAGTGACAGGGCCAAAATCAAGGGACGTTCGAGCCAAAATGCCTGGATACACGGAGTTTGAAGCAATTTAAGTCATAGGAAGTGGGAAAAACTGATTATGGGTGACTGGGTGGGGGTGCAGGAGGGTAGATAGTGTGGGGTGGGGGGTAATGGGGGAGGATGAGTCTAGTTGGGGGTGGGGGGCGTATGGGTGGATATTCAGGGGGTGGAGTGGGGGAGGATGAGTATGGTTAGTGGTGGGGGATAGCTAGTGATGGGTGAAGGTGGATGTGTTTATTGGTGGTGGGTGAGGGAGGATGGGTCATTCTGAGAGGAATCGGCCTTCGGTCGGGACATTTTTCTATCGAAAAATGTACAAATTTATCTTGAAGGGGGGTCCAGGGGGGGTTTTTATAACCCCTTCTGTACCGGTGATGTACTTTTCATTATATTATGGCAACTATTAGACAGTAGGGGGAGGGGGATGTGTCTATTGGGGGGGGGGTGGGGGTGATGGAGGAAGGGTCTTGCTCTTGGTGGGTGGGGGGGTGGGCGTTCGGGTGGATAGTCAGGGGGGGGTGGGGGTGATGGAGGAAGGGTCTTGCTCTTGGTGGGGGGGGGGGGGGGGGGGCGTTCGGGTGGATAGTCAGGGGGTGGTAGGGGGGGGGCGGGGGTGATGGAGGAAGGGTCTTGCTCTTGGTGGGTGGGGGGTGGGCGTTCGGGTGGATAGTCAGGGGGTGATAGGGAGGGGTGGGGTTGGAGTATATATATTAGTGTGGTTGTCTGCTTTCCTC
This sequence comes from Paralithodes platypus, assembly GCA_032716605.1. Lineage (NCBI taxonomy): Eukaryota > Metazoa > Arthropoda > Malacostraca > Decapoda > Lithodidae > Paralithodes > Paralithodes platypus. The sequence continues at coordinate 8,757,235 of CM064504.1, forward strand.
AGCACACTCCTCCTCCCTCCCCGGTCTCGATAACAACCATGGCTTGCACGGTAAGAACAACACTTTCGGTATCTGCTTCAAGGAAAATATTATCTCCTTTTCATAAATTAACTAGAAAAGGTGTTTTAGTTTCAAGAATAATACAATGTAAATAATTTCTTTATCACGAATTAACCCTTTCACGCACACATGACGCAGAGGTTGCCAGATTAGCAATAAGAAATAGGGTTCTCTCACTCTTATAATTACCTCTCCAAAATTAGTTTTCTGCCTACAGAGACAACTGCAGAGGTTGAAGTAACTAAACTAAAGGTTTCTAAATACCCCTGATGGCAACAAAGGCTTTAAAGTATCCCTAATAGGCTCAAAATCGCGTCATATGTCGGAGAGGGTTAAGTAAATAAGGTGATTCAGTTAACAAAATAGAATACAACTGGTGTACCGGTACACAATAAATCATCTCGGTTTCTTTTCAACTGACGATAAATTGAATCCCTTCGCAACTAATTTCTCGATACTTAATGGCAAAATATGAAACTACTATGTCTGTGCATCATATTTAGTCCAGGTCTATATAATTACCACCATATTTCACTACACAATATTCCAAATAACTGAGGAATCTTGATGGGAGCTTTTCACTTTACCGTCACTTGAAACGAAACAGATTATACTGTAGATAAGGTAATTCACTTACAAAAAAATAAATAAATACAAAATATAACGGGCTGCAATAATAAACCATCAACTTTTCATAATCTAACTACATTAATACTTACATCCAAATCATTCTTCCTTCTCCCTCGTGTTTAGCATATTAGTTTTGAGCTTTTAAGACGTTCCTTCCATTAGTTTGGCGATTTTAATACCTTTCGCCCTCTTTCGTTGTCAATTTCAAGACCTTTCGTGCCATTTACTGTAGGTGTCGATTTTTTCCTGGCGAGCGATAGCGAGCCTGTAATTCTAAGAGGAACCGGCCTTCGGTCAGGCAATTTTTCTGTCGAAAAATGTACAAATTTATCTTGAAGTGGGGTCTAGGTTTTTATTTTAAGCTTGATGGAGGTCTAGCGAGGAAACTAAAAAAATATATAAAATATATAGACCAAAAAACAAGGAGTCCCCCCTTAAATGGACTTTGCAAACTATCCGAACTATCCAAACTATCCGAACTATCCGAACTATCCGAACTATCCAAACTATCCAAACTATCCAAACTATCCGAACTATCCAAACTATCCGAACTATCCGAACTATCCGAACTATCCAAACTATCCGAACTCCGTAAGTATGATTATCCCGTCCAGTACCAGGGACGTCCTTGTCACCATATTCTGGCAACTATTAGACGATTATATTCAGCTTAGGAAGGACCTCTAGCGATACTATGGCTTCAAACCATCTCAGCCGACCCTTTGAACTACCACAGATCCGTCCTAAGCTGCATAATTATCGTCTCAATATAGCTAGCATAACTGTCTTCGTGGTGCGATGCATAAGGTGTTGATTTTCGGTGTGAGCATCCTGGGTTCGAATCCACGGACTGCCACATGTGTTTGTAAATTTCATTAATCGATTTTAGGAGTATGGTTGGTTGTTGGAAGGAACATAATAATACAATATAACGCACATCGCTGGTACTCAAAGGGTTAACAATGAATATATGATAGGATAGGTGGTGGAGTGCAGGCTCTGAAGATGAACAATGAAACACTTATATTAAGGAGAGGTGGGTCGTGTTTCTGGTCCCCCCTTCTTCCTCATGCTTAGCCCCATTAGTTTAGAGATTACAAGACGATCGCCCCATTAGTTTGGCAATTCTAAGACCTTCCGCCCCATTTCCTTTTCAATATTAAGACCTTTCGTGCTATTTAGGTGTCGATTTTTTTCCTGGCGAACGATAGTGAGCCTGCAATTTGGGAAGACATTTTTCTACCGAAAAATGTACAAATTAATCTAAAAGGGGGATCTAATGGATGTTTTTTTTTTAAGCTTGATGGATGTCTAGAGAGGAAGCTAGAACAAAATAATTGGAATAAACAAAACAACAATCGACCAAAAAGTGAACCAAAAGATGCAAATTATAATCTGAACAAATCGGGATGAACAAATCGGGATGAACAAATCGGGATGAACAAATCGGGATGAACAAATCGGGATGAACAAATCGGGATGAACGGTAAAGAGAAAGTTGGAAATAAATAGGCCAGTTAACCCTTTCACAATCCGATGACGCCTTTCTGTTCTACCTTCTGGCTATTAGTACACGATTTTATTCAGATTAGGAAGGGTGTGTGTGGACGTCAGAGGGTGATTTGAGATAAGTCTCTACTACCCTTCCAGTTCCCGCAGATCCTTCCTAAGCTGTATTACATCCTCTAACAATAGCCAGAGTAGACTGTCCAAATGCGTCATAATCTTCAAAGGGTTAAGGGAGCTCAGACGGTATTGTGCAGCATAATTTACGTTTTACTGGTTCGGCTCAATGGTTTAAGGAGGTGGTTTAGTTTGCTCTCTAAACCTCTATCAAACTTTAAAAAAACACCCACGATATAAATTTGTACATTTTTCGGTAGAAAAATTTCCCGGCCGAGGGCCGATTCCTCTTCAAATACAGGCTCGCTATCGCTCGCCAGGAAAATAATCGACACCTAAATGTCACGAAAGGTCTTAATATTGGCCAAGAAATGGGGCAAAAGGTCTGAAAATCGCCAAACTAACGGAACGAACGTCCTAAAACCTCAACACTAATATGCTAAACATGAGGGAGAAGGGGGTCCAGAAAAACCAACTGCCTCCCCTTAATACGAACGAAATAGAGGTGTGACATCCCCCTCCCCCCCCCCCCCCCCACCTTCGCACTTTAGCATTCGCCGGTGCTAAAAAAGTGACCTCTTATATAAAAAGTGACCTCTTATATAAAAAAGTGACCTCTTATATAAAAAAAGTGACCTCTTATATAAAAAAGTGACCTCTTATATAAAAAAGTGACCTCTTATATAAAAAAGTGACCTCTTGTATAAAAAAGTGACCTCTTATATAAAAACGTGACCTCTTATATAATTCTTAGTAATCTAACGTGACCCTGCTGTCATTTTTGTCTTTTCAAAATATGATAATTGTCGCATGCTTTCACTTATTTCTTGCAACACTGAGTACACATAATGCCTAGTGCACTTGATTACGGGGATAGATATATATATATATATATATATATATATATATATATATATATATATATATATATATATATATATATATATACGGTATATATATATATATATATATATTTTACTGGTGAGCGGTAGCGAGCCAGCATATTTGTTAAATGTTTTTGACAGCAGGCTAAATTTGTACATTTTTCGATAGAAAAATTTCTCCGGCGAAGCCGGACTTCTTCATATAATGCTGGCTCGCTATCGCTCGCCAGGAAGAAATCAACACCTAGATGGGGATAAACGTCTTAAAATAGTTGGCTGAATGGGGCCGAATGGATAAAAGTCAGAGAAAGAGAGAAAAGGAGATAAATAAACAAAAAGCAGGTCACCCCCGTTAAGTGAAAAGCTCCCCTTAACCATTCGTGTTTCTATACGTGTTTCAGGCGTGTGTGTTCGTGCTGGTCCTGGTGCCCTGCCTAGCTCGACCTGACCTGACCCTAGCAGAACGTCAGCCTTCAATAGTCCACTCTGATCCACTTTCAATCTACCAACCTCGTCCACATTCTACCCAGCCGCACGAACCGTCTCTAGGGCACTCTGATCCACTCTCAATCCATCCTAATCCACATTCCAGTAATCCGCATGATCCGTCTTTAGTTAACTCTGATCCACTTTCAATCCACCCTAATCCACATTCTAGCCACCAGCACGATCTTTCCCATAGTCCTTCTGATCAGCACCCTATCTACCGCTCTGCATCACAAGCTCGCAACCCAGTCGATCCGTCTCGCATCCACTCTACTAATCCACTCTCCGGTCATCCTCTCCACTTCCATCCACAAGCACGCCACCCACATGATCCCACTCTGGTCCCATCCGCTCCACAGTCCACCCGTCCACACTATCCACCCGAGCAGCCGGGTACTTTCGCCTATTCGTCCATTCGCCCACTTCCATCCAACACCCCTTCCGCCGTCCCTTCCCCTCACAGAACCTCTGATTCACCCTACCTAGAAGATCCGGCCCAAGCTAATCCTAATCCCTATCTTGATCCGGCAGTTGATCCGCTAAGATCTTACTACGATCTGTATCTTAAACCCGAAGCTGAGCAAGATAATTATTCCTCTGAGCTCGACTCGTATCGTGATCCTGATTCTGATCCGTCGAAACCAGACTACAACGTGTATCGCATTCCTGAAGTCCAGCCTGATTCAGAAGTAGTGTATGACTATTATCCTCGTCCTATGCACCCTAGCCATGTCCAATCTTCCCCTATCCACGTGAACGATCCTAAGAAGTCTATCCACCTCACTGATCCAAAATCCATCTATGTGAACGATCCTGAGTCCTCTATCTACGTGAACGATCCAAAATCCATCTACGCAAACGATCCTAAATCATCTATCCACCTCACCGATCCAAAATCCCTCTACGTCAATGACCCAAACTCATCAATCCAAGTAAACGATCCTAAATCCGTTCTGGTCAAAGTCCCCAAGCGAAGGCCCTCCCACTCCCGAAAGAGGCGCCCCAAGAGAACCCGCAGCAGGAAGGCACGTCTGGCCCACCCCTCCCCAGACCTCCTGCACTCCCTCGGTGGTGGTCCAGGGTTCGGTGGTGGTCCAGGGTACGGTGGTCCAGGGTTCGGTGGTGGTCCAGGGTTCGGTGGTGGTCCAGGGTTCGGTGGTGGTCCAGAATTCGGTGGTGGTCCAGGGTACGGTGGTCCAGGGTTCGGTGGTGATCCAGGATTCGGTGGTGGTCCAGGGTACGGTGGTCCAGGGTACGGTGGTCCAGGGTTCGGTGGTGATCCAGGATTCGGTGGTGGTCCAGAGTACGGTGGTCCAGGGTACGGTGGTCCAGGGTTCGATGGTGGTCCAGGATTCGGCGGTCCGGGGTTCGTGCATGATGGCCCTCTCCACCACCCCCACCTAGCCCCAGGCCCCATCCACCACGCTCTCCCAGGGCCTCTACACGCCGCCCCAGGCCCCATCCACCACGCTCCCCCAGGGCCTCTACACGCCGCCCCTGGACCCATTCACCCCAGGATGTTCGACCATCCCCGTCCTAGCTATGACTATGACGACCACCAGGTAAGAAGCGAGATGTATTATATTATTGTACGGTCGCGCTAATAAATCATGTCCCAGCTGTCATTACGTTTGGCTGGCTCTGTGCTGTATTAATGTCTGTCAGATGTTGAATAGGGTGGGTAAGTGTAGGAACGTGTTTGTATATTTCACTCGATATGAAGAAATGAAGCTTAGATATTGCTGATACCAATTATTGATCAAAACATACTTGGTGCCGAGACATCACTTATTAGCGAGACTGTACAATTATATATGTGTGCTTAATTTTATTCTGGGTAGATTATAAGACTTCTCGAATATATATAATCAATGCATAACAATGATAGTTTCCTAATTCACACGAGTTAAGAAACATACGAAAAATCCTTCAAATGTAAGGGGTTAATTTGTTCAGTCCGACATTACAGTGTGCAAATTATACAGTTTGGTTTGAATAATCGATCTACATTGCACTGATAATACCAAACACGTGGAGATGTATTGCATGAAGATCGTAATAATCGATCTACATTACACTGATAATACCTAACACGTGGAGATGTATTGCATGAAGATCGTAATATCACGACCAGCCAAAAATGGAATGTGGCAGCTTAGATAACAATTATTAAAGTTGTATAAGCATGATTGTATAAACAATATTACAACACATTTAACAGGTTGATCTGCATTCGAACATGAAATATATTATACAAAGGAATATACAAAGAAATGTGAACAGCAACAGATCCTAACGCGGCTGACTGTATTTAAGTAAAAATAAATGGGAAAACTCCTCATACGGTGAATTTCTCAACTTTGTGTATATTTTGTAGATTTTGTTGCGGTCAATAAACCATCTATCTATCTATCTATCTATCTATCTATCTATTTACTGTACATATGCAGTAGGCAACACCCTTCCCACACATTAACAAATAGAACCCTACCATCACCAAAGAGAAGAGACGTGAAGGGAAGGAGGAAGTTATACACCATATGGCTTCTGGACTTACATCAATTGACCGCTTGCGAGAAGCCGTGAACATCAATAATATACATAAATGCAATAATAGTGTACGTTTCTGATGGATAAATAGTATGTTGAATTGGGTTTTATGTATTTATATATGTACTACGACCGAATTATGGCTGCAAATTCTGTTAAATATCGTTGTCTACAGCTCCAACTTCCTTATAGAACGAAACTCGCAAGTCGGCAATTGAGGCCGCCATCATCATCTATGTCTAATGTCTAACTTTAGCTTTGCAAGATTATTACTTCACTTTCGCTTGAGGGGAGATTGGCCGTTTTTTCGGTCCCCCTTCTTCCTTGTGTTTATCCCCATCCAGGTGTCAATTTCTTCCTGATGAGCGATAGCGAACCAGCATTGAATGAAGAAATCCGGCTTTGCCGGAGAAATTTTTCTATCGAAAAATGTACAAATTTAGCCGGCTGTCAAAAACTTTAAACAAAATATACTGGCTCGCTACCGCTCGCAAGGAAAAAATCGACACCTGGATGGGAGTAAACGTCTTAAAACAGTAGGCTGAATGGGGCCGAATGGATACAAGCCAGGGAAAGAGAGAAAGGGAGAGAAAGATCAAAACAAAACCGGTGACCCCCCTTAAGAATAGAACCCTACCCTCCCCAAAGAGAAGTGACGTGAAGGGAAGGAGGAAGCAATACACCATATGGCTTTAGACTTACATCATTGAGGCCATCAGCTACTGTATGTCTAATGTTTAACGCTGATGTCTAACTTTAGCCAACAACATTATTACTTCACTTTCGCTCGGATTAAGATGATGGTTCCTATTTAATTAACCCCTTGAGGAGTATGACGCGTTTAGACAATATAGTTTGGCTTTCCTTATTAGGCGATAGTGAACAGCTAAAATATGATATGTTCTTTTTTTCTATGTGAGTGAGGGAGGCAAAAGGCAGAACTGCCTATAGCGAGTGCCTCCCCCATAGTTGAAAGAGTGACAGGGCCAAAATCAAGGGACGTTCGAGCCAAAATGCCTGGTAATATACAAGGGTAAAGGCTATCTCAATATACAAGGGTAAAGGCTATTTCAATATACAAGGGTAAAGGCTATCTCAATATACAAGGGTAAAGGCTATCTCAATTAAACCTATGACTTTCAAATCTGAATACAATCTTCTAATAATAGCCAAAAGTATAGAAACAAACTGCGTCTTAGGTCCTCAAGGGGTTAACATGATCTGTAGACTCGTGTGAGTTTCGTATGTATCATCTGAACGTTCATCTTGATACTCGTGAAAGCTGGATACGTTTTTCATCGCACATTTACAAAATTAATTTAGATATTGATTATTCGGTAAAATATATACTATATCCATCTTTTCATGGATACTAATATAAACTTTTGGATAATACAAGCTTAGCGTAGTGGGAATGGCCAGTTTAATGAAAGCTTATTGTAGTGGGAATGGCCAGTTTAATGAAAGCTTATTGTAGTGGGAATGGCCAGTTAATGAGGCCAGTTTAATGAAAGCTTAGTGTAGTGGGAATGGCCAGTTTAATGAAAGCTTAGTGTAGTGGGAATGGCCAGTTTAATGAAAGCTTAGTGTAGTGGGAATGGCCAGTTTAATGAAAGCTTATTGTAGTGGGAATGGCCAGTTTAATGAAAGCTTATTGTAGTGGGAATGGCCAGTTTAATGAAAGCTTATTGTAGTGGGAATGGCCAGTTTAATGAAATCTTATTGTAGTGGGAATGGCCAGTTTAATGAAAGCTTAGTGTAGTGGGAATGGCCAGTTTAATGAAAGCTTATTGTAGTGGGAATGGCCAGTTTAATGAAATCTTATTGTAGTGGGAATGGCCAGTTTAATGAAAGCTTATTGTAGTGGGAATGGCCAGTTTAATGAAATCTTATTGTAGTGGGAATGGCCAGTTTAATGAAAGCTTATTGTAGTGGGAATGGCCAGTTTAATGAAATCTTATTGTAGTGGGAATGGCCAGTTTAATGAAAGCTTAGTGTAGTGGGAATGGCCAGTTTAATGAAAGCTTATTGTAGTGGGAATGGCCAGTTTAATGAAAGCTTAGTGTAGTGGGAATGGCCAGTTTAATGAAAGCTTAGTGTAGTGGGAATGGCCAGTTTAATGAAAGCTTAGTGTAGTGGGAATGGCCAGTTTAATGAAGCTTTCTTTACTGATTGCCACACCGTACGTGGTTTCAGGTATTTTCTTTCTGGACCCCTTTCTCCCTCATGTTTAGCCCCAATAGTTTTCAGATTCTAAGACTTTCGCCCTATTAGTTTGGTGACTACAAGGCCTTTCGCACCATTTCGTCGTCAAATTTATGACCTATTGTGTCATTTAGGTATCGATTATTATTCTTCCGAGCAAACCCGCAAGTTAGGAGGAATAGGCCTTCGGCAGAATTTTTTTTCTACCGGAGAAGTATAGGCCTAATTGAATGTAAATGGGGGGTACTTATTTTTATTATTATTATTATTATTATTATTATTATTATTATTATTATTATTAATAATATTTCTTTATTTATATATTTGTATTTTACAGCTTGATGTAGGCTTAGGGAGGAAACGAAAACCAACCCCTTAAACAAAACATTCTTTACTGATAGCCATATTCTACATGACAATATGAACACCAAACATGAATCCAAGTGGGGAAAATATCTGAACTGCTTCTAGTGGTCAGATAAACCTTAATTTGGGAGCTATAAAGCAAATCCGCTATATCACGTATCACATAAAAAGCCTTCCATTTGACACGAATAGAAAATACACAAGTATATGAACGTGAGGGAAGGTACATTCTAAGTTTCCTTCTTAGAAATCCTGATATACTTAATCCTGATATACTTAATCCTGATATACTTAATCTTACAAATTATTGTGACATCACAAGTTATACGGTATGCCAATTTACCAAAAAAACAAACAAAAATCAGCATAAGTTATAAAAGCATCAAGATCACTAATAAAATATTGTTTGACATGCAAAATACTGACATTGACTACGTATCAATATATACAATCTATCCACTAACTAAAGGGGCAACTGGTAGAGCGCATACCTACGCCTACGCTGGCTGGTTCTTTACCATTAATATCATAGGCCTACATTATATTCTGGATCTGAATTCAAGGATATGATCCGGATCTCCTCCCACCAAGTTGAATAACTTCTTTCTTGGCGCATATCGTATCCACCCACCAAATTTCGTGAAAATGGTTCATAACTTATCCTATCTGCCCACCAAAGTTCGTGAAAATCTCCGGATCGCCTCCAAAATTGAATCGCTTCTTCCTTGGCGCCATAAGTTATATGTCCATCAAATGTTGTGATAATCTTTATGGAATGTTTTGTTTACAGTCAAACAGACGTAAGCAAAAACAACCTCCATCCAACTTCTAATTGGCAGAGGTAATAACTTCACTAATTCACCCATCCATAAAATCCTTTAGACAACCACCCATTTAGACAACCACCCATTTAGACAACCACCCCTTTAGACAACCACCCATTTAGACAACCACCCATTTTTTAGACAACCACCCATTTAGACAACCACCCATTTAGACAACCACCCATTAGACAACCACCCATTTAGACAACCACCCATTTAGACAACCACCCATTTAGACAACCACCCATTTAGACAACCACCCATTTAGACAACCACCCATTAGACAACCACCCATATAGACAACCACCCATTTAGACAACCACCCATTTAGACAACCACCCATTTAGACAACCACCCATTTAGACAACCACCCATTTAGACAACCACCCATTTAGACAACCACCCATTAGACAACCACCCATTTAGACAACCACCCATTTAGACAACCACCCATTAGACAACCACCCATTTAGACAACCACCCATTTAGACAACCACCCATTTAGACAACCACCCATTTAGACAACCACCCATTTAGACAACCACCCATTAGACAACCACCCATTTAGACAACCACCCATTTAGACAACCACCCATTAGACAACCACCCATTAGACAACCACCCATTTAGACAACCACCCATTTAGACAACCACCCATTAGACAACCACCCATTAGACAACCACCCATTTAGACAACCACCCATTAGACAACCACCCATTTAGACAACCACCCATTAGACAACCACCCATTAGACAACCACCCATTTAGACAACCACCCATTTAGACAACCACCCATTTAGACAACCACCCATTTAGACAACCACCCATTAGACAACCACCCCTATAGACAACCACCCATTTAGACAACCACCCATTTAGACAACCACCCATTTAGACAACCACCCATTTAGACAACCACCCATTCAGTCATACATCAATCCATTATCTGTCTACTTATGTACAGTCAACTCTTTTCTATAATTATATATTGCAAATTTAGGTTATATATTTAGTTTTAAGCTTCAAATAAGCCTTAAGGGGAGATGTCCACTCGAGGGATTTTTTTCTTGACCCCCTTTCTCCCTCATGTTTAGCCCCATTGCTTTTGATATTATGAAACGTTTGCCCCATTAGTTTAGCGATTTTAAGAACTTTCACCCCATATTAAGACCTTTCGTGCCATTCAGGTGTCAATTTTATCGTGGCGAGCGCTAGCGAGCCTGTAATTTAAGAGGAACCGGCCTTTGGCCGGGACATTTTTCTACCGAAAAATGTACAAATTTATCTTGAAAGGGACTCAAGGGGGTGTAATTTTAAGCTTGATGGAGGTCTAGGGAACCAACTAAAAACCTCCCCTTAATAATATTTCGAGACTCTTCGGATTACACGAGTTGACTGTACCTATATATCTATCTGTCTATCTACTGACTGTACCTATATATCTATCTGTCTATCTACTGACTTATCTACCTCTACTCTACATCCAGGTACCGATCCCGTACGACTTCGGGTACAACGTGCACGACGACTACACCGGTGTCGACTTTGGCCACCACGAGACCAGCGACGGGTACACCACCAAGGTACGTTACTATATTACGGTACACTATGCTACACTCAATATGGTACACTACACCGGTACAGACTTCGGCCACCACGAGACCAGCGACGGGTACACCACCAAGGTACGTTACTATATTACGGTACACTATGCTACACTCAATATGGTACACTACACCGGTACAGACTTCGGCCACCACGAGACCAGCGACGGGTACACCACCAAGGTACGTTACTATATTACGGTACACTATGCTACACTCAATATGGTACACTACACCGGTACAGACTTCGGCCACCACGAGACCAGCGACGGGTACACCACCAAGGTACGTTACTATATTACGGTACACTATGCTACACTATGGTACATTAAGGTAAACTCACTATGGTACACTCACTATGGTAGCCTACACTCACTACACCGGTATAGACTTTGGCCATCACGAAACCAGTGACGGGTACACCACCAAGGTACGTTAAATATATGATGGTACAATATGCCATATTACACTAAGGTACACTACACTGCACCATAATACACTATGCTACTCCATGGTACACTAACTACACAAACACCAACATAAACTTCGGTGACCCTCTGATTACATGCATTTAATGCGTATTAGGTACGGCAACTAGCTTAGGAAATATAGTTGAAGGTAGGAGAGTGATATTTGACTGAAAAGTGTGGAATGGTTTATAGATAGTTTTTAGGAGTGTGGAATGCTCTATAGATAGCTTTTATTCGGGCCACGTTTTGTCCTAGTTTGGATGTAAGTTTTGTTAAGGAACGCCATGAGCTTTAACTCGCTCAATTTAAAGTTCAATTAGAAATTATACTTGTACATTAATCACACTATTTAAATTCTATACATAAACATCTCTTAGTGGATGCGAACTCATGTGGACAACTGTACAATCCCTGAATAAATAACCCCTTCAGCACCATGGCGCCTTTTTACCCATGATTCTGGTCAAAATTAGATGACTTAATGCAGTTTAAGAAGGACCTATGTTACTAAGAGGGTTTATTGAGATCGTATTTACCCATTTGAGTCGTATAGGTAGACTCCAAACTAAAGAAAATCGTCTAAAGGTAACCAGAATATGATGAAACTTACGCAATGGTGGTGAAGGGTTTAACCCCTTCTGTACCGGCGACGTCTTTTTCATTATATTCTGCCAACTATTAGACGACTCTATTCAGCTCAGTAAGGACGTCTGCCCATCCAAAGGCTACAGACCATCTCAATTCATCCTCTAAGCTACCCTATATCCTTCCTAATCTTCATAAAATTGTCTAAATGTAGCTGAAATCAAATATAAATGACGTCATTGGTATAGAAGGGTTTAAAACCTGATATCATAACTCCTGAAGAAGCCACTACACACCACTATTCCCCCAGGGTTCCTATTACGTGCCCCTAGCGGACGGTCGCCTGCAGAGGGTCAACTATTATGTTGAAGGAGACTCTGGCTTCGTGGCTGAGGTGTCTTACGAGGGAGAGGCGTCCTATCCACCACCAGCCCCTCACCACACACAGCCTGCAACCCATCACAAACAGCCTGTACACCGACCCCAGCCTGTACACCACCAGCCTGTACATCGACCCCAGCCTGTACACCACCAGCCTGTACACCGACCCCAGCCTGTACATCGACCCCAGCCTGTACACCACCAGCCTGAACACCGACCCCAGCCTGTACTTCACCACCAGCCTGCACCCCACCACCAGCCTGTACACCACCAGCCGCCACCCCTCCACCTCCCCCACCCCAGGCCTCCCCTCCAGAGCTACCACGAGGTCCCCAACTATGGATAATCACAGGTCCTTGGAATGTTTCTCCTTTAATATCCAATTCATCACTCGGAAGTAAGGTTGTGGTTAGGGTGAGTCTGTTCGTGCTGATAATTAGACTGTTAGGAAGTATATCAAATTCTAATTAGGCCAGTCTCAGACTATTTTATTCTGTTAAGGAAGGATAGATAGTGGATGTCCAATTTATTATTATTTTGTGTTTCTATGTAAGTGAAGGAGACAAAAGGCAGAACTGCCTGTGGCAAGTGCCTCCTCCAGAGTTGAAAGAGTGACAGGGCCAAAATCAAGGGACGTCCAAGCCAAAATTCCTGGACACACAGAGTTTGCAGAAATTTAAGTCATAGGAAGAGGGAAAGACTGATTCTGATTGCCTTCCGGCAGCATCTACTATACATTTTCAGGCGATTGATAGGGCGATAATATTTAGTGTTTAGAGAAAGCTGGCAGATGTTTCCTAAATACAGAACATATTATCAGCTCCGTTTTCCCTTGTCAGCAAGTGGATTTTTATTTTTTTGAACGAGGATAAATATCTTAAACAAGGGATTACTTACGAAGTTCTTAGTCGCCAAAGTTACCTCTTACTATATATAAATTGTTCCATATCTATCAATCAACCGACAAATCAATCAATTAATATCGAAGGAGTAAAACAAACAAGATCAGATTATAAGATTCCCAAGATCTTTGTTTATGAAAAGTGGATAAACATAGGTTAGTGGAATAAGATAAGTATACTTATATATTGGCTTGATTAATATATAAATATACAGTATATGTTTTATTTATAGGTTTGGGGTAGTGGAAAAATTATAGTTAATTCGAGTTTTTCTTATATAGTTATTTCGAAATACGTTTATATAGTTACTTCCCTTCCAAGTCAGCAAGATCATTCCAACCTAACCCAACCCTACCATTCCGAGTCCTCTGTCTAGTCTAGTCAGTCGCTTGTCTGGTCAACCAGACCTCTCCTGTCATGTAGTGGTTCATATTACTATTATTATTATTATTATTCCTTGTTAGTGTGTGTGTGTGTGTGTTGTGCTGTGCAGGGCGGTAGTTTATACTTCTCAATAAAACGATAACAATTACTTCTTTTCTATTTCAGTCACCGTCCCAAATAATCATGCAAAATGTTCAAGCCATCTGCCCTGTTTGTTTTTATTTCTGAGTTTAAATTGGATCCCCCTATACTGTACAGGTATTGGATCCCCCTATACTGTACAGGTATTAGGATCCCCCTATACTGTACAGGTATTATTGGATCCCCCTATACTGTACAGGTATTATTGGATCCCCCTATACTGTACAGGTATTGGATCCCCCTATACTGTACAGGTATTGGATCCCCCTATACTGTACAGGTATTGGATCCCCCTATACTGTACAGGTATTATTGGATCCCCCTATACTGTACAGGTATTATTGGATCCCCCTATACTGTACAGGTATTATTGGATCCCCCTATACTGTACAGGTATTATTGGATCCCCCTATACTGTACAGGTATTATTGGATCCCCCTATACTGTACAGGTATTATTGGATCCCCCTATACTGTACAGGTATTATTGGATCCCCCTATACTGTACAGGTATTAGGATCTGGATACTATACTCGGTTACAAGTTACTACGTGGCAAGACTTGGAACAGAATTCTACATTAAAAACACTTACTTATTACCTAATAACTCATCCATACTTACAATAACTAGGCAGTTACAAGTTAATATAGCTTGAGTTACAATACTGACCCTAAAGGTTCGACGGCCATACTTAACTATAAGGTCATAAGTGATTCGCATATCAGGGCCCTAATTACTAACACGGTGGTATGACGCTTCCCTTGCCTAACAGATACTCCAACCACCACACTATCAACACCTTATACTCCAACCAGCACACTATCAACACCTTATACTCCAACCACCACACTATCAACACCTTATACTCCAACCACCACACTATCAACACCTTATACTCCAACCACCACACTATCAACACCTTATACTCCAACCACCACACTATCAACACCTTATACTCCAACCACCACACTATCAACACCTTATACTCCAACCACCACACTATCAACACCTTATACTCAATAGCCTAACTCTCTACATCAATCAAACTATGTGATTAAAGGGAGTATAATAAATATCTGTTCAGTTATTTGCTGGACAGGCAAACGGTTGTTCATCGTCTCCGAATGTTAAGAATGACGGGATGGTGGGGAAGTGAATCTCTCTGAATACCTTTGGAGTTGTACTTGTTTAGCTTTAGTTATAACCACGAAGTGTTGATGCATTGGAAACTGCAAGAGTGTTATCATGATGTGTCGGCAGGCTACCTCACCAAGTGTTGATGCATTGGAAACTGCAAGAGTGTTACCATGATGTGTCGGCAGGCTACCTCACCAAGTGTTGATGCATTGGAAACTGCAAGAGTGTTATCATGATGTGTCGGCAGGCTACCTCACCAAGTGTTGATGCATTGGAAACTGCAAGAGTGTTATCATGATGTGTCGGCAGGCTACCTCACCAAGTGTTGCATTGGAAACTGCAAGAGTGTTATCATGATGTGTCGGCAGGCTACCACCACCAAGTGTTGATGCATTGGAAACTGCAAGAGGTTATCATGATGTGTCGGCAGGCTACCTCACCAAGTGTTGATGCATTGGAAACTGCAAGAGTGTTATCATGATGTGTCGGCAGGCTACCTCACCAAGTGTTGATGCATTGGAAACTGCAAGAGTGTTATCATGATGTGTCGGCACCCTCACCAAGTGTGATGCATTGGAAACTGCAAGAGTGTTATCATGATGTGTCGGCAGGCTACCTCACCAAGTGTTGATGCATTGGAAACTGCAAGAGTGTTATCATGATGTGTCGGCAGGCTACCTCACCAAGTGTTGATGCATTGGAAACTGCAAGAGTGTTATCATGATGTGTCGGCAGGCTACCTCACCAAGTGTTGATGCATTGGAAACTGCAAGAGTGTTATCATGATGTGTCGGCAGGCTACCTCACCAAGTGTTGATGCATTGGAAACTGCAAGAGTGTTATCATGATGTGTCGGCAGGCTACCTCACCAAGTGTTGATGCATTGGAAACTGCAAGAGTGTTATCATGATGTGTCGGCAGGCTACCTCACCAAGTGTTGATGCATTGCAAACTGCAAGAGTGTTATCATGATGTGTCGGCAGGCTACCTCACCAAGTGTTGATGCATTGGAAACTGCAAGAGTGTTATCATGATGTGTCGGCAGGCTACCTCACCAAGTGTTGATGCATTGGAAACTGCAAGAGTGTTATCATGATGTGTCGGCAGGCTACCTCACCAAGTGTTGATGCATTGGAAACTGCAAGAGTGTTATCATGATGTGTCGGCAGGCTACCTCACCAAGTGTTGATGCATTGGAAACTGCAAGAGTGTTATCATGATGTGTCGGCAGGCTACCTCACCAAGTGTTGATGCATTGGAAACTGCAAGAGTGTTATCATGATGTGTCGGCAGGCTACCTCACCAAGTGTTGATGCATTGGAAACTGCAAGAGTGTTATCATGATGTGTCGGCAGGCTACCTCACCAAGTGTTGATGCATTGGAAACTGCAAGAGTGTTATCATGATGTGTCGGCAGGCTACCTCACCAAGTGTTGATGCATTGGAAACTGCAAGAGGTTATCATGATGTGTCGGCAGGCTACCTCACCAAGTGTTGATGCATTGGAAACTGCAAGAGTGTTATCATGATGTGTCGGCAGGCTACCTCACCAAGTGTTGATGCATTGGAAACTGCAAGAGTGTTATCATGATGTGTCGGCAGGCTACCTCACCAAGTGTTGATGCATTGGAAACTGCAAGAGTGTTATCATGATGTGTCGGCAGGCTACCTCACCAAGTGTTGATGCATTGGAAACTGCAAGAGTGTTATCATGATGTGTCGGCAGGCTACCTCACCAAGTGTTGATGCATTGGAAACTGCAAGAGTGTTATCATGATGTGTCGGCAGGCTACCTCACCAAGTGTTGATGCATTGGAAACTGCAAGAGGTTATCATGATGTGTCGGCAGGCTACCTCACCAAGTGTTGATGCATTGGAAACTGCAAGAGTGTTATCATGATGTGTCGGCAGGCTACCTCACCAAGTACAGCATAACCATAATCCTGATGGTGTAATGGTTAGAACGTGTAAGTTTTTTAAGAGATATCCTAGGTTCTAATCCTGGGAGAATCACATGCTTTCCTCAATTTCATTTGGGGTTTATTAGTGTTAAGGGAGCCAACCTCGCTTGTTTTTCTCTTTCTCACCCTCTCTCTTTGGCTTGTATCCATTTGGCCTAATTCAGCCTACTGTTTTAAGACGTTTGCCCCATCCAGGTGTCAATATTTTCCTGGCGAGCGGTAGCGATCCAGCATTGTATGGAGAAACATGTCCCGGCCGAAGGTCCATTCTTCTTAAATTATAGGCTCGCTATCGCTCGCTAGGAAATATCGACACCTAAATGGCACAAAAGGTCTTAAGATCGCCAAACTAATGGGGCTAAACATGAGGGAGAAGGGGTTTCCAGAAAAAAAACCTTCCCTTAAGCGCCTTTCGATACGGTATTTGTAACTCGCTTTCCACATGTTTAAATATATGGCTGTAAATCTCCCCATAACTCCTCTTTAGTGATGTAATAATTGGCTTCGTAATACCACACGAACACATACACACACATATAACACACACACCAAACACAGTAAACAACATACACCCTAAACACTCACATACACACAACACATACACACACACACTGACTAGGACACACACATATACACGATCTCACAGAACACAAATACACACAACACACACAAACACAACACATACACATAACACACAACACACACACTAGCACACAAACACACACTAGCACACAAACACACACACTAGCACACAACACACACACTAGCACACAACACACACACTAGCACACAACACACACACTAGCACACAAACACACACTAGCACACAAACACAACACACACTAGCACACAAACACACACTAGCACACAACACACACACTAGCACACAAACACACACTAGCACACAAACACACACTAACACACACTAACACACACTAGCGCGCGCACACACACACACACACACACACACACACACACACACACACACACACACACACACACACACACATACACACACACACCACACAACACACACACACACACACACACACACACACACACACACACACACACACACACACACACACACACACACACACACACACACACACACACACACACACATACACACACACACACTATACCTTATTTGTTTCTATGTATATTTTCAGCTCCCGAGCTGCATCTCTCAATAAACCGTTAATTATTTGTATTATTATTACACTTGCACAGACTACGAACACACAACAAAGATAAGCAGATACTCCTACACATACAGTACACACACAACCTCTATAATGAAGCAACACCAAACACCACAAAATAAACAACAACAACAACAACAACAACAACAACAACACTCATTACTCTCACCAGGAAAGCAAGCAACATATGGGGAATAATTACAGCTTCCCATAATTAACACCCACACACCCACACACATACACACACCCATACACACACACACTCAACAACAACACATAATAACAACAGCTTCTCATAATTCACCCATACCCACGCACACGCTCACACAGCAATAAAGCCAACAACAACAACAGCTTCCCATAATTAACACACACACACACACACACACACACACACACACACACACACACACACACACACACACACACACACACACACACTAAAGACAAGGGGTAACTAATCAAGTAACATCAATAATACGTCTAGCAGAATAATGTTAGCCAGTAATTACCTTCAGATAATGTAATGGTTAACTTATTTTGAAGTTTGTCATATAATAAATTATGAATAATTCGTACTTGTGCTCAACCGTCTCCGTGAGTTTCTTACCCCCACACAGCTTCTTGCGCTGTTATAGGGGCACAGTGTATCGAGTATTGTTCGCATATGTGGGGAGGGTCCACCCATACCGCACTTCTCGAAAGGATAGAGTCAAATACATTTCGACTCATTAACTCACCTCCTCTTACTAATTCCCTAACATCTCTGTTTGTTTCCTATGTATATAAAGGAGACACAAGGCAGGTTGCCTGTAACGAGTGTCTCCCCCAGAGCCAAAAGAGTGACAGAGCCAAATTCAAGAGACGTTCGGGTCAAAATGCCTGGACACACGAAGTTTAATGCAGTTTAAGTCATAGGATAAAGGAAAGATTGCTTGAGGGAGAGGGTTCCAAAGTTCACTTGTTGAATAGAAGAAAGACAGAAAATTTGCCAATTCTTGGGTTGGAGAGATGGACAGAATAGGAGTGGGACTGTGTTGCAAGGCAGGTGCCTCGCACTCGCGCAAGTAAAGGGAGGGGGTATGCCTGCGAGAGCTCTGAAGAACGCCGATTGTTGCAATAGCGATATAAGAGTGAAAGAGATGCAACATGTGGCGTGTAACAACAAATTGTAGTGAACTAGTAAGAGGAGATGAGTTGATGAGGCGAAATGCTTTTGATTCTACTCGTTCAAAAAGTGCGGTATGGGTGGAGCCTCCCCACACGTGCGACCAATATTCAATACAGGGTCACACTATGCCCTGATATAGAGCAAGAAGCTGTGCCGGGGTGAAAAACCCACGGAGACGGATGAGCTCACCTAACTTTTGGGGAGCTGTTTTAACAAGAGTGGTATGCATGGTAATTACTATTATTTTATTTTAGATTGTGTAAGTTACAATACAAGTTAATATCTAATATGTCCAGAAAATCGATATAACGTATTTTCTAAACCACACCCACACACACACACACTCAAAAACACTACACGGAATTACATTTTTCCTAAATTGTGTACATTCGTCACATCTCCACATGATTACGTGAACCGCAACCAGGAAGCGTTAAACTGCCCCACCCCCTCCCACCCAGGCCCCCCACAATCAACCACCCACCCCGCCCACACCCCGTTAATCACGAGACACGGCGAGACTTAACGAGAGGGTTGTAAAAAAGTGAAAGGTAGAAGGGGGGAGACACAGTGCTCCGATTTAGTCTACCATCATTTACCCATTTTCTG
Source organism: Paralithodes platypus (assembly GCA_032716605.1). Classification (NCBI taxonomy): domain Eukaryota; kingdom Metazoa; phylum Arthropoda; class Malacostraca; order Decapoda; family Lithodidae; genus Paralithodes; species Paralithodes platypus. The sequence goes on from CM064504.1 coordinate 8,777,414, forward strand.
TAAACTCGGCTTCCGCATTGGTCCGTTTTCCTTCAGTGGCGTGTTCGTGCGTCACCGTTTTCTGTTCTCGTGTTTTTGTGTGTCTTGACTTTCCTATTATTTCGCTCGTGTTATTATCTTTCTTTTGTTGGCTATCGGGTTAAGTCTGCCTCCGTTTACGCGTTTTCTATTTGTGCTTGCTGCATTTGTATTTATTGTTTTCGATAGTCTTTCCCCATGTTTAGCGATTTTAAGAACTTTCACCCCTATTAAGACCTTTCGTGTGATTCCGTTTTCACATGATTCTGTTTTAGCGCTATTCCATTATCGCATTATTCCATTTCAACGAGCTATCGCTCGCCAAGAATAAATCGATACCTAAATTAAGCGAAAAGTCTTAATATTGACAAATAAATGGGGTGAAAGGTCTTAAAATCGCCAAACTAATGAGCCGAACGTCATAAAGTCTGAAAACTAATGGGGTTAAACATGAGGCAGAAGAGTGCCCAGAAAAACGACCCATCTCCCCTTAACTTACAAGGATATCTGGCTTAACACATGGTAACTCCTTCTGTACTGGCGACATCTTTTACATTCTAGCGGTATTTAGACGAGTTTTGTGCAGCTTATGAAGGATATGTGGTAGTAATAAGGGTTAAGTGAGATAGTTAGAAGCTTATCACTTGCTTGAAGCCTTTTTTAAACTGAATAAAACCGTCTAAATATAGGTACAATATAATAACAAAAAGACGTCGCTGGTACTTAAGGGGATAATTGATCATATGGTCGAAAAAAAAAAAAAAAAAAAAATAATAATAATAATAATAATAATAATAATAATAATAAAAATAATAACAATAATAATTCTAATAATAATAATAATAATAATACTAAAATATAAATATAAATAAACAATTAAACACACTCCCAATTCAGTCACACTATTTTCACGTTCATACACAGAATTATGGAGTAGATTGAAAGTCACGTGGCCAATTGACCACTTGCGAGTTTTGGTCTATAAGGAAGTTGGAGCCGTGGCCATCAATAGTTAGCAGAATTATCAGCTAAAATACATTTATAATACATTTATAATACATTTATAATACATTTATAATACAGTTATAATACATTTATAAAGATACAAATCCAAAACTATTCATACTTTTAAACCATCAGAAACCCACATTAAATTAACGATGTTTACGGCTCCAACTTCCTCATAGCCTGAAACTCGCCAGTGGTCAATTTTACAGCCTTGTGTGACTGGGTTGGTCGCCCCAAGATATATAGAGTAAAGTTAGTCTGTATATCTTGGGTCGACCTATACAGAAAGTGAAAGAGTAGGAAGTAGAGTGATGGCGTGGGAGGATCCAGCAGCTGTCACTCTTCCCTGGGCTCTTATATACCTGGAAGAGAGAGGGGGGGGGGGGGGGGGGGGGGGGGGGGGGCACTACCATGCAGGTACAGTCCCCAACAGAAAGAGGACTGTTACTGGCCTAAAGTATTTATGCTAGTATCTATCTATCTATCTACTGTATATATAATATATATATATATATATATATATATATATATATATATATATATATATATATACAGTATATATATATTGAATCAAGATATAATCATTCAGAGTAAGGGCAACATAATCGGGTGGCTACCCATTCATTACCAGTGATGACATTTCATTATATGCTGGGTACTATCTGATGATTTTATTCAGCTTAGGAAAGACGTCTGTCAATTAAAGGGCTACACACTATTTCACTTATTCCTTTGAGCTACCACAGATCTCCTAAGCTTCATAAAAGCGTCTAAATTAAAGTGAAATGAAATATAAAGGTGTCACCGGTACTGAATAGGGTTTCCAGGGACTGGGGTTCTCGTAAAGGGGCTCCAGTCCTGAAACTGTACTTGACTTGCAGTGTGTTGGCTTAACCCCTTCTGCACCGGCAACGTCTTTTTCATTATATTCTGGTAACTATTATATTATATACTATTATTTATATTATATATATATGAGAGGGGTGGAAATGAGTTACTTAAGAAGTGCGTGCGGAGTTACATGGAGGGATAGACAGACGAACGAGGAAGTACGAGAACGGGGTGGTGTGGAAGTAGATGTGCTGGAAAGTGTGAAAAGGAACACCTTGAGATGGTTCGGCCATGTGGAACATATGGGAAGCAAAAGAATTACTAAGAGTGTACGAGAGTGAGGTGGAAGGACAGAGAGGGAGAGGTAAACCGATAGATAGATGGAAGGATGGAGTTAAGAAGTATATGCATGAAAGTGGTGCTGGAGTAGAGGAGGGGGACCAACCGACTGGGGACAGAGGTGCATGGGGTGATTCGTTCGTGACCACCCCTTTAGGAATCACGACGTCCGGCAAGATAGATAAATCTTTTAGTCCATGTCGGGGCTATCATAAATTGCTGTGGTCGACGGTATTTCACGTTGTCATGGCGGGGTAATGGGGAAAGTTTTTAAGTAACAATAATCCCACCTTAATTAAAGGGGAAGGGGGGGGGGGGGAGTGCACGACCCCCTTTCTCCCTGATACTTAGCCCCATTGTTTTTTTTTTTTAGATTTTAAAACGTTCGCCACATTAGTTTGGCGAATTTATGACTGTTCGCGCCATTTAGGTGTACATCTATTCCTGGCGAGGGATAGCGAGCCTGCAATTTAGGACAAATCGGCCTTCGGCCTTCGGCATTTTAACTGAAAAGTGAACAAATTGATCTCGAAAAGGGGGTCTTAGGTGTATTTATATTTTAAGCTTGACAGAGGTCAAGGGAGGAAACTCCACCTCCTGGACGGTAAGGGGTGGAGTAGGGAGGTGGGTGCGGCCTTGCCAAAACTACGATTTTATTGGAATAATGTGGAACGGAATATGTGAGGTAAATTGTACATACATTAAACAATAACACTCAGACCTTGGATTAGTTTTAAATAAAGCGTATCAGTAAAGAACGATTAAACTTCATATATATAAAATTTGTAGTTCATAATGGCCTTAATCTTAAACAACACCAATATTAGAAATGTCTTTATATAATAATGTCTATAAGAGAATGAATAAAGATATGAAAACCATATTTGATGTACGCCAAATATACTTCAGTTATGGTTGCAATGAAAATGGGAATATATGGGGTAACGAATATATACCTGCTCACCGATCGCCCTGTATTGTAGATCATTATTGTGTACGATTTATCCTAATGTCTTATATATAGCCTCTCTCTCTCTCTCTCTCTCTCTCTCTCTCTCTCTCTCTCTCTCTTCCTCTCTTCTCTCCTCTCTCCTCTCTCTCTCTCTCTCGCTCGCTCTGGCTCTTGCTCTCTCTCTCTCTCTCTCTCTCTATCTCTCTCTCTCTCACTCTCTCTCTCTCTCTCTCTCTCTCTCTCTCTTCTCTCTCTTCTCTCTCTCTCTCTCTCTCTCTCTCTCTCTCTCTCTCTCTCTCTCTCTCTCTCTCTCTCTCTCTCTCTCTCTCTCTCTCTCTCTCTCTCTCTCAACTTTCCTCAAATATAATTAATCTAGGCTACAATGACCTCCACAAAACCCAGGCTCGTATTTAGTGCTAGGCGAACAGAAACGTCAGGTTTAATTAGTGAGTGTGAATTAGTTACTATGCCGGTAGACTTTTTATTTATTTTTATTTAATTTTGTATTATTATTTTTTATTATATTTATTTATTTGTTTATTTTTATTTTATTTTGTATTTATTTTTTTTGGGGGGGAACTTATTTTTATCGAAATATATAAACATTTTGCTTGAAAGGAATCTGGGTGGGCATTTTTAAGTTTGAAGGTCTTTTTAATAACCTAAGGGACAAAGCAAAATACATTGCTCGAAAAAGGCAAAAAACAAGCAAGATGCTCAACAATATTAAAACAACAATAATAAATACAGGAATCATTATATAATGCTCATCTTGTGGGTATCATTTGGAGGTGTTCATGTATTCCTGCACACAACTGTATATACCGTAAATGTTGATGTCCTCTGTGTAACTAATTGATTACCGTAACTAATTACCGTAATTAATTACCGGCAAACAACTAATTGATTACCGTAACTAATTACCGTAATTAATGATCGGCAAACAACTAATTGATTACCGTAACTAATTACCATAATTAATTACCGTAACTAAGTACCGGTATAAAACACGCGAGTATTTACGCAGTGAAGACTATACAAATAATTGAATTAGTCATAAAAGCCACTATAGACATTTTCGAACCTCGTGAACTATATTATACAAGCATAGACATAAGAGCTAATCGATGAAGATATAATATTCTCCATTAATTGTAAATAATACCTTTCAACTTATGTATTTAAGATTCCCTCCGAAACTTAGATATTTAATGACGTATGGAAGGTCAACGATATCGTAGGGGAAAATGATTAATTGATTGGAAAGTTGTCAATCGTGTCTACAGGTAACGTCATAAGAAACGAAGAGACAATTTCGTAGAAGACAACAAAAAATATATATAAATATATATATATATATATATATATATATATATATATATATATATATATATATACTAACTGCAATAATTCTAGATGATATAACATAAGATAACATTAAGTAACAGCTTCACAATACCACCCCAAGGGGCTTGCATCTGCTAGTATTTCCACTCGCTAGTATATAATACAAACAGTATATCATTAATTTACGAATAATCCAAACTGTCTCAATCAATCAATTAAACTATTATTCAATCAAGAAATCACTCATTCTCTCTCTTATTCTAACTCTCTCACTCTCACTCTCACACTCACTCTCACACACACTCGCTCTCGCTCGCTCTCCCTCTCTCTCACATTCTTACCGTCATACATATTTACTCTCTTCTTCCTCCCGAATAGCCAAACAGAAATTCGTTACCAAAATACCGCAAGTTCTCCTAAACAACACTATGGTAGACTGAAAATATCTATGGCATGTAATTATAAACAAGAACATATATTTAATGCATTTTCCTTAACCCTCTCAATCAAATGTTTGATATAAAATCCAGACTGTAGCAAAATTGGTACGCCCTTGAAAATATATTGCTTTCTCGGACATTTCAATAATATATCACTCAATTGAAATCAGAGCTGGGGTCAATTATGAATTGAATTGGAATTGAATTGGAATTGATTAAACAAATGTGAATTGGAATTGAATTGGAATTGAGAAAAATATAAAAACAAAATTAATTGAATTGAATTGGAATTGATATCAATGAATTGATGAAATACTATTTTATACTGTAATATGCAAATTCATGATTGTACAATAACTAAGTTACAGTATTTGCAAATAAACAATATATCATAGTGATTTTTGGCATGTTTTTTTTTTTTGTTTTTTTTTTTTTTTCCTATATTCCAACTACTCCCTCTTGGGCATAGGCTGAGAGCCTTTACACTACACCACTGAACACGGTGAGGCCCGTGAGGTCTTGTTCCAGTCTAGGGAGTGAGACATGCGAAGCACCCCGGCTCGAAGCAACTCCCTCTTCTGAAGCAGCTTCGCCTCTGCGCTTCACGGTCTCATCCCCCTACACTCGGACCCTCACTCTCAGAACGCCACCTATTGAGCAATTAACTCATCTATTAACTATCTATTAGCCTTCTAGCAACTTTTGAGAACGAATCTAGTGGTATGTTGTGTCTTCATTTGGTAACCCTGCCTGACCTGCCCTGTTGATGTGTGATTGGCATAATGAATTGAATTGGGATTGAAAAGCTTGTGAATTGAATTGAATTGGAATTGAAGATTTCATTTTTACGAATGAATTAACTTGAATTGGATTTGATTGATTCAAATTTCATTCCAAATTGGAATTGAATTGAGTTGACAAAAATGAATTGACCCCAGCCCAGATTGAAATATATTAACAACATGCAACAAACGCACTTGCAAGAAGCCAGAAATTGTTTAGCTTTCGAAATGATTATGCACTTTATTGATGAGACACACTGATTATATGTACCAGTTTTGATACAGTCAACTTTTTCTATATGGCACATACACATTTAAGGGGGTACTACTCGCTTTTTCTGGACCCCCCTTCTCCCTCATGTTTAGCATAGTAGTGTTGAGGTTTTAAGACGTTTGTTCCGTTAGTTTGGCGATTTTGAGACCTTTCGCCTCATTTTTGTATCAATATTAAGACCTTTCGTGCCCTTCAGGTGTCGATTATTTCCTGGCGAGCGAAAGCGAGCCTCCAATTTTAGAAGAAACCCGCCTTCGGCCGGGACATTTCTCTACCGAAAAATGTACCCATTTATCTTGAAATGGGGGTCTAGGGGGTGGTCTAGCGAGGAAACTAAAAAATACATTAACAAGTAAAGATATAGACCAAAAACGAAGCAGTACCCCCTTATAACAGCATAGATATTTTGTACTCACTCTTCCGCAGGCTCGATACAGCGACAGTTTGACCTACCTGTAAAAGAAAATATAAACTATGAATATCAAAGTATCACTGTTAAGAGACCCATGCCTGTATACATTAATTCAAGGGAGCTCAGACGGTATTGTGAATCATAATATACTGGTTCGGCTCAATGGTTTAAGGGGAGGTTTTTAGTTAGTTCCCTAGACCTCCATCAAGCTTAAAATTACACCCTCTAGGCCCCCTTTCAAGATAAATGTGTACATTTTTCGGTAGAAAAATTTCCCGGCCAAAGGCCGGTTCCTCTTAAATTACAGGCTCGCTATCGCTCGCCAGGAAAACAGCGACACCTAAATTGCATGAAAGGTCTTAAAATTGACAGAAATGGGGCGAAAGTTCTTAATTATGGTGCGAATGTCTTAAAATATCAAAAGCAATGGGGCTAAACATGAGGGAGAAAGGGGTCCAGAAAAAAATCCCTCAAGTGGATATCTCCCCTTAGGAAAGGGTTTAGTTTGCTCTCTAGACCTCTATTATCAAGCTTAAAAAAAACAAAAAAAACACGATCCCCTTCAATATAAATTTGTACATTTTTCGGTAGAAAATTGTCCCGGCCGAAGGCCGATTCCTCTTCAAATACAGGCTTGCTATCGCTCGCCAGGAAAAAAATCGACACCTAAATGGCACGAAAGGTCTTAATATTGGCAAAGAAATGGAGCAAAAGCTCTAAAAAACGCCAAACTAACCTACCTGTACAAGAAAATATAAACTATTAATAACCATCATAATATAATGAGCAAAGAATCATGGTTAACCCTTTGAGTACCAGCGACGTGTGTTATATTGCATGCTAGCTATAATTAGACGATATTATGCAGCAGTTTAAGCAGGATCTGTGGTATAGTTAAAAAGGTTGGTTGGGATAGTTTGAAGCGTTATTTTTGCTAGAGGTTCTTCCCAAGCTGAATAAAATCGTCTAGTAGTTAGCAGAATATGAAAAAGGGACGTCCCTGGTATTGTATGGGTTAAGGGGAGGTTTTTAGTTCGTTCCCTAGAATTCCATCAATCTTAAAATTACACCCCGTAGACCCCCTTTCAAGATAAATTTGTACATTTTTCGGTAGAAAATTTTCCCGGCTGAAAGCCGGTTCCTCTTAAATTACAGGCTCGCTATCGCTCGCCAGGATAAAATCGACACCTGAATTGCACGAAAGGTCTTAATATGGGGTGAAAGTTCTTAAAATCGCTAAACAAATGGGGCAAACGTTTTATAATATCAAAAGCAATGGGGCTAAACATGAGGGAGAAAGGGGTCAAGAAAAAAATCCCTCAAGTGGAGATCTCCCCTTAAACCCCATGTCTGTATAAAATACCTTGTAATTTAATTGATGAAAGCAATACAGTTTGGTCCGTTAATATCAACATTGGTTTGACATTCTTCAAAATAGGTACATCGAATTCGGGGTCACCTGCTGGAAGGACAGACCAAATTATATATGGACCAGCGACGCCTGTTATATTGTATATGGACCAGCGACGCCTGTTAAATTGTCTATGGACCAGCGACGCCCGTTATATTGTCTATGGACCAGCGACGCCTGTTATATTGTATATGGACCAGCGACGCCTGTTATATTGTCTATGGACCAGCGACGCCTGTTATATTGTCTATGGACCAGCGACGCCTGTTATATTGTATATGGACCAGCGACGCCTGTTATATTGTATATGGACCAGCGACGCCTGTTATATTGTCTATGGACCAGCGACGCCTGTTATATTGTCTATGGACCAGCGACGCCTGTTATATTGTCTATGGACCAGCGACGCCTGTTATATTGTCTATGGACCAGCGACGCCTGTTATATTGTATATGGACCAGCGACGCCTGTTATATTGTATATGGACCAGCGACGCTTGTTATATTGTATATGGACCAGCGACGCCTGTTATATTGTCTATGGACCAGCGACGCCTGTTATATTGTCTATGGACCAGCGACGCCTGTTATATTGTATATGGACCAGCGACGCCTGTTATATTGTCTATGGACCAGCGACGCCCGTTATATTGTATATGGACCAGCGACGCCTGTTAAATTGTATATGGACCAGCGACGCCTGTTATATTGTCTATGGACCAGCGACGCCTGTTATATTGTATATGGACCAGCGACGCCTGTTATATTGTATATGGACCAGCGACGCCTGTTATATTGTATATGGACCAGCGACGCCCGTTATATTGTATATGGACCAGCGACGCCTGTTATATTGTCTATGGACCAGCGACGCCTGTTATATTGTATATGGACCAGCGACGCCTGTTATATTGTATATGGACCAGCGATGCCTGTTATATTGTATATGGACCAGCGACGCCTGTTATATTGTATATGGACCAGCGACGCCTGTTATATTGTCTATGGACCAGCGACGCCCGTTATATTGTATATGGACCAGCGACGCCCGTTATATTGTCTATGGACCAGCGACGCCCGTTATATTGTACTCCAGCTATGTGTATACGATTTTTGGCAGCTTAGAGAGGATGTGTGGTAGCTAAAAAGGTTGATTGAGATAGTTTGAAGCCTTATAATTGCTAGAGATCCTTCCTAAACTGAATAAAAACCGATTAGTAGTAGCCAGAATGACATAAAAGGGATGTCAACGGTACAGAAGGGTTAAATCAGCCTATATACAAGGAAAAGCCTGCCAACACTCTCTTAAGGGGAGGTTTCTAGTTTGTTTCCTACTCCTCCAGCAATCTTACAATTTCACCCCCTTGACCCCCTTTCAAAAATAAATGTATACATTTTTCGGTAGAAAAATGTAAAGGCCGAAGGCCGGTTCCTCTTAAATTACAGGCTCGCTATCGCTCGCCAGGAAAAGATTGACCCCTAAATGACACGAAAGATTCTAAAATTGACAGAAATGGAGCGAAAGTTCCTAAAATCGCCAAACTAATGGGGCGAACATCTTAAAATCTCAAAATCAATGGGGCTAAACCTGAATGAGAAAAGAGTTCAGTCAAAAATCCCTCAAGTGGAAATCTCCCCTTAAGAGGAGATGGACGTATTTGTTTGATCATTTATGTATCTTTATATTATTATTTTTAGCTTCATCAATAGACCTCCAGCAAGCTTTTAAAACACCCGCCCAAGATCCTCCTTCAAGATAAATGTGTAATTTTTTTATAGTCCCGGCCAAAGGCCGGTTCCTCTTTAATACAGGCTCGCTATCCCTCGCCAGGAACAAAATTGACAACTAAATGACACGAAAAGTCTAAATATTGACAAATAAATTGGGAGAAAGGTGTTAAAATTGCCAAACTAATGGGCCGAACGCCTTATAATCTGAAAACTAATGGGGCTAAACAGGAGGAAGAAGGGGGACCAGAAAAACCAGACCATCTCCCCTTAAGTCCATGAGATATAATGTAGAACTCCTCTCACGTTTGACCAGCTAGTGAAAGTTGGCATTTAGTCGCCCCCCCCCCCCCGCCCCCCCCCCCCGCCGCACCCCTGTGAACACCTATTAAACCCCTGAGCCGCACCTGAGTACACCGGTATTTTATTGTATGGAATGTACTTTATTTATTTATTTATTTATTTCTATGGTTGCATTTCGTTGTAATTAACTTAGTTTAGGTTTTATATGTATTTTGTTCTTTATGTGTTTTATTAAATTTTGTTTATATACCAATTTATGTATTATTTATTAATTTATATTTGTTGTGGAAGAATCTATCTTTTATCTATCATTATATTGCCAAACGACTTGATATATCGAAGGGGGTGGTCAAATAGAATCACCGGAAAGAAATCAATTACAACGAAATGAAATTTAGAAGGGTCAATTATCCAACGATGTTAATCTCCAAGATAAGAGGTTTTGATTCTTGCAGCTCTTAATATTGAATAGTCATTGATCATACAATAATCAATCTACACAAATTCATCGAAAATCGTATGATCACTTATTCACAGTATCTTATGTTATTCGAATCCGAGGCAAAGTCTCACACATTCTCACACAAGCCCTTCATTTACCTTCAAGAGGCTCGTTCAGCATTCTCACACAAGCCCTTCATTTACCTTCAAGAGGCTCGTTCAGCATTCTCACACAAGCCCTTCATTTACCTTCAAGAGGCTCGTTCAGCATTCTCACACAAGCCCTTCATTTACCTTCAAGAGGCTCGTTCAGCATTCTCACACAAGACCTTCATTTACCTTCAAGAGGCTCGTTCAGCATTCTCACACAAGCCCTTCATTTACCTTCAAGAGGCTCGTTCAGCATTCTCACACAAGCCCTTCATTTACCTTCAAGAGGCTCGTTCAGTATTCTCACACAAGACCTTCATTTACCTTCAAGAGGCTCGTTCAGCACGTGACTACAGCTTAAAATCGCTTGTTAGTTAGTTTAAATAGGACTTCAGAGGCATCAACCCTTCTGGATTATTAAGCCAGCACACTGTAAGTCAAGAATAGCGTCAGGACTTGAAAACCCCAGTTTCTTGTCAAAATCGTTTATTGTGTATGACGTGCGTGTTAACTGTGACTGCACTGCTGGATATCAGAATCCATCAATATTGCTAGCGGGTCACCGACTTAACGGGGCAGGGTTTATTTTTTTTCCTCTGGCCCCCTTCTCCCTCATCATTAGCCCCAGTAGTTTTCAGATTTATAAGACATTCGGCCCATTAGTTTGGCGATTTTAAAACCTTTCACTCCATTTCTTCGTCAATATTAAGACCTTTCGTGCCATTTAGGTCTCGATATTTTCCTGGCGAGCGATAACGAGCCAGTAATATTGGAGGAACCTGGCTTTGGCCAGAACAATTTTTATACCAAAAAATTTACAAATTTATCTAAAAAGAGGGATCTTGGGGATGTTATTTTATATATTTATTTTATTTTATTCTATTTTGTCTTTGTAAATGCTTGATGGAGGTCCAGGTCGGAAACTAAAATATATATAAATAAATAAATAAATACGTCCATCCCCCCTTAAACTGGCTCCCGAGAGACCCATTAAGCCAGAGAAAACGAAGGCGAGCGTTGATTGGCTCTCTGGAGAAAGCATCTCCCGGGCCCCCAAAAATGTATTCCCACCAATCACGTTGCTTTCTCGATGATGCTGCGGGTATATAAGGGGGGTGGGGCCATGGTTCCCCTCCCAGCTGCTCTCTAGGGGTGGCAGTGTCAACATGGCTCTTGTAAGCTCCTAGAGGATTAATCTAATACTATTGCTAATACTAATCTAATGTAATTATAATTTAATTAATCTAATACTCATGTAATCCTAATCCTAATCTAATGTCATTCTAATTTAATTAACGATTTATCCAGGCATAAATACCACATTTGCATTCAGTCACAAGAATTATAAGTGTAAATGAATAATTATTAATTAATTAACAATAATTATAACCAATAATCCTAAATGCTGTCCTATATGTTTGTCCAAAATTAGAGGTTTAATTATCCCTGGCAAGATAATAAATAATTGTGATAATTGATAATGATTGTGATATTATAGCAAGGGGAGACTGGCCGTTTATTTGGTCTATTAATTAATTTATTCATATATATTTTTTTTAGTTTCCTCCCTAGACCTCCATCAAGCTTAGAAAAACACCCCCTAGACCCCCCTGCAAGATAAATTTGTACATTTTTCGGTAGAAAATTTCCCCGGCCGAAGGCCGATTCCTCTTAAAATTGCAGGCTCGCTATCGCTCGCCATGAAATAATCGACACCTAAATGGCACGATTTTGTTTATAATTGACAACGAAATGGGGCGAAAGGTGTTTAAATCGCCAAACTAATGACCCAAACGTGTTAAAATCTCAAAACTAGTGGGGCTAAACATTAGGGAGAAGGGGGTCCAGAAAAACGGTCTACCTCCCCTTAATGCTTGTGTTGTTTTGTGTTCTCAGCATGTGTTTCTGGTGAGTGTTGCGGCTGTTGTTTGTATCCAGCCTGTCCTGACGCAGCCTGATTCACCCCACCAGCCTGTAGCCCCTCGGTTTGATTCACTCCGACAGCCTGTAATACCCCAGCCTGTAATACGCAAGCCTGTAATACCCGAGCCTACAATGCCCGAGCCTGCCTCCCCACCCGAGCCCGATTCATCCCAGCCTGCTCAACGCTCACTGCAGGCCTTCTCCAGTCAGCGCATCTCCTTCCAGCCTGTAGAAACCAAGCCTTCTCATCCACAGCCAGCTCGACCTAAGCCTATTCCATTATCCCCTCTTCAAGCCAGATCACAGCAGTTCAGTCTTAGACCTGCTCAGCCTACATCGAGTGAGCAAGCTGAACACAACCTGCTCAAGCCTGCACCTCCAAGCGAGCCTACCGGTAGAGAGTGTCAGCCTTCTCAGCCTGCAGAAGACCGGCCTGTAATAAATCGAGATCAACCACCCCAGCCTTCCCATCTTCCACATCCTGCAGGTCGGTCCCAGCCTGTACCGTTCCAGCCTGCACTTGATCGCCCTGCACCTCAACAGCCTCTATTCCAGCCTGTAAACGAGGAGCCTGTGGAGAAGCGACACACGCTATCACAGCCTGCTTTTGACCACCGTCCTGCAGTTCCCCCCGTGTTCCGCCAGCCTGCCCAAGAGCCTGCAGCCCCTAAGTTCCTCCCTCAGCCTGCTCCCATACAGGCTCCCCCTCTCCAGCCTGCCCCAAAGGAAGGAAGAGGAGAGGGAGGAGGAGAAGGACCAAGAATAGTCTCCTTCAACTCCATCGTGTCTTACTATGGTCCTTTTAAACAGCCTGCTAACCTACAGCCTGCGCAGGTCAAAGTAGTGTCACAGCAACAACAATCATCGCGTCCTCAGCCTGCCGCCTTCCAGTTTACTCCTTTCCAGCCTCTACCACGGCAGCCTGTGACCTTTAAGCCTGCTCCACCCCAGCCTAGTCTACCAAGGCCTGTCATCTCTCAGCCTGCACAACTACAGCAGGCTTTTCCTCCTCCTCCATCACAGCCTGCATTCCATCATCCTGCTCCGTTCCAATCTGGCATCCCTCAGCCTCCACCACCCCAGTTTGGGTCACCACAGCCTGGTCCTCCTCAGCCTGTCTCCTTCCAACCTGCAGTCTTCCCCTCAGCCTTCCACGAGCCTGCCACTAGCAAAGCAGGGGCCCCACAACTCAGCCCCCCTCAGCCTACCCAACTGCTGTCCTTCCCCTTCCAGCCTGCCTCGTTCCAGCACAGCCTGCCCCAGCCTGCAGCCCGGGAGAGAAGCCAGTTGTTCTCCTCTCATTCACAGCCTGTAGTGGTCAAGATCCTCCCACCTGAGTCTGGTTCGACAAAGCCCGATTCTCAAAAGCCCGATTCTCAAAAGCCCGATTATCAAAAGACCGATTCCTCCAAGCCCGAATCACACCAGTCTGATTCCCAAAAGCCCAGTTCACCACCACAGTCTGATTCAATAAAGCCTGATTCAACCATATCTCATTCACCTCAGTCTGAAATTCCTAAGCCTGATTCAGTCGCTTCTGATGGCTCTAAGCCTGATTTAACTAAGCCCGCTGAAAGTCCCTCTTCTCAACCGGCCTTATCTCAGTCTACGTCAAATCAGTCTACGTCAACTAAATCTACGTCAACTAAATCTACGTCATCTCAATCTACGTCATCTCAATCTACATCATCTCAATCTACATCATCTCAATCTACCTCGAGTGAGAATGGTTCATCCCGGGGTGATTTGGATGAAGCGGGTTCGGAACGGTCAACCTCGTCTCAGCCTACCTCCTCTCAGCCTGCCTCCTCCAAGCCTGCTACAGACCCTTCAGATCCCGACAACAGAATCAGTCGCAGTCTGTCCATCCAGCCTTCTTCCTTTCGGCCCGTCCTTCAGCGACCCCGACCTACCCCGCTGGAGAAACTGGCCCGACCTTCGCCCCTCCAGCCTACCATAACCTTCCTGGACCAGCCGGGTTTCCAGCCTGTTTCGCCCAATATCATCCTGCCGCACCAACAACAGCCTGCGAAGACCCGGCCTGCAACGGAGAAGGACCCTCATAAGCTTGCCTCTCGAGTTCCCATCCTTCGCCGCCCGGGAACAACTCACGAGTCTGTAATCAAGGAGAGACCGATCTTCAAGCCTATTAAGTCTTTCCCTGTCCTGTCACGTCCTCGCCAGCCTGCCTCATCACAGTCCAGCCTGCCGCGACCTACCTCTACGCAGGAGGAGGTGGCCGAGGTTATCCTGCACACTCCCTCACCTAAACCTACCTTGGAGAAGAAAGCTGGAGAAACGCTAAAACGAGGCTCAGTCCAGTCGGTCCCACTCCGGCCTTCCTTCTTCCAGCCTGCTTCGAAACATCCTGGTAGCTCACAGCCTGTATCGTCTCCCTTTAGCCATATACAGCCTGCCTCGAGTAAACCATCCCGATTTGACTTTACCCCCTCCAAACCCACTTCATTCCGCCCTAAAACAGCCCACTCATCATCACCTCACCAAATACCCCACTCGACAACATCTCGCCATCCTCCATCACATCATTTACCCCCGACTCAATCAACCTCACCTCACGTTGATTCCTTTCAATTCGTTCGTTCTCACCCCACCTCACTCAAGCCTGTCTTAGCTGAGAAGGTTGTTAGGGAAATCTCGCAAAAGCCGGCGTCGTTTGGTTCCTCACTTCATACCTCTCGTTCACGGCACCCCGATTCAGAACCCGGCCACCTCCTTCCATCGGTCACCCCCGGCACTACCTCCGTTCATCCTACTGTCCGTAACCCGTCTTCCTTGGATCGTTCCCCTACCTTTAGTCCTGTCTTGTCGCGTTCTTCCACATTCAATCCATCTTTCTCCCCTTCTTCCACATTTACTCCTACCTCTCCCCGTCCCACCGAGATCCACCCATCGTCTATCCACCCCTTCAACCATCACCCTTCTTCCTTCGGCGCCAACTTCTTCCGGCCTACCTCGCAGCCCGCCACACAACTAAAGGAGTCGCCGACGAAGGAGAATGCAAAGGAAGAACCCTTGAAACC
The DNA here is from genome assembly GCA_032716605.1 of Paralithodes platypus. Taxonomy (NCBI): domain Eukaryota; kingdom Metazoa; phylum Arthropoda; class Malacostraca; order Decapoda; family Lithodidae; genus Paralithodes; species Paralithodes platypus. The sequence continues at coordinate 8,792,813 of CM064504.1, forward strand.
CTTCCGACCGCTTCGACCCTATCCTAAGCAACACCGTCCCAAGCAACGCCGCCCCACCAGACCCAAGCATGCCTCCTTATCCAAACCCAAATCCCTTCATCCCAATAATCCCCACACCTCCCGCCGACCCTCAGTTCATTCCCAGACTACTTCCTTCCATCCCACCACCTCCCAACAACCCTCAATCAATCCCAAGACCCCATCCTTCCATCCCACCACCTCCAACCGACCCGCAGTCCATCCTAAGACCACATCCTTCCATCCCACCACCTCCCACCGACCCGCAGTTCATCCTAAGACCACTTCCTTCCATCCCACCACCTCCCAACAACCCTCAATCAGTCCCAAGACTACATCCTTCCATCCCAACACCTCCCACCGTCCCGCAGTCCATCCTAAGACCACATCCTTCCATCCCACCACGTCCCACCGACCCGCAGTTCATCCTAAGACCACTTCCTTCCATCCCACCACCTCCCAACAACCCTCAATCAGTCCCAAGACTACATCCTTCCATCCCAACACCTCCCACCGACCCGCAGTCCATCCTAAGACCACATCCTTCCATCCCACCACCTCCCAGCAACCCTCAATCCATCCCAAGACCCCATCCCTCCATCCCATCACCTCCCACCGACCCTCAGCTCATCCCAAGACAAAACCCCACAATCCTAAGCTCTCTCAGCGATCCACAAGCGCCCCCGCCGCTTCGTCAGGGCCTGAGGGAGAGAAGCGCCCCGTGAGGACCATTCTACACCAGCCTGCGATCACCTTCCTGCCCTCGGAGAACATTGGCGCTGATCCGGTAGAAGAGAAAGGAAGGTCTTATGGCATCGCTCCCTCGCAATACTACTATAAGGTCAGTGTGTGAGCAATTGGAGGAACAATATGATATAGTAATTAATTATATATAGGCCAGAAATCGTGGCCCCTAACCTCTGTAACTAAAAAAGGGCTAGAGCAAATGGTAGAAATATTAGCTCGTTTTTTAGTTACAGAGATTATGAGTCACGATTTCTGGCCTACCTATACTCATTAGTCTGTAGTAGTAGTAGTAGTAGTAGTAGTAGTAGTAGTAGTAGTAGTAGTAGTAGTAGTAGTAGTAATGACAAATTAAAGCCCCAACGGAAAAATTCATAAGACAAAAAGACAAATACTCCAGAAAAATAGAAATAAGAGTAAAACTGAAAACAAGAAAAACGAGGATGTTGTATTGGCATTTACTGAACTGTTTATAAGGAGAAAAGTTAAGGAGACAATAAAGTAGAATTATATGGGAGAAAAATCAATTAGATACCAATTTCTCTTCCCACGACATTTCATTACTCTTTCTAAAACTTCCCATCACGTAGGCTGCTCCTCTCTCATAGGGTTTAGAAAGCAATTGACCACTTCCGAGTTTCAGGCTATAAGGAAGTTGGAGCCGTAAACATCGATATTAAATAGATATGCAATAATAAGGATTCTGATGGATGCAGAGTACTTAGGATTAGATGTTATGCACTTATAACTGAATTACAACCGTATTTCATCTGGTAATGCTGTTAAATATTGATGTCTACAGCTCTTAACTTTATATAACTCGAAACTCGCAAGTCGTCAATTACAAATCGGTTAATACAAATTAATAACTACAAAATATTAACACATACAATATAAACTACAAAACCTTTATGGTAAGCGAGCCAATTTGAACGTTGCGCTCCCAATCAGTACGCGATAGATTTACGTGTTATCGAGAAAAACAAAATATATATAAAATCAAATAAAAATAATATTGGTGTTACGCAGGAGGCGTTTCTGATCCCTCTGCTTTCGCATGTTTAGCCTCATTAGTTTCGAGATTTTAAGACGTTCGCCCCATTTATTTGTCAATTTGTTAGACCTTTCGTGCTATTTAGGGGTCGAAAGGTCTTAAAATTGACAAAGAAATGGGGCAGAAGTTCTTATAATCGCCAAACTAGTGGGGCGAACGTCTTGAAATCCCAAAATGAATAGCGCCAAACATGAGGGAAAAGGGAGTCTAAAAAAAAACTTAAGTTAGGTTAGTCAGTAGGTTAGGTTAGACATGTTCGATTAGGATATTTACAAGGCTTTCATTGCCCTGTGGCGCAGACGTTAATTTGATGTATCTATTTATTTAGTGCAACGTTAAGATTATAAAAAGTTCGTTTACTTTGGTATTGGTATTGTAGAAAATAGCTCGTCGTAATAATAGTGAGAGTTATACTGTCGGCAACTGTAGAACAACTCCAAACTTCTACACTTTCCGAAAGTCACGTGAGAAAACGATAAATCCAAATACTCTCTCTCTTTCGCTCGCGCACACACACACACGCACACCACATACATATTCACACACACACACCCACATACATATTCACACACACACACACACACACTCATCTCTCTCACTCACACACTCACACCCATTGGACTAACCTGTCTCTATATAACCCCCTCCCTAACCCCTTTTCATCTCTCCTATAGGGTGGTCCTGCGCAGTACGACTTCAGCTACGCAGTACGGGGCAAGGGCGGAGCCAACTACGGCCACAGGGAAGCTAGGGATGGACCACTTACCCAGGTACTTGTATTGTTGGTAGTGTAATGGTTTGGATGCTTGTGTTCTGGGTGTGGTGTCCCGAGTTCGAATCCCGGGAGGACCATATGCATTCATTAGTTTATTCAAGTGCATTGGGGTTTGTAATTGATGATTGATGTTAAGAACGGGGTGTTACTTATATTTAGATGCTTAACCCCTTCTGTACCGGCGACGTCTTTTGTATTTGATTTCAGCTACATTTAGACGATTGTGTACAGTTTAACCCTTTCAGTACCGTACCAGCGACGCGTGTTATATTCTATTCTAACTATGTTTAGACGATATTATGCAGCTTAGGAAGGATCTGGGGTAGTTAAATGGGTTGGTAGGGATAGTTTGCAGCCATAGTATTGCCTGAGGTCCTCCCTAAGCTGTATAAAATAGTTGCCAGAAAATGATGAAAAGGACGTCCCTGGTACTGTAGGGGTTAATATGATGAAAAGGACGTCCCTGGTACTGTAGGGGTTAAGGGGAGATCTCCACTTAAGGGATTTTTTTCTTGACCCCTTTCTCCCTCATGTTTAGCCCCATTGCTTTTGATATTATAAAACGTTTGCCCCATTAGTTTAGTGATTTTAAGAACTTTCACCACATATTAAGACCTTTCGTGCCATTCAGGTGTCAATTTTATCCTGGCGAGCGATAGCGAGCCTGTAATTTAAGAGGAACCGGCCTTCGGCCGGGACATTTTTCTACCGAAAAATGTACAAATATATCTTGAAAGGGACTCAAGGGGGTGTAATTTTAAGCTTGATGGAGGTCTAGGGAACAAACTAAATACCTCCCCTTAAGAAGGATCGGTGGTAATAAAAAGGGTTAAGTGAGATAGTTCGAAGTCTGTTAATTACCGGAGGCCCTTATATAGCTGAATAACATCGTCTAATACTAGCCAGAATAACATCGTCTAATACTAGCCAGAATAACATCGTCTAATACTAGCCAGAATAACATCGTCTACTACTAGCCAGAATAACATCGTCTAATACCAGCCAGAATAACATCGTCTAATACTAGCCAGAATAACATCGTCTAATACTAGCCAGAATAACATCGTCTAATACTAGCCAGAATAACATCGTCTAATACTAGCCAGAATAACATCGTCTAATACTAGCCACAATAAACTTAAGGGAGTCCATCTCGATTTTTGTTTTTGTTCTCTTTCTCTCCGTCTCTCTTTGGCTTCTATCCATTCGGCCCCATTCAGCCTACTGTTTTAAGACGTTTACCTCCATCCAGGTGTCAATGTTTTCCTGGCGAGCGGGAGCGAGCCAGCATACATATATTTTTGTTTTGACAGCAAGCTAAATTTGTAAATTTTTCGATAGAAAAATGTCTCCGGCGAAGCCGGATTTCTCCAAACAATGCTGGCTCGCTATCGCTCGCTAGGAATACATCGACACCTGGATGGGGATAAACGTCTTAAAACAGTTGGCTGAATGGGGCCGAATGGATACAAGCCACGGAAAGAGAAAGAAGGAGAGAAAGATAAAACAACAAAACGGTGACCCCCCTTAAACACACGTCGCCGTACAGAAAAGGGTTATAATGAATAAAATGGTCTAATGATAGCCAGAAAACTGAAAGGAAATGCGTCATCCTATCTTAAGGGAGAGGTAGTCGCTTTTTCTGGACCCCCTTCTCCCTCATGTGTAGTTTTGAGATTTCAAGACGTTCGTTCCGCTAGTTTGGCTATTTTGAGACCTTTCGCCACATTTCTTTGTCATACCTTTCGTGCCATTCAGGTGTCCATTTTGTCCTGGCGAGCGATAGCGAGCCTGTATTTTAAGAACGAATCGGCCTTTGGCCGAGACATTTTTCTACCGAAAAATGTACAAATGTATCTTAAAAGGGGTCTAGGGGGTGTTTTTGTTAAGCTTGATGGAGGTCTAGCGAGGAAACTCAAAAATATATTAATATATAAATATATAGACGAAAAAACAAGCACTACCCCCTTATAAGCCTTGCAAGACACGATGACTTATTTCTAGTCTGTATTCTGGCTATTATTAGAAGATTTAATTCAGATTAGGAAATGTGTAGGGAAGTGAGAGGGTCACTTGAGATAGCTTCATTCCGTTTAACTCCCACGGATCTTGTCTTGGTACTACTATATCGCCAACTGAAAGCCATAATAAACTGCTAAAATGCGTCAGAATCCCTTTAACTCCCACAGATCCTTCCTAAGCTATATAAAATCCCTTTAACTCCCACAGATCCTTCCTAAGCTATATAAAATCCCTTTAACTCCCACAGATCCTTCCTAAGCTATATAAAATCCCTTTAACTCCCACAGATCCTTCCTAAGCTATATAAAATCCCTTTAACTCCCACAGATCCTTCCTAAGCTATATAAAAATCCCTTTAACTCCCACAGATCCTTCCTAAGCTATATAAAATCCCTTTAACTCCCACAGATCCTTCCTAAGCTATATAAAATCCCTTTAACTCCCACAGATCCTTCCTAAGCTATATAAAATCCCTTTAACTCCCACAGATCCTTCCTAAGCTATATAAAATCGTCAACTGAGAGCCAGAGTATATTGCTAAAATTGGTCCTATTCATTAGGGGTAAAACAAAAAAAACAGTCATCAATCAAATGAGTCGGACAAAATAGGCTGGAAATGTGGCTGTTTTGAGCGCGCCTATTGCCTTACACAATTTAAAAAAAAAAAAAAATAATAATAATAATAACAATAATAATAATAATAATAATAATAATAATAATAATAATACTATAAATAATATATATAATAACACAAATAATATATATAAATAAATGTCAACTTTGTATACATCATGCTCTATTTAGGTTTGAAATGGAATTGGTGGGATGTGGTACTCGATTTGTTTTAAGGGGAGATGGGCTGGTAGTCAGGCCATTTTTGAGATTTTCAGAGGGTTGACTGATATAATCTTTACCGTTATAATTCCCACAGATCCTTCCTAAACTGTAGAAAATCGTCTAATGATATCAAAAGTTAACTGTCAAAATGCGTAGCCATGTTCAAAGGGTTAATCAAATAAATTCCATTGAGATAAGGTCAGAATGAGAATGGCAGGCGTTTGATAAATGAAAAACACAAACGCACTTACAGTTTCGCATTGTCACACTAATTGCTCAGCCCTCTGCTTATTATATTGTTATTATTATTATTATTATTGTATAAGATATTATTTTTACACACAGCCAATCTCTTTGACCACAGAACCGAGAGAAAGGGAAAAATACACTCCCACATTCTAGCTCACGTGGGTAGTGGTTATTAGTGGAACGCAGCTTCACTTCACATCATCTTTTTCTCTCGCTCTCGCTCTCTCTCTCTCTCTCTCTCTCTCTCTCTCTCTCTCTCTCTGTATCTCTTTTAAGCACACACACTTGATCACAGAAGTAGTAATTTATTTTTGGACGCAGCATCACTATAGAAGGGATAGGGTTTGCTTTCTCTCTCAAACTCACTCACTCACTCACTCCCATTCATTCATATTCTCCCTCCCTCTCTCTCTCTCTCTCTCTCTCTCTCTCTCTCTCTCTCTCTCTCTCTGTGCTTAATTGGTAAGCTAGTTCAATGTACATATGTAACTTTATGTAACGTTTCGGCCCTCTTCAACAAATCCATTCTCTCTCTCTCTCTCTCATATTAATTCTCCCTACCAGGAATTCACCGGAGACCTCTGGTGGACGCTTCCGAAGTAGCGCCAGAGCTACGTCTGTCGACATAAACAATACTCAACATCTAGGCTATGCAAAGCTTAGCGATGTTTACAGGCCGAACTTCCTTATAACCTGAAACTCGCAAGTGGTCAATTGAGAGGATAATCATAGCATAAATATCTCAACTATCCCCCCTCTCCCCCCGCCTCCTCTGTCCATCTCCCCCCCTCCCCTCTATCCACCTCAAGTGAGTCTCCACACAGGTAAAAATGGCGTTTACTTCCATGCCTTAACTTTCCCCCACTCCTGAATGTGACGAGGGGGGTTTATTATGAGGAGTTACTTTCATCGTGAGTCTAGTTTATTCGGGCTCTGTCTTGAGTCCCCCCCCCAAAAAAAAAAAACACAAAAACAAAAAAACAAAAACAAACGGTATAGACTGCAGCACCGTTGATTCTTTTAAACTTCGCCTAGACGAATATCATGCATCAAACCCGCGACTGATTGCGTTTGTAAATGAATAACTTTATTTTATTCCCCCCTCAAATTCATCAAGGATTATTGCATATACTGTATATATATTACTAAGACGTTACTCTCTTTTTCTCAGATATACGAAAAATTACTTATAACTGTGTTATGTTACTAACCCATCAGTCCCCTACTAACTTCCTAATCCTGCCACGGACATTAGTTCCAGGGCAGTAGTTCCCTTTATAATGTTCCCTTACCCACTCTAAACCACTGTTTGGACACTTGATCCTCAGTGTTTTGGAGGACAAGCAGCCTAGAGGGGTCACTAAACCTATTGTTGCTTGATTTCCCTTGTACTCCTTTCTACTCCTTTGTACTCAACCATCCCCATCATCAAGAGGGTTCAGTAAGTCAGCAAGAGGATTCAGCTAGTCAGACAGTGGGTTCAATTTATCAGTAAGTCAGTAAGAGAGATTCAAGTCAGTAAAAATGGCATAGAAAGTCAATAAGAGGGTTCATTATATCAGTAAGAAGATTCAGTAACTCAGTATAAGGATTTAGTATGTCAGTAAATACATGAGTCAGTAAATCGGTACGCGAGTTCAGAAGGTCAGAAAATGTGTTCAGTAAGTGGGCTCAGTAAGTTATTAATTGGGTTCAGCAATTCAGTAAATAGGCTCAGTAAGTGGGTTCATTAGGTCAGTAAGTTACTATATGGGATTAGTTAAGTCCGTAAGTGGGTTCAGTAAGTAGGTTCGGTAAGCCAGTAAGTGGGTTCAGTAAGTTAGTATATGGGGTTAGTAAGTCAGTAAGTGGGTTCAGTAAGTCAGTAAGGGGGGTCAGTAAATCGGTAAGTGGGTTCAGTAAGTCAGTAAAAGGTTCAGAAAGTCAGTAAAGGTTTCAGTAAATCAGTAAGTGGGTTCAGTAAGTAGGTTCAGTAAGTCAGTAAAGGGTTCAGTAAGTCAGTAAAGGGTTCAGTAAATCAGTAAGTGGGTTCAGTATGTCAGAAAATGTGTTCAGTAAGTGGGTTCATTAAGTTAGTAATTGGGTTAAGTAATTCAGTAAATAGGCTCAGTAGTGGGTTCAGTAATTCAGTAAGTGGGCTCAGTAAGTCAATAAGTGGGTTCAGTAAGTCAGTGAGTGGGTTCAGTAAGTCAGAGTGGGTTCAGTAAGTCAGTAAGTGGGTTCAGTAAGTCAGTGAGGTCATTAAGTCAGTAAGTGGGTTCAGTAAGTCAGATAGTGTGTTCAGTAAGTCAGTTAGTGGGTTCAGTAAGTCAGTAAATTGGTTCAGTAAGTGGTTTCAGTAAGTTAGTATATGGGGTTAGTAAGTCAGTAAGTGGGTTCAGTAAGTCAGTAAGTGGAGTTAGTAAGTCAGTAAGTGGGTTCAGTAAGTTAGTAAGTGGGTTCAGTAAGTCAGTAAGTGGGTTCAGTAAGTCAGTAAGTGGGTTCAGTAAGTTTGTAAATGGGGTTAGTAAGTCAGTAAGTGGGTTCCGTAAGTCAGTAAGTGGTTCAGTAAGTCAGTAAGTGGGTTCAGTAAGTCAGTAAGTGGGTTCAATAAATCAGTAAGTGGGTTCAGTAAGTTAGTAAGTGGGTTCAGTAAGTCAGTAAATGGGGTTAGTAAGTCAGTAGGTGGGTTCAGTAAGTCAGTAAGTGTGTTCAGTAAGTCAGTAAGTGGGTTCAGTAAGTCAGTAAGTGGAGTTAGTAAGTCAGTAAGTGGGTTCAGTAAGTTAGTAAATGGGGTTAGTAAGTCAGTAAGTGGGTTCAGTAAGTCAGTAGGTGGGTTCAGTAAGTCAATAAGTAGGTTCAGTAAGTCAGTAAGTGGGTTCAGTATGTCAGTAAGTGGGTTCAGTAAGTCAGTAAGTGGGTTCAGTAAGTCAGTAAGTGTGTTCAGTAAGTCAGTAAATGGGGTTAGTAAGTCAGTAGGTGGGTTCAGTAAGTCAGTAAGTGGGTTCAGTAAGTCAGTAAGTGGGTTCAGTAAGTCAGTAAGTGGAGTTAGTAAGTCAGTAAGTGGGTTCAGTAAGTTAGTAAATGGGGTTAGTAAGTCAGTAAGAGGGTTCAGAAAGTCAGTAATTGGATTCAGTAAGTTAGTAAGTGGGTTCTGTAAGTCAGTAAGTGGGGTTAGCAAGTCAGTAAGTGGGTTCAGTAAGTCAGTAGGTGGGTTCAGTAAGTCAATAAGTGGGTTCAGTAAGTCAGTAGGTGGGTTCAGTAAGTCAATAAGTGGGTTCTGTAAGTCAGTAAGTGGGGTTAGTAAGTCAGTAAGTGGGGTTAGTAAGTCAGTAAGTGGGCTCAGTAAGTCAGTAAGTGGGTTCAGTAAGTCAGTAAGTGGGTTCATTAAGTCAGTAAGTGGGTTCAGTAAGACAGTAAGTGGGGTCAGTAAGTGGGTTCAGTAAGTGGGGTCAGTAAGAGGGGTCAGTAAGTGGGTTCAGTAAGCTAGTAAGTGGGGTAAGTAAGTCAGTAAATAGGGTTAGTAAGTCAGTAAGTGGGTTCAGTAAGTCAGTAAATAGGGTCAGTAAGTCAGTATGTGGGGTCAGTAAGTCAGTATGTGGGGTCAGTAAGTCAGTATGTGGGTTCAGTAAAGTCAGTAAGTGGGTTCAGTAAAGTCAGTAAGTGGGTTCAGTAATAGGGGTCAGTAAGAGGGTTCGTAATTCAGTAAGAAGGTTCGTATTTCAGTAAGAGAGAGTTGGTCAGACAGATGCTTCAGTTAAGTCGGATAGAGGGTTCAATAAGTCAGTAAAATGGTCCAATCACTCAGTAAGATGGCTCAGTAAGAAAGTAAAAGGGCTCAATAAGTCAGTAAGATGGCTAAATCATTCAGTAAGCGGATTCAGTTAGTAAGAGGATTCAGTTAGTCAGCAAGAGGGTTCAGTAAGGGCGGCAAGTGGGGGCAGGGGGGGATCGGGTTCAGTAAATCAGTAAGAGGGTTCAACAAGCCAGTCAGATGGTTCGTAAAGTCAGTGAGAAGCTTGGGGGGGGGGGAGGGGAGAGGGGGGGAGCTGTGGTCAGGGAGGAGCTGTGGCCAGGGGGGGGGGGGGGGGGTACTAGTTTCTTCGTTCTAATTAATAAGTAAATAATACATCATATTATGCATAACCAACGCTCATTAGGTAAGCAGCCAACAACAAACTACCAATTATATAATACATATATGAATATTATATATGAACAGTCGGAAATACAATGAAAAAAAAAAAAAAATATATTGCGTGCAAATGTACCGGTACTCGTCGACGCCCTAGCAAACGCTCGCCTTCTAGTACTTCCGGGCATCATTTATATATCCGGTAATATTTCCGCAATCCTTTATTAATTTAATCATCTAAGTCACTCGTACACCAGTAAGGGCAATGGCTCTGGGTGAACCATGAGCCGCAGCTGATGACAAACTTCATTACCTATCGCCCGGATATCATCAAGTAAATCAACACCCTGCATAAACAAATTGGCCGCCATGCCAATCGGATAACTTCCTTCATTTACCGCACTAACTCATTACCTACCTTATAAATTCCTCTTGTGGTGCCGCCGCCGCCTCGTACGGTCGTCACTGATCAGGTATGTCACCACCGAACAACCACAGAACCGCGGAGAACGAGATATTTGGAGCACAATAATCACCAACTCAACCATACGTCACGCCGCGCCGAAAGGAATGGGAGTGGGGATGGCAGGTGAGGAGGTGGGTAGGAGTCAATAATGCAGAAAACTAATTATCCTTAAATCATCAAATACCCTCATATTCCAGGTCTAACATCGTAAGTCTCAAACTAACTTTTTCTGCCTTAATGTCTCTGTGTATCGTGCAATAGCTCAAACTCCAAGGAAAATAAATAATCAATCAATGAACATGTTTTGTAAACACTTTGATATACCCCATGGTATATCAGACTACAGTCACGTGTTTTCAGCACTTGGCTAGAGTGCTTCACAAATGGGTCCCGTAGCCTATGCTTGTGAATACAAAAGTAACCCAATCAACACGAAATACAAACAAAAAGGCTTACTATTAGAACATTTACATTCAAAATTCATATAATGGTACTTTAGTAAGATAGTACAGAGTATTTTAGAGTGTTATATAGGATGGGCTATATTGGTTTGTTGATTTAGGTGATTATTGATGAAAAACACACGTGGGGTATGAGCTGGGGAGGAGGCGCGTTGTTCTATCCTCCTCCTCTCCACACGCCCGCTCCCTCCTCCTCCTCCTCCTCCTCTCCACACGCCCGCTCCCTCCTCCTTCTCACTTCCCTCCTCCTCCTCCTCCTTCTCTCCACACGCCCGCTCCCTCCTCCACTCCACACGCCCACTCCCTCCTCCTCCTCCTTCCCACATCCCTCCTTCTCTCCACACGCCCGCTCCCTCCTCCTCCTCCTCCTTCCCTCCTCCTCTCCACATGCCCGCTCCCTCCTCCTCCTCTCCACACGCCCGCTCGCTCCTTCCTCCTCCTCCTCCTTCCCACATCCCTCCTTCTCTCCACACGCCCGCTCCCCCTGATTTCTTCTCTTATCTTCTCCTTTCCTCTTCTGTTTCTCCTCCTATTCCTTTTACTTTTCTCTTTTTGCAGTATGTTCAGGAGTCACAGATAATTCTAAAAGAGAAAATTACTATCACCTTGCTTAGCAGAGATTCTTCATAAAGCTGGTATCACAGGAGAGCTTTTATAGTCAACATTCGATGATAACAAAAAATCTGGCAACATTTCCGGAGGATTTTGCACTGGTATCGGACACTAGACTAATGGTAGATGAATTTAGGTGACCGAAATATATTAAATGTTGACCTCCTAAGCTGCCAGACCAGTGTTGAGGAGAAAAGCGCTAGTGTGATACCGGCTTAAGCAACGTAAAATCATCTAACGTGTGAGAGGGATCTGCCTTGTGTGGGCCAATCGGCTTTCTGCAAACTCCCATTTTCTTAGGTTCTTATAGTCGGTTCACTGTAAGGAGGAATATTTACTTTTGTACAGTTACTAATAATAATAATAATAATAATAATAATAATAATAATAATTTGTTTTAAACACAATCTTATACATAATAGAAAGGGAAGTGGATATAATTATAACTTGAGAAGAATCCCTCTATATAAAAGTAAATAAGCCCCAATTAAATAACATGTTGCCTGCTACTCCCCTCTATCTTTTGTAATCAAAGTGTAAAGCTTGCATTACTTTCGTCATTTAATTCATACTTGTATTACAAAACTCCCAATTAAATATAATAATAATAATAATAATAATAATAATGATATTAATATAATAATAATAATAATAAAAATAATAATAATACAGATAAAGATAATAAGATTCATTTAAGATCATATCAGCTATGTATTAAAATATACATAATACCATTTCATTAATATATAGCTTATTTTATCTGAATATCAATTTAAATGAATATAATTGCATAAACGAAATCGCAAGAGTCAACGAACCTTTCTCAGTAGCTGTACGATAGGCAAAATAAGTCGTGTCTCCGCTGTCATTACGTTTTGCTCGCTGTGTGCTGTATTAATGTCTGTTGGATGTTGAATAGGGTGTTTCAAGGTAGGAACATGTTTGTATTATCTCACTCGAAACGATGCTTAGATAGCTCTGATACCAATTAAGGATCGAAGTATACTTGGTGCCGCGACATCACTTATTTGGACAACAGTCTGTACAACTGGAATTGACCCTACCAAGAATTCACCTGAGACCTCTGGTGGACGCTTCCGAACTAGCGCCAGAGCTACGGCTGTCGATATCAACAATACCCAAAACTTAGGATTTACACAGTTTATTTCGATTTTTTGTGATTCTACATGTCTATATTTTAGATAAAGTGGTAGTGGTGGATAGAGTGGTAGTGGTAGATAAAGTGGTAGTGGTAGATAAAGTGGTAGTGGTGGATAAAGTGGTAGTGGTGGATAAAGTGGTAGTGGTGGATAAAGTGGTAGTGTTAGATAAAGTGGTAGTGGTGGATACAGTTGTAGTGGATAAAGTGGTAGTGGTGGATAAAGTGGTAGTGGTGGATAAAGTGGTAGTGGTTGATAAAGTGGTAGTGGTGGATAAAGTGGTAGTGGTGGATAAAGGGGTAGTGATAGATAAAGTGGTAGTGATGGATAAAGTGGTAGCGGTGGATAAAGTGGTAGTGGTGGATAAAGTGGTAGTGGTAGATAAAGTGGTGGTGGTAGATAGTGGTAGTGGTAGATAAAGTGGTAGTGGTGGATAAAGTGGTAGTGGTGGATAAAGTGGTGGTGGTGGATAAAGTGGTGGTGGTGGAATAAGTGGTAGTGGTGGATGAAGTGGAAGTGGTGTATAAAGTGGTAGTGGTGGATAAAGTGGTAGTGGTGGATAAAGTGGTAGTGTTAGATAAAGTGGTAATGGTGGATAAAGTGGTAGGGGTAGATAAAGTGGTCGTGGTAGATAAAGTGGTAGTGTTAGATAAAGTGGTATTAGTAGATAAAGTGGTAGTGTTAGATACAGTGGTAGTGGTGAATAAAGTGGTATTGGTGGATAAAGTGGTAGTGGTAGATAAAGTGGTAGTGGTGGATAAAGTGGTAGTGATAGATAAGGTGGTAGTGATAGATAAGGTGGTAGTGATAGATAAGGTGGTAGTGGTGGATAAAGTGGTAGTGGTAGATAAAGTGGTAGTGTTAGATAAAGTGGTAGTGGTGGATAAACTGGTAGTGGTAGATAAAGTGGTAGTAGTAGATACAGGGGTAGTGTTAGATAAAGTGGTAGTGGTGGATAAAGTGGTAGTAGTGGATAAAGTGGTAGTTTTGGATAAAGTGTTAGTGGTGGATAAAGTGGTAGCTGTGGATGAAGTGGTAGTGGTAGACCAAAGTATGTATCAGCTACAGACATTTTGACTAACTGCTTATCATTAAGAATTGTTGAAGGAGAGGGAGGGTGGATAGGTCCGCGATGTCGTCAATTTCCCACAATGCACCACGGTAAACATTGCGTTCAGCGCCTCTATCGGCCACTGTAGGCATTTATTGGTAGGGAAAATTGGTAAGCTAGGTCAATGAATCTATGTAACTTGATGTAACGTTTCGGCCCTCTTCATAACATCCATTATCTTTTGTAGTTCTCTCCTATGAATTCGAGATATTTCACGTAGCACATGGAGAGAATTTCTTTGAGTTCTATTATTTTGTTTAGATATTTTTTTTTTGTAAGTCCGGCTTCGCCGGAGAAATTTTTCTATCGACAAATTTACAAATTTAGCTTGCTGTCAAAAACAAATATATATAAATGCTGGCTCGCTACCGCTCACCAGGAAAATATTGACACCTGGATGGGGGTAAACGTCTTAAAACAGTAGGCTGAATGAGGCCGAATGGATATAAGCCAAAGAGAGAGGGAGAGAAAAGAGAGAACAAAACAAGGTGGGGACCCCTTAATAGTACTCTTTTTATATTTTATGTTGATGTTACTGTTGATCTTGTTATTTTATGTTGATGTTACTGTTGATCTTGTTGTTTTTATTTTATGTTGATGTTACTGTTGATCTTGTTGTTTTTCTCGTTATTGTCTTTATTGTTTGGTGATAGTGTTTTGTTTAACCCCTTCTGTACCGGCGACGTCTTTCTAAATAATATTCTAGCTATATTTAAGACGATTTTGTGCAGTTTAAAAAGGATCTGTGGTAGTAAAAGGGGTTACGTGAGAGAGTTCGAAGGCTGTCGTTAAGAGTCGGAGGTCCTTTTTAAACTGGATATAATCGTGTAATAGTAGCCAGAATATAATTAAAAAGACGTCGCCGGAACAGAAAAGGGTTAAGATTCATCATTATGCTCATAGTATATATTGTATTGTTATGTGCTAATAATTACTTTCCTCGATCAAATTGTTGTTCACATTTTTATTTTAGATGTGTGTGATTTTTTTTTTTTTTTTTTTTGTGCATTCATTGTTTTCTGTTGTATTTGGAGTGTCCCTATTCTGGCTCTGTCTTGAGTCCCCCCCCCATTTTTTTTGTTTAGGAAAAGTGGGGATTGGGCCTGAGCATTATACATAAGCCGGAGTCACACGAGCCGGTTTTTCGAGCAATTTTTACGGGCAATTATGGTCTGGCAGCTTCAAATATTACACTTTATCAGAATTCAGCCGCCTAACATACTCTACCTGCAGTCAAGTTACCGATACCAGTGCAAACAATTCCTTAAATATAACGAGAAAAAACTTGCTCATGGAAAATTGACGGAAAAATCGCTCGTGTGACAGCAGCATAAGATAGATAGACATTTTGATTGTAGGTACCGGTATGTGTTTTTTTGTTTTTTTTTATCTATATGATATTTATTTGTGATTTGTTTGTGTTGGTGATATTGTGAAGTATGGAAGTGAAGGTAATTACTCACGGAATTTGAGGTTTTGAACAGAAACTAAACGACAGATTCTCTCACGGGTTGTTTATGTGTGTGGGTGTAGGTGGGTGAGAGGGTGTGTGTGTGGTGTGTGCGTGCGTGTGTATAAAGGCATCTGTGTGTGTTAGGGGGTGTGTGTGTGTGCCTAACCATTTAATTTTCATAATACTCTTGTGCTATATAGGTGCTAGTGAATATAGTCTTTTGTGCTATATAGGTGCTAGTGAATATAGTCTTAAAACATCTTTAACAAAAAACAAAACTATTGGGGCTAAACAAGAGCGAGAAGGGGGTCCAGCAAAAATATAAACACCCCTCCCCTTAATCGAAACTAAGACAACCCAGTTTGTACAATAATTACAACGGGTGTGAAAGTTCCGGTAGCGTGACTGTCGTAAACTGTCCACTTGAACAATTACGACCTCGGGGCAAACGCCGTAAAATGTCGCCGGATGTGACTGTATTATTAATCAAAATTCTATAGATATTACGTGTTTTCTATGTGGGTGAGGGAGACACACCTATTTATGTTTCTGTCTTTGTGTATTTTTTGTTTTTTGTTTTTTCCTAACGAGATATCTCATAAAGTTGTAAACCAATGTTTACGAAACTTGGTGGGCAGATAGGATAAGCACCAGGGAAGAAATGGTTAAATATATGAGGCGATCTGAATCACATCCTGGAAACTAGATTCTGGAGAAAATTTAGGCCTATGATACCAATGGCGTAGGTGGAGGTAACCGCTCTACCGAGTACCCCTCTAGTTTATGGAATAATTTGATATCGCAAGAACGATCTCCCCTCCTCCCCATCCCTCTCTCCCTCTCCCCCCCCCCCCCCTCTCTCTCTCTCTCTCTCTCTCTCTCTCTCTCTTGACATTTCTATCCTATGTTAGTATTGTTGATATTTCTTACAAGTTTCTTATTTGTCTTATTTTATTGGTATTGCTTAGTCAAATAAAACAATATTTATACACTCAGAATGGCTATACTTCACTAGAACTGAACAGCACTGGTAAATGCGAAAATAGAAGAGAGAGAGAGAGAGTGAATGAGAGATAGATAGATAGATACACAGAGAGAGAGAGAGATAGAGAACAAAAGAGAGAGAGAGAGAGAGACCTTACGTGCATTTTCGTCTCTTTACGTACCCCTTTCTTCCCCCAGGGTTCGTACTACGTGCCCCTGGCTGACGGTCGGCTACAGCGGGTGGATTACTACGTGCACGGCGACTCCGGATTCGTGGCCCAGGTATCGTATGAGGGGCAGGCTGTATATCCTTCCCACACCCCACACCCAGGACGCCCGTATGGTTCCTCTCATCCACCACATCCATCAGCACGCCCACACCCACACTTACGCCCACATTCATCCCCCCACCCACACGCTATCTCTCACTCCTCTCCACATCCGCATCCGAGTCGTCCGCATCCGTCTCCTATTCCACACCCATCTCCTGTTCACCATTCGGGACGTCCGCATCCATCTCCTCTTCCACATTCAGGACGTCCGCATCCATCCCCTCTTCCACATTCAGGTCGTCCACATCCATTCCCTCTTCCACATTCAGGTCGTCCACATCAATCTTCTATTCCACATCCGGGTCGTCCGCATCCATCCCCTGGGCCCCATTCATCTCCGCATCCACATCCATCTCGTCCACATTCTCTGCCTCCTCCACCCGCTGTTCCACATTCACCTCACCCTCATCCACATGCCTCTCCATACCCTAAGCCCCACCCTGGCCGCCCTCTCCCTCTCTCACGCCCATCCTCCTATCCCTCCTACGCCCAGCCCAGCCCGTCCTATCAGCCCAGCCCGTCCTACCAGCCTACCCCAGTCTATCCACCCACGCCATCGTACAGTCCAGCCTACTCAGGTTTGGCCTACCAGCCGACTTTCAAGCCTGTTTCACCCTACCACCAGAAGCCTGCCTACAAGAGAGACACAGAGTCGGATATAGATATTGAAACATCTTCGGAAGAGGAGGCCTAATCTCGCATTAACCCCTTCTGTACCGGCGACGTCTTTTGTATTCTGTTCTACCTATATTTACACGATGCTGTGCCGCTTAAGGGGAAGTATTTAGTTTGTTCCCTAGACCTCCATCAATCTTAAAATTACACCCCCTTGAGTCCCTTTCAAGATAAATTTGTACATTTTTCGGTAGAAAAATGTCCCGGCCGAAGGCCGGTTCCTCTTAAATTACAGGCTCGCTATCGCTCGCCAGGATAAAATCGACACCTGAATTGCACGAAAGGTCTTAATATGGGGTGAAAGTTCTTAAAATCACTAAACTAATGGGGCAAACGTTTTATAATATCAAAAGCAATGGGGCTAAACATGAGGGAGAAAGGAGTCAAGAAAAAAATCCTTCAAGTGGAAATCCCCCCTTAAGAGGGATCTGTGGTAGTCAAAAGCATTGAGTGATATATTTTGAAGCCTGAATATTCCTGAAGGCCCATTTTAATCTGAATAAAATCGTCTAATAGTAGCCAGAATAAAGTTAAAAGGACGGCCCCGGTAATGAAGGGGTTAAGAGGGATTTGTGATAGTAAAAAGGGTTGAGTGAAATAGTTCGAAGCCTGTTTATTGTTGGAGGCTTATTTTAACCTGAATACAATCGTCTAATAGCTGCCAGAATAAAGTTAAAAGGACGTCGTCGGTACAGACAGGGTTATTGTTTTTATTAACAAGTTGAGTTGCTAGTCTGTGTTAAAATCTTGTTAATTGTTCTTAGCTACCAGTTGCTAATCTGTGTTACAATCTTATATATCTACCATTTGCTAATCTGTGTTACAATCTTGTATATCTACCAGTTGCTAATCTGTGTTACAATCTTATATATCTACCAGTTGCTAATCTGTGTTACAATCTTATATATCTACCAGTTGCTAATCTGTGTTACAATCTTATATATCTACCAGTTGCTAATCTGTGTTACAATCTTATATATCTACCAGTTGCTAATAAGTGCTAAAATCTTGTTCATTGTTTTTTATTTTCTACAAGTTGCTAGTCTGTTACAATCGTGGTATTCTATGTATCTACAAGTTGCTAATCTGTGTTGTCATCTTGTTAATTGTTCTTATCTACAAGTTCCTGGTCTTTGTTAAAAGCTTGTGCATTTGTAATAATCTTACGTGTTGATTAAATGTGATACTGTAGGTGGTTATGTCAATTATAATTCTTAATAGTGTTCCATAGCCCACACCAGTCTTAGTTAAATCTACGTAGCCTATATACAGTACCGGTATGTAATAATAGCCTACACTAAATTGTATATGCTATTAAAACTACACGCCAGTAGTGTATACATTCAATTTCGAATTAATATACGGTAAATTTAACAATCTACAATTTAAGTATATACCAGATATGTGTTAATCAAAATGTGAACGTTGATCAATACGGTCACAGAAACGTTTTCTGTAATATATCTTCGACATATCGCAACTATACTCAATTCAGTATTCTTTGGCCAAAAATCTCGACCACTAACCTCTATAGCTCACAAACGACTAGAATAATCAAGCTAATAAGTCTACCACTTAGGAAGGGTCAGCCAAGGAATAGGTGTGAACACTTACAGCCCGTTTGCTCTAGCCCTTTTAGAGCTATAGAGGCTAGGAGTCACGATTTCTGGACCTACCTATAATGAATGGACTATAGTCATCGGAACGAACACTAATTTGTTAATTTTTACGATACGTTAATAGTCTTTCGTATCGTAGTGGATTCAAAAGGCTAAAGTGTTATTTGTTCATTAGTAAAGTAAGTACAGTCGTCGGAATAAGTTCTCTACCACCCCATCATTCATTATGCAAATTATACGTGTATAATATAATTTCGAATACCATTTCCTTTGCATATAATTAAAAACTGTTGTTGTTGTTGTTCCCTAGGCTATTTGACCGAACAGCCCCAAGGTCCCAAGCAAGGCCAAGGCCATAACGAAGCGCCCCCACAGAACACTCCCTGCTTTACCAATAAGAAAGCCCAGGTGACCGAAGCCGCTCCCAGGCGAGGAGCTGAGGAGGGTGCAAAAACACCCGGGACACCGAAGCCCCACCCAAGGTCCTGTGCCTCTCAACAATTACTTATTCACTATTATTTCTAACCTGTTCTCAGCAATATGCAACACTTGCTTGCATAATGAAAATCACAGGGTAGTAAAGAACTTATTTCTGCGACTGTACCTATGACATAAATAAACACTCAGTAAGGCTACGGTAATGATATGATCGTCTAGTCCTGGTAATTTGATGGTTAGCTAGGTTTAAAATATATAGCCATGATTATAACAGCAAAATATAATCGTTTGCTTTCAGTGGGCAATCAATCTGCAGTGCCTTTAATTTTTGTATAGGTGTAATTTGGCTATATTTTCAATTTAATATGTTACACAAACCAACTATGCTATAATTTTCCATTCCTCTGTCACCATATATATTGGATTATTCTCACACTAATCCCAGACCTATTACGTTTTACTTGTTACCATCTAGTCTTGTATAGTTAGGAGTGAATAAAATGTTATATATCCCTGATTGTTTGCTTGAGTCTTGATGGAATTATGTGCTATTGCATTCCCGTATATACACAAATGCTGTACAAATCTCATGTGTCTATCTCGAAAATCTTTAAAATCACAGACGAATAAATAATATTTGTAATATTTTAAACGCACAAAATAAGAACAATTATAATACAATATATTTGTCTACATCAAATATTTCACAGTTTTACTTCACGAATATTACAAGGTATATTTCACAAAGGTACGAAGAATGACGGTTTTATAAATATCACCCACACACACCCACGCACACACCCACCCACCCACACACACACACACACACACACACACACACACACACACACACACACACATTATACGTGACATGGTTTTCCCTCAAATGATGCCTATTAAATTTTACTACCCAATTCCCTTCGTGAGAGCCACAATTAAAACATTAGTACCGTATATTAAAGGCCCTAATACTCGCATACATAGATAGTAAAGCGAAATTAGTAACGCATATATAATCATGCATATATTATACCACATAGATTTAGAATTAGAATAGCTGATAGACAGCCAACGAGAGAGAGAGAGAGAGAGAGAGAGAGAGAGAGAGAGAGAGAGAGAGAGAGAGAGAGAGAGGAGAGAGAGAGGGGGGAGAGAGAGAGAGAGAGAGAAAGAGAGAGAGAGAGTGAGAGAAAGAGAGAGAGAGAGAGAGAGAGAGAGAGAGAGGGGGGATAAAGTGTCTAATGAGTGATACTGTGAGACTCGGTGAAAGTGTGTAAACAGTAAAACAACAACAATAATAATAATAATACAAATAATAATAATAATTGAAGGTTTTAGGTGTGGGAATATAATGCTTATAATTATTAGTGTGTGAAGGTCCCATATATTTACCGTGACATTCTTTCTATAATAATGCACACACACACAAACACAACACCCATACACACACACACACACACACACATACACACACGAAGTTAGATAATTGTAACTCAGGAAGCAGGACAATACGAGCCTAAAGAGCTTAACTCCTGCATACTACAATTAGGTAAACACACACACACACACACACACACACACACACACACACACACACACACACACACATTATATTTTAGTATTAGGGAAGTTTGTCATTAATCCGTTTACCGATCATATAAATATATTTCTACCGATCAAACATCCTAGTTACCCTTCCATTTACAAAATCACAGTAGGTAGAAAACTTATGTGGACAACTGTACATTAGTTTCACTATACAACGTAAAAAAATAACAAACAGGGAAGAAAAAGGGAAGTAAAATGAAGACAAAAAACAATAAAATAAAAACAGGACGTAAATGAAACCAAGAAAAGAAAAAGTATGATAGAAAAATATATAAAAAAAAACGAATGAAGAAACGAAAACAAATAAAACATGAAAGAGAATGAAGAAAAACAATGCAATACAATATAAAACAGAAGACGTAAATCAAACCAAGATAAAACTCCAGACAGGATTAGGTTAAAACAACGTCTCTTAAAACAACCGTCGTGAAGCTAAATCCAGAAAAAAGTGCGAAGAAAACGGGGCAAGGTGAACCATTTTAAAATCTCACTAAAGGGGGGTAGTGGACATTTGTTGGCCTGTTTATCTTTGTATTTATTGTAAAAAAAGAAAAACTCACTAGACCTCCATCAAGCTTAAAAATACCTAGCCCCCCCCTTCAAGATATATTTGTACATTTTTTCGGTAGACAAATTTCCCGGCCAAAGGCCGGTTCCTTGTAGAAATAAAGGCTCGCTGTCGCTCGCCAGCAAAAAACAATCGACACCTAAATGGTACGACAGGTCTTTATATTTTACAAAGAAATGGCCGAAAGTCTCAACATTTGAAAATAATGGGGCTAAACATAAAGGAGGAGGGGTTCAGAAACAAAAATACTTCCCATTAAATTTCCAAATCTTCACATCCTCACGGTCATCGGAAAACTGGGAAAAGAAAGTGTGGGTGGGAGGCGAGAGAGAGTGTGTGATAGATAGATAGATAGATAGATAGATAGATAGAGATAGATAGATAGATAGAGATAGATAGATAGATAGATAGATAGATAGATAGATAGATATATGGATAGATATAGAAAAATATGTAAATAGTTAGGGAGATAGATAGATAATTAGATGGATGGAGAGATAGATACATATACATACATTCATACATAGATAGATAGATACATATAGGTAAATTGACAGATAGATAGATAGATAGATAGATAGATAGATAGATAGGTAAATAGATAGATAAATTATATAGACAGATATCCGACCTTGAAGTGATATATACGGTAATACTGGAGTTACTCAAACAAGCCTAACCTACTTGATCCGACCTGACCTGACTCTCAAATCACCCTAGCACAACATATTCTAACTCAGGCTAAGTTAACTTGACCTAACCCAACTTAACCTCGCCTAATCCAACTAAACCAAACCTAGCCGAGCCTAACTTAAGGGGGAATGGTTAACTTTTTGGGCGATTTTTGCATGTATTCATTATTTTTCTAGTTTCCTCCCTAGACCTCCGTCAAATTAAACAAAACAAAACATCCATTAGATCCTCCGTCTAGTTTAATTTGTACATTTTTCGGTAGACAAATTTCCCGGCCGAAGGCCGATTCTTTCAACATTACAGACTCACTATCGTTCGCCAGGGAAATAATCGACACCTAAATAGCACGAAAGGTCTAAATATTAACTACGAAATGGGGCAAAAGGTGTTAAAATCGTCAAAATAATGGGCCAAATGTCTTAAGATCTCAAAACTAATGGGGCTAAACACGAGAGAGAAAGTTGTCTAGAAAACCGGCCCATGTCCCCTTAAGAGGGGGTTTTCTGGACCCCCTTCTCCCTCATTTTTAGCCCCAACAGTTTAGAGAATTCAAGATATTTCCCCCCCTTTGTGTAGCGATTGTAGGACCTTTCGTACCATATATGTATGTGTGGAATTTGTCCTGGCCAGCCGTAGCGAGCCTGCAATTTAGGAAGAACCGAGCTTCAGCCGAAAAATGTACAAATTTATCTCGAAGAGGGCAATTTTTAAGTTTGATGAAAGTCTACGGAGGAAACTAAAAGAAAATAAATAAATAAATAAGAAAATATGGAAATAAATAAATACAATTCTCATCTCAACTGTTGGAGCTTGGTTAACCCAATTAAGTTCGGCGACGTCTTTGTATTTTTTTTCTAGCTATATTTAGACAATTTTATGAAGCTTAGGAAAGACATATGGCAGCTAAAAGGATTACTTGAGATAGTCTGTAGCCTTTTCATGTGTCGACGTCCTTCCTAAGCTGAATACAATCGTCTACTAGTTGCCAGAATCAAAGACGTCACCGGTATTGAAGGGGTTAAATAACACAAATGCAAGCACACAGGAAGGGTGGGAAAGGCAATACAGTTGTGGAGGTCGAGGTCATGATTGGGAAGTCAGAGTCCACGGTACGGTATTGATGGGTCGTGATGTATACGGTTTTGTGTGTGTGTGTGTGTGTGTGTGTGTGTGTGTGTGTGTGTGTGTGTGTGTGTCCTCCAAAACACTGAGGATCAAGTGTCCAAACAGTGGTTTAGAGTGGGTAAGGGAACATTGGAAAGGGAACTACTGCCCTGCCACTAACGTGGCAGGACTAGGAAGTTAGTAGGGGACATATGGGTTAGTAACTGAGGGGAGGATAAAGTTATTCATTTACAAACGCAGTCAGTCGCGGGTTTGATGCGAGATATTTGTCTAGGCGGAATTTAAATGAATCAACGGTGCTGCAGTCTATAACGTCTCGGGGAAGCCCATTCCACAAGTTGACAACTCGATTGAAGAAGAAATTCTTAGATTCGTGCGAGTTAAAAGATTTACCAATAATTTTGCAACCGTTTCCCCGCGTGTAATTAGATTGGTCGATAGTGAAGTACTTACTACAGTTCATATTGTCGATGCCCTTGATGATTTTGAACACTTAAATTAAGTCGCCTCTTAATCTGCGCTGGGTTAAAGGAAATAGATAAGACGCTCTTCGTATGGTTATCATTTTGGTAACTCTACGTTACGTGTGTGTGTGTGTGTGTGTGTGTGTGTGTGTGTGTGGGTAAGCGAGAGAGAGAGCACGAGTGAGTGTGAGGTGTGCGTCTATAAAACGAAAAAAACTATCTAAGCTATCCATAACTCACCATAAAAGGCACATTATAAATATACAGTATATATATAAAATAGGCATGCAAAATATACAGTATATATATATAAAATAGGCATGCAAAATATACAGTATATATATATATAAAATAGGCATGCAAAATATACAGTATATATATATACAATAGGCATGCAAAATACATGCAAAATATACAGTATATATATATATAAAATAGGCATGCAAAATATACAGTATATATATATAAAATAGGCATGCAAAATATACAGTATATATATAAAATAGGCATGCAAATATACAGTATATATATAAAATAGGCATGCAAAATAGACAGTATAGATATATAAAATATATATATAAAATAGGCATGCAAAATATACAGTATATATAAATAGGCATGCAAAATATACAGTATATATAGATAAATAGGCATGCAAAATACAGTATATATATAATAAATAGGCATGCAATATATACAGTATATATATATAAAATAGGCATGCAAAATATACAGTATATATATATAAAATAGGCATGCAAAATATACAGTATATATATATAAAATAGGCATGCAAAATATACAGTATATATATAAAATAGGCATGCAAAATATACAGTATATATATATAAAATAGGCATGCAAAATATACAGTATATATATATAAAATAGGCATGCAAAATATACAGTATATATATATATATAAAATAGGCATGCAAAATATACAGTATATATATATAAAATAGGCATGCAAAATATACAGTATATATATAAAATAGGCATGCAAATACAGTATATATATAAATAGGCATGCAAAATATACAGTATATATATAAAATAGGCATGCAAAATATACAGTATATAATAATATAAATAGGCATGCAAATATATACAATATATAAAATAGGCATGCAAAATATACAGTATATATATATAAAATAGGCATGCAAAATAAATAATGATAATCAAAAGTTAATCTAGGCTATCCGTATTACCATCTTGAGTTTATTGACCTTTTCTATAACTGAGTATTTACAGTGTACGATGGTGGTGTCATGTTAACTCTTTCACACTTTTATGACGCAGAGGTTGCCAGATTAGCAATAAGAAATAAGAGTTCCCTCACTCTTGTAATTATCTCTCCAAAATAAGAGTTCTCTCACTCTTATAATTACCTCTCCAAAATTAGTTTTCTGCCCACAGCTAACTCAAAGACAACTGAAGAGGTTGAAGTAACTAAACTAAAGGTTTCTAAATACCCCTGATGGTAACACAGGCTTTAAAGTATCCCTAATAGACTCAAAATTGCGTCATAAGCGTGAAAGGGTTAATAAAATTATGTCATAACACTAAAGATGATTGCACTCAACTTAGGAAGGACCTCTAAGAAACAAGGGGGAACAAAAATAATAAACTTCTCGACTCCCATAGATGTTTCCTAAGCTGCATAAAAGAGTCTACACCGTCAAAACGTACGGGACTAAGCAAGTACGAAGAGGGCATTTAAAGTGGCCATACTAATTTACTCTCATAAATAGGTATATTGGTAGAAATACACCCTTTTATTCGAAGGCTAGACTATTTTTTATCATTCACAATATTAAGGGGAGATTTCCACTTGAGGGATTTTTTTCTGGACTCCTTTCTCCCTCATGTTTAGCCCCATTGTTTTTCTAATTTTAAGACGTTTGCCCCATTATTTTGACGATTTTAAGAACTTTCAACCCATTTATGTCAATTTAAAGACCATTTAGGTGTCGATTTTATCCTGGCGAGCGATAGCGAGCCTGTAATTTAAGAGGAACCGGCTTTCAGCCGGGACATTTTTCTACCGAAAAATGTACAAATTTATCTTGAAAGGGGCTCAAGGGGGTGTAATCTTAAGCTTGAAGGATATCTAGGGACCAAACTAAAAACCTCTCCTTAAGTAACACCCCGTTCTTAACATTAATCATCAATTACAAACCTCAATGCACTTGAATAAACTAATGAAAGCATAATTATGGTCCTCCCGGGATTCGAACTCGGGACACCACACCCAGAACATAAGCACCTAAACCATTACACCACCACCACTTTTGTTATATACCTTTTTTTATAGCCATTATTTTCTGCAATGTAATGAGAGCCAAAAAAAAAAAAAAAAAAAAAAAAAAAAAAAAAAAAAATGGCCGTTTGAAGAAATATATGATGACAGGAGTTCAAGGTAACACTGGTCAGGAGAGAGAGAGAGAGAGAGAGAGAGAGAGAGAGAGAGAGAGAGAGAGAGACACAGAGAAAGAAAAAAGAGAGAAAGAAATAAAAAGAGAGAAAGAAAGAAAGAAAAAGAGAGAAAGAAAGAAAAATAGAAGAGAGAGAGAGAGTGAGAGACCTAGATCGACCTCCATCAAACTCAATAACACAACCCCAGGATCCCCCTTCAAGATATATTTGTGAATTTTTCGGTAGAAAAATGTCCCGGCCGAAGGCCAGTTACTCTAAAAATTACAGGCTCGCTATAGCTCGCCAGGATATTTGCTTACTATAGTCGATATAATTTCATCTGACGGTGATTTTATTTTCTTGTCAATAATGTTCTCTAAATTTGAAACTGCTATGTCAAATTTAATGCCAAGTTTTCATAATATTTTTTTTCTCGCTACAACATCTTCGTAATGGTCAAATAATAAAGACGGTGATATGATAAAATAATAAAGACGGTGATGTGATAAAATAATAAAGACGGTGATGTGATAAAATAATAAAGACGGTGATGTGATAAAATAATAAAGACGGTGATTTGATAAAATAATAAAGACGGTGATATGATAAAATAATAAAGACGGTGATGTGATAAAATAATAAAGACGGTGATTTGATAAAATAATAAAGACGGTGATATGATAAAATAATAAAGCCGGTGATATGATAAAATAATAAAGACGGTGATGTGATTAAATAATAAAGACGGTGATATGATAAAATAATAAAGCTGGTGATGTGATAAAATAATAAAGACGGTGATGTGATAAAATAATAAAGACGGTGATGTGATAAAATAATAAAGACGGTGATGTGATAAAATAATAAAGACGGTGATGTGATAAAATAATAAAGACGGTGATATGATAAAATAATAAAGACGGTGATGTGATAAAATAATAAAGACGGTGATATGATAAAATAATAAAGACGGTGATATGATAAAATAATAAAGACGGTGATGTGATAAAATAATAAAGACGGTGATATGATAAAATAATAAAGACGGTGATGTGATAAAATAATAAAGACGGTGATGTGATAAAATAATAAAGACGGTGATGTGATAAAATAATAAAGACGGTGATATGATAAAATAATAAAGACGGTGATGTGATAAAATACTGTCAGCAAAAACGAAAATAAAAATAAAAATGAATAAATAAATAGCTATAGGATAAACACTATTTTAAATCAGATAAAATAGACTATAGACAAGCTAGATTGCTAAATGTGAATGAAAGCTTACAATAATTCAAGTAAATTCTGAAGCTTCTAGATCGGAGTTCCCAAGGAAAAAAAATGCCTAAAGCCGGTATCACACGAGAGCTTTTATAGTCAACATTCAATGATCAACATTGTCTGGCAACATTTTGCACTGGTATCGGAAACTAAACTGATGGTAGATGAATTTAGGTCTCCGAAATATTTTAAATGTTAACCTCATAAGCTGCCAGACCAGTGTTAAGGATACATGTTGAGTGAAAAAGCGCTCGTGTGATACCGGCTTAATATTAAAAGATCTCGTGTGGCCGTACCTCTAATAAAGAGCTCGTGGTTTGTGTTACACTTGGCTGAACACAAGTGGTCGGGATGGGGGAGGGGAGGGGGGGGTGGGATTATGAGGTAGGGAGGTGTGGGGGTGATGGGGTGGGTTGGGAGTGATGGGGAGGGGATGGGTTGTGGGGGTCGTGGGGTGGGTTGGGAGCGATGGGGGTGAGGGTGATAGGGGTGAGTTGGGAGCGATGGGGGGTAGGGGAAGGGATGGGGTGGGTTGGGAGCGATAGGGGTAAGTTATGAGAAGAGGGCAGGATTGGGTGTGTGGGTAATGGGGGTGGGTTGGGAGCGATGGGGTGTAGGTGAGGGGTGATGGGGTGGGGGAGAGAATTATAAGAAGAGGGAGGAAGGATGGAGGATGGGGGTTAGTTGGGAGCTATGGGGGTGAGAGAAGGATGGGGTGTTGGTGGGGGCGGGGGGACGTGGCGAACAGAGGAATGGAAGGGGGTTAAGGGGAGAGGGTCCGTTTTTCTGGCCCCTCTTATCCCTTATGTTTAGCCCCATGAGTTTTCAGATTTTAAGACGTCCGACCCAATAGTTTGGCGATTTTATGACTTTTCACCCATTTTCTGTTTCAATATTAAGACTTTTCGTAACTATCATTTAGGTGTAAATATTTTGATGATGAAAAAAAGAGGGGTGGGGGTGGGAGAAAAAATGTGGGGGTGAGGGTGCGTGAGGAAGAAAGAGAGAGAGAGAGAGAGAGAGAGAGAGAGAGAGAGAGAGAGAGAGAGAGAGAGAGAGAGAAAGAAAGAAAGACAGAAAGAAAGAAAGAAAGAAAGAAAGAGAGAGAGAGAGAAACAGAGAAACAGAGAGAGAAACAGAAACGGAGAGAGAGAGAGAGAGAGAGAGAGAGAGAGAGAGAGAGAGAGAGAGAGCGAGAGAGAGAGAGAGAGCGAGAGAGAGAGAGGGAGAGCAAGAGAGAGAGAGGAAGGTCGATATGGTGGGAAAATATATTGAAAGACAAACCAGACAATGTGTAAGGGAACTAAAGTGAAAAGTGAACGGTGAGAACATTAAGGGGGAGGGAGGGAGGGAGGGAGGTCGTTAGCTCCCTAGACCTTTATCAGACTAAACCCGCGCAAGAACACTACCTCCTCTTCCCCTCCTCCTCCCCCCGCCCCCTCCCCCTCCCCCTTTCTGCCTCATGTTTAGCCCATTTGTTTCGACATTTTAAGTCGTTCGCCCCATTAGTTTGGCGATTTTAAAAACTTCCGCCCCATTGTTGTCAGTGTTAACACCTTTCATGCCATTTAGGTGTCATTTTTTCCCTGGCGAGCAATAGCGAGCCTGTAATTTAAGATGAATCGGCCCTCGGCCGGTACATTTTTATATCGATAGATGTAATGTACATATTTATCTTGAAAGGGGGTCTAGGGGGTGTAATTATAAGTTTGATGGAGGTCTAGGGAACAAACAAAAATGGTGTACCGGTAGAAAGAACAAGACACCAAAGATAAATAATAGTGGATTATTTTGTCTTTCATAATTTCAAGTTCTTTCCTGCAATACTGTGTGTGTGTGTGTGTGTGTGTGTGTGTGTGTGTGTGTGTGTGTGTGTGTGTGGGAGGGGGGGGGGGGGTTGGGGTCAATATACAGGAGACGTAACAATATAGGTGGCAAATTTATAATGGTAGTTTTGGGTTCCTATTATCATATGCTTCATTTCTATATACTTTTTATCCCCGGGGGGAAAAAAAAAAAAATATTGGGTATTTTCTTGGATTTTTTTTTATTTTTTTTATTAACCTAACCAAAAAACCTAACCTAACCTAACCTAAATGGATAATATTCAAGACCTCTTTCGCCGCCCTATTAGAAATAATTTATTAGGGAAAATAGGGACCAGTAGACTCGCCATATTTTTCTCATTATAGTCCGCATGGAGGAATTTCGTTATCGACACTTGAAAAAACCCGATTACACCGAAAAATAACACGAAAATAATGTCCCGAACGTAAACAAAGCATTGCACCCAATGAATCCTTCGACCTGGGTCCTCCTCTTCTTGTTTTGAAAGATGTGGTGAGTGCGATTCACCCAATAAATGGCTTGAACGTTACTCACAAAAACGATATTATATTATATTAGGGTTAGGTTAGGTTAGGTTAGGTTAGGTTAGGTTAGGTTAGGTTAGGTTAGGTTAGGTTTTTTGGTTAGGTTAATGACCAAAACAAAAAATCCCAAGAAAAAAAAGAAAAAAATCCCAAGATTTTTTTTTTTTTTTCCCCGGGGATAAAAAGTATATAGAAATGAAGCATATGATGATAGGAACCCAAAACTACCATTAGAAATGTGCTACCTATATTGTTGCGTCTCCTGTATATTAACCGGTGTTTGTGTGTGCGTGTGTGTGTGTATGCGTGTGTGTATGCATGTATGTATGTATGTGTGTGTGTTGGATGCCTCCTTCAGATGTACCCACAAATACAGACACTCTACAAACACTACCACATGCAAACTTACACACACAAATACACATGCAAACTTACACATACACATATATTCTTGCACACACACCTAAGTATACTAGAGTGTACATACAGCCATGTGCACCTACCCTTCACACACACACATACTGTACGTGACCGTAGTTTTCGTCATTTCAACCCAACGTTCAACTTTTACTTCCGAATTCCTACCATATCGGCACTTCCTGAGAGAGAGAGAGAGAGAGAGAGAGAGAGAGAGAGAGAGAGAGAGAGAGAGAGAGAGAGAGAGAGAGAGAGATAGACAGATAGATAGATAGATAGATAGATAGATAGAGAGAGAGAGCAAGAACAAGATATGAAATACTGAAAATATGAATAGGAACGGAGAGAAAGAAAAGACATGAGATATGCAGAACTAGACTGACAAAAATAGATTGACAGACAAATGGTGAACACACACACACACACACACACACACACACACACACACACACACACACACACACACACACACATACATATAGGATCTAGATCAAGTGTTAGTTCTTTATCACGCACCACACCACAAACACAGCATTCAACAAAGCGACTGACCACAAGCATTCACTGTTACGGTAATGTTGATTTGCTTCGGTAATGACGTAATGTATGGTCATGATTTGCTTCAATGGGATATAGTTAGGTATTTAATCCACTCTCTCCCTGGCGAGGCGACCCATTTATAACAATGGGATCTACTATGGGTTTCAGAGGCCATGTTGCATCGTTTTTCGGGAATAACTTATTTACATACACTTGGATCAGTATGATATTTTGCCAGAGCTTGTTTCACACCGTCCCCTAATGTTCGTCAATATAGTGCATTACCAAGAGTGGAGAATTATGACACTTGTTCCTTAGTCATGAGGTTAAAGTCCCACACATGAATGACTAGGAAACGGACAAGGCTACCGTGACGTACACTCACGCGTACTAAAAGTTGCGGGTTTAACATTGACAAATGCAAGGTATTAAAGATAGGGAAGATGCATACAAATGTTAAATATAAACTAGCTAATATGGAATTAGAAAACTCAGACTGTTAGAAAGATCTAGGTGTGTTTGTTAGCAATGATTTGAAGCCTAGAAATCAATGTATAAACGTTCGTAACAAAGCAAACAGGATTCTCGGGTTCATATCTAGGAGTGTGAGTAACAGAACTGCTGATGTTATCTTAAAAATTTACTTGTCATTAGTGAGACTCCATATGGATTATGCTGTTCAATTTTGGTGTCCTTATTACAGATGGACATGAAATTTTGCGTATGAAGAAAGGTTGAAGAAATTAGGCTTACATTCGTTAGAGAGACGCAGAGTTAGAAGGGATATGATAGAGGTGTTCAAGTGGGTTAGTGGGATTAATAAATGGGACATGACAAATTTACTAAAGCTCAGTGATAGCGAACAAACTCGAACTAATGGTTTCAAATTAGATAAATTTCGTTTCAGAAAAGATATAGGCCTAGGCAAATATTGGTTTGGTAACAGAGTTGTAGACAGGTGGAATAGGCTACCGAGTGACATGGTAGGATCGAGAACGATAGGGAGCTTTAAGATAAAATTAGATAGGCATATGGACAAGATGGGTTGGGTATGAGGGGGGATCTGCCGGTTGTAGATCCCCGTAATCATGTTACGTTTTTGTGGGGTCGGTCCCCACCACCACCACCACAATAACTACCACAACCACCACCACCACAATAACTACCACAACCACCACAAAATATATAATAATACTAGTGAAGCATTGTACAACTATAAAACAAAAGGATAGGACTGCCCTGTGTTTGAGTGTGTGAGGAGACTAATGATGTGACCGATTAGAAGGATTAGAGTAGGAGGAGAAGGTATAATAATTATATAGGATTAACTCGGTCACCTTTCCCCGGCCACTTTTCTGGGCAACTATATTCTGGAATATCTAATGTTAATTTTGGAAGCTTGTAAATATGTTATTATTAGAACGTAGATCATGGTCATTATATCATTCAAACTCAGTATAGTTGTCAATTATATACATAATAGCGCCTCATAGTGCTGCCACAAACATAACTGTCGATCGAAAATTTCCGGAAATAGCCTGTACCTGTGCACTGATTCCTGTATACATTTTATGTCAAATACTCTAACCTCAAAAGTCCTACATAATTATTATCAATCGTAATTTATTGAAATACTAACAAGAACATTGCTTATTCTCTTTTTTGGATTTGAATGCTCAGTAATCTTTCAATGTATGTGTTGACCAGTTGACAAGCAAAGTTTGTGAAATGTTTCACTCTTCTATCAGTATTACAACAATCAGTGTTCTTCAGAGCACTCTCAGTGCATACCCCCTCTCCTGCGGCGAGTGTGAGGCACCCGCCTTTCAACACAGTCCAACTCCTATTCTGTCTAGCTCTCCAACCCATAAATTAGCAAATTTTCTCGGTCTTTCTTCTGCTCAACAAACTCTCTCCCTTAATTAATCTTTCCTTCATACTATGACTTAGACTGCTTTATATTCCGTGTGTCCAGGCATTATGACCCCAACGACCATTGAGTTTGGCTCTCTGTCACTCTTTTGGCTTTGGGGAAGACACTCGTTACAGGCACCCTGCCGTTTGTCTCCTCCATACACACATAAGACAAAATACTTATTGAAACGTTTTGCTGTCTTTCAAGTGTTATTGATCTGTAGTATGAAAGAAACAAATCGTGATAGGTTGTCCTACCATATATTTATTTCATATGAATTGTTGTATATCATAAATTTCGTGTTTCTAATATCGGTATATGAATTGTAGATGTATACTTTCCAAACCATTTTTGTATTATTTACAGTCAACTTCAAATCGCTTAATAATCAGATAAGTTTGAAGTTCGAGTTAGATGCACTGTATAAGAATGTGTACATTACAGTTGTAACTTGTAAGGAAACAAGGCAATCTAGTAAATGCTAGTAAATGCTGTTAAATGTTGGTGTCCTTATCACAGAATGGACATAGATTCATTGGAGAGCGTACAACGTAGAATGGCAAACATTATCCATAATATTAAAAATCATCCGTATAAAGAAGGGTTGAAGAAATTAGGCTTACATTCGTTAGAGAGACGCAGAGTTAGAGGGGATATGATAGAGGTGTTCAAGTGGGTTAGTGGGATTAATAAATGGGACATGAAAAATTTACTAAAGCTCAGTGATAGCGAACAAACTCGAACTAATGGTTTCAAATTAGATAAATTTCGTTTCAGAAACGATATAGGCAAATATTGGTTTGGTAACAGAGTTGTAGACAGGTGGAATAGGCTACCGAGTGACATGGTAGGATCGAGAACGATAGGGAGCTTTAAAATAAAATTAGATAGGCATATGGACAAGATGAGTTGGGTGTGAGGGGGGATCTGCCGGTTGTAGATCCCCGTAATCTTGTTACGTTTTTGTGGGGTCGGTCCCCACCACTACCACCACAATAACTACCACAACCACCACCACAATAACTACCAAAACCACCACAATAACTACCACAACCACCAC
This sequence comes from Paralithodes platypus, assembly GCA_032716605.1. Classification (NCBI taxonomy): domain Eukaryota; kingdom Metazoa; phylum Arthropoda; class Malacostraca; order Decapoda; family Lithodidae; genus Paralithodes; species Paralithodes platypus. Next base: position 8,826,401 of record CM064504.1, read on the forward strand.
CACAATAACTACCACCACCACAATAACTACCACCACCACAACCATCACAATAACTACCACAACCACCACAATAACTACCACAACCACCACCACCACCACCACAATAACTACCACCACCACAACCATCACAATAACTACCACAACCACCACAATAACTACCACAACCACCACCACCACCACAATAACTACCACAACCACGGATCGAGTTCAATTATTTCCGGTGCATTCATTGGAACCCAATTAGGAGTGCATTAGGCGATGTTATACAGTTTAGGAGGGATCTGTGGGAATTATAAGGGTGAAGTCCATCTCAATTAACCCTCTGACTTCCTTAAGAGGAGGTATTTAGTTTGTTCCCTAGACCTCCATCAAGCATCAATTACACCCCCTTGAGTCCCTTTCAAGATAAATGTGTACATTTTTCGATAGAAAAATGTCCCGGCCGAAGGCCGGTTCCTCTTAAATTACAGGCTCGCTATCGCTCGCCAGGATAAAATCGTCACCTGAATTGCACGAAAGGTCTTAATATGGGATGAAAGTTCTTAAAATCCCTAAACTAATGGGGCAAACGTTTTATAATATAAAAAACAATGGGGCTAAACATGAGGGAGAAAGGGGTCAAGAAAAGAATCCCTCAAGTGGAGACCTCCCCTTAAGCCCTTCCTAATCTTAATAAAGTAATCGAATAATAGGATTGCCATCAATAATGTTCTTTGGCAAGCAAAAAATAATTCTAAGTAAGATTTGCCAAGGAATAATATATTTTATTTAATTTCACTCCCAATAAAATTAATGAAAGCATGTGATCCTACCGGGATTCGAACCTGCAGGTTACCACATACAGATCTTAAACACTTGAATGCCTCGATTAACCCTTTGAAGATTGTGACGCATTTTGACAGTTTGTTCTGGCTAGCATTAGATGAGTTAGAAGGATCTGTGGATATGATAATGGTAAAGACTATCTCGATTAACCCTCTGACTTCCATATACCCTTCCTAATCTTAATCAAATAAAAACCAGAAAGCAGAACAGAAATGCGCAATCGGATCTTGAAAGGGTTAATTGACGTATCTATCTATATATATATACTCGAGCCCCATCCCCACTTTTCCTTTTTTTTGTGTGGGGGGGGGGGGGGATGATGGGTGGCCGACTCAAGACAGAGCCAGGCTAGGAACAACACAACACACAACAGAAAACAATGAACACACAAAAACAAAATACAAATTCACACACATCTAGGTCACTGACGGATCTAGCCCAAATACTTCCCGTGCATTCATTCGAGCCCAAATATTTCCCGTGCATTCATTCGATCCCAAATATTTCCCGTGCATTCATTCGAGCCCAAATATTTCCCGTGCATTCATTCGAGCCCAAATATTTTCCGTGCATTCATTCGAGCCCAAATATTTCCTGTGCATTCATTCGAGCCCAAATATTTCCCGTACATTCATTCGAGCCCAAATAGGAGAGCCATCAATAATGTTCCTCGACAGTCTGTTCCAAATATTGCCAGGTACGATTTTTCAAAGGCATGTCTGGATTAATTCAGGTGAAACCATACGGTTCCACCTGAATTGATGTACACTCGGGTGCCATAGTCTCTAGCCCACTCATAAAAAATCGTACACTTCACCTATTTCTAATTATAGAAGTATGTCTCTGGCAACGAACTAATGAAATAAATTGTCTTTACGTTAACTACAAAATGGTATATATACTAGTTATTGAAAAGTAAGTTCTATCCAAAAATCAATTCAGATGGTTATAATTCCATAAAGAAGAACAAACGGGGTCCACAAATGTATATGATGGGTTAGAAACTATGGTATCCGAGTGTACTCAAGGAAATTTGGAAAAATACTTTCTATTGTATCAAATTGCCAATGCGCACAATTATACCACATAAATATTTGGAATCCTTACACTATGGGGGAGGAGGGGAGGGGCCAATATCAAAAGGCACAGGAGGGGAGGGGCCAATATCAAAAGGCACAGGAGGGGAGGGGCCAATATCAAAAGGCACAGGAGGGGAGGGGCCAATATCAAAAGGCACAGGAGGGGAGGGGTCAATATCAAAAGGCACAGGAGGGGAGGGGCCAATATCAAAAGGCACAGGAGGGGAGGGGTCAATATCAAAAGGCACAGGAGGGGAGGTCAATATCAAAAGGCACAGGAGGGGAGGGGCCAATATCAAAAGGCACAGGAGGGGAGGGGTCAATATCAAAAGGCACAGGAGGGGAGGGGCCAATATCAAAAGGCACAGGAGGGGAGGGGCCAATATCAAAAGGCACAGGAGGGGAGGGGCCAATATCAAAAGGCACAGGAGGGGAGGGGCCAATATCAAAAGGCACAGGAGGGAGGGGCCAATATCAAAAGGCAAAGGAGGGGAGGGAGCAATATCAAAAGGCAAAGGAGGGGAGGGGCCAATATCAAAAGGCACAGGAGGGGAGGGGCCAATATCAAAAGGCACAGGAGGAGGGGTCAATATCAAAAGGCACAGGAGGGGAGGGGCCAATATCAAAAGGCACAGGAGGGGAGGGGCCAACATCAAAAGGCACAGGAGGGGGGGGGGCCAATATCAAAAGGCACAGGAGGGGAGGGGCCAATATCAAAAGGCACAGGAGGGGAGGGGCCAATATCAAAAGGCACAGGAGGGGAGGGGCCAATATCAAAAGGCACAAACAGTAACTTTCAGATTCTTGCTCAATAATGAAGTCTGAACTGAGATTTGTAAGTCCATCATGTATCACCTTGCACTGCTTCGAATCTTAGACTATCCACCTTGTCTAATAAGGGGAATCTAGTCTTATATATTTATTATTATTATTATTATTATTATTATTATTATCGGAACCTCTCCGGGTGGTCAGGGGCCGGGGGAGTGCTGGAGCGACCTTGGTAACCCTGGTCTCTGGGTCTTCTCCTGGGTGACCTGGATGTGTGAGAGTTTGTGTTTTTTATCTGTGTTTATTTTTTGTTTTATGTTGTTTTTGTGTTTTCCCTGTTCTTGCTCTGTCTTGAGTCGGCTACCCCCAAAATGGTGATTGGGCCTGAGCATATAGATAGATAGATAGATAGATAGATTATTATTATTATTATTATTATAATTTTTTTCAGTTTCCTTCCTAGACCTATATCTAGCTTCAAAAATACCACCAAGGCTCCTCTTTGGAGTTAAATGTGTAATTGTTTTGGTAACAAATGTTCGGTTCATCCTAAATTGCAGGCTCGCTATAGCTCGCCAGCAATAAAGAGACCCTTGGATGAAAGGTCTTAAAATCGACACAGAAATGAGGAGAAAGGTCTCATAATCAGCAAACTACTGGGGCAAACCTCTTTAAATATCAACATGAGGGAGAGGCGAGTCCAGAAAAGATAACTTAATGACTTCCTATATAATTTAGCTATATAATGACTTCCTATATAATTTAGCTATATAATGACTTCCTATATAATTTAGCTATATAATTGTAGGTTAAATATAATATGCATACTTAAATACATTAACCCCTTCTGTACCGGCAACGTCTTTTTCATTTTATTCTAGCTATATTTAGAAAGATCTTTAGCAGTTTAAGAAGGATCTGTGGTAGTAAAGAGGGTTAAGTAGTAAGACAGTTTAAAGTATGTTAATTGCTCGAGGCCCTTTTTTTAAGCTGAATAAAATCATCTAATAGTAGCCGGAATAAAGCTAAAAGAACGGCACCGGTAATGAAGGGGTTAATTAATTAAACAATTGGGTTGTACGGCACCTTTCGGCAGTCGGATTTTTTGTCTTTTTCACATATTTAGTTTATATTTCGACAATCCAGTTAATTGATTAGTTAGTTAAAATAGTACTTCAGAGGCTATCAACCCTATTGGATTATTAAGCCAGCACACTGTAAGTCAAGAATATCGTCAGGACTGAAGCCTCATTTCGAAAACGTCACTCCCTTGGTAAATTGACACACGCTTCTCATTGACTTTCATGATGAATCTACTTACTTGAATTAGGGCATCGAGGAACATAAAATGTATATTTATAAATGCGAAAGTGAATTGAGTAACATCAACAGGCGACTCACATGAGCAACATATATAGACTCTCTGGATTCTCGAACATTGTTTGAGAGAACGTATTTGTAGTCTGAAAATAAAAAATAAATAATATATATACCGGTATATATATATATATATATATATATATATATATATATATATATATATATATATATATATATACCGTATATATATATATATCTATCTATCTATCTATCTATCTATCTATATATATATATATATATATATATATATATATATATATATATATATATATATATATATAGTATAATTATACAGTATGTCTGCATACTGTGTCACATTCTGTTGTTGTACTGTATATGCAATGGACTCCCTCATGTATTATAAATGCATATGCTACTGACACCAAATGTATTAATATATACTAAAAATATAACTAAATTGACATAAAATTATGTCCATAGTGGAAACAAAATAACAACAGGTGCATAAATAAATAAATAAATAAATAAATAAATAAATAAATAAATAAATAAATAAATAAATAAAACCAGCCTAATCACTTCTTAAAGGAAATATAGAGAACATGAAGGTACACGAATGTAAACACGAATAAATTAACACACTTTTTTTTCTTCAACATATTCGCGATTAAATAAACACAATGTTTCCCAATCTTACGCACTCGACCCATTAGCCCTTTGAGTACCAGCGACATGTGATATATTCTACTCTAACTTTATTTAGACGATATTATGCAGCTTGAGAAAGATCTGTGGTAGTAAAAGGATTGGTTTCGATATTTGAAGGCTTATTATTCCTAGAGGTCCTTCCTAGTCTGCATAAAATCGTCTAATCATTGCCAAAATAGAATGAACGGGTTAAATAAGAGGTATTATGTGTGTGTGTTTGTGTGAGCTCGTGTAAGTACTTAAGATTAGCATAAGGTGTGTGCGTGTAGGTCGTGTGTGCGTGTGTGTAATAATGGGGGCGGGGTGTAATGTGCACAGGCGGGTAATTGGTTAGTGTGAAGGAATTTAATGGTCCGTGTCTGTGTGTGTGTGTGTGTGTGTGTGTACATGTCCTTTTACGATGTATTCTGTGGTAAATAAAGTATCTATCTATCTATCTATCTCTATCCGTGTGTGTGTGTGTGCTGCATGTGCGTGAGTCGGGTGTGTGTGTCTGTGTGCGTGAATGTGTGTGTGTTTGTGTGTGTGAGTGAGAGAGATATTTACATAGATTTACATAGATACACTGGCCACAGAGATCTTACGAGGTGACCAGGACTTAATCCTAATAGAGATAGCAACCCTAAGAGAAAGTGGAAGGAAAGGATAGCAAAGATGAAGGCTCTCTCCCCACCCTCCGCTCCCTCCGGCAATATGCCGTACATGAAAATAGTTAGAAGTGAATAACCTTGCAGGGCTTGGAAATCGCCTGAAGGAATTTATAGTATAGTTAGAAATGGAAAGGAAAAGGCATGCACACCTTCACTTTTTTTTTTTATTTTTTTTTTTTCCCTTTTCCAACTGAAAATGTTTTCATTTCCGCCAGGTTCTCTTATCAGTGATCAGCTTCTACTGCAGACCAACTTTCTGTGATATGTGTCTAACCTTTTTTTAAATGTGTATATCGAGTCACTGTCAATAACTTCATTAGGGAGCTTATTCCACTCATTAATAATACTGTGGGTGAAGAAATTTTTAGTTATGTCTAGGTTCGCTTTCCTGCCTGTTAGTTTTAATTTGTTTCCTCTTGTGGAACCTTCTTTGGCTATCTTAAATAGATTATTAGAATTTACGTTACTAAAGCCTTTTAGTATCTTAAAACACTCTATCAGCTGTCCCCCTTATTCTCCGTTTCTTAAGCGAAAACAGGTCGAGTTCTCTTAATCTCTCATTGTATGGCTTATTTCTAAGGGAAGGGATTAACATTGTTGCTCTACGCTGAACGGATTCTAGTTTCTCTATGTCTTTTTTTAAGTAGGGAGACCAAAACTGCACAGCATACTCTAGATGTGGCCTCACAATACTTTTATATAGTGGTACAACTATGTCTTTACTATGACAATGAAAATTTCTTTTAATGAAACCTAGCGCTCTATTTGCTTTGTTAGATGCTGCGGTGCATTGGCTTGTAGATTTTAGATTTTCATTGATAAGCACTCCTAGGTCTTTTATCTGTGATACGCTCTTTATCTTTTCTCCATTCATATGGTATTCGTATTTGTTGTTTCGGGAGCCTATTTGTAGTATCAGGCATTTGTTTACGTTAAAGGGCATCTGCCAATTTTCTGACCACTCTGATATCTTGTTTAAATCTGATTGCAGGCTACTTCTATCGCTTTCTGATATTATTGCATTTCCTATTTTAGTGTCATCGGCGAATTTGGAAATTATGTTATTAATGCCGTTGTCTAAATCATTAATATATATTATGAATAATAATGGGCCCAGAACTGAACCCTGTGGGACTCCACTAGTCACCGGAGTCCATTCTGATTCCACTCCATTAATAATTACTCTTTGTTTTCTTTCGCATAACCAATTCCTTATCCAATTAAGTGTGTTGCCTTGTATTCCTAGATTCTCGACCTTCTGAAGTAATTTATTATGAGGGACCTTGTCGAAGGCCTTCTGGAAGTCCAAGTACACTATATCAAGACTTTTGGTAAAATCATTAATCTTAAATAGGTTGTCATAAAATTCGATAAGGTTCGTTAGGCATGATTTTTTTGCTCTGAAGCCGTGTTGACTATTAATAAGATTATTATTCTCTATGAAAAGTACAAGTTCGTCTCTTATAATTGATTCTAATAGTTTTACAACAACGGAAGTTAAGCTAATGGGTCTGTAATTCCCTGGTTGTTTTTTATCTCCCTTTTTAAATATTGGTGTAATATTCGCTGTCTTCCAGTCAGTGGGTAATTGTCCATGTTGGAGTGACATGTTAAACATTTTGGTTAGGGGTTCGGCAACTTCATCTTTGACCATTTTTAGGATTTTAGGGATGAATAGGTCTGGGCCGGGAGATTTATTTATTTTCAGTAATTCAATCTGTCTAGTGACGCTTGATTGGCTAATTTTGAAGTCAGGGAGCACAATGTTGCTTGTTTGATTAGTAGCTTGTGGAGTGTTCGTGTTGGCAGCAGTGGTAAAAACGGAGCTGAAATAATTGTTAAGTGTAGAGGCTATGTCTTTGCTATCTGTTTCTAGAACACCTTGAGTGTTAAGTATGGGTCCTATCCCGCTTTTGATTTGTTTGCTACTGTTAATGTATCTGTAAAATTGCTTAGGATTAGTTTTACTATCTTTAGCTATGCTTATTTCATAATTCCTCTTAGCTGTTTTTATTAGTGATTTTACTTTTCTTCTGGCGGTCAGGTATTGCTTACATATGGTATTATTCTTTGTTTCTCTCTTTAAGTTGTATAAACGATTTCTTTCCCTAATTGCTCTACTGATATATATATCGTACCAAAGGGGTTTGTTTATTTTCTTACTGTGTCTTTTACGCATTGGGATATGTTTCTTTTGAGCACTCATGAATATTTCTTTAAATCTTTCCCATGTATCGTCAATGTTGGTGAGACCTTCGAGATGCAGATTAATATCTTTTAGGTCATTTCTTAGGCTATTGAAGTCTGCCATATTATAGTTGGGAATAAAAGTTTCACTAGTGCTGTTTGTGTGCGACATATTAATTTGGAGCCTGACGATATTATGATCACAATTAGATATTAATTCCCCAACTTCTAAGTCAGAAATTAAATTTTCGTGGGTCGTTATTACTAGGTCTAAAATATTATCTCCCCTCGTGGGTTTCTGGACTAATTGATATAAGAAGTTATCTTTAATAAATTCGGTCATTTTTTCTGATGCATGGCCAGACCCTTTTACATCTCCCCAATGAATATTATATTAGGAAGATTAAAATCGCCTATGATAAGGGTTTCTTTTGTTGATAGAGTTTTTTCTAAATTATTGTATAAGTCTATATCCTCTTGATAGGTATGAGTTGGACGACGATATACGACAACCACATTAATGTCTAGAGAGAGAGAGAGAGAGAGAGAGAGAGAGCATAATATGACTATATTCAAAAGTCGTACGATACATTATTATATATATTATATATAACCATATCATCGTAACAAATAAAAACTTTTGGTAAACAATTTAACCAAAACAATTAAAAACCACTAGAGCATATATAACAAAAAGCAAAACAATCTTACCTATAACATATGAGATTATAAACTATATAGAAATACAAACTATAATACTAAAACTGATATTAAGACGTAAATATCATATCAACATCAAAACATAAACGTTTGGTAGTTAGTAGGAAAATATAAAATTGGTATGCATTATATAAAACAAATGAAAATATATAATAGTTCAACCTTAAAAAGAACTCAAAGAAAATATCACCAATAACAATAACAGCAGCACGAATGACAGAAAACGGACTGGGTGTAAAAAAGAACGGGGAGTTGTACGTACACACACACACACACACACACACACACACACACACACACACACACACACACACACACACACACACGACCACATGAAGTGCAATTGCTCCCCCCCCCCCTGTAATTTACTAGTTCTCAACCACTTCAGATCTTTCTCTCTCTCTCTCTCTCTCTCTCTCTCTCTCTCTCTCTCTCTCTCTCTCTCTCTCTGAGTTTCTTCACCTACAGTGTGGTGACAGAGTGGAATAAACTACCAACGAGAGTGGTGGAGAGCGACACAATAAACGCTTTCAAGGGAAGGCTTGACCTCTATCTAGAGGGGGCTGGGGAGATATGAAAAAAATAAAAATAAAATAGTTTGTAAAGCCAGACTGCCTAGTAAGGATCCCGAGGTCTGTGTGGCCTGTGTATCTATGTAGCTCTCTCTCTCTGCTACTACAGGCCATTAGGTAATTAACTTCTGTAATAGGCAAAACAGTAGAATCAAGAGTAATTTATATAAAGAATAACAATCTTATTCAATAGCGCCCACCTGAATACAGACCAAACCTCCTACTGGGTCCCTTCTGTACCAGCGATGTGTCTTTTTCATTATAATATGCTGGCAACAAGTAGAAGATTTTATTCAGCTTAGGAAGGACGTCCACCAATTAACTCCTTCTGTACCAGCGATGTGTCTTTTTCATTATAATATGCTGGCAACAAGTAGAATATTTTATTCAGCTTAGGAAGGACGTCCACCAATAAACTCCTTCTGTACCAGCGATGTGTCTTTCATTTTATTCTT
>CM064504.1:8838208-8846440 GCA_032716605.1 Paralithodes platypus
TGATTCTACTCAAGATTGGATCGTGTTGTATAACTGGGTGCGCGTAAAATTATGTCACCGTTTTTTTTTTATTTATTTTTTTTATCTTTCTCTCCTTTTTTTTCTTCTTTCCCTGGCTTGTATCCATTCGGCCCCATTAACCCGTTTATCCACATCCAAGTCTCGACACACACACACACACAGTGAAGTGTTTCTAAAGTGAGTGAAGTGTTTTAAAGTGAGTTAAGTGTTTTAAAGTGGGTTAAGTGTTTTAAAGTGAGTGAAGTGATCTGAAGAAACTGACTGTTACCATGCCTCGCACTTGTACGAACTGCGCGAACTGCGCCGGAGGTTTTTTGGTGAGTTTCCATGTTTGGCTCATTGTCGATCTTCAAGTCCCTGCCGTAATCCGCCAGAAACAAGAGACTTTTGAAAGTCGAAATTAGTCTGAAGAATTACAACAACATGAACACTCCTCACCATCGAAGATGGAATTAATCCAAGAGTCTTGTACCACTCAACGTTGGACGTACCAACAAACTTCATCTGTTCACCGCAACTCCAGCAGCCACCAACGCCCTCAACGTCAACCTGCCAACAATCCAACGCCTGCAGTCCCCATTTCATCTTGAATCGGTTCCGATACCCTCCAAGAAACAATTAGTAACCTCTCTTCCCCCTCAAGACAACTTCCGCGTCGTGAGGAACAACGTTTTGCCCCAAGATCCAGGAAACTCCATCACCGATTACCGAGTGGTCCAAAACCGCTTCCAGATACTTCGCACCACTCCGATGACGAAGCGGAACTATAGATGGAAGTCCCGGCTTCGTGGGAGACTCGATGATACGTTTGGTCAGCTCACAGATTTTTGACGCCAGAGCACCTAAGACCATGAAGCGTTTTTGTATCCCTTCTGTGGGTGTTGGACGACTTAGTTGCTGCAGTTGACGAAGGCTAAGCTGGCCCCTGCTAATCCAATGTCTCGTCATCCACTTTGGATCCAACGATGTACAGCGAATCCCGGTCGGTAAGAATTTGCTTTTTAAGTACCAGCAGCTGATCAAGTCATTTCAGGAGGAAGTCATCAAGGATCATCGTCACTCAGGAATCGTCCCCCGGCTTGGTGGTAGAGAGCCGATTTTACAACATAGCCAACCCGCACAAATCGTTGTTCTCTCAAACCTCTGCTGGAAGGAAAACGTGGGATTCGTCCGCCACCCTGCCGTGACCAATTTCTACTGATGATGACTATTTGTTTTCGGCCGATTGGGTTTCACTCTGAACTCAGGTGGGAGCAGCACGTTTTGGGCGTCTTCTCAACGATGCGGTGAAGGATGTTCGGAGAAGAAACTGACTCAGCACAGGACAACCAGGAAGGAGGACCGAAGACAGCGAGGGCAGCACCCTGCGAAGGAATTCAATGCTAATCTGTCCAGAACCGCGAATTTTGGGGCTAAAGCCCTCCACCAACACGAACCCAACTTCAAAAACCGCCAGGGATCACTCCCGAGGACCGGATGTCAGCCATGAATGTACAACGTAGATCCGATCAATACCAAAAATCTGGATTAAAGAATCGTTGCGGTGAGTCCCTAAAATCGCAACTTTTAAAGGTGTTCTATGCAAACGCTCGTTAGCCTACGCAATAATCTTTCAGATTTAGAGGAACTAAAGTGTTTACTGAAAATTATGATGTGATTGGTATTAACAGAATCTTGGCTCAACCAGAAACTAGAGACTTTTATAGCAGAGTATCCACTTCCCGGTTATGTATAATGTTTGAGAAAAGCCGAATAATAAAAAATGGAGGTGGCGTTTTATTTTATATCAAAGAAAGTCTTAACCCGACCCTCTTGTCACAACCTCAAATTGTGAACGTCGTACACATCTTTTCTGTGCTCATACCGAGAAGTAATAAAGGTACACCACATACTACTTGCATTAATATACAGACCTCCAGCTCAATCAGTGCGAACTGTGACGCCGGGAAATTTATTGACAAATTGCAGATGTGAAGTAACTCACAAGATACCCGTATTTTTTGGCGACACTCTTACTCTATATCCTCAGTGACCAAGTGGGGCGATACTCTTACTTCACACTCCGGACATGAATTGTATACGAACTTGCAATAGAGTTCGCTTTATCAATTTGTTCGAACACCGACCCATGGTAATAACGTTCTTGACATTGTACTTGCAACACAAGAAAATTAATCGAGAATTTGAATGTTTGATCGAATTCAGGTAACGCGCGACCATCCGTACGATACCTTTCTACTTTAAACCTTTGTACTTATATACGAACCAATATAGGTATCATTCGCAACCAGGTACCCTAATTTCAATGAACAAGCAAACTTTCATCAAACCTTAGAGCTATGTTTACAAGAAACTTACTGAAGCTTTTAACTCAATCAATAACGACATAAATACATCCCCTAGATGGTGAAGGATTCGTGCACCACTTATATATCAATCTAAGGAGTTCCTGGCGAGCGGTAGCGAGCCCAGCGAGCTGTATATTGTTTTATTTTGACAGCAAATGCTAATTTGTAGTAACATTTTCATTAAAGAAAAATGTCTTCGGCGAAGCCGAAGTTCACTCCATCTAAAAGCTGGCTCGCTAGCGCTCGCCTAAGAATCACGATCTGGATGAGGATAAAACTCTTTAAACAGTAGGCTGAATGGGGCCGAATGGATACAAGCCAAGGAAAGAGAGAATAGGGGAGAAAGATTAAACAAAAGCCGGTGACCCCCCTTAACCAAAACCGAGGAATATTGCAGTTGGCCTTAGAAACAACTATACTGCAAGGCGATACTGCGTTAATTAATAAACCAATGCCTATGTTCATGGTCAATAGTGGGTTGCTATTAATATGTGTCCATGATATGTGTCCAAAGATCATATGCAAAACAAACAAGTAAATACAAGGCTAACTAGTAGTGGTGATGAAGTGAGAGAGAGAGAGAGAGAGAGAGAGAGAGAGAGAGAGAGAGAGAGAGAGAGAGAGAGAGCGAGAGGAGAGAGAGAGAGAGAGCGAAGAGAATAGCGAGAGGGAGAGAGAGAGAGTGATAGCGAGAGAGAGAGAGAGAGAGAGAGAGAGAGAGAGAGAGAGAGAGAGAGAGAGAGATACACACAAAACGCCCTTCTATACGTATTAAGTTTAAAAGACGGTACACAATGATCTGAATATAGCGTGACAAACACAAATATAAACAATAAATGAAAATAAAAAGGAATAACAAAATCACAAGGAATTCCGACACATGTATGAATAAATACATAAATAAATAAACAAATAAATCACTAAATTAAGATTGTACGAGCCTAAGTCAACATTTAGGAGATAGAACCTAAAACAGAAAGAGAAACAGAAAATAATAAAGATAAATAAATAAATTGAATACATCAAGATTAAAGGGTCTATCTATCTATATGCTCAGGCCCAATCCCCATTTTGGGGGTAGCGGACTCAAGACAGAGCAAGAACAGGGAAAACACAAAAACAAGTTAAAACAAAACAACCAAAACACAGATAAAACGCACAAACTCACACACATCAAGGTCCCCCAGGGGAGACCCAGAGACCAGGGTCCCCAAGGTTCGCTCCAGCACTTCCCCCGGCCCCCCGACCACCCGGAGAGGTTCCGATCTCGGCAGGCCGACATGCATCGGAGCCAAAGCCACAAGAGCCCTCCCACACCTTCCAGGCACACCCTTCACATTAATCGTCCCCTCCGTCCTCCCCGGCCAGGCGCCTAATTGACTATTATCCAATCCACTTTGCCGCCCTACCCCTTACTTCCTTACTCCAAATGACCACGTGTTCACTCAACTATTCACAAGCATTCTCCATTCACTCCTGTCCACCACCGCTTCCCCTGCCTGATCTATAGTCATTCCTCTATCATCCAAAGCTTTTCTTACACAGTCTCTCCATCTCAATGGGGGGTCTTTCCCTCTGCCCTTCTAATCCCCTTGTACCTGACTCACATATTCTCTTTGTAAGCCTTTCATTTCCCATTCGTTCAACATGACCATACCAGCTCAGCACCCTTCTGTCCACTCTGGCTGACAGATGTTCCTGATTGATCAAGATTAAAGGGTAAACTAAACACAATATGACCTTTGACACAGACTATGCTGAACACCAAGGGGGAATTCCACCATTATTAATTTTTGTTTTTAGCTGCCAACATTTAAATCTAATTGGCTGAAGGTCCTCTTAGCTTAACACCCATATTAAGTCGGTGTCACACGAGCACTTTTACTGTCAATTTTTTTCGGGCAACGTATAGTCAGGTGGCTTCAAAATTTTAGTTGCATACATTTTAACACCTTATTAGCGGGCTAGCGGTTTATTTATATGTACCGCCCAGCGGGGTGTTTTTAGCCAAAATAGGGCTGTTTACGTGATCATTTTCATGCCTAAATAAGACCCAGAGCGTAAAACACTATCCCCCCCCCCTATCCCTGAAAGGGAATAAACAAAGCTTTCCAATGACACCATAACGATCCTTTTATGACGGCTAGTTTTCTTGCAACAACCGCGCAACGCGAGTGCAAAAAGCATGTAATTCGGTACTTTCCCCATACAATTCAGTATGTAGCGAGTGAGAGAGGGACGGTGGAGGAGGTGGGATTTTTCTCGTGTCATTAGGTTCCGGCCGGCGGTGGTCTGGAGAAGTCATACTCTCGCTACTCTCCTCTCCTGCCACCACTTGTCTCTCTCTCTCAGCAACATTACGTGCTGAAATTGCCACACGACCTATGTTGCGCGCCGCCAGATAGTCCAGATTTATTATACTCGACTTGTGTTGCGCGCCGACACATAGGGGTTAAACTACCTAACATAATCTAACTTCGATCTAGTTTCCGAAGCCAACGCAAAAGAGCCTCTTAAATATTACGAGAAATAACTTGCTCGTCGAAATTGCTGCCAAATGTTTAGCAGGGGGGGAGGGTGGGGGTCATAATGTGCTAATATTAGTAATAGCTTATTCTGGCTAATAAGACGATTATAGTCAGTTTAGGAAGGACGTATAGGAGGAGTCAGAGGCATAAGTGAGTTGGTTTTGATCCCTTTAGGCTTAGATTTCGAAAGGTCCTTCATAAAGTCAATAAAATCATCTAATATTAGCCAGAATAACAGGAAGGAATGAGGCCTTCGATATCGAAAGGGTTAAGGTGTTCCGATCAACCTCGTCAGCTGTGTTTCATTATTGTATTCTAAGTATTATTTTCATAATTATTTATTTATCTAAATGCTTGCGGTCAAATATCACGGATTTTCTCTTGAATTTCATAGGAACTAAGTATTTTTCATCGTATATCCACACATTCGATCAAATCACTATTTTCATCTAAAATTCTTATGACAAATATTTCAGTTTTTTTTCTTCTAGACTTTAAGCCAAATCTTTCAGTATTTATATGACTTATTTTTATTACACTTATTTTCTCACTTTTCACTCCGATTATTTGATATGCAATGTCTAATATGAACATAATAATAAATGGTAATTAAGAAGATAATTCATTATAATTTACAATTCACCTGAGGTAAACAAGATTGCCAATCACTGTAATTATATTCACAAAATGTCACTGATAAATATCCAGATTTATTAGCACCGTTTATATGAATAATTAGTATTTACAGTATAATGTATTGTTCCACTTTTGCTTTAATTATCAATACTCGTAATATCCTTTCGTCACCTTTAGTATACAAATGATTTCAGTTTTGTTCATTTCTTAATAAAAACGCATATATAATATTCACTTTGTAGTTTCCTTTCTCGCTTTGTTCATGGCATATGATACTGTATTTAATATATCGGTATACCAAACAGTGTATTTATATATTAAGGTATTGTTTTGTTTATCTTCTTGGACACACATCTTAAAAACAACTTTACACTTTGTCCATCAATGTTTTCCATCAGTATTTATTGCACGCTTCAACTTCACTCGTAATATCAACAACATGTAGATACTTTATATTATATGTATTGGTTCCACATCACTTGAAAACTTAATATAACATTATTAATACACGAGGGTGGCAAATTGGGGGGGAGAGAGAGAGAGAGAGAGAGAGAGAGAGAGAGAGAGAGAGAGAGAGAGAGAGAGAGAGATGGTCAAATAGATAGAGAGGCAAACAAATAACACATTCAACTCCTGCCAGGACCACTTAGCATAAAACCAGCATAAATTAGCACCAGAGCTGTCATATTTAAGTTGGGAAGCCATATTAAGCAACGCAAATCGTGACAGGAATATTATGCGTATGCAAACATAAATTTTAAAATAAATAATACCTTAGATTTTTTTTTTAAATATATCATAAAAATACATAAATAAAAGTCGCTATTATCTCTGTCAAATACATATAAGGACGCCATTTTTTTGCAATATTGCTAAAGCTACAGTACAATATATAATTTTGGCAGCTTAGGAAGGATATCTACCAATATCCGGAGTAAAATTAACTCTGACTCTCATACACTCCTTTTTATCTTAATACAATGTTCAAATAATAACCAAAATAAAACGAAGACAACAGAAGAAGTTAAAGTTTGCAAAGAGACACAGGTAAATCCATTTGAAGGACACCATATATATATATATATATATATATATATATATATATATATATATATATATATATCCACAGGGAAGGAAGGAAATTAACACGGGAGTACCAAGCGCTTTCGTGTATTACATCTTCAGGGGACAGAGGACAGACAGAGAATCATTCTCTGTCTGTCCTCTGTCCTCTGAAGATGTAATAACGAAAGCGCTTTGGACTCAGTGTTTATTTTCCTTCCATTCCCTGGGATATGTAGCATATTATAAGTTTCACGTGTTTTCTGTGACTTTCTTGCATATATATATTTATATTATCTAATAATTACAAAATTAATGAAATATATATAGTTGAATATCTATATATATACTGTATATATATACTATATTCTTATTTACCTACGAGGTTTAAAGAAATGGCAATTTCTTGCGTTGGAATTTTTTATTATTCAAAGTTTCCAAGGTCTCTGATTGAGTTTTCGCTGGTGGGCAGGAAGTAGATGAAGGAGCTGAGCAAAATTCATGGTTGTACAGGGTTTACATTAAAGTGTACATGAAGATACAGGATCTACGACGCGTTTCACTGGACAACCCGCATTAATCACGTAAGGAAAGGAATGATATAAAAGGTAACCAGGAAGGGTATATATAGAGGGTGGAGGATCAGAGGAGGCGGAAAACATTAAAACATTAAAATTTCCAACGCAGAAATTGCCATTTCTTTCAACCTCGTATGTATTAAAGAAAATGTATTACCTGGCTTTACCAACATATATAAATATATATATCTATATATCTATATTATATATATAGATATATATATATATATAGTATACTGGTTTCTAGTCCCTCTTCAGTGGGGATCGAACCATCGACTCATCAATAAACGCTAGCCGACGCCTTTAATATCAATTTACAACCACGGCAGTCTTTTTGTATTAAAGCGTCGGCTATCGTTCTGATGGTCGATGGTTCGATCCCCACTGAGAGACTAGAAACATTTAGTGGCTCACGTGTATTTGTATATATTCTCAATATATATATATATATATATATATATATATATATATATATATATATATATATATATATATATATAACCAGTAATAGAGGTTTAGAGGAGTAAAGAAACCATTTAATAAAGTGAAAAGTCCATTATGCAGCTAAAATAGGACAATATAAGGAAGGAAGCCACAAATCGAATAACATAGAATGTCACCGGACTACTTTGCAGCTAAGTTAATGTAACAAAGACAGCCATAGCCCGTTGATACATAGAAACCAGTACAGCCTCCAACAATCAACAGGCTTCAAACTATCTCACTCCAACCCTTTTTACCACCACAGAAGCTTCGCAAACTGCACAAAACCGCTTAAATATAGCTAGCATAAAATAAAAAAGACGCCGTCGATACAGAAGGGGTTAAATGATGTATAATCGAAATTGTCGTAAGTTGAACATACAGACAATCAATACAGCATCAAAAGGTGGACATAATGTAACCAGTCCAAGCTCCATATCCAGCTAAAAAAAATACCACCTTAAGGGGAGGTTTTTAGTTGATTCCCTAGACTTCCATCAAACTTAAACTTGACATCCCCTCTATGATCCCCCTTTCAAAGATAAATTTGTACATTTTTTTCGTGTAGAAAAATGT
>CM064504.1:8846540-8849040 GCA_032716605.1 Paralithodes platypus
ATGACCAGAAAAAAAGCATCATGAACAAATTATGTCAAGATGGACATAATTGATCTTCCTCAAAAAAAAAAAAAAAAAAAAAAAAAAAAATGAAAGTGCAAATACCTCCAACTCGAATTAATTTTTTTAATCAGGCGACAAAAACTCGTCATCCAGATCGTAAACTGAGGTAATGTAGGGCATACCAACCGCTGTAATGCCTTCAATCCTGTTATTATAATTTGCCTATTATTATCAATGTATCTATTTCTTCTATCTTCAATATCTATCTATTTTATCTTTCTTCTTATCAATCTGTCTACTTATCATTCTATTTATCCAATTATCTATCTATTTCATATATCTATCTATCTATTTATCTACCGGTATCTAAATCATATATCTTCCTATCTACATATCAATTTATCTGTCTATCTGCTAGTCTATCTATGTTATATCTTCCTATAAATCCATCTATGTATCTATCTTATTCAACTATCGTCCCATCAATCTATCTATTAAGCTTGTTTATATGTTTACCTATCTGTCTATCTGCAGTGTCTATCTATTTTATATCTCCTATCAAAATCAATATATTGATTTATATAGCTATTTATCTATCTGATTAATCAATCTTCCTATCAATCTATCTATTTGTCTAGTATATATTTTCCTGTCAATCCAAATATCAATCTCTCTCTCTCTCTCTCTCTCTCTCTCTCTCTCAGAATATATAGAGATTATATATAGCTATAATATATATATATATACTGTATATATCTACAGTATCTATATATTTTATATCTTCCAATCAGTCAATCTACTTATGTATATATCTATCTATCTATCTATCATAAATGACAAGGGACTGGCGTTCCCGAAAAGGGGCTCTAGTTCTGGCGTTATTCTTGACTTACAGTGTGCTGGCCTAATAATCCAGTAAGGTTGATAGCCTCTGAAGTCCTATTTTAACTAGCTAATTATCATAAATTCCCACTTCTTCGTCACGGCAGATCGTAAATCGAAGTAATGTAGGGCACACCACAAGCCAGCCATGCCCCCAATCACACAGTCTTACCTCACTGGTCATCTGAATTAATGCAAAATCGAGTTTGTTGAATGACAGCTTTCGCACATAGCAACACCTGAAGTAATGGCACACGCTTTAATATGAGAACAAAAGATATATAAATAACAAAATAATTATATATATACAGTATATATATATATATATATATATATATATATATATATATATAGAGAGAGAGAGAGAGAGAGAGAGTCCTTGGTGGGAGGTTTCATATTACAATTTAACACTATACTCGATTCATTATTAATAGGCCAAAAGTCTGTAACCCCTTCTGTACAGACGAATGTTATTATATGTTATTCTCGCTATGTTCTATGACTTTGTGCTGTTTAAGAAGGATCTGTGGTAGTAATCTATTATAATAATTTCACTCCCAACACCCCCCCAACCCCCTCCCCCAATGAAGTTAATGAAAGCATGTGATCCTACCGGGATTCGAACCTAGGTTACCACATACAGATCTTAAACACTCTAACCATTTACACCATCAAGACAGTTATAAGGACAACCCATGATGACCATTTATATCCGTTTATCGAATACTGGATATCGAATGTAATCTATTTAATTTATCTAATCTAATCATGTACTGAGATAGTTCGAAGCCGGTTAACCCTTCTGTACCGACGACGTTTCTTTGTTATATTCTAGCTAAATTGAGACGTTTTTGCGCAGTTTAAGAAGGATCTGTGGTAGTAAAAAGGGTTAAGTGAGATAGTTGGATGCCTGTTAGTTGCTGGAGGCCCTTTTTAAACTGAATAAAAACGTCTAACAGTAGTCAGAATCAAGTTAAAAGGCCGGCAACGGTACTGAAAGGGTTGTTATTCACCGCCATCCACTGTAACTCAGAAAGGGCCAGAGTAAATGGGCTGTAATTTTCACCATCATCATCATCATCATCATCTTCTTCTTCTTCTTCTTCTATGTTCATCTCAGTATTATTCTCCCTCTTCTTTATTGTTCCTTTCTTCTTCTTGTTCTTCTTCTTCTTGTTTTTCTTCTTCTTCTCCTTCTTCTCCTCCTTCTCCTTCTTCTTCTTCTTCTTCTATGTGTATCTTAGTATTATTCTACCTCTTCTTTATTGTTCCTTACTTCTTCTGTTTTCTTTATTTCCTTCTTCTTCTCCCATGTTCGTATTAGACTTCTTCTTCTTCTTCTCTGTCTTCTTCTGTTTTTCTTAATTTTCTTCTTCTTCTTCTTCTTCTTTGTTCCTTCCTTCTTATGTTTCTTTATTTATTCTTCTTCTACTTGTTTTCCTTACTTTATTCTTTTTCTTCTGTTTTCCTTCTTCTTTTTCTTCTTTGTCTTCTTCTGTTTTTCTTAATTTCTTCTTCTTCTTCTTCTTCTTCTTCTTCTTTAATATTTATCTCAATATTATTCTCCCCTGTTTTTCTCCTCTTCCCTCTATCTCCCCCCCCCCCCCCCCAGGCG
>CM064504.1:8854040-8861540 GCA_032716605.1 Paralithodes platypus
TTGTTGTTTGGATTGAAATTAATTAACCCGTTATGTACAGTCGCGCTAATAAGTGATGTCTCGGCACCAAGTATATAATATGTACCAGCGACGTCTTTTTTAATTTTATTCTAGCTATATTTATACGATTTTGTGTAGCTTAGGAAGGATCTGCGGTAGTAAAAAGGGTTAATCAAGGTAGTTCGAAGCCTGTATATTACTTGAGTTCCGTATTAAAATTAATAAAATCGTCTAATACTTGCTAGAATACAATGCAAAATACATCGCCAGTACAGAAGGGGTTGATTGTATTATATCCCAGAGGCTTCACAACTTGGCTTTAGTTTTAGTTTGCTCCCTAGAGATCCTTCAAGCTTAGAAATAATACTCCCAAAACCCACCTTCGGGATAAATGTGTACATTTTTCGGTAGAAAAATTTCCCGGCCAAAGGCCGGTTCTTTCAACATTACACGCCCACTATCGTTCGCCAAGGAAACAAATCGACACCTAAATAGCACGTAAGGTCTGAATATTGACAAAGAAATGGGGCGAAAGGTCTTAATGTCGATAAACTAATGGGGCAAACATCATAAATCTGAAAACTTACGTAAAATCCTCTGGCGACGTCTTTTTGTTCTTATTTCAGCCGCATTTAGACGATTTTATGAAGCTCAGGAAGGATAGGTGGTAGCTAAAAGGATTAATTGAGACAGTCTGTAATCTTCTTAACTGGCAGACATCCTTCCTAAGCTGAATAAAGCCCCTTAATAGTTGCCAGAATATAATGAAAAGGATGTCACTGGCACTGAATGGGTTAACCCTCTCCGACATATGACACGATTTTGAGCCTATTGGGGATACTTTGAAGCCTTTGTTACCATCAGGGGTATTTAGAAACCGTTAGTTTAGTTACTTCAACCTCTGCAGTTGTCTTTGAGTTAGCTGTGGGCAGAAAACTAATTTTGTAGAGGTAATTATAAGAGTGAGAGAACTCTATTTCTTATTGCTAATCTGGCAACCTCTGCGTCATAAATGCGTGACAGGGTTAATAGGAGGTTATTAGTTTGCTCCCTAGACCTCAATAAATCTGTAAAATATAATACCCGCTAGAGCCCCCTTCAAGATAAATGTTTACATTTTTCGGTAGAAAAATGTCTCGGCCAATAACCGGTTCCTTCTAAATTACAGGCTCACTATCGCTCGCCAGGTAAAAACTCCACACCTAAATGGCACGAAAGGTCTTAAAATTGACAAACATAGAGCGAAAGGTCTTAGAATCGCTAAACTAATGAGGCGAACGTCTTAAAATCTCAAAACTAATAAGGCTAAATATGAGGGAGATGGGGGTCCAGAAGAAAAAACAAAATAAGTGAAAATCTCCCCTTAATGCAGCGGGTCTGGAATTGTTTTTTGTTCCCCTTGTCGCAATAGTGTGTGTGTGGGGGGGGGGGGGGAGTGACTTGCAGAATCGGTCGTGCCTCAGTCCTCCATCCACATATGGTATCAGGTCAGGTCAGGTCAGGTCAGGCTAGGTTTAATTAGGTTAGGTTAGATTGAATTAGGTTAGGTTATGCTAGGTTCTATGTCGGGCTAGTTGTCATCAGGTTAGGTTTAGGTTAGTTCATTTAGGTTAGATTAGCTTACGCTAGATTTGGTTAGATTGGGCTACGTTAGGTTAGGTCTGGTCAGGTTAGATCAATAACTTCGGGTTAGTCCAACTCAGATTAGGTCAAGTTACTCGGATGTATTGTCCTCCTTGTGACGGTAATTGTCCTCCTTGTGACGGTAATTGTCCTCCTTGTGACGGTAATTGTCCTCCTTGTGACGGTAATTGTCCTCCTTGTGGCGGCAATTGTCCTCCTTGTGACGGTAATTGTCCTCCTTGTGGCGGCAATTGTCCTCCTTGTGACGGTAATTGTCCTCCTTGTGGCGGTAATTGTCCTCCTTGTGGCGGCAATTGTCCTCCTTGTGACGGTAATTGTCCTCCTTGTGGC
The DNA here is from genome assembly GCA_032716605.1 of Paralithodes platypus. NCBI lineage: Eukaryota > Metazoa > Arthropoda > Malacostraca > Decapoda > Lithodidae > Paralithodes > Paralithodes platypus. The sequence continues at coordinate 8,856,015 of CM064504.1, forward strand.
GGTAATTGTCCTCCTTGTGGCGGCAATTGTCCTCCTTGTGGCGGCAATTGTCCTCCTTGTGGCGGCAATAGTCCTCCTTGTGGCGGTAATTGTCCTCCTTGTGACGGTAATTTCCCTAGTGTGTGGCAGAGAGTTCATGACTTGCTAAACCTGCCTACACAGGATATCCGGTTAGGTCAGATCAGGTGAAGTTGTTTAGCCTTGCTTAAGGGGAGATCTCCACTTGAGGGATTTTTTTCTTGACTCCTTTCTCCCTCATGTTTAGCCTCATTGTGTTTCTAATTTTAAGACGTTTGCCCCATTATTTTGAATATTTTAAGAACTTTCAACCCATTTCTGTCAATTTTAAGACCTTTCGTGCCATTTAGGTGTCGATTTTATCCTGGCGAGCGATAGCGAGCCTGTAATTTAAGAGGAACCGGCCTTCGGCCGGGACATTTTTCTACCGAAAAATGTAAAAATTTATCTTGAGAGGGACTCAAGGGGGTGTAATTTTAAGCTTGATGGAGGTCTAGGGAACAAACTAAATACCTCCCCTTAACCCCTTCTGTACCGGCGACGTCTGTTTAATTTTATTCCTAGTTTTATTTATATAAGTTTGCGCAGTTTAAGAAGGATCTGGGGTAGTAAACAGGATTAAGTGAGATAGTTCGAAGCCTGATAATTGTTGGAAGCCGTTTTTTGAAATGAATATAATTGTCTAATAGTAGCCAGAATAGTGTTAACCCCTTCTGTACCGACGTTCTTGTTTGATTTCAGGAACATTTAGACGATTTTATGAAGCTTGGGAAGGATATATGGTAGCAAAACAAAAATTGTTAATTGAGATAGTCTGCAACCTTTTAATTGAGATAGTCTGCAACCTTTTATTGAGATAGTCTGCAACCTTTTAATTGAGACAGTCTGCAACCTTTTATTGAGACAGTCTGCAATCTTTAATTGAGATAGTCTGCAGCCTTTTAATGAGATAGTCTGCAGCCTTTTAATGAGATAGTCTGCAGCCTTTTAATGAGATAGTCTGCAACCTTTTAATTGAGATAGTCTGCAACCTTTTAATTGAGATAGTCTGCAACCTTTTAATTGAGATAGTCTGCAACCTTTTATTGAGTAGACGTCCTTCCTAAGCTGAAACAAAATCGTCTAATAGTTGCCAGAATGTAATGAAAAGTACATCACCGGTACGGAAGGGGTTAAGGGGAGGTTTCTAGTTTGTTTCCTACTCCTCCAGCAATCTTAAAACTTCACCCCCTTGACCCCATTTCAAGATAAATTTGTACATTTTTCGGTAGAAAAATGTCCCGGCCGAAGGCCGATTACTCTTAAATTACAGGCTCGCTATCGCTCGCCAGGATAAAATCGACACCTAAATAGCACGAAAGGTCTTAAAATTGACAGAATGGGCCGAAAATTCTTTAAAAACACAAAACTAATGGGGCAAACGTCTTAAAATCTCAAAAGCAATGGGGCTAGACATGAGGGAGAAAGGGTCCAAGAAAAAAGTCCCTCAGGTGGAAATCTCCCCTTAAAAGAACAGTGCCAGTACAAAAGGGGTTAACTTAGGATCGCGTTGATTAGGTTGCCTTAGTTCAAGTCTCGTTAGATTTGTTTATGTTAGGTCAGGTTAGGTCAGATTAGGTCATGAAAGTACAGGTAACCCCGATTGCTGTGTTGCCAATGTAGTTACTTCACCACTAGATCTAGAGGTGTTATCTAGAGGTGTTTACATCTAGTTATTCTTTTCTTTTTTACCTCTAGCGACATAATTCTTAGCGATATTCTAAGCGAGATATCAGACATTTTAGAGCCATATTCTAGCGACATAATTCTTAGCGATATTCTAAGCGAGATATCAGACATTTTAGAGCCATATTGTAGACATAATTCTTAGCGATATTCTAAGCGAGATATCAGACATTTTAGAGCCATATTCTAGCGACATAATTCTTAGCGATATTCTAAGCGAGATATCAGACATTTTAGAGCCATATTCTAGCGACATAATTCTTAGCGATATTCTAAGCGAGATATCAGACATTTTAGAGCCATATTCTAGAGACATAATTCTTAGCGATATTCTAAGCGAGATATCAGACATTTTAGAGCCATATTGTAGAGACATAATTCTTAGCGATATTCTAAGCGAGATATCAGACATTTTAGAGCCATATTCTAGCGATTGCGGCAATAGTCTAGCGATTTGTTACATTAGTTTATTAACTAGCGACATTTTAGCAGATTCTGAGAACGGTTCTATCTGTATTATGTGCTTTCATTTTGTATTATTTCCCTCGTGGGGGTAATTATTTCCCTCGTGGGGGTAATTATTTCCCTCGTGGGGGTAATTATTTCCCTCGTGGGGGTAATTATTTCCCTCGTGGGGGTAATTATTTCCCTCGTGGGGGTAATTATTTCCCTCGTGGGGGTAATTATTTCCCTGGTGGGGGTAATTATTTCCCTGGTGGGGGTAATTATTTCCCTCGTGGGGGTAATTATTTCCCTCGTGGGGGTAATGATTTCCCTCGTGGGGGTAATTCCCTTGTGGCAATACTCTGTGTATGGCGGCTGGGAGTGACTTGCAATATATGTCGTGCCTAGACCCTACTTATGCCAGTCATCCAGTTGGGTCAGGTCAGGCCATGTGGATCAGGTTAGGAAGGTTCAGCACACATATTGTAGGTGTATAATAATAATAATAATAATAATAATAAACGGTTTATTAAAGAATGGCAGCCTCATGAGCTGAAAATACACATTTTACAATTTAGTGAATGAACATGAGATGTACAGATATGAGGATGGTAAGCTTAGTTTACAAACAAAATAAATAAATACAATAATGATGCATGTGCAGAATACAAATTATCATAAAATAACCATGAGAGTAAGTGATATACAGTACATATACACATTTATTTACTTACTCATATACAGAACATACGTATATATGTGTGTGTGTGTGTGTGTGTGTGTGTGTGTGTGTGTGTGGTTTTATAGTTTATGCAATATTCGACAATATTACTAATTCTTCGCAAACAAAAATAATAAAAAGCATAAATAATAAATGTGAGTAAAGTAATATCAATAAAATTCAAAATAATACAACGCTACAAAATAAAGTAATACAGTAATAAAGTAATACTAAGCATTATAAAGTAATAACAATAAACAGACGTGAGGTTGTGAGTGACTGGCAATATCTACCTCCACTCAGCCTATACCAGTCATCCGGTTAGGTCAGGTCAGATCAGGTCAAGTGAATCATGATTAGGCTGGTTCCACATGCATTACAGTTTGGGATATGGTTTTGATAGTTTCTGCGATAATACATGTTTTTTGTTTCTGTCCCATAGAACACCTTTAAGCTAACATTACATACATATATACATACAATAATAAAAGATAATTTAATAATCAAATAATAGCGACACAATCAAAGAATAACATAGATAAAATACACAAAAATACACAAAAATACACAAAAATACACAAAAATAAAAATGTGAGGTTGTGAGTGATTTGCAATATCTACTGCCACTCAGCCTATACCAGTCATCCACTTAGGTCAGGTCAGGTCAGGTGGATCAGGTTGGGCTGGTTCAATACGCCTTTAATTAACCCTATGGCATCTGCAGGTTCCTACTAAGTGAAATCATTAACCCCCTTCAGCACGATGACGCCTTTTCACCTTTGATTCTGGTTAAAATGAGATGATTTTATGCATCTTAAGGGGAGGATTTTAGTGTGTTTCCTAGACTTCCATCAAGCTTGAAATTACATCCCCATGACCCCCTTTCAAGATAAATTTGTACATTTTTCGGTAGAAAAATTTCCCGGCCGAAGGCCGATTCCTCTTAAATTACAGGCTCGCTATCGCTCGCCAGGAAAAAATCGACACCTAAATGGGATGAAAGGTCTTAAAAGTGACATAAATGGGGTGAAAGTTCTTAAAATCGCCAAACTAATGTGGCGAACGTCTTAAAATCTCAAAAGCAATGGGGCTAAACATGAGGGAGAAAGGGGTAAAGAAAAAAATCCCTCACATGGAAATCTCCCCTACAATTTTAAAACTAAAATGGCTTAACAAGAGGGAGAATTGGGTCCAGAAAAATGGAACGAAGAGTCTTTTATCTTCGATTTTGGGTAACGCTGGGTAATTTGACACAGCTAAGGAAGGACCTCTAGCATCGACCATAGTGTGTATATATTATCCAATGGTTTGGTCCTTCGGGTTGAGATAGAGAAGAAGAGAAGAGCAAAAGACGATAATGATGATAATAATAAGGTTGAGATAGAGAAGGAGAAGAGCAAAAGACGATCATGTTAATAATAATAAGGTTGACATGTATTTCTTAAGGGGAGGTTTCCACTTGAGGGATTTTTTTTCGAACTTCCTTCTACCTCATGTTTAGCCCAATTGCTTTTGAGATTTTAAGACGTTCGCCCCATTAGTTTGACGATTTTAAGAACTTTCGCCCCATTTATGTCACTTTTAAGACCTTTCGTGCCATTTAGGTGTCGATTTTTTCCTGGCGAGCGATAGCGAGCCTGTAATTTAAGAGCAACCGGCCTTTGGCCGGGACATTTTTTCTACCGAAAAATGTACAAATTTATCTTGAAAGAGGATCAAAGGGGGTGTAATTTCAAGCTTGATGGAAGTCTAGGAAACGCACTAAAAACCTCCCCTTAATTAATGAAGAAGTCCAGCAGTGATGATGCAGGACTGGCTGAGGAATAGGTCAAAGGTTGGAAGAGGAAGACCAGAGGAGCAATATGGCAAGCAGCATATGTGAGGTATAATAGACTACAATATACCAGTACTGTTTCTAGTTTATGACACAGTATATGACACAGTATATGACACAGTATATGACACAGTATATGACACAGTATATGACACAGTGTATGACACAGTATATGACACAGTATATGACACAGTATATGACACAGTATATGACACAGTATATGACACAGTATATGACACAGTATATGACACAGTATATGACACAGTGTATGACACAGTATATGACACAGTATATGACACAGTATATGACACAGTATATGACACAGTATATGACACAGTATATGACACAGTATATGACACAGTATATGACACAGTATAACACAGTATATGACACAGTATATGACACAGTATATGACACAGTATATGACACAGTATATGACACAGTATATGACACAGTGTATGCCACAGTATATGACACACTATATGACACAGTATATGACACACTATATGACACAGTATATGACACAGTATATGACACAGTATATGCCACAGTATATGACACAGTATATGACACAGTATATGACACAGTATATGACACAGTATATGACACAGTATATGACACAGTATATGGCACAGTATATGACACAGTATATGACACAGTGTATGACACAGTATATGACACAGTGTTTCATATTTTGTATTTATTCCACTCTCAACACCATTAAACACCTCATAATGAAATTAATGAAAGGCGTGTGCTCGACCCGGGATTCGAACCTGGATTA
>CM064504.1:8874040-8976540 GCA_032716605.1 Paralithodes platypus
CGTGTAGCGAAGGCATATTCTTTCAGTGTCTAAACTCTTGTCAGTGCTTTTGAGTTAATAGACCTGATAATACACATACGGCCCAGTCGTTGGTTTTCCATTATCTCTATCAACTTCTTTTCTTCTTCACCCAGCAGGTTTGGAGCTAAGTTATTGAGAATTTTCCAGGTATAGATGATCAGCTATCTTTCTCGGCGTCGTTCCAGAGAGTACAAGTTTAGGGACTTAAGTCTTTGCCAGTAGTCTTCATTCTTCATAGACACTATTTTACTAGTGAAGGAGCGCTTGCTTCTCTCGTGACTTCCAGGGATTCCCTAATTGGCAACAGTATTCCAAAAGTGGTATCACCAAGGCCTTATACAGGGTTAACATAGGTTCCCTTTCCCGAGTTCTGAACGTACGCAATATCCAGCCGACCTGGGCTCGTGTCTTTTGTACGACTGTTAGGATATGGGTAGTGAAGGTGGCATCATCACCGATTGTTACCTCTAGGTCTACCACTTTGTTGTTGCACTTTATTCTTGAGCAATCATGTGCCAAATAGTGAACTTCTCTTATTTTGTTTGTACCATACCTAACATGTTCAAATTTGGTATTATTAAAATACATATTATTTGTTTCAGTACATGTATATAGCCTGGCAAGGTCAAATTTTAATTTGTACACATCTTCCATCGATTTAATTTCTTTCATTACTCTAGTATCATCGGCAAAAGATGAGACTTTTAAGTAGAGTGTACCTTAGTCAATGTCAGATATGTGTATGAGGAACAGCAGTGGGCCCAGTACAGAACCTTGAGGGACACCACTGTAGACATTTGAGTCATGGGAAATGACACCACCCACAGCAACACATTGCTTTCTCTCCTTCAGGAAGTTATGGATCCATACTCCAAGGCGACCAATTATTCCTAAGTTGCGGATTTTATGTAATAAGATTCCGTGGTCCATCTTGTCGAAGGCCTTACTGAAGTCCAAGTAGATTACATCGATGTTGCTGCCATTCTCTAGTGTACTAACAATTTGTTCATGATAAGAATGGAGCCTCTTAACCAGCTTGACCCGCCTTTGAATACGGGAGTTACCTTAGCTCGTTTCAGTAATTCGGGAATAATCCCAGAGTCCAGTGAAGATCTGTGTAGGATTTGGAGAGGTACACACAACTTTTCAGCACATTTCTTCAGTAATATGGCTGGAAAACCATCAGGACCAGCTTCAGCATTGGTGAAACTTTCTTTAACTGCTTCCTTGATATCATTCTCAGTAAAAAGTTGTATCTTCCATTGATGGACACTCTCTCTCTCTCTCTCTCTTAACAAACATAATATCTCTCTCACACACACACAGTTGCTCTTTACCTCTATCACGCACACACATACCCTGGTCCCCAGCTATGATCGTGTAAGTGGTCATGTGGTCAAACAGGATCACACACACACGCACACACACACACACACACACACACACACACACACACAGGTATATTCTTGTATGTGGTCGTGTGGTCAGACAGGATCAATAACCGGACCGTCACTCTTACTATCCTCAATATGTGTGATTGCAGGCGGCATTTTATATATAAATGCCCAAATACAATATATATATATATATATATATATATATATATATATATATATATATATATATACAGTATATATATATATATATATATACTTAATTATTTTCGTATATTGCACTATTACTGGGTCAACTAATCTTTTGGCTCGACCCTAGTGAGATGCTTCAGGGGGAATAAAATATATCTGAGACTTTTACCATTCTAAGGGAGAAAACACGAAAACTCCGAATACATAACTAGTTTTTTATGATTTGCGAAATATAACAAAATCTAAGTTTTTATAATAGACTTCCATTACTGGTTTTTATAATAGACTTCCATTACTGGTTTTTATAATAGACTTCCATTACTGGTTTTTACTCCCTCCGTTCCAAAAAGCCAATGTTTTATCAGGCGATGTCACACGAGCGCTATTATCGTCAATTTTACGAGCAATTGTGGTCTGGCAGCTATGCGATCTCAGTTATAGCGTAATTCAGCCCGCTTCTATCATCTACCTTACGCCTACTTTCTGAATCCCATGCGAAAAATCCTAAAAAAAAAAAAATCCACACGTCCAATGGTCAATAATTATTGTGATTACTGTGACACAAATCTAGAGTGACAATACTGAGGTTTGTGTTCAGTCTCTCTCTTAGATGTGTGTGTGTGTGTGTGTGTGTGTGTGTGTGTGTGTGTGTGTGTGTGTGTGTGTGTGTGTGTGGGTATCGTACGAGTGTGTGTGTGTGTGTGTGTGTGTGTGTGTGTGTGTGTGTGTGGGTATCGTACGAGTGTGTGTGTGTGTGTGGGTATCGTACGAGTGTGTGTGTGTGTGTGTGTGTGTGTGTGTGTGTGTGTGTGTGTGTGTGTGTGTGTGTGTGAAGTATATGTGTGTATCATGTGAGTACCTGTGTGTGCGTACGGTGTAAGTTAAAACTAGCCTACTAAACCAGTTAGGTAAGTAGACCCTTGGTACCATTCACATGGGGCGAAAGAGCCTATCAATTACCGTCCTTTCTCCAACCATACCCATTTGTTAAGGGGAGATTTTCACTTGAGGGATTTTTTTCTTGACCCCTTTCTCCCTCATGTTTAGCCCCATTGCTTTTGAGATTTTAAGATGTTCGCCCCATTAGTTTGGCGATTTTAAAAACTTTCACCCCATTTATGTCACTTTTAAGACCTTTCGTGCCATTTAGGTGTCGATTTTTTCCTGGCGAGCGATAGCGAGCCTGTAATTTAAGAGGAACCGGCCTTCGGCCGCGACATTTTTCTAGCGAAAAAATTAAACATTTATTTTGAAAGGGGGTCTAGAGGGTGTAATTTTAAGCTTGATGAAAAAGTAGGGAACAAACTAAATACCTCCCCTTAACCCCTTCTGTACCGGCGACGTCTTTTTAAGGGGGATCACCGTTTTTTTTATCTTTCTCCCCTATTCTCTCTTTCCCTGGCTTGTATCCATTCGGCCCCATTCAGCCTACTCTTTTAAGACGTTTATCCCCATTCAGGTGTCGATTTCTTCCTGGCGAGCGATAGCGAGCCAGTATTGTATGGAGAAATCCGGCTTCGCCGGAGACATTTTTCTATAGAAAATTTACAAATTTAGCTTGCTGTCAAAACAAAAATATATATATGCTGGCTCGCTACAGCTCGCCAGGAAAATATTGACACCTGGATGGGGGTAAACGTTTTAAAACAGTAGGCTGAATGGGGCCGAATGGATACAAGCCAAAGAGCGAGGGAGAGAAAGAGAAAAAAGCGAGGTGGGCCCCCATAAACCGTATTGTACCGGCGACGTCTTTGTTATAATATTCTCGCTATAGATAGACGATTTGGTGAAGCTTAACCCCTTCTGTACCGGCGACGTCCTTTTAATTTTATTCTAACTATATTTAGACGATTTTGTGCAGTTCAAGAAGGATAGGGGTAGTATAAAGGGTAATATATAAAGGGTAGATATGGGGTAGTATAAAGGGTAAAGTTAAATATTTCCAAGCCTGTTAATTGATGGAGGCTCTTTTTAAGCGGAATGTAATCGTGTAATAGTAGTCAGAATAAAGTTAAAAGGACGTCGCCGGTACTGAGGGGGTTAAGAAGGACCTATGGTATTAGAAAGGATTAAGTGACCAAGTTCGAAGCCTTCGGCCAGGATATTTTTCTGGCGAAATACAAATTTATCTCGAAGGAGGGTCTTGGAGGTGCTTTTAAGCTTGATGGAGTTCTAGAGAGGAAACAATATATATATATACTGTGTATATATATATATATATATATATATATATATATATATATATATATATATATATATATATATATATATATATAGAAGAGAGAGAGAGAGAGAGAGAGAGAGAAATACAGAAATTAAGATAGAATAAATAAATTTGGCATTAATATTTATAATGAACAAATTAATGCCCGCAAGTCAGAAATCCACATGTAATATACTGTATATGTGCATTGTAAGCCACGGAGCTGGGTCATCCATGGTGTGGGGTCATATACAGTATGTGAGCTGTGGTGGTGACCTGGTCAGTGTGAAAGTGGCCTGATTGACCTCGACCACACACATAGACTGGTACATACACTCACGCACATACCAGCTCTATCACACATACACGTTCATATTCATACATACACACACATATAAGCACATACCAGCTCTCTTTCACATACATTTATGTTTATACACATACGAGCATGTACCTTCATTATAACACACACACACACACACACACACACACAGACTCAACACACATACACACACAAGCTCATGCAATAATAATACCATATACGAATACACTCATGCCCCACCCACCTTACACACACACACACACACACACACACGTCACGTCTACCAGTATACATCTATTGCAGTACCCCCAAATATTTCCATACATTTTCTTATACCCACTGAGATACCATTAAGGGAGCCCACCTCGCTTTTTTTATCTTTCTCTCCCTCTCTCTTTGGCTTGTATCCATTCGGCCCCATTCAGCCTACTGTTTTAAGACGTTTACCCCCATCCAGGTGTGAATATTTTCCTGGCGAGCGAGAGCGAGCCAGCATATATATATGTGTGTTTTGACAACAAGCTGAATTTGTAAATTTTTCGATAGAAAAATTTCTCCGGCGAAGCCGGATTTCTCCATACAATGCTAGCTCGCTATCACTCGCCAGGAAGAAATCGACACCTGGATGGGGATAAACGTCTTAAAACAGTTGGCTGAAAGGGGCCGAATGGATACAAGCCAGGGAAAGAGAGAAAAATAGAGAAATATAAACAAAAAAGCCGGTGACCCCTCCATGAACACTTTCTATCTGGTATCACTTCACGCGTTATCTTAAGGGCAGGGATTTGTTGTCACTTCACGCGTTATCTTAAGGGCAGGGATTTGTTGTACTGGACTCCCTTCTCCCTCATGTTTAGCCCCCATTAGTTATGAGATTTTAAGACGTTAGCCCCATTAGCTTGGCAATTTGCCCTATTTCGTTGTCAATATTAAGACCTTTCAGGCGTCCAATTTTTTCCTGGCAAAAGATAGCGAGTCTGTAATTAAGTAGCGACATTGTTCTACCAACAAATGTACAAATTAATCTCGAGGGATGGTCTTGGGTCGAATGTCTTAAAATCTCAAAACTAATGGGGCAAAAAAATAATAAGAAAGAGGGTCCAGAAAGAAAAAAAACTCCCCTTAACCCCTTCAGTACCGGTGATGTACTTTGCATTATATTCTGGCAACCATTAGACGATTTTGTTCAGCCTAGGAAGGATGTCTACCCATTAAGGGGAGATTTCCACTTGAGGGATATTTTTCTGGACCCCTTTCTCCCTCATATTTAGCCCCATCAGTTTCGAAATTTTAAGACGTTCGCCCCATTAGTTTGGCGATTTTAAGAATGTTCACCCCATTTCTGTCGATTTTAAGACCTTTCGTGGCATTTAGGTATCGATTTTATCCTGGCGAGCGATAGCGAGCCTGTAATTTTAGAGGACATTTAGGGACATTTTTCTACCGAAAAATGTACAAATTTATCTTGAAAGGGGGTCTAGGGGGTATAATTTTTTAGCTTGATGGAGGTCTAGGGAACCAACTAAATACCTCCCATTAAAAGGCTACAGACTATCTCAATTAATCCTTCTAGCCACCATACATTCTTCCTAAGCTTCATAAAATCGTCTAAATGTAGCCGAAATCCAATGAAAGAGAGGTCGCCGGTACTGAAGGGGTTAAACCGCGGGTGTAGTCATGCCTCGGGATATACACGTGACGTCCTCTTCTTTATAGTGTGACAACTATGAGACGACTGTATTCAGCTTAGGAAGGACCTCTCTAGCCATAATAAGGCTTCAGACTATCTTAAGGGGAGGTTTTCACTTGAGGGATTTTTTTTCTTGATCCCTTTCTCCCTCATGTCTAGCCCCATTGCTTTTGAGATTTTAAGACGTTTGTCCCATTAGTTTGGCGATTTTTAAGAATTTCCGCCCCATTCTGTCAATTTTAAGACCTTTCGTGCCATTTAGGTGTCGATTTTATCCTGGCGAACGATAGCGAGCCTGTAATTTAAGAGTAATCGGCCTTCGGCCGGGACATTTTTCTACCGAAAAATGTACTCATTTATCTTGAAAGGGGGTCAAGGGGGTGAAATTTTAAGATTGCTGGAGGAGTAGGAAACAAACTAGAAACCTCCCCTTAACCGACCCTTTACATGACCGTAGATCCCTCCTAAGCTGCACAATGTCGTCTAGAGATAGCCAGAATACAAGATAGCACACGTCGCTGGTTCTGACTGCAGTATAATGATGTTGATGTTGGACTGGTACTTACCCTTTAGTCTTGGCGTGAACACGGGTTGATTCATCAGTACCTGGGGGAAAAAAGAAAGGGATGATCAGAACTGCAACAATGACTGTGGTATCAAGTTTAAAAAAGATAAAAACACCCTCAAGACCTCCCCCCCCCCCCCCCCCTTCCCTTTTTTCGAGAAAAAAACGCCCTGTCCGAAGGCCGGTATCTCCTAAATTACAAGCTCGCTTTCGATCGCCACGAACAAATCGACACCTAAATGTCACGAAATGCCTTAAACCTGGCGAAGAAATGAGGTGAACTAATCGCCAAAGTAATAGGATGAACGTCTTAAAATGTCAAAAGTGATGGGGATAAACATGAGAGATTAGGGGTTCCGGAAAAAAAAAAAAAAAAAAAAAAAATCTCCTTAAATCTTTACTTATACATTTCACTTAGCCAATTTCGGTCGCCTAATAAAAAGGCTTAGATCAGAGAAATCTGATTTCACACCAAATAGTAAATAATTGACTATGTTTGGCACTGGATCCTGTTAGAGTTTCAACAGGGAAATTATTGCATTTTATTTCAAGCTCAAAACGTCTTTTGATGCAATGCAACATGAGATATGTACAATTGCCTACTTGCGAGTTTCAGGCTCTAAGGAAGTTGGAGCCGTGCACATCGATATTAAAGGGAAATGGAATAATAATGTGGGTTTCTGATGGATAAAAAGTATGATCAGTTTGGTTGTATGTATTTATAAATGTATAACGACCGTATTTTAGCTGATAAGTCTGCTAAATATTGATAAGTCTTCTAAATAAGTCTGCTAAATATTGATAAGTCTGCTAAATAAGTCTGCTAAATATTGATAAGTCTGCTAAATAAGTCTGCTAAATATTGATAAGTCTGCTAAATAAGTCTGCTAAATATTGATAAGTCTGCTAAATAAGTCTGCTAAATATTGATAAGTCTGCTAAATAAGTCTGCTAAATATTGATAAGTCTGCTAAATAAGTCTGCTAAATATTGATAAGTCTGCTAAATAAGTCTGCTAAATATTGATAATTCTGCTAAATATTGATGGCCACGGCTCCAACTTCCTTATACACCAAAACTCGCGAGTGGTCAATTGCCCACATCAGTTTTGTTCGTCTCTTGTACATGGAAATATAATTGTGCATGATTGAATTAGGAGTATAGTTTTGTATCCAAGGGTTAACTCTTCTGACTAGGCAGCTGATAATTAGGAGTATAGTTTTGTATCCAAGGGTTAACTCTTCTGACTAGGCAGCTGATAATTAGGAGTATAGTTTTGTATCCAAGGGTTAACTCTTCTGACTGGGCAGCTGATAATTACGAGTATAGTTTTGTATCCAAGGGTTAACTCTTCTGACTAGGCAGCTGATAATTAGGAGTATAGTTTTGTATCCAAGGGTTAACTCTTCTGACTGGGCAGCTGATAATTAGGAGTATAGTTTTGTATCCAAGGGTTAACTCTTCTGACTAGGCAGCTGATAATTAAAGGAAAGCACACATGCAATATAGTCAAACTCATTTTACTTTCCTACATAAGATCACGGAGAGGAACAGAACTTATGCGGGCAACTGTACACTGTTCAGCATTACAGAGTTACACCCATTAGAATCGGCTTGATGGAGGTGTCTAGGGTGAAACTATCAATCTATCTATATGCTCACACTTTTTGCTATTTTTTTATTTCTATTTTATATTTTATTTTATTTTTTATTTTTTATTTTTTTCCTTGGGGGTGGCCGACTCAAGACAAAGCAAGAACAGGGATTACACAAAACACAACATAAAACAAGGAACACAACTAAATAAACTAAAACAATAATAAATAAATGCATAAACCCTACCCCCTCAACCATTTACAGGATCAGAGAGAGCTGACAAGTAGGATTAACAAAAAATAGATATCTACTTTCTTCCCTACCTGTGAAGTCCAGAGTAATAATTTTAACCCTTGCCTGTAAAAGTCTACGGGGCCAAACATTCAGCCTTAGTCAACGCAGATCAGCGGTCACAAATTTAAGGGTAGGATTATTTTTTTCTGGACCCCCTTCTCCCTAATGATTAGCCCCATTGGTTTTAATATTTAAAGACACTTGCCTCATTACTTTGGCAATTTTAGGAACTTTCGCCCAATTTCTGTCAATTTTAGGACAATTTGTGCCATTTAAGTGTCGATTTTTAGCCGGGCGAGCAATAGCGAGCCTGTATTTTTCTACCAACAAATGTACAAATATATCTTGAAAGTGGGTCTAGGGGGTGTAATTTTAAGCTTGATGGAGGTCTAGGGAACAAACTAAAGACCTCCCTTAAGTTTTTTTTTTCCGTGCGCCACCTTCTCCCTAATGTTTAGCCCCATTAGTTTTGAGATTTTAAGTCGTTTGCTTCATTAGTTTGGCGACTTTATGACCTTTTGTGGCATTTAGGTGTCGCTTTTATCGTGGCGAGTGACAGTGAGCCTATAATTTTGGAGGAACCGGCCTTCGGCTGGTACCGACAAATGTACAAATTTATCTCGAGAGGGGGTCTCGTGGGTATTTTTATAAGCTTGATGGAGGTTTTTGGAGGAAACTTTAGAGAACACACCCACTCTCTCTCTCTCTCTCTCTCTCTCTCTCTGTCTCTCTCTGTCTCTCTCAGACAGACACACACACTATTAAATGAATAAATATATGAACAGATAAATACAAATATCTCCATAAGCAACACAGATCTTACTTATGCTTATAATTCAGTGCTATTGGATAAGTCACTGGATATTATTATACCTACTCATATTATTATGTTCCCTCCACCAACCGACTTTACTCCTAAACTCAATTAATGAAATCAACAAATACATGTGGCAGTCCAGGGATTCGAACCTAGGATGCTCACACCAAAATTCAGTGCATTTATCCATTGCGCTACGAAGACAGTTATTATTATACTCTATCATTCTTTATCACTGTACTTCAATTTCGAGCTCTATGGAATATATATATATATATATATATATATATATATATATATATATATATATATATATATATATATATATATATATATTATATATATATATATATATATATATATATATATATATATATATATATATATATATATATATAAGGGGTGGGACCTTCTATTTTTATCGGTAAATATATTTTTACTTTCGAATTCTATCATCACACCAATCCCAATATTCCCCCTCACACATAATCCCTCCAATGCTCTTTCCAATCCTTAATCCCTTCTCTAAACGCGACGTCATTGTATCTATATTTTGGTTACTAATAGACGATTGTATTAAGCTTGACAAGGACCTACAGCATTCAACAGGCTTAGACCTATCTAACCTAACCCATTATACTGCCACAGAACCTCTGGTGAACGGCACAAAATCGCCTAAATATTGCTAGGATCAAATTAAAAAGACGTCACCGGTACCGAAGGAGTTTCCCCGACCTCCTAATATGTTTACCCTTAACCCTTTCTGTACCAGCGACGTCTGTTATATTTTATTCAAGCTATACTTAGACGATTGTGTGCAGCTTAGGAAGGGTCTGTGGGGGTAAAAAAGGGTTGACTGAGATAGTTCGAAGCCTTATGATGGCTAGAGATCCTTCCTAAACTGAATGATATCGATTAGTAATAGCCAGAATAAAATACAAAGGATCTCGATGGTACAGAAAGGGGTTGGTAAAAAAAATGTGGTGTGCTTAGGTGTAGTGAACTTAATAGGAGGAGGAGGAGGTGTTTGTGAGAGTTAGCTGGATTACTCTCTGTGTAGTTGAGACACAACTATCATCGAACTTAAGGGGGGTCACCTGCTTTTTTATATTTTTTCTCCTTGTCTCTCTTTCTCTGGCTTGTATACATTCAGCCCCATTTAGCCAACTGTTTTAAGACGTTTATCCCCATCCAGGTGTCGATATCTTCCTGGCGAGCGATAGCGAACCAGCATTGTACGGAGAAATCCGGCTTTGCCGGAGATTTTTTTTTATTGAAAAATTTACAAATTTAGCTTGCTCTCAAAACAAAAATACATATATGCTGGCTCGCTACCGCTCACCAGGAAAACATTGACACCTGGATGGGGGTAAACGTCTTGAAACAGTAGACTGAATGGGGCCGAATGGATACAAGCCAAATAGACAGGGAGAGAAAGATAAACAAAAAGCGAGGTGGGCTCCCTTAAGGAACTAATTAAAACATTCCAAACACAAGACAGAGAGGAGAGCAGATCACAGGCGCTTCACGGACAGATACAAGGAAAAAAAAAATAATTGACCACTTGCGAGTTTCAGGCTATAAGGAAGTTGAAGCCGTAAACATCGATATAAAACAGAGATGCAATAATAATGTAGATGCCTGATGAGTAAAAATGATGCTGAATTTGGGTTTTTTATGTGTCTATAATAAATGTACTAGAACCACATTTTAGCTGGTAATTCCGCTAAATATTGATGTCAAAACCCCAACTTCCTTAAGCTATAAGGAAGTTGAAGCCGTAAACATCGATATACAACAGAGATGCAATAATAATGTAGATGCCTGATGAGTAAAAATGATGCTGAATTTGGTTTTTATGTGTCTATAATCAATGTACTAGAACCATATTTTAGCTGGTAATTCCGCTAAATATTAATTCCGCTAAATATTGATGTCAAAACCCCAACTTCCTTGAGGGGGGGATTTCCACTCGAGGGATCATTTTCTTAACCCCTTTCTCCCTTATGTTTAACTCCACTGCTATTGAGATTGTAAGACGTTTTCCCCATTAGTTTGGCTATTTTAAGAACTTTCGCCCCATTTCTGTCAATTTTTAGACATTTCGTACCATTTAGGCGTCGATTTTTTTCCTGGCGAGCGATAGCGAGCCTGTAATGTAAGAGGAAACGGCCTTCGGCCGGGACATTTTTCTACCGAAAAATGTACAAATTTATCTTGAAGGGGGTCAAGGGAGTGTAATTTTTAAGCTTGATGGAGGTTTAGGGTACAAACTAAATACCTCCCCTTAAAGCATGAAACTCGCAAGTGGTCAATTAATCGCCTCCCCTAAAAAACAAGTTACTCATCTGCCCGGTAACCAGACTGGTGGGGGAGCAAACTAACTGGATTTCACAGACCAGTCCCGGTGAGCTAAGAACTGGTCATTACCTCATGGGGAGGGGGGGGGCAATGTAAGATAAATAGGATAGGTCATAAATGTTGAAGTGAGAGATGGACGTTTAATTCCTTTATGTGTGTGTGTGGAGGGGGGGGGGGGGTTGTGGGTGTGTGTGTGTTGTTGGGTGTGTGGGGGGGGGGGGGGGGGGGGGGGGGGGGGGAAGAGTGTGTGTGTGGGGGGGGGGGAGGGGGGGAGAGTGTGTGTGTGTGTACTTACTCTAGTTGTACTTACTCTAGTTGTGTGTGTGTGTGTGCATTATATTATTAAAATATGCTTTATGCCTGTTGCGAGTTTGAATATGTGTGTGTGTGTGTGTGTGTGTTCGTGAGAGAGAGAGAGAGAGAGAGAGAGAGAGAGAGAGAGAGAGAGAGAGAGAGAGCGATACTTAGTTATTGCTTCACCTATTACCCTTCATACTATCACGTGTTTTTTAGTTTTGTTGTTCTAATTTATTTGTTCCGTTTGTTTTATTATAGAAAAAACAAAATAATAATAAAATAGAGGAAAATAAAATAAAAAATACGAAAAGTGGGGCTTGGGCCTGAGCTTATAGATAGATATAGATAGGTATTATTATAGATAGATATTATAGATAGATATATATAGGTATTTTCACTGCTGCCGTTCTTTTTATTACAATTGTTATAGCTCGTCTGGGTTTAAGCCGGTGACACGAACACTATTTCCTACCGAAAAATGTATAAATTTAGATTGAATAGGGTCTCAGGGACGAAAGGGGTCTGGAGAGATGTTATCTCTCTGTGCCATTGGATTCAGCGGGTGAATGTGTACTTGTGATAGAAATTTGAGCAAAATCCATATATAAATAACCCGTCTATGGGTGACTTAGAAGTTTTCAAAATCAAAATCAAAATTAGGCCTATTGGGCCTACAAAATTGTCTAAATCCAACAATTTATATACCGTTGGAATCGCAACGACGATACAAATCCATATATACCCTTGAAAACACAAAATTCGAATATGGCCTGCCACGGTACTCGGTTTCGCCTGGGCTAAAACCCAAGTGTTTTCAAAATATATTGTTTGATTCTGGGCGAATAGCTGGTCGAAAATGGAATCTACGACCATTTATGGAAGCTGTTTGGCGAGATAAATCGAATGGCACCAAGGAGAATTAATTTGGACTCTTAGTTTGGGCTACAGAAGACTTTTAAAGTTGTGATTGCATTGAGGCAGTTGGACAAAATTCAAAATAAAGCTATTAGATTAATCAATAACCCTGCAATCACACAGGACCTTCCTACATTATCCATACGAAGAAACGTTGCATCCCTTGCATTATTCTACAGATATTTTCACAGCAATTGTTCCAAGGAACTTGCTTCAATTGTGCCGCCTCTCCACATCTTTCCCCGTAGAACTAGGGCAGCTGAGAGCGCCCATGAATTTACACTTTCTCCTCCACAATGCAGAACTTCTGCTTATCAGAATTCATTTATCCCCAGGGCTACTACTCTTTGGAATTCACTTCCCTCGAATTGCTTTCCACAAACTTACAATTTACAAATGTTTAAATCCAGTTGTTACAAACATTTTATGAATGGAGGATGCCTTTAGGCACATGGACCTTTTTGTTTTATCTGTGTTTTTCCTTCCTCCGTTCATTGTCTCCTAAAAAAAAAAAAAAAAAAAAGAATAAGTGCCTATTTCGGGCGTTTCTGGAGGTCAAATAAAAACGAAATCCTAAAGTACTGATCCGATTTGAATTTTGTTGATGCCAATTAATTCAGCGGGTGAATGTGTACTTGTGGTAGAAATTTGAGCAAAATCCATATATAAATAACCCTTCTATGGGTGACTTAGAAGTTTTCAAAATCAAAATCAAAATTAGGCCTATTGGGCCTACAAAATTGTCTAAATCCAACAATTTATATACCGTTGGAATCGCAACGACGAGACGAATCCATATATATCCTTGAAAACACAAAATTCGAACATGACCTGCCACGGTACTCGGTTTCGCCTGGGCCTGGGTAGAAAAACCCAAGTGTTTTCAAAAGATATTGTTTGATTCTGGTCGAATGGCTGGTCGAAAATGGAATCTACGACCATTTATGGAAGCTGTTTGGCGAGATAAATCGAATGGCACCAGGAGAATTAATTTCGACTCTTAGTTTGGGCTACAGAAGACTTTTAAAGTTGAAAAAGTGCCCATTTCGGGCGTTTCTGGAGGTCAAATCAAAACGAAATTCTAAAGTACTGATCCGATTTGAATTTTGTTTGTGCTATTGAATTCAGCGGGTGAATGTGTACTTGTGGTAGAAATTTGAGCAAAATCCATATATAAATAACCCGTCTATGGGTGACTTAGATGTTTTCAAAATCAAAATCAAAATTGGGCCTATTGGGCCTACAAAATTATCTAAATCCAACAATTTATATACCGTTGGAATCGCAACGACGAGATGAATCCATATATACCCTTGAAAACACAAAATTCGAACATGACCTGCCACGGTACTCGGTTTCGCCTGGGCTAAAACCCAAGTGTTTTCAAAAGATATTGTTTGATTCTGGTCGAATGGCTGGTCGAAAATGGAATCTACGACCATTTGTGGAAGCTGTTTGGCGAGATAAATCGAATGGCACCAAGTAGAATTAATTTCGACTCTTAGTTTGGGCTACAGAAGACTTTTAAAGTTGAAAAAGTGCCCATTTCGGGCGTTTCTGGAGGTCAAATCAAAACGAAATCCTAAAGTACTGATCCGATTTGAATTTTGTTTGTGCTATTGAATTCAGCGGGTGAATGTGTACTTGTGGTAGAAATTTGAGCAAAATCCATATATAAATAACCCGTCTATGGGTGACTTAGAAGTTTTCAAAATCAAAATCAAAATTGGGCCTATTGGTCCTACAAAATTATCTAAATCCAACAATTTATATACCGTTGGAATCGCAACGACGAGATGAATCCATATATACCCTTGAAAACACAAAATTCGAACATGACCTGCCACGGTACTCGGTTTCGCCTGGGCTAAAACCCAAGTGTTTTCAAAAGATATTGTTTGATTCTGGTCGAATGGCTGGTCGAAAATGGAATCTACGACCATTTATGGAAGCTGTTTGGCGAGATAAATCGAATGGCACCAGGAGAATTAATTTCGACTCTTAGTTTGGGCTACAGAAGACTTTTAAAGTTGAAAAAGTGCCCATTTCGGGCGTTTCTGGAGGTCAAATCAAAACGAAATCCTAAAGTACTGATCCGATTTGAATTTTGTTTGTGCTATTGAATTCAGCGGGTGAATGTGTACTTGTGGTAGAAATTTGAGCAAAATCCATATATAAATAACCCGTCTATGGGTGACTTAGAAGTTTTCAAAATCAAAATCAAAATTGGGCCTATTGGGCCTACAAAATTATCTAAATCCAACAATTTATATACCGTTGGAATCGCAACGACGAGATGAATCCATATATACCCTTGAAAACACAAAATTCGAACATGACCTGCCACGGTACTCGGTTTCGCCTGGGCTAAAACCCAAGTGTTTTCAAAAGATATTGTTTGATTCTGGTCGAATGGCTGGTCGAAAATGGAATCTACGACCATTTATGGAAGCTGTTTGGCGAGATAAATCGAATGGCACCAAGTAGAATTAATTTCGACTCTTAGTTTGGGCTACAGAAGACTTTTAAATGTTGAAAAAGTGCCCATTTCGGGCGTTTCTGGAGGTCAAATCAAAACGAAATTCTAAAGTACTGATCCGATTTGAAGTTTGTTTGTGCCATTGAATTCAGCGGGTGAATGTGTACTTGTGGTAGAAATTTGAGCAAAATCCATATATAAATAACCCATCTATGGGTGACTTAGAAGTTTTCAAAATCAAAATCAAAATTAGGCCTATTGGGCCTACAAAATTGTCTAAATCCAACAATTTATATACCGTTGGAATCGCAACGACGAGACGAATCCATATATACCCTTGAAAACAAAATTCGAACATGACCTGCCACGGTACTCGGTTTCGCCTGGGCTAAAACCCGAGTGTTTTCAAAAGATATTGTTTGATTCTGGTCGAATGGCTGGTCGAAAATGGAATCTACGACCATTTATGGAAGCTGTTTGGCGAGATAAATCGAATGGCACCAAGTAGAATTAATTTCGACTCTTAGTTTGGGCTACAGAAGACTTTTAAAGTTGAAAAAGTGCCCATTTCGGGCGTTTCTGGAGGTCAAATCAAAACGAAATCCTAAAGTACTGATCCGATTTGAATTTTGTTTGTGCTATTGAATTCAGCGGGTGAATGTGTACTTGTGGTAGAAATTTGAGCAAAATCCATATATAAATAACCCGTCTATGGGTGACTTAGAAGTTTTCAAAATCAAAATCAAAATTGGGCCTATTGGGCCTACAAAATTATCTAAATCCAACAATTTATATACCGTTGGAATCGCAACGACGAGATGAATCCATATATACCCTTGAAAACACAAAATTCGAACATGACCTGCCACGGTACTCGGTTTCGCCTGGGCTAAAACCCAAGTGTTTTCAAAAGATATTGTTTGATTCTGGTCGAATGGCTGGTCGAAAATGGAATCTACGACCATTTGTGGAAGCTGTTTGGTGAGATAAATCGAATGGCACCAAGTAGAATTAATTTCGACTCTTAGTTTGGGCTACAGAAGACTTTTAAAGTTGAAAAAGTGCCCATTTCGGGCGTTTCTGGAGGTCAAATCAAAACGAAATCCTAAAGTACTGATCCGATTTGAATTTTGTTTGTGCTATTGAATTCAGCGGGTGAATGTGTACTTGTGGTAGAAATTTGAGCAAAATCCATATATAAATAACCCATCTATGGGTGACTTAGAAGTTTTCAAAATCAAAATCAAAATTGGGCCTATTGGGCCTACAAAATTATCTAAATCCAACAATTTATATACCGTTGGAATCGCAACGACGAGATGAATCCATATATACCCTTGAAAACACAAAATTCGAACATGACCTGCCACGGTACTCGGTTTCGCCTGGGCTAAAACCCAAGTGTTTTCAAAAGATATTGTTTGATTCTGGGCGAATGGCTGGTCGAAAATGGAATCTACGACCATTTGTGGAAGCTGTTTGGCGAGATAAATCGAATGGCACCAAGTAGAATTAATTTCGACTTTTAGTTTGGGCTACAGAAGACTTTTAAAGTTGAAAAAGTGCCCATTTCGGGCGTTTCTGGAGGTCAAATCAAAACGAAATCCTAAAGTACTGATCCGATTTGAAGTTTGTTTGTGCCATTGAATTCAGCGGGTGAATGTGTACTTGTGGTAGAAATTTGAGCAAAATCCATATATAAATAACCCATCTATGGGTGACTTAGAAGTTTTCAAAATCAAAATCAAAATTAGGCCTATTGGGCCTACAAAATTGTCTAAATCCAACAATTTATATACCGTTGGAATCGCAACGACGAGACGAATCCACATATACCCTTGAAAACACAAAATTCGAACATGACCTGCCACGGTACTCGGTTTCGCCTGGGCTAAAACCCAAGTGTTTTCAAAAGATATTGTTTGATTCTGGGCGAATGGCTGGTCGAAAATGGAATCTACGACCATTTGTGGAAGCTGTTTGGCGAGATAAATCGAATGGCACCAAGTAGAATTAATTTCGACTTTTAGTTTGGGCTACAGAAGACTTTTAAAGTTGAAAAAGTGCCCATTTCGGGCGTTTCTGGAGGTCAAATCAAAACGAAATCCTAAAGTACTGATCCGATTTGAATTTTGTTTGTGCTATTGAATTCAGCGGGTGAATGTGTACTTGTGGTAGAAATTTGAGCAAAATCCATATAAATAACCCGTCTATGGGTGACTTAGAAGTTTTCAAAATCAAAATCAAAATTGGGCCTATTGGGCCTACAAAATTATCTAAATCCAACAATTTATATACCGTTGGAATCGCAACGACGAGATGAATCCATATACCCTTGAAAACACAAAATTCGAACATGACCTGCCACGGTACTCGGTTTCGCCTGGGCTAAATAAAACCCAAGTGTTTTCAAAAGATATTGTTTGATTCTGGGCGAATGGCTGGTCGAAAATGGAATCTACGACCATTTATGGAAGCTGTTTGGCGAGATAAATCGAATGGCACCAGGAGAATTAATTTCGACTCTTAGTTTGGGCTACAGAAGACTTTTAAAGTTGAAAAAGTGCCCATTTCGGGCGTTTCTGGAGGTCAAATCAAAACGAAATCCTAAAGTACTGATCCGATTTGAATTTTGTTTATGCCATTAAATTCAGCGGGTGAATGTGTACTTGTGGTATAAATTTGAGAAAAATCCATATATAAATAACCCGTCTATGGGTGACTTAGAAGTTTTCAAAATCAAAATCAAAATTAGGCCTATTGGGCCTACAAAATTGTCTAAATCCAACAATTTATATACCGTTGGAATCACAACGACGAGACGAATCCATATATACCCTTGAAAACACAAAATTCGAACATGACCTGCCACGGTACTCGGTTTCGCCTGGGCTAAATAAAACCCAAGTGTTTTCAAAAGATATTGTTTGATTCTGGGCGAATGGCTGGTCGAAAATGGAATCTACGACCATTTGTGGAAGCTGTTTGGCGAGATAAATCGAATGGCACCAAGTAGAATTAATTTCGACTTTTAGTTTGGGCTACAGAAGACTTTTAAAGTTGAAAAAGTGCTCATTTCGGGCGTTTCTGGAGGTCAAATCAAAACGAAATCTTAAAGTACTGGTCCGATTTTAATTTTGTGTGTGCCATTGGATTTAGCGGCTGAAAGTATACTTGTGGACGAAATTTGAGCAAAATCCATATATCAATAACCCGTCTATGGGTGATTTAGAAGTTTTAAAAATCAAAATCAAAATTAGGCCTATTGGGCCTACAAAATTATCTAAATACAAAATGTTACACACCGTTGGAATCGCAACGACAAGATGAATCCATATATACCCTTGAAAACACAAAATTCGAACATGACCTGCCAAGGTACTCAGCTTCGACTGGGCTAAATAAACCCAAGTGTTTTCAAAAGATATTGTTTGATTCTGGTCGAATGGCTGGTCGAAAATGGAATCTACGACCATTTATGGAAGCTGTTTGGCGAGATAAATCGAATGGCACCAGGAGAATTAATTTCGACTCTTAGTTTGGGCTACAGAAGACTTTTAATGTTGAAAAAGTGCCCATTTCGGGCGTTTCTGGAGGTCAAATCAAAACGAAATTCTAAAGTACTGATCCGATTTGAAGTTTGTTTGTGCCATTGAATTCAGCGGGTGAATGTGTACTTGTGGTAGAAATTTGAGCAAAATCCATATATAAATAACCCATCTATGGGTGACTTAGAAGTTTTCAAAATCAAAATCAAAATTAGGCCTATTGGGCCTACAAAATTGTCTAAATCCAACAATTTATATACCGTTGGAATCGCAACGACGAGACGAATCCACATATACCCTTGAAAACACAAAATTCGAACATGACCTGCCACGGTACTCGGTTTCGCCTGGGCTAAAACCCAAGTGTTTTCAAAAGATATTGTTTGATTCTGGGCGAATGGCTGGTCGAAAATGGAATCTACGACCATTTGTGGAAGCTGTTTGGCGAGATAAATCGAATGGCACCAAGTAGAATTAATTTCGACTTTTAGTTTGGGCTACAGAAGACTTTTAAAGTTGAAAAGTGCCCATTTCGGGCGTTTCTGGAGGTCAAATCAAAACGAAATCCTAAAGTACTGATCCGATTTGAATTTTGTTTGTGCTATTGAATTCAGCGGGTGAATGTGTACTTGTGGTAGAAATTTGAGCAAAATCCATATATAAATAACCCGTCTATGGGTGACTTAGAAGTTTTCAAAATCAAAATCAAAATTGGGCCTATTGGGCCTACAAAATTATCTAAATCCAACAATTTATATACCGTTGGAATCGCAACGACGAGATGAATCCATATATACCCTTGAAAACACAAAATTCGAACATGACCTGCCACGGTACTCGGTTTCGCCTGGGCTAAATAAAACCCAAGTGTTTTCAAAAGATATTGTTTGATTCTGGTCGAATGGCTGGTCGAAAATGGAATCTACGACCATTTATGGAAGCTGTTTGGCGAGATAAATCGAATGGCACCAGGAGAATTAATTTCGACTCTTAGTTTGGGCTACAGAAGACTTTTAATGTTGAAAAAGTGCCCATTTCGGGCGTTTCTGGAGGTCAAATCAAAACGAAATTCTAAAGTACTGATCCGATTTGAAGTTTGTTTGTGCCATTGAATTCAGCGGGTGAATGTGTACTTGTGGTAGAAATTTGAGCAAAATCCATATATAAATAACCCATCTATGGGTGACTTAGAAGTTTTCAAAATCAAAATCAAAATTAGGCCTATTGGGCCTACAAAATTGTCTAAATCCAACAATTTATATACCGTTGGAATCGCAACGACGAGACGAATCCACATATACCATTGAAAACACAAAATTCGAACATGACCTGCCACGGTACTCGGTTTCGCCTGGGCTAAAAACCCAAGTGTTTTCAAAAGATATTGTTTGATTCTGGGCGAATGGCTGGTCGAAAATGGAATCTACGACCATTTATGGAAGCTGTTTGGCGAGATAAATCGAATGGCACCAGGAGAATTAATTTCGACTCTTAGTTTGGGCTACAGAAGACTTTTAAAGTTGAAAAAGTGCCCATTTCGGGCGTTTCTGGAGGTCAAATCAAAACGAAATCCTAAAGTACTGATCCGATTTGAATTTTGTTTATGCCATTGAATTCAGCGGGTGAATGTGTACTTGTGGTAGAAATTTGAGCAAAATCCATATAAATAACCCATCTATGGGTGACTTAGAAGTTTTCAAAATCAAAATCAAAATTAGGCCTATTGGGCCTACAAAATTGTCTAAATCCAACAATTTATATACCGTTGGAATCGCAACGACGAGATGAATCCATATATACCCTTGAAAACACAAAATTCGAACATGACCTGCCACGGTACTCGGTTTCGCCTGGGCTAAAACCCAAGTGTTTTCAAAAGATATTGTTTGATTCTGGTCGAATGGCTGGTCGAAAATGGAATCTACGACCATTTATGGAAGCTGTTTGGCGAGATAAATCGAATGGCACCAGGAGAATTAATTTCGACTCTTAGTTTGGGCTACAGAAGACTTTTAATGTTGAAAAAGTGCCCATTTCGGGCGTTTCTGGAGGTCAAATCAAAACGAAATTCTAAAGTACTGATCCGATTTGAAGTTTGTTTGTGCCATTGAATTCAGCGGGTGAATGTGTACTTGTGGTAGAAATTTGAGCAAAATCCATATATAAATAACCCATCTATGGGTGACTTAGAAGTTTTCAAAATCAAAATCAAAATTAGGCCTATTGGGCCTACAAAATTGTCTAAATCCAACAATTTATATACCGTTGGAATCGCAACGACGAGACGAATCCACATATACCCTTGAAAACACAAAATTCGAACATGACCTGCCACGGTACTCGGTTTCGCCTGGGCTAAAACCCAAGTGTTTTCAAAAGATATTGTTTGATTCTGGGCGAATGGCTGGTCGAAAATGGAATCTACGACCATTTATGGAAGCTGTTTGGCGAGATAAATCGAATGGCACCAGGAGAATTAATTTCGACTCTTAGTTTGGGCTACAGAAGACTTTTAAAGTTGAAAAAGTGCCCATTTCGGGCGTTTCTGGAGGTCAAATCAAAACGAAATCCTAAAGTACTGATCCGATTTGAATTTTGTTTATGCCATTAAATTCAGCGGGTGAATGTGTACTTGTGGTAGAAATTTGAGAAAAATCCATATATAAATAACCCGTCTATGGGTGACTTAGAAGTTTTCAAAATCAAAATCAAAATTAGGCCTATTGGGCCTACAAAATTGTCTAAATCCAACAATTTATATACCGTTGGAATCACAACGACGAGACGAATCCATATATACCCTTGAAAACACAAAATTCGAACATGACCTGCCACGGTACTCGGTTTCGCCTGTTTTCAAAAGATATTGTTTGATTCTGGTCGAATGGCTGGTCGAAAATGGAATCTACGACCATTTATGGAAGCTGTTTGGCGAGATAAATCGAATGGCACCAGGAGAATTAATTTCGACTCTTAGTTTGGGCTACAGAAGACTTTTAAAGTTGAAAAAGTGCCCATTTCGGGCGTTTCTGGAGGTCAAATCAAAACGAAATCCTAAAGTACTGATCCGATTTGAATTTTGTTTATGCCATTAAATTCAGCGGGTGAATGTGTACTTGTGGTAGAAATTTGAGAAAAATCCATATATAAATAACCCGTCTATGGGTGACTTAGAAGTTTTCAAAATCAAAATCAAAATTGGGCCTATTGGGCCTACAAAATTATCTAAATCCAACAATTTATATACCGTTGGAATCGCAACGACGAGATGAATCCATATATACCCTTGAAAACACAAAATTCGAACATGACCTGCCACGGTACTCGGTTTCGCCTGGGCTTAAAACCCAAGTGTTTTCAAAAGATATTGTTTGATTCTGGTCGAATGGCTGGTCGAAAATGGAATCTACGACCATTTGTGGAAGCTGTTTGGCGAGATAAATCGAATGGCACCAAGTAGAATTAATTTCGACTCTTAGTTTGGGCTACAGAAGACTTTTAAAGTTGAAAAAGTGCCCATTTCGGGCGTTTCTGGAGGTCAAATCAAAACGAAATCCTAAAGTACTGATCCGATTTGAATTTTGTTTGTGCTATTGAATTCAGCGGGTGAATGTGTACTTGTGGTAGAAATTTGAGCAAAATCCATATATAAATAACCCGTCTATGGGTGACTTAGAAGTTTTCAAAATCAAAATCAAAATTGGGCCTATTGGTCCTACAAAATCATCTAAATCCAACAATTTATATACCGTTGGAATCGCAACGACGAGATGAATCCATATATACCCTTGAAAACACAAAATTCGAACATGACCTGCCACGGTACTCGGTTTCGCCTGGGCTAAAACCCAAGTGTTTTCAAAAGAATTGTTTGATTCTGGTCGAATGGCTGGTCGAAAATGGAATCTACGACCATTTATGGAAGCTGTTTGGCGAGATAAATCGAATGGCACCAGGAGAATTAATTTCGACTCTTAGTTTGGGCTACAGAAGACTTTTAATGTTGAAAAAGTGCCCATTTCGGGCGTTTCTGGAGGTCAAATCAAAACGAAATTCTAAAGTACTGATCCGATTTGAAGTTTGTTTGTGCCATTGAATTCAGCGGGTGAATGTGTACTTGTGGTAGAAATTTGAGCAAAATCCATATATAAATAACCCATCTATGGGTGACTTAGAAGTTTTCAAAATCAAAATCAAAATTAGGCCTATTGGGCCTACAAAATTGTCTAAATCCAACAATTTATATACCGTTGGAATCGCAACGACGAGACGAATCCATATACCCTTGAAAACACAAAATTCGAACATGACCTGCCACGGTACTCGGTTTCGCCTGGGCTAAAACCCAAGTGTTTTCAAAAGATATTGTTTGATTCTGGGCGAATGGCTGGTCGAAAATGGAATCTACGACCATTTATGGAAGCTGTTTGGCGAGATAAATCGAATGGCACCAGGAGAATTAATTTCGACTCTTAGTTTGGGCTACAGAAGACTTTTAAAGTTGAAAAAGTGCCCATTTCGGGCGTTTCTGGAGGTCAAATCAAAACGAAATTCTAAAGTACTGATCCGATTTGAATTTTGTTTATGCCATTAAATTCAGCGGGTGAATGTGTACTTGTGGTAGAAATTTGAGAAAATCCATATATAAATAACCCGTCTATGGGTGACTTAGAAGTTTTCAAAATCAAAATCAAAATTGGGCCTATAAAATTATCTAAATCCAACAATTTATATACCGTTGGAATCGCAACGACGAGATGAATCCATATATACCCTTGAAAACACAAAATTCGAACATGACCTGCCACGGTACTCGGTTTCGCCTGGGCTACCCAAGTGTTTTCAAAAGATATTGTTTGATTCTGGTCGAATGGCTGGTCGAAAATGGAATCTACGACCATTTATGGAAGCTGTTTGGCGAGATAAATCGAATGGCACCAGGAGAATTAATTTCGACTCTTAGTTTGGGCTACAGAAGACTTTTAATGTTGAAAAAGTGCCCATTTCGGGCGTTTCTGGAGGTCAAATCAAAACGAAATTCTAAAGTACTGATCCGATTTGAAGTTTGTTTGTGCCATTGAATTCAGCGGGTGAATGTGTACTTGTGGTAGAAATTTGAGCAAAATCCATATATAAATAACCCATCTATGGGTGACTTAGAAGTTTTCAAAATCAAAATCAAAATTAGGCCTATTGGGCCTACAAAATTGTCTAAATCCAACAATTTATATACCGTTGGAATCGCAACGACGAGACGAATCCACATATACCCTTGAAAACACAAAATTCGAACATGACCTGCCACGGTACTCGGTTTCGCCTGGGCTAAAACCCAAGTGTTTTCAAAAGATATTGTTTGATTCTGGGCGAATGGCTGGTCGAAAATGGAATCTACGACCATTTATGGAAGCTGTTTGGCGAGATAAATCGAATGGCACCAGGAGAATTAATTTCGACTCTTAGTTTGGGCTACAGAAGACTTTTAAAGTTGAAAAAGTGCCCATTTCGGGCGTTTCTGGAGGTCAAATCAAAACGAAATTCTAAAGTACTGATCCGATTTGAATTTTGTTTATGCCATTAAATTCAGCGGGTGAATGTGTACTTGTGGTAGAAATTTGAGAAAAATCCATATATAAATAACCCGTCTATGGGTGACTTAGAAGTTTTCAAAATCAAAATCAAAATTGGGCCTATAAAATTATCTAAATCCAACAATTTATATACCGTTGGAATCGCAACGACGAGATGAATCCATATATACCCTTGAAAACACAAAATTCGAACATGACCTGCCACGGTACTCGGTTTCGCCTGGGCTACCCAAGTGTTTTCAAAAGATATTGTTTGATTCTGGTCGAATGGCTGGTCGAAAATGGAATCTACGACCATTTATGGAAGCTGTTTGGCGAGATAAATCGAATGGCACCAGGAATTAATTTCGACTCTTAGTTTGGGCTACAGAAGACTTTTAATGTTGAAAAAGTGCCCATTTCGGGCGTTTCTGGAGGTCAAATCAAAACGAAATTCTAAAGTACTGATCCGATTTGAAGTTTGTTTGTGCCATTGAATTCAGCGGGTGAATGTGTACTTGTGGTAGAAATTTGAGCAAAATCCATATATAAATAACCCATCTATGGGTGACTTAGAAGTTTCAAAATCAATATCAAAATTGGGCCTATTGGGCCTACAAAATTATCTAAATCCAACAATTTATATACCGTTGGAATCGCAACGACGAGATGAATCCATATATACCCTTGAAAACACAAAATTCGAACATGACCTGCCACGGTACTCGGTTTCGCCTGGGCTAAAACCCAAGTGTTTTCAAAAGATATTGTTTGATTCTGGTCGAATGGCTGGTCGAAAATGGAATCTACGACCATTTGTGGAAGCTGTTTGGCGAGATAAATCGAATGGCACCAAGTAGAATTAATTTCGACTCTTAGTTTGGGCTACAGAAGACTTTTAAAGTTGAAAAAGTGCCCATTTCGGGCGTTTCTGGAGGTCAAATCAAAACGAAATCCTAAAGTACTGATCCGATTTGAATTTTGTTTATGCCATTAAATTCAGCGGTGAATGTGTACTTGTGGTAGAAATTTGAGAAAAATCCATATATAAATAACCCGTCTATGGGTGACTTAGAAGTTTTCAAAATCAAAATCAAAATTGGGCCTATTGGGCCTACAAAATTATCTAAATCCAACAATTTATATACCGTTGGAATCGCAACGACGAGATGAATCCATATATACCCTTGAAAACACAAAATTCGAACATGACCTGCCACGGTACTCGGTTTCGCCTGGGCTAAAACCCAAGTGTTTTCAAAAGATATTGTTTGATTCTGGTCGAATGGCTGGTCGAAAATGGAATCTACGACCATTTATGGAAGCTGTTTGGCGAGATAAATCGAATGGCACCAGGAGAATTAATTTCGACTCTTAGTTTGGGCTACAGAAGACTTTTAATGTTGAAAAAGTGCCCATTTCGGGCGTTTCTGGAGGTCAAATCAAAACGAAATTCTAAAGTACTGATCCGATTTGAAGTTTGTTTGTGCCATTGAATTCAGCGGGTGAATGTGTACTTGTGGTAGAAATTTGAGCAAAATCCATATATAAATAACCCATCTATGGGTGACTTAGAAGTTTTCAAAATCAAAATCAAAATTAGTCCTATTGGGCCTACAAAATTGTCTAAATCCAACAATTTATATACCGTTGGAATCGCAACGACGAGACGAATCCATATATACCCTTGAAAACACAAAATTCGAACATGACCTGCCA
The DNA here is from genome assembly GCA_032716605.1 of Paralithodes platypus. Classification (NCBI taxonomy): domain Eukaryota; kingdom Metazoa; phylum Arthropoda; class Malacostraca; order Decapoda; family Lithodidae; genus Paralithodes; species Paralithodes platypus. The sequence goes on from CM064504.1 coordinate 8,900,024, forward strand.
CGGTACTCGGTTTCGCCTGGGCTAAAACCCGAGTGTTTTCAAAAGATATTGTTTGATTCTGGTCGAATGGCTGGTCGAAAATGGAATCTACGACCATTTGTGGAAGCTGTTTGGCGAGATAAATCGAATGGCACCAGGAGAATTAATTTCGACTCTTAGTTTGGGCTACAGAAGACTTTTAATGTTGAAAAAGTGCCCATTTCGGGCGTTTCTGGAGGTCAAATCAAAACGAAATTCTAAAGTACTGAACCGATTTGAAGTTTGTTTGTGCCATTGAATTCAGCGGGTGAATGTGTACTTGTGGTAGAAATTTGAGCAAAATCTATATATAAATAACCCATTTATGGGTGACTTAGAAGTTTTCAAAATCAAAATCAAAATTGGACCTATTGGTCCTACAAAATTGTCTAAATCCAACAATTTATATACCGTTGGAATCGCAACGACGAGACGAATCCATATATACCCTTGAAAACACAAAATTCGAACATGACCTGCCACGGTACTCGGTTTCGCCTGGGCTAAAACCCGAGTGTTTTCAAAATATTGTTTGATTCTGGTCGAATGGCTGGTCGAAAATGGAATCTACGACCATTTGTGGAAGCTGTTTGGCGAGATAAATCGAATGGCACCAGGAGAATTAATTTCGACTCTTAGTTTGGGCTACAGAAGACTTTTAATGTTGAAAAAGTGCCCATTTCGGGCGTTTCTGGAGGTCAAATCAAAACGAAATTCTAAAGTACTGAACCGATTTGAAGTTTGTTTGTGCCATTGAATTCAGCGGGTGAATGTGTACTTGTGGTAGAAATTTGAGCAAAATCTATATATAAATAACCCATTTATGGGTGACTTAGAAGTTTTCAAAATCAAAATCAAAATTGGGCCTATTGGGCCTACAAAATTATCTAAATCCAACAATTTATATACCGTTGGAATCGCAACGACGAGATGAATCCATATATACCCTTGAAAACACAAAATTCGAACATGACCTGCCACGGTACTCGGTTTCGCCTGGGCTAAAACCCAAGTGTTTTCAAAAGATATTGTTTGATTCTGGTCGAATGGCTGGTCGAAAATGGAATCTACGACCATTTGTGGAAGCTGTTTGGCGAGATAAATCGAATGGCACCAAGTAGAATTAATTTCGACTCTTAGTTTGGGCTACAGAAGACTTTTAAAGTTGAAAAAGTGCCCATTTCGGGCGTTTCTGGAGGTCAAATCAAAACGAAATCCTAAAGTACTGATCCGATTTGAATTTTGTTTGTGCTATTGAATTCAGCGGGTGAATGTGTACTTGTGGTAGAAATTTGAGCAAAATCCATATATAAATAACCCGTCTATGGGTGACTTAGAAGTTTTCAAAATCAAAATCAAAATTGGGCCTATTGGTCCTACAAAATCATCTAAATCCAACAATTTATATACCGTTGGAATCGCAACGACGAGATGAATCCATATATACCCTTGAAAACACAAAATTCGAACATGACCTGCCACGGTACTCGGTTTCGCCTGGGCTAAAACCCAAGTGTTTTCAAAAGATATTGTTTGATTCTGGTCGAATGGCTGGTCGAAAATGGAATCTACGACCATTTATGGAAGCTGTTTGGCGAGATAAATCGAATGGCACCAGGAGAATTAATTTCGACTCTTAGTTTGGGCTACAGAAGACTTTTAATGTTGAAAAAGTGCCCATTTCGGGCGTTTCTGGAGGTCAAATCAAAACGAAATTCTAAAGTACTGATCCGATTTGAAGTTTGTTTGTGCCATTGAATTCAGCGGGTGAATGTGTACTTGTGGTAGAAATTTGAGCAAAATCCATATATAAATAACCCATCTATGGGTGACTTAGAAGTTTTCAAAATCAAAATCAAAATTAGGCCTATTGGGCCTACAAAATTGTCTAAATCCAACAATTTATATACCGTTGGAATCGCAACGACGAGACGAATCCATATACCCTTGAAAACACAAAATTCGAACATGACCTGCCACGGTACTCGGTTTCGCCTGGGCTAAAACCCAAGTGTTTTCAAAAGATATTGTTTGATTCTGGGCGAATGGCTGGTCGAAAATGGAATCTACGACCATTTATGGAAGCTGTTTGGCGAGATAAATCGAATGGCACCAGGAGAATTAATTTCGACTCTTAGTTTGGGCTACAGAAGACTTTTAAAGTTGAAAAAGTGCCCATTTCGGGCGTTTCTGGAGGTCAAATCAAAACGAAATTCTAAAGTACTGATCCGATTTGAATTTTGTTTATGCCATTAAATTCAGCGGGTGAATGTGTACTTGTGGTAGAAATTTGAGAAAAATCCATATATAAATAACCCGTCTATGGGTGACTTAGAAGTTTTCAAAATCAAAATCAAAATTGGGCCTATAAAATTATCTAAATCCAACAATTTATATACCGTTGGAATCGCAACGACGAGATGAATCCATATATACCCTTGAAAACACAAATTCGAACATGACCTGCCACGGTACTCGGTTTCGCCTGGGCTACCCAAGTGTTTTCAAAAGATATTGTTTGATTCTGGTCGAATGGCTGGTCGAAAATGGAATCTACGACCATTTATGGAAGCTGTTTGGCGAGATAAATCGAATGGCACCAGGAGAATTAATTTCGACTCTTAGTTTGGGCTACAGAAGACTTTTAATGTTGAAAAAGTGCCCATTTCGGGCGTTTCTGGAGGTCAAATCAAAACGAAATTCTAAAGTACTGATCCGATTTGAAGTTTGTTTGTGCCATTGAATTCAGCGGGTGAATGTGTACTTGTGGTAGAAATTTGAGCAAAATCCATATATAAATAACCCATCTATGGGTGACTTAGAAGTTTTCAAAATCAAAATCAAAATTAGGCCTATTGGGCCTACAAAATTGTCTAAATCCAACAATTTATATACCGTTGGAATCGCAACGACGAGACGAATCCACATATACCCTTGAAAACACAAAATTCGAACATGACCTGCCACGGTACTCGGTTTCGCCTGGGCTAAAACCCAAGTGTTTTCAAAAGATATTGTTTGATTCTGGGCGAATGGCTGGTCGAAAATGGAATCTACGACCATTTATGGAAGCTGTTTGGCGAGATAAATCGAATGGCACCAGGAGAATTAATTTCGACTCTTAGTTTGGGCTACAGAAGACTTTTAAAGTTGAAAAAGTGCCCATTTCGGGCGTTTCTGGAGGTCAAATCAAAACGAAATTCTAAAGTACTGATCCGATTTGAATTTTGTTTATGCCATTAAATTCAGCGGGTGAATGTGTACTTGTGGTAGAAATTTGAGAAAAATCCATATATAAATAACCCGTCTATGGGTGACTTAGAAGTTTTCAAAATCAAAATCAAAATTGGGCCTATAAAATTATCTAAATCCAACAATTTATATACCGTTGGAATCGCAACGACGAGATGAATCCATATACCCTTGAAAACACAAAATTCGAACATGACCTGCCACGGTACTCGGTTTCGCCTGGGCTACCCAAGTGTTTTCAAAAGATATTGTTTGATTCTGGTCGAATGGCTGGTCGAAAATGGAATCTACGACCATTTATGGAAGCTGTTTGGCGAGATAAATCGAATGGCACCAGGAGAATTAATTTCGACTCTTAGTTTGGGCTACAGAAGACTTTTAATGTTGAAAAAGTGCCCATTTCGGGCGTTTCTGGAGGTCAAATCAAAACGAAATTCTAAAGTACTGATCCGATTTGAAGTTTGTTTGTGCCATTGAATTCAGCGGGTGAATGTGTACTTGTGGTAGAAATTTGAGCAAAATCCATATATAAATAACCCATCTATGGGTGACTTAGAAGTTTTCAAAATCAAAATCAAAATTGGGCCTATTGGGCCTACAAAATTATCTAAATCCAACAATTTATATACCGTTGGAATCGCAACGACGAGATGAATCCATATACCCTTGAAAACACAAAATTCGAACATGACCTGCCACGGTACTCGGTTTCGCCTGGGCTAAAACCCAAGTGTTTTCAAAAGATATTGTTTGATTCTGGTCGAATGGCTGGTCGAAAATGGAATCTACGACCATTTGTGGAAGCTGTTTGGCGAGATAAATCGAATGGCACCAAGTAGAATTAATTTCGACTCTTAGTTTGGGCTACAGAAGACTTTTAAAGTTGAAAAAGTGCCCATTTCGGGCGTTTCTGGAGGTCAAATCAAAACGAAATCCTAAAGTACTGATCCGATTTGAATTTTGTTTATGCCATTAAATTCAGCGGGTGAATGTGTACTTGTGGTAGAAATTTGAGAAAAATCCATATAAATAACCCGTCTATGGTGACTTAGAAGTTTTCAAAATCAAAATCAAAATTGGGCCTATTGGGCCTACAAAATTATCTAAATCCAACAATTTATATACCGTTGGAATCGCAACGACGAGATGAATCCATATATACCCTTGAAAACACAAAATTCGAACATGACCTGCCACGGTACTCGGTTTCGCCTGGGCTAAAACCCAAGTGTTTTCAAAAGATATTGTTTGATTCTGGGCGAATGGCTGGTCGAAAATGGAATCTACGACCATTTATGGAAGCTGTTTGGCGAGATAAATCGAATGGCACCAGGAGAATTAATTTCGACTCTTAGTTTGGGCTACAGAAGACTTTTAAAGTTGAAAAAGTGCCCATTTCGGGCGTTTCTGGAGGTCAAATCAAAACGAAATTCTAAAGTACTGATCCGATTTGAATTTTGTTTATGCCATTGAATTCAGCGGGTGAATGTGTACTTGTGGTAGAAATTTGAGAAAAATCCATATATAAATAACCCGTCTATGGGTGACTTAGAAGTTTTCAAAATCAAAATCAAAATTGGGCCTATAAAATTATCTAAATCCAACAATTTATATACCGTTGGAATCGCAACGACGAGATGAATCCATATATACCCTTGAAAACACAAAATTCGAACATGACCTGCCACGGTACTCGGTTTCGCCTGGGCTACCCAAGTGTTTTCAAAAGATATTGTTTGATTCTGGTCGAATGGCTGGTCGAAAATGGAATCTACGACCATTTATGGAAGCTGTTTGGCGAGATAAATCGAATGGCACCAGGAGAATTAATTTCGACTCTTAGTTTGGGCTACAGAAGACTTTTAATGTTGAAAAAGTGCCCATTTCGGGCGTTTCTGGAGGTCAAATCAAAACGAAATTCTAAAGTACTGATCCGATTTGAAGTTTGTTTGTGCCATTGAATTCAGCGGGTGAATGTGTACTTGTGGTAGAAATTTGAGCAAAATCCATATATAAATAACCCATCTATGGGTGACTTAGAAGTTTTCAAAATCAAAATCAAAATTAGGCCTATTGGGCCTACAAAATTGTCTAAATCCAACAATTTATATACCGTTGGAATCGCAACGACGAGACGAATCCACATATACCCTTGAAAACACAAAATTCGAACATGACCTGCCACGGTACTCGGTTTCGCCTGGGCTAAAACCCAAGTGTTTTCAAAAGATATTGTTTGATTCTGGGCGAATGGCTGGTCGAAAATGGAATCTACGACCATTTATGGAAGCTGTTTGGCGAGATAAATCGAATGGCACCAGGAGAATTAATTTCGACTCTTAGTTTGGGCTACAGAAGACTTTTAAAGTTGAAAAAGTGCCCATTTCGGGCGTTTCTGGAGGTCAAATCAAAACGAAATTCTAAAGTACTGATCCGATTTGAATTTTGTTTATGCCATTAAATTCAGCGGGTGAATGTGTACTTGTGGTAGAAATTTGAGAAAATCCATATATAAATAACCCGTCTATGGGTGACTTAGAAGTTTTCAAAATCAAAATCAAAATTGGGCCTATAAAATTATCTAAATCCAACAATTTATATACCGTTGGAATCGCAACGACGAGATGAATCCATATATACCCTTGAAAACACAAAATTCGAACATGACCTGCCACGGTACTCGGTTTCGCCTGGGCTACCCAAGTGTTTTCAAAAGATATTGTTTGATTCTGGTCGAATGGCTGGTCGAAAATGGAATCTACGACCATTTATGGAAGCTGTTTGGCGAGATAAATCGAATGGCACCAGGAGAATTAATTTCGACTCTTAGTTTGGGCTACAGAAGACTTTTAATGTTGAAAAAGTGCCCATTTCGGGCGTTTCTGGAGGTCAAATCAAAACGAAATTCTAAAGTACTGATCCGATTTGAAGTTTGTTTGTGCCATTGAATTCAGCGGGTGAATGTGTACTTGTGGTAGAAATTTGAGCAAAATCCATATATAAATAACCCATCTATGGGTGACTTAGAAGTTTTCAAAATCAAAATCAAAATTGGGCCTATTGGGCCTACAAAATTATCTAAATCCAACAATTTATATACCGTTGGAATCGCAACGACGAGATGAATCCATATATACCCTTGAAAACACAAAATTCGAACATGACCTGCCACGGTACTCGGTTTCGCCTGGGCTAAAACCCAAGTGTTTTCAAAAGATATTGTTTGATTCTGGTCGAATGGCTGGTCGAAAATGGAATCTACGACCATTTGTGGAAGCTGTTTGGCGAGATAAATCGAATGGCACCAAGTAGAATTAATTTCGACTCTTAGTTTGGGCTACAGAAGACTTTTAAAGTTGAAAAAGTGCCCATTTCGGGCGTTTCTGGAGGTCAAATCAAAACGAAATCCTAAAGTACTGATCCGATTTGAATTTTGTTTATGCCATTAAATTCAGCGGGTGAATGTGTACTTGTGGTAGAAATTTGAGAAAAATCCATATATAAATAACCCGTCTATGGGTGACTTAGAAGTTTTCAAAATCAAAATCAAAATTGGGCCTATTGGGCCTACAAAATTATCTAAATCCAACAATTTATATACCGTTGGAATCGCAACGACGAGATGAATCCATATATACCCTTGAAAACACAAAATTCGAACATGACCTGCCACGGTACTCGGTTTCGCCTGGGCTAAAACCCAAGTGTTTTCAAAAGATATTGTTTGATTCTGGTCGAATGGCTGGTCGAAAATGGAATCTACGACCATTTATGGAAGCTGTTTGGCGAGATAAATCGAATGGCACCAGGAGAATTAATTTCGACTCTTAGTTTGGGCTACAGAAGACTTTTAATGTTGAAAAAGTGCCCATTTCGGGCGTTTCTGGAGGTCAAATCAAAACGAAATTCTAAAGTACTGATCCGATTTGAAGTTTGTTTGTGCCATTGAATTCAGCGGGTGAATGTGTACTTGTGGTAGAAATTTGAGCAAAATCCATATATAAATAACCCATCTATGGGTGACTTAGAAGTTTTCAAAATCAAAATCAAAATTAGTCCTATTGGGCCTACAAAATTGTCTAAATCCAACAATTTATATACCGTTGGAATCGCAACGACGAGACGAATCCATATATACCCTTGAAAACACAAAATTCGAACATGACCTGCCACGGTACTCGGTTTCGCCTGGGCTAAAACCCGAGTGTTTTCAAAAGATATTGTTTGATTCTGGTCGAATGGCTGGTCGAAAATGGAATCTACGACCATTTGTGGAAGCTGTTTGGCGAGATAAATCGAATGGCACCAGGAGAATTAATTTCGACTCTTAGTTTGGGCTACAGAAGACTTTTAATGTTGAAAAAGTGCCCATTTCGGGCGTTTCTGGAGGTCAAATCAAAACGAAATTCTAAAGTACTGAACCGATTTGAAGTTTGTTTGTGCCATTGAATTCAGCGGGTGAATGTGTACTTGTGGTAGAAATTTGAGCAAAATCTATATATAAATAACCCATTTATGGGTGACTTAGAAGTTTTCAAAATCAAAATCAAAATTGGACCTATTGGTCCTACAAAATTGTCTAAATCCAACAATTTATATACCGTTGGAATCGCAACGACGAGACGAATCCATATATACCCTTGAAAACACAAAATTCGAACATGACCTGCCACGGTACTCGGTTTCGCCTGGGCTAAAACCCGAGTGTTTTCAAAAGATATTGTTTGATTCTGGTCGAATGGCTGGTCGAAAATGGAATCTACGACCATTTGTGGAAGCTGTTTGGCGAGATAAATCGAATGGCACCAGGAGAATTAATTTCGACTCTTAGTTTGGGCTACAGAAGACTTTTAATGTTGAAAAAGTGCCCATTTCGGGCGTTTCTGGAGGTCAAATCAAAACGAAATTCTAAAGTACTGAACCGATTTGAAGTTTGTTTGTGCCATTGAATTCAGCGGGTGAATGTGTACTTGTGGTAGAAATTTGAGCAAAATCTATATATAAATAACCCATTTATGGGTGACTTAGAAGTTTTCAAAATCAAAATCAAAATTGGGCCTATTGGTCCTACAAAATTGTCTAAATCCAACAATTTATATACCGTTGGAATCGCAACGACGAGACGAATCCATATATACCCTTGAAAACACACAATTCGAACATGACCTGCCACGGTACTCGGTTTCGCCTGGGCTAAAACCCAAGTGTTTTCAAAAGATATTGTTTGATTCTGGTCGAATGGCTGGTCGAAAATGGAATCTACGACCATTTGTGGAAGCTGTTTGGTGAGATAAATCGAATGGCACCAAGTAGAATTAATTTCGACTCTTAGTTTGGGCTACAGAAGACTTTTAAAGTTGAAAAAGTGCCCATTTCGGGCGTTTCTGGAGGTCAAATCAAAACGAAATCCTAAAGTACTGATCCGATTTGAATTTTGTTTGTGCTATTGAATTCAGCGGGTGAATGTGTACTTGTGGTAGAAATTTGAGCAAAATCCATATATAAATAACCCATCTATGGGTGACTTAGAAGTTTTCAAAATCAAAATCAAAATTGGGCCTATTGGTCCTACAAAATTATCTAAATCCAACAATTTATATACCGTTGGAATCGCAACGACGAGATGAATCCATATATACCCTTGAAAACACAAAATTCGAACATGACCTGCCACGGTACTCGGTTTCGCCTGTGTTTTCAAAAGATATTGTTTGATTCTGGGCGAATGGCTGGTCGAAAATGGAATCTACGACCATTTATGGAAGCTGTTTGGCGAGATAAATCGAATGGCACCAGGATAATTAATTTCGACTCTTAGTTTGGGCTACAGAAGACTTTTAATGTTGAAAAAGTGCCCATTTCGGGCGTTTCTGGAGGTCAAATCAAAACGAAATTCTAAAGTACTGATCCGATTTGAAGTTTGTTTGTGCCATTGAATTCAGCGGGTGAATGTGTACTTGTGGTAGAAATTTGAGCAAAATCCATATATAAATAACCCATCTATGGGTGACTTAGAAGTTTTCAAAATCAAAATCAAAATTAGTCCTATTGGGCCTACAAAATTGTCTAAATCCAACAATTTATATACCGTTGGAATCGCAACGACGAGACGAATTCATGTGTGTGTGTGTGTGTGTGAGAGAGAGGGAGAGAGAAGATTTGATATGCAAATTTTGGAGAACGGTGTAATCTATTTTTCCCTCTTCTCTTCTCTGTTCTATACTCTCAATCTCTCTCTCTCTCTCTCTCTCTTTCTCTCTCTCTCTCTCTCTCTCTCTCGGCCTAAGGCCAATTTCGTCTAACTGGAGTGAATTAGGCTAAGTGTCTTATTATCGCCAAACTAAGGGATTGGAACGTCTCGATATATCCAAAGATACCTCCAAAAGCCCCTCCTCGGCCCAAATACTGTTAAGGTATATTCCCCCCCCCCCCCCCCTTTAAGGTCAAGATCGGACAACTATCCCGCTACAAACCGTCTGGACACAGGCACGGTTCACGACGCTAAGTTACGGCGCGATAATTCCCAAAGAAAATGCTTTCCCACTTGTCATTCTGAATACTTGTCGATAAAACAATGTAAATACGAACATCATACACACATACCCATATAGATAGAGATAGATAGATAGATAGATATAGATTGATAGATAGATAGATATATATCACCTTAGTTCATGCATACATTAATACAGACACACACGCACAAATACACACACGCAACAAAAAATATTTAAATATTTTATCATCCTAGTTTACACACACACAAACAACAAAAACACAACAACGCATACGCACACGAAAACAAAGAACAACAACAACAACACATATACACACGAAAACAAACAAACAACAAACAACAACAAAATAAAGTCATAGCGCTCCAAATCTTCCGTAACTAATAATCCTCAGAATCAGCCCTAACAGCCCTAACAAGTAACTAGTAGAGCAGCCATAAATCAATCCTGAGGCCATGGTTACCTAAGCAAGGGAGATATGGCCTTTAAACCGGTTCGTATATATAAAAAAAAAAAAAAAAAAAAAAAAAAAAAAAAAAAGAGAGAGAGAGAGAGAGAGAGAGAGAGAGAGAGAGAGAGAGTCAGTAATGAGGTTAAAAGCTGGGAGATCAGTGAGTGATAGATAGATAGATAGATGGATAGATAGATAGATAGAAAGATAGATAAACAGATAGACAAACATATAGACAAGTAGATAGCTATTGGGTTAGGCAAGGAAAAAGTCAGTGATAGACAGATAGACAGACAGATTGATTGGTAGATAGATGGAGAGATAATTAGATAGATGGAGAGATAATTAGATAGATGGATAGATAAATAAATAGATAGACAATAGACATAACATATCTCTCTTCGCCGCAGTGTTGCGGCTCTCTCGCTATTCTACCGCTATTACAATAATCACCCGTCTTGCAACACAATCCCATCCCTACTCTGTGCAACTCTCCAATCCAAGAGTGAAACGATATTCTCAAACCTTCTTCTATTCAACAGCTGAGCTCTGGAATTCTCTCCTTGAATCCATCTTCCCCTCATCCTATGACTTAAATTGCTTCAAACTCCGTGTGTCCTGGCATTTTGGCTCGAACATAACTTTATTATGGCCCTGCCACTCTTTCAACTGGGGGAGGCACTCGTGACAGGCAGTTCTACCTTTTGTATCCCTCATCCACATATAACACATAAATATAGATATCGGGATAGGTAAAAGTGAGAGTGTGAGGGTGGCAGAATAAGACATAGCTACATAAATACAAAGTGGTGACTGCAAATGGGACACTAAATCTGAATATACACCGACACAAACGCCCACTGTTTTACGCCCACTGTTTACGCCCAAACTATAACTCACACCCAAAGATAGACAGACAGACAGACAGATAGATAGATAGATAGATATAGATAAATAGATAAATAGATAAATAGATAGATAGATAGATATAGATAGATATTGAGATAGATAAAACGATTGATGAAATGATAGACTGAACGATAGGCTGAATGGGGCCCATTGGATACAACCCAGAGAGAGAGAGAGAGAGAGAGAGAGAGAGAGAGCGAGAGCGAGAGCGAGAGAGTACAAAGGAGTACAAAGTACAAAGGAGTACAAAGGAAATCAAGCAACAACAGATCTAGTGACCCTTCTAGGTTGCTTGTCCTCCAAAACACTGAGGATCAAGTGTCCAAACAGTGGTTTAGAGTGGGTAAGGGAACATTGGCAAGGGAATTACTGCCCTGGAACTGATGTCCGTGGCAGGATTAGGAAGTTAGTAGGGGACAGATGGGTTAGTAACTGAGGGGGGGATAAAATAAAGTTATTCATTTACAAACGCAGTCAGTCGCGGGTTTGATGCGAGATATTTGTCTAGGCGGAGTTTAAATGAATCAACGGTGATGCAGTCTATAACGTTTCGGGGAAGCCCATTCCACAAGTTGACAACTCGATTGAAGAAGCAATTCTTAGATTCGTGTGAGTTAAAAGATTTACCAATAATTTTACGACCGTTTCCCCGCGTGTAATTAGATTGGTCGATAGTGAAGTACTTACTACAGTCCATATTGTCGATGCCTTTGATGATTTTGAACACTTGAATTAAGTCACCTCTTAATCTGCGCTGGGTTAAAGGAAATAAATTTAATTCTCTAAGACACTCTTCGTATGGTTTGTTCTTTAGGCTAGGTATCATTTTGGTAACTCTACGTTGAACTCATTCTAGCTTGTTTATATCTTTTTGGTAATAAGGGCACCAGGATTGAACGCAGTATTCCAGAAGAGGGCGGACTAAGGAATTGTAAAGGGTTAGTATAACTTCTTTGAATTTATGCTCAAATGACCTGCCTATAAAGTCAATTATTTTGTTTGCCTTCTTAACAACTTCTGAACATTGTTGACTCGGTTTTAGGTTACTCGATATTGTTACTCCCAGATCGGTTTCTCTGTTTACATTCTTAAGCTGAGTGCCATTCATCGAATAGTTTGCTTTCTCATTTAGGTATCCGATATGTAGTACTTTACATTTATCCGCATTGAAACTCATTTGCCAAATTTGGGCCCAACATGACAATTTATCTAGATTGTGTTGCATATCGTCAACTTGTTCTTTTGAGAGTACGCTATTTGCAATTTTTGTATCGTCAGCAAATTTTGAGATTGTACAGGTGAGACCCTCATCTATGTCGTTGATGTAAATTAGAAAGAGAATTGGACCTAGTACCGATCCCTGGGGTACCCCGCTACTTACATTGGTCCATTTAGATGCCTTACCGTTTATGACTACTCTTTGCTTTCTGTCGCTGAGCCAATTTTCTATCCATTTCAACACACCGTCTTGTATTCCATGCGCTTTTAGTTTTAGCAGTAAACGTTTGTGGGGAACTTTGTCAAAGGCCTTTTGAAAATCAAGGTATATAATATCTACAGCTTTACTCTCATCGTAGAGGTTGAGGATATCGTGGAAGAAGTCTAAGAGGTTTGTTAAACAGGAACGTTTTTTACGAAAGCCGTGTTGAGTATCTTTAAGTATGTTATTTTCCTCTAAGTGATTTACAAGTCTTCTCGTATGACCGTTTCTAGCATTTTACATACAACTGAGGTTAAGCTAATTGGACGATAGTTACTGGGTAGGGATTTGCTGCCTTTTTTGAATATCGGTGTTATGTTGGCTAGCTTCCACTGATCAGGCATAGTTCCAGACTGCAAGGATTTATTGAATAGTAATGTCAGTGGTTTGGAGAGCTCATCCTTAGCTTCCTTTAGAACTCTAGGCGAGATTGTATCAGGTCCAGGCGTTTTATTTACCTTGAGTTTATCTGAACAATTCAATACTTCTCTCTCTGTAACGGTGATATTGCTTAGAACATCTGAATTATCAATCTGAATCGGCGATGGTGTAGGGATATCATTGAGGTCTTCTGTTGTAAAAACTGATGCAAAGAAGGTATTGAGGGCATTACTCATTTGCACTTCGTCTTTGGTGTATTCTCCATTTTCATCGACTAACGGTCCAACAGTTGAAGTAACTACTTTTTTCTTTCTGATATAACTATAGAATTTGTTCGGGTTTGTTTTACTTTGATTCGCAATATGTAACTCTAAGGTCTTTTTACTTTGCTTAATTAACTTTTTGGCTTTGCGTCGTAGCTCTACAAATTTCACCCGTTCTTCGTCATTTTGTGAGGATTTTAATCTATCATTAGCAAAAAATTTAGAAAGCAGGCAGTTTGAAATATCTTTATTCCACCATTTGGGCTTATTATTATGAGAGAGAGAGAGAGAGAGAGCGAGAGAGAGAGAGAGAGAGAGAGAGAGAGAGAGAGAGAGACTACACCACTCTGACCTTCCGAAGTTCAACCCCCTCCCCACCAGAACCACAATATTAGATCCTGTAAATGGTGTGAACACAAGGAGGAAAATATTATATGCCAGTCATGTAAGGTGTGGGATCTCTCTCTCTCTCTCTCTCTCTCTCTCTCTCTCTCTCTCTCTCTCTCTCTCTCTCTCTCTCTCTTGATAGCGTAATGCATAAGTGCGCAGAATTTCGGTGTGAGTATCCTAGGTTGGAGTCCTTGGAGTGCCACATGTATTTGTTGATTTCATTAATTGAGTTTAGAAGTGAAGTTGGTTGGTGAAATAATATAATATAATTATATACTGTATTATATGTGTTTGAATGTGTGTGTATGTGTGTATATGTGTGTATGTGTGTATATGTGTTTATGTGTGTATATGTGTTTATGTGTGTGTATGTGTATGTGTGTGTGGGGGAGAGGGGGGTAGGGGCAGATTTGTATATAAGTAATGTATGTTTGTTCACGTAGCCTAGTTTGTGTGTACATACTGTGTATGTATGTGTGCATGTAATTGTCTGTGTATAATGAATGTACTTGTGTGCGGGTGAGTGAATCTATGTAAGTATATATGTGTACCTGTGTGCGTGTGAGTGAATGCATTTATGTAAGTGTACCTGTGTGTGTGTGAGTGAATGCATTTATGTAAGTGTACCTGTGTGTGTGTGAGTGAATGCATTTATGTAAGTGTACCTGTGTGTGTGTGAATGAATGCATATGTAAGTATGTGTGTGCGTATGTGAGGGTCGCATTCAAGACAGTCATGCGGTCAGACATTATCATAACCCGTCTCGTTATAGCCATAGTGAAGCCCAATTGGTGAAACTTGTACGTAATGGTGATGGGATGGCTTTGTCGAGATATATTATTTGGCTCTTAAGGGGGGTCGCCGGCTTTTTTGTATCTTTCTCTCCTTTTCTCTCTTTCCCTGGCTTGTATCCATTCGGCCCCATTCAGCCAACTGTTTTAAGACGTTTAACCCCATCCAGTTGTTGATTTCTTCCTGGCGAGCGATAGCGAGCCAGCATTGCATGGAGTAATCCGGCTTCGCCGGAGACATTTTTCTATCGAAAAATGTACAATATTTAACTTGCTGACAAAACAAAAATATATATATGCTGGCTCGCTCCCGCTCGCCAGGAAAATATTGACACATGGATGGGGGTAAACGTCTTAAAACAGTAGGCTGAATGGGGCAGAATCAATACAAGCCAAAGATAGAGGGAGAGATAGAGAACAAGAGCGAGGTGGGCTCCCTTAAAGTGTTACGATTTGTGTTTTCTGTCTATCATACGGACATTTACTCTCACTCTCACTTATTTTACCACACACACACACACACACACACACACACACACACACTTACTATATACTACCACACACACTTCCTACAAACACACACACACACACACACACACTTACTACTACCACACCCACTCACACCCACACACTTCCTACAAACACACACACTTACTATATACTACCACACACACTTCCTACAAACACACACACACACACACTTACTACTACCACACACACTTACTAAAAACACACACACACACACACACTTACTACTACCACACACACTTAATAAAAACACACCCACACCCACACACTTCCTACAAACACACACACTAAACCATACGAAGAGCGTCTTAGAGAATTAAATCTATTTCCTTTAACCCAGCGCAGATTAAGAGGCGACTTAATTCAAGTGTTCAAAATCATCAAAGGCATCGACAATATGAACTGTAGTAAGTACTTCACTATCGACCAATCTAATTACACGCGGGGAAACGGTTGCAAAATTATTGGTAAATCTTTTAACTCGCACGAATCTAAGAATTTCTTCTTCAATCCAGTTGTCAACTTGTGGAATGGGCTTCCCCGAGACGTTATAGACTGCAGCACCGTTGATTCATTTAAATTCCGCCTAGACAAATATCTCGCATCAAACCCGCGACTGACTGCTTTTGTAAATGAATAACTTTATCCTCCCCTCAGTTACTAACCCATATGTCCCCTACTAACTTCTTAGTCCTGCCACGACCACTGTTTGGACACTTGATCCTCAGTGTTTTGGAGGACAAGCAACCTAGAAGGGTCACTAGATCTGTTGTTGCTTGATTTCCTTTGTACTCCTTTGTACTATACTACCACACACACTTCCTACAAACACACACACACACACTTACTATATACTACCACACACACTTACTAAAAACACACCCACACCCACACAAACACACCCACATAAAAGTATGCACCCCCCCCCCCCCACACACACACACTCACCCTTTCATCTCTCTCACTCTCACTTTCACACACACACACAAACACGCACACACACTCACTCACTCTCGCGCTCTCTCTCTCTTCAGTAGAGCAGTTCAAAAAGAGAGTAGATAGTATTTTGCACTCTAATGAGTGTAGTGCATAAAATAGTCTCTCTCCTTCCACTTCGAGTATCTCCCCGGAATGAACCACAAGGTCTCTGAGATACTAACTATTCCTTGTAACTCCTTGTAACTCTCGCTCTCTCTCTCTCTCTCTCAAGTAGTCAGCAGATGAATTAGAGCTAATTGACTATAGTAATGTGATATGGGTAATGTAGCCTAATCCTTTCATTACGACGATAATGATTTGATGTTCTGGTGATAAACAACGATGTATACAGTTTAGGAATATAATCATGCGAACAAGAGGTTATACGAACAAGAGGTTATACGAACAAGAGGTTATACGAACAAGAGGTTATACGAACAAGAGGTTATACGAACAAGAGGTTATACGAACCTCTCTAGTAACTTCCGTGCAATACATCACATTTATATTCTAATTATGGTTAACAGGGCACGATTTTACAAAGAGTCGTCAAATAATTAAATACATAACTTACTACTTTTTGTGGTAGCATTCAAGGAGACTACTGCAGGACTCTTCTTCTTCTTACCTCTGACCGGGTATAGGCTATCCTAGTGTTTACTACCCTATAGGCCTACCCCTTTGAAAGGACATTAGCCTAACCTAACAACCTTACCTAACCTAACCTAGTATTATAGGTGGGGGCTGCCGCCCCACACCCCCGCTTTGACTTAGATTTTTGGTGTATTTGTCTGTGAAGTGGGTATTTTTCAATTTGTTGATAACGAAAATCCTCCATGCGGACTGTATGGAGAAAAATATGGCGAATCTATTGGTGCCTATTTTCCCTAATAAATTGTTTCTCATAACGTCGCACTAGTGTCCTTGAATATTATCCTTTTTTTTCTTCAAAGAACAAGACATATATTGTTAACTGTCTTGATAGCTTAATGCATAAGTGCGCGGAATTTCGATGTGAGTATCCTAGGTTCGATTCCTTGGAGTGCCACATGTATTTGTTGATTTGTATCCTAGGTTCGAGTCCTTGGAGTGCCACATGAATTTGTTGATTTGTATCCTAGGTTCGAGTCCTTGGAGTGCCACATGTATTTGTTGATTTGTATCCTAGGTTCGAGTCCTTGGAGTGCCACATGTATTTGTTGATTTGTATCCTAGGTTCGAGTCCTTGGAGTGCCACATGTATTTGTTGATTTGTATCCTAGGTTCGAGTCCTTGGAGTGCCACATGTATTTGTTGATTTCATTAATTGAGTTTAGAGGTGAAGTTGGTTGGTGGAAAAAGCATAATAATTCCAAGTTTGAATCTCCTAATTGTATATTAGGTCGTGCATGATGCTGAGGGTGTGGGGGAAAACTATTATACAAATGACCTGGTCGTGGACAATATTTGGTCTGACCGATTACTATATACCGTACTGTATATAGATAGTGCAACAATATGCCCACTTAGTTATAATATATGAATACTAGACTAAACCCCGCATTAAAGGGTATGTTGATGTTATAAGAAGAAACATATATATAATTAAGTAAATCACACTAATGCTAGCCCAAATGAGTCGTGCTGGAGAAATATGCTCTTCAGAGAAGTTCTGTTTACCTTCATAAAGTAATTATATATATATATATATATATATATATATATATATATATAGAGAGAGAGAGAGAGAGAGAGAGAAAGAGAGAGATACAGAATGTATATGAATTCCTACACACATTGGATATCACAAATCTGGAAATCTTACTTGAAATAGACGATTTTTTATAGCCGGCTAAATTCTCACAGGACCTCCCAAAATCGCGGCCCCTCACTGTCTGATCCATCTTTGTCTGATAGTTAGTTCGATGCTTCGTTTGTCTTCCAGAACCCGCAATGTCACTGTCTCATTATCTAGGCCTCGTTTGCTCTCCACACCAACCAGAAGGCTTCACCCTAAGTGTACAGTCGTGGCCATTAATCTATTCATTATCGCGGACGTCAAGGGACTGGAGTTGTTGCAGAGAGGCTCCAGTCCTGACGTTACTGTTGACTTAGTGTGCTGGCTTAATAATCCAATAGGGTTGAAGTCCTATTTTAACTAAAAAAGGGACGTCCTTTTCATTATATTCTGGCAACTATTGTTCGATTGTAATCAGGTTAGGAAGGACCACTAGCAATAATAAGGCTTCAAACTATCTCAACCAACCCTTTTTAACTACCACAGATCCTTCCTAAGCTGCATAATATCATCTAATTATAGCTAGAATATATAACACACGTCGCTGTTACTCAAAGGGATGATGGGAAGCTGAATATAAACACCACATGAGGAGGATCACTTAAATGACAACATTTCGCAGAGAGCTTCTTCAGGTCACTAACAGATTTTTCGAAGCTTTCTCGCTCTAAGTTGAACTTCTTATTGAATCTTTACCTATTAATTATTTATGTAGGTTCATTTAATCAGTCCGAGGCTTAAATATGTATTGGAATTAATATCCACGACTGTACATTCTAGGAGGTAAATCGTGGCTGTAAGTTTTCGAAGCTATCCCGAGCTGAATCGAATCTACTCATTACTGATTTACATAAGGGGTGTTTTTCCGGTCCCGTTTCAAGACCACCGTCGCAAGATCTACCCGAAAAACTGTTTTTCCGGTCCCGTCGCAAGCCCACCTTTAGCAAGCGAGACACCAATATTCTCTTGCGACGGCAAGAGAGCTCAGGAGCTGGGTTGACGGCAAGCTTAAACATCTCACTCAACTTACTGTTTCTTCATTCTAATTTATTTCGGTATATTTGTTTATCCAAACATGATCTTATAATTTACTTTCCTATTATTAGGAAGTAGAGTAATAAGAGCCCACAGTAACGAATATCCAATTGTTGATAATAAATTAATGTCTGACAGTACGCTTGGTTAGATTTTGTCCACGAAACAACATACCCCAGCTGTGACTATAGCCTAGCCTATATATATTGTAAAATGGTGCGCTGGCTTGGAGCAAGCCTGTGTTGTTTTTCCCGTCTTGTGATGATCTTGCGACGGCTCGGTTGAGACGGTGGTCTTGCGACGGGACCGGAAAATCACGTCTATAATATTTGCATTTTGGAGGTTCGTTTTGCTGTTCAAGAGTTCAATATGAGCCGGGATTTATGTCTTAGACTTAGAGTGTAATGTCTTCCACTGCATACTTTGAAGATGGTAATAGTCATACATTACTAATATATTATAACACTAAGGTATATTGGGTGACGTATTGGCGTGCTTGTGCTTAATGTAGCCCGAGTACAGTTAGGAACGTAACTCGCGACAGATCCACTTGAAAAGTATCGAACGCAAACGAAATAATGCCATGTTTAACAGATGCCCAGATGCCCAGATGCTTCAGAACTTGGCTTTAATGGAGGGAATACTAAAGAACTAGGTTTTAATGGAGAGAATACTAAAAAAAATAACATACTTTGATTTGACCCTGGAACAGTGTTTGGACAGCTACCCCTCCCCCCAGAATAATAATAATAATAATAATAATAATAATAATAATAATAATATAGGCCTATATACAAATAAATTAATAAACAATAATGAAAACTGGAGATGGAGTTCACCAGAGGGCGAGGTAACAATGCACATAATCCTTGCATCATGGGTATAGAAACTAGTTTTTGTTAAAGACCTGAAGAGAGCGGGCACATTGGTGAATCTTATCTGTGGCCGCTGCCAAGGGTGTTAGATGACTTGCGATGTTCTCTGAGATGGATAAACAATATATAAGATTGTGCTGAAATTATCCTGAAACGTGAAAGCTACCACTGAGTATGGCAATATTAGAGTGTGGAAACTGTAAGTCCTAGAGATTCATTAACCTATCAGAATAGTTATGTACTGTATATATATTAATAATAATTGTAATGGTAGTGAACATATTACCACAAACACTACTATAACTACTTTTTCAGTACTACTACTACTCCTACTAACACTATTTGCACTACTGTTGTTGCTAATAATAATATAGTAATAATAATAAAAAATTTAATAAACATAATGATAATTATAATAATAACAATAATTATAATAACAACAGCAGCAACAACAACAATGACACTATTGCAATTGCAAAAGCCCGAAAAATAAATTTGGAAGAATATTAATCAAAAGAAAAATCAGACACACAAAAACAAAATAATAATGAACACAAAGAAAAAAAGGAGGAGAGCGAGAACAGGAGGAAAAACTAGTAAAATAAATAGCTAGCCTACATACAGTTCAGCAACCAACCAATCAACCAGTGTATTATTATTGCGGTTGAACACTAAGACTAATGGACCTGACGTATTGCCTCTGTAAAAACTGGTGGTCTCAGTATCAGGTCAGTTATTTTGACCACTGTGGGCTTGAATATACCTTCGATAGGCCTCATAGTTTGAGTTACATTATTATCATGCATCAATGATTAATGGTGGTAATGTATATATATATAATATATATATATATATATATATATATATATATATATATATATATATATATATATATATATATATATATACAGGTATATCTGTTCTCGGTCTGCTAGATATACAGTACTGAGGTTATGGTAGAAAGACTAGGATAGATTTGGACCAACGTTGACCGGTCCAGCATACAATACTTACTGTATCATCATCTTTTGTATCTGGCCCTGGTGACATGATAACATTTGTACAATGAACTATTTGTCAGTGGTCTGAATGGTGTTAGTTAGGGTTTTCGTATGATACACATGCTGTATATATTCACTTTGCAGGCAATCTGTATATAAGTAACTTTTCCTTGACGTAAAGGCATGGATAAAGGAATAATAAATTCAATTAAAACAACATTCATGCATTCGAAGACGTACTTCATTCATGATGAATCCATATCAATAGGTATTTTGAGTTGTGCTATGTTACACATACCACATGCATATATAATATTGAATGTTATTTACTTAAACCAGACAGATATCAGTTTATGGTCGGACGAACCGAAAGGAGATATAAGATCGACAGTATAAGCGGAAGGGTTATAAGTTAGAAACAAGTCAAGAATGCTGGGCCGATCTCCGAAGTGATCTAGGATACGCGTGGGTTGCTGAACCAACTGCTCTAGGTCATTTAGGATAGAAAAGATGTAGGCTTGTTCACCAGGTTGGTCAGTGGAAAGAGAGGAGAGCCATTGGCGGTGGTGAACGTTGAAATCTCCTAAGATGGGGATTTCTAAGAAAAGAGAGATGGATAGGATATGTTTCACTTTGGAGTTTAAATAGTCGAAGAATTTGGGAAAGTCAGTAGAGTTGGGGAAAAGATAGATAGCACAGAAATATTTAGTATGAGTGACAAGATAGTTTGAGCCATAACGTTAAGAATTCAGAGGAACCGAAGTCCGGAACACGAGAGCAAGTGAGTTTGGTGTATACGAATACACAACATCTGCCTTTGGCCTTAAGGGGAGATGTCCACTTGAGGATTTTTTTTCTTGACCCCTTTCTCCCTCATGTTTAGCCCCATTGCTTTTGATATTATAAAACGTTCGCCCCATTAGCTTGGCGATTTTAAGAAGTTTCACCCCATTTATGTCACTTTTACCTTTCGTCCCATTTAGGTGTCGATTTTTTCCTGGCGAGCGATAGCGAGCCTGTAATTTAAGAGGAACCGGCCTTCGGCCGGGACATTTTTCTACCAAAAAATGTACAAATTTATCTTGAAAGGGAGTCAAGGGGGTGTAATTTCAAGCTTGATGGAGGTCTAGGAAACACACTAAACACCTCCCCTTAACACTAGGATAAACATGTACACTAGGAGGATGCAGAGAAGAGTTTGCTGTCAGTAGTCCAAGACAACTGAGTTTCGGTGAAAAAGATAAGATCAGGGTTGGCAGAGGAGAAGTGGTGTTCAACAGAGTAGAAGTTAGAGGAAAGGCCACGAATGTTGCAGAAGATAATTGATAGTGAGAGTGTCAGGCTGCGGTCCAAGACATGACATGATGGGTCGTTGGGTGGGTGTCCAGTGATTGTTTTTTGGAGACATTTATGCCCCCCCCCCCACCCCCAAGGACTTTGATGATGGGCCTTGTTCTGTCATCAGTGTAGCTGTGTGTGTGTGTGTGTGTGTGTGTCTTTTTTTTTTTTTTTTTTTTTTTTTGTATTAGAAAGAAGTATAGAATGTTTGTGTGGTGTAGTGTTAAAGAGAGAGTGTGTGTTTGTGAGAGCTAGCGGGATTAATCTCATTGTATGTCAGGCACAAAGTAAATCATTAAGAGAGGCCAAGCAAGTGAAACAGGAGTTCCAGCGACTCCTTATCACATGCCTATAGCCTCTCCGGTTTGAGTGGTGCCTACAATCTCCCCCTAATTATAATTAAGGGGGTCACCGGCTTTTTTTATATTTATCTCCTTTTCTCTCTTTCTCTGGCTTGTATCCATTCGGCCCCATTCAGCCAACTGTTTGAAGACGTTTATCCCCATCCAGGTGTCGATTTCTTCCTGGCGAGCGATAGCAAGCCAGCATTGTGTGGAGAAATCCGGCTTCGCCGGAGACATTTTTCTATAGAAAAATTTACAAATTTAGCTTGCCGTCAAAACAAACAAAATTATATGCTGGCTCGCTACTGCTCACCAGGAACATATTGACACCTGGATGGGGATAAACGTCTTCTTTCCTTGGTTTGTTTGTGCGATGGGTGTAGGTTGTTTGTGCGATGGGTGTAGGTTGTTTGTGCGATGGGTGTAGGTTGTTTGTGCGATGGGTGTAGGTTGTTTGTAGGGTAGTAATTGGTAGGGGTCACTTGAGGCATGCTATGTTACAGGTGCCTGCCCGATGGCACTATCGTTAGTGAGTGCTGTATGTCTGTTGTACTATTATAGATATCTTGTCAAATTGCAAATTACCTTATTATAAAATTTGAGATAGATTGTAGTTTCTTTATTCACACAGAATTTAGTAAAATTTACCGGAGCGTCCCATACTTCCCAAACTGACTAATTCCTTGAACATGACGATGGTGCATTGTTATAATGTGCGATTGGTTTGCTTGGGAGCCAGGTTGGCTTGTGCATGTAGTGGTGTACACCCTATGTGGTGGATTGTGTTCTTTTATTTCAAATTTTAGTTTATTAAGCGTTATTTCCACATAGCGATTTTGATTAATTCCTTTGTGTTTATCTTTGGTCATCCCAGTTTTAGTTTGTTTATTTTGCAAGTTTTACATCATAATAACATGACACTGAACAACAAAAGAAGAGCCGAAGATGTAGAAAATGTTAAGTGGCAGAGACAGGGAGACTACCGAGGATGTCAAGGGCTCTCCCGCGCTTTACATTCTTGGTTAACAGTCACTTTGCTATCAGGTATATTCGCCGCCCACACTTTATGGTTGGTTGGTATACTCTTCAATGACGGTTAGGTTAGGACAGGTTGAAATAAGTTAGGTATAAATCAACATAGGTTAGGTTAGGTTAAGTTTGGATTAGGTTAGGTTAGATTAACTTAGACTTCGATTTGGTTAGGTTTGGTTCGATTAAGTTTGATTTACGATAGCTTCTTAAGATTAGGTTAGGTTACTCTAAGTTACACATAAACGAATCAACTCCAAATGTGAAACAGGGGAAACTGAGAGAAAATGTTGTGAGCGAAAAGACACGTTGGTAGAAATGAAAACTCTCATAAACCACAAATCCCCGCCTGGTGACGTCACAGTGATGTGGTCTGCTGGTGAGGATGGGGGGCCGCGTCACTACGGTATAAAAAGTGGTGTGGGGAAGACAGGAAGCATCAGTCCTTCCTGCCTTCTCTACTGTAAACATCATGATGAGCAAGGTATGTGGAGAGAGAGAGAGAGAGTCATCCATTGGTTACTGTTTAAAATCATGACCAAACAAAGTGCATAAGACAGAATAGAATTGTACAGTAGAGCATTAAAATACAACGTAAAGATTGTTTGCACTATCTCTTCAGCTGTAAATATATGAAATATGTTAGTTAGTTAAAATAGGACTTCAGAAGCTATCGACCATTCTGGATTTTTTAGCCAGCACACTTAAGGGGAGATTTCCACTTGAGGGATTTTTTTCTTGACCCCTTTCTCCCTCATATTTAGCCCCATTGCTTTTGAGATTGTAAGACGTTCACCACATTAATTTGGCGATTGTATGAACTTTCGACCCATTTTTGTCAATTTTAAGACCTTTCCTGCCATTCATGTGTCAATGTTTTCCTGGCCAGCGATAGCGAGCCTGTAATTTAAGAGGAACCGGCCTTCGGCCGGGAAATTTTTCTACCGAAAAATGTACAAATTTATCTTGAAAGGGGCTTAATGGAGTGTAGTTTTAAGTTTGATGGAGGTCGAGGGAACATACTAAATACCTCCCCTTAAAAGTCAAGAATAGCGTTAGGACTGGAGCATCTTTTCGAAAACTCCAGTCCCTTGCAATATTTCAGCATAAACATAATCTTATATGTTGCAATACTGATGTGTTGCAGGTAATTGTTGTGTTGGTGGTGGCGGTGGTGGCTGTTGTTGCTGGTGACCGGACCCCTTCCTACAGACCCCCCGCCCCTTCCTATGGTGATCAGGACACTCAGGTAATACATATATATTTGTTTTTATTGAACTGAAACAAATTATCTGATTGGAAACCACAGTAGTAGTGTGAAGTGTATATTTTCTTCCACAGTTCGATTATTTATGTATTCCAGAAGTAACACTAGTATAAATATCCATATACTGCATAAGAGCGAAACAATCACATCGCTCCTATAATTGTCCGATTAAGAGCAAGACCACAGACCATATGAACTTTAACAGCCAGGTTCAGTTTATATTATACCCAACCCATTTCAAAGAAAGTGCTGCTCACTGATTGTATCTTCCAATAGGCTACTGGACTCCTAATATTTATATTAAATGCTCTTCTTTTGCTCCATTCCTCAGTCTGCTCTGTGGCCCACACCCTGACCATTTCCTCTCCCCTCCACCTGCAATATATGTGCCCTTCTATATATCTGTTTTCACTTGATGTGTTTGTGTGCTCGATCCAATACCTTTAAAAGGAACAGTTGAACCAGTTATAACACCGTTAGTAACATTTCCACTCTACAGGGTCCCGCTCGCTACGACTTCAACTGGCTGGTGAAGGACGAACCCTCCGGCAACGACTTTGGTCAGCAGGAGACCCGTGACGACCAGGTGACCCAGGGACACTACTACGTGGCGCTGTCCGACGGTCGCCTCCAACGGGTTAACTACAATGTCAACGGTGACTCTGGCTTCCTGGCGGAGGTTCAGTACGAGGGTGAGGCTCAGTACCCAACCACCCAATCTGGAGGATACCACTAATACCAGTACCATAAAGTTCTATTTACCGCCAGCCAATTTATGAGCTAAGTCATTTTCCCTCGGGACTCGACCTTGAGCTGAGGAAGAGGCTCAAATTAAGTCCCCGAGGTCCAGGGTGGAGTCATGAAATAGCGAGTTATAATCCCCCCCCCCCCCCTCTCCTAGTCCAAGGTCAAGTCATAAGAGGGCGTGGCTTAGCTGGCAGTAAGTATAGTCCTATAAACCATCAACCGGATACCACTAGTACTGTTCCCTGTATTTTTGCCATGACAAAGGTTGGTCAGTTTATTATGAATTCTAACAGTATTGTTTTTGTTGATATTGTATACGTTGGCTATACTTTACCGACAAACATACTGTAACTCTGCCTACTCAACGGGAGTAAACATCATAACTCCCAGATTTTGCCAGAACTTTTCAGCCTCTGTAAAGACGAAATGCAGGCAACTGAACCGAACCCACCGCCCACAAAGATTATATTATTTATTACCAATCAAACCATGGACATTAGCTGAAGGCTGTACAATCACCCAAATCTCTTCGTGTCTCTTTACTTCTGGTTTTCCACATTTTAGTTTCACAATGT
Source organism: Paralithodes platypus (assembly GCA_032716605.1). Taxonomy (NCBI): domain Eukaryota; kingdom Metazoa; phylum Arthropoda; class Malacostraca; order Decapoda; family Lithodidae; genus Paralithodes; species Paralithodes platypus. The sequence continues at coordinate 8,925,968 of CM064504.1, forward strand.
CTAGTCTTAACACTTCTCAACAGTCTTTCACTAAAATAACCATGTTAATCTTGCTTCGGAAGATACCAAAGTAACTTAATTGTATTTTTCTATATACAAATAGTTACTCATCCTCGCTATCTATTTCTCATATAGGCCTACACTGATATCTTTACTTAAATTATTGTGTACATTCAATTATATTGTACAATGTAAATAAAGCATACATTTTACCCTTGGTTTTTAATATGTAACACACAGGGATTTTTCAGGCACATATGACATCGGCATTGAAACAATATAAAAAATAGTATATGAATATACTGTATACAAAATATCTATAAATAGCTTGTCATGAAAGAATAATCTGATAATGTATTTACGAGTATAACTGAAAACAGGCACAATACAATATGATATTGAAAATACTGAATATGTCGCTAAAAACTCGACAGGTAATTATATCTTTAGAAATAATTAAGACTATATCTTAAGATAATAAAGATAAAAACAGAAGATAAAGTATAATATAACAGTATTTAATGGATAACGAGTTCTCAGCAGAGCGAACATTTCCGCCCTGAGTATAATTCTTGAAAGGAATGCAGTCTGTAAATATATTCAATCATCACCACATTTTGAGAGAAATGTTCTTGGGTAACCAGAACTTAACACAGTGATTATAACAAAAACTAGCTTCTGATAAAAAAAATCTTGGGGGGTGGGGAGGGGGGTTATTCGGTTTAAGGTTTACTTCATAAAAACAAAATTAGAGCGCTCAGAAAAGCATATATCTCCATTCTCCACCCCTCAAGCAATTCTTAGACAAATGTATACATGTTATCATAGGCATTCCGTGTGGGAAGTTTATAGGTGACCAGTGTCAGAGTGATTATTGTAAAACTCGAGTACAAATGTTAATGATCATTGTTACCTCCGTCAACGAAGTTGGACGGAGGTTATATTTTCACCTCCTTTTGTTAGTCTGTATATTTATCTGCAGGCAAGATATCTCACAAAGTTAGCGCTCCGTAATCGTTGGCTACATGTAAAAGATCTCCAATCTCATACTGGACTGCCACCACATCTCTTACTGCCGAGGCTTCTAAGGCACCGATGTTCACGAAAATTGTTGGGCAGATATGATATGCATTAAAGAAGTTATTCAATTTAGGAAGCGATCCCGAGATGTTCACGAAATTCGGTGAGCATATCACAAAGGCATTTAAATGGCACGATAGGTCCTAATATTGACAAAGAAATGGGTTGAAAGGTCTTAAAATTGCCAAACTAATGGTAGGATACTAACTAAAATTCACCTCTATATTTCGAATAATGTGGCCGTCTCTAGTGCACAGCAGCTCAGACAGGAACAGATAGGCTAATAATCAAACATAAACTACACAATATCTTATAATAATTTAAATAACAAAATAGTGAATTAAAATATTACTGTCACGTAACATTAATCCCTTCTATACCCGTGCCGTCTTTTTAACTTTATTCTGGCTACTATTAGACGATTTTAGTCAGCTTCAGCATTTACCAGGCTTCGAACTATCTGACTTAATTAACCCTTTATATTACCACACATCCCTCTCAGGCTGCAACAAAACCATCTAAATATAGCTAGATTAAAGCATAACAGACGTCGCCGGTACAGAAGGGGTTAAGCAAGGAGGTATCACAATGCTAAGTGGGCCACAACATCAGCAAATTCCAGCATAAATTGTGTGGTCGCCAACATTCTTATAGTGCTTAAGTCTATTCTCAAGGCGTTGTCCATTACCGATCCAGACAAAATATAAATATATCTACCTACAGTACTTATATATTGTATATATATACCGGTATATATATATACAGTATATATATATAATATATAATATATATATATACTGTACAGTATATATATAATATATATATATAATACATTTTACCTCAATGAAAACATACTGCCTACTTATATAATATATATATATATATATATATAAGTAAATTTTACCTCATTGAAAAAATTTACTGCATACTTATACAATATATATATATATATACTGTACAGTATATATATATAGTATATATATATATATATATATATATATATATATAATATATATATATATATACTGTATATATACTGTATACTGTAATATATATATATATATATATATATATATATATATATATAGTATATAGATAAATATATATACTATATATATATATATATATATATATATATATATATATATATATATATATATATATATATATATATATACTGTATATACAGTATATATATATATATATATATATTTTCTTCTATGTGATTGAGGGAGGCAAAAGGCAGAACTGCCTATATCGAGTGCCTCCCCCATAGTTGAAAGAGTGACAGGGCCAAAATCAAGGGACGTTCGAGCCAAAATGCCTGGACACACGGAGTTTGAAGCAATTTAAGTCATAGGAAGAGGGAAAGACTGATTTTGGGAGAGAATTCCAGAGCTCAGCTGTTGAATAGAAGAAAGTTTGATAGTAACGTTTCACTCTTGCTTGGAGAGTTGCACAGAGTAGGGGTGGGATTGTGTTGTAAGACGGGTACCACGTGCCCCACGTAAAGGAGGTGGTATACACTGGGAAAGCTCTGAGGAACACTGATTATTATAGTAGCGATAGAATAGAGAGAGAGATGCAACATTGCGGCGAAGAGAGAGAGATTGCAGAGAGTTGGTGAGTGGACAGGAGTTAATGATACGAAAGGCCTTCCTTTCAATTTTGTCTAGGAGAGCGGTGTGAGAGGAACCTCCCCACACATGTGAACAATACTCAATACAAGGACGCACTATATATATATATATATACTGTAGAGAGAGAGAGAGAGAGTGAGAGATACTGTATATATGTGTCTGTGTGTGTTTGTGTGTGACTGTGTGTGTGGACAAGCGGTGGTGTGCTTAAAAGTACAACATTGCCTAAATATGTAGGTTTGCAGGTACATGAGGTTTGGGGCGACAGTTTAAGTGTACACACCTCTTTAAAATACTTTAAATGGAGTGTTTCCGGTTAGGTTAGGTAAGTTAAGTTAGGTTAGATTAGGTAGGTTAGGTTAGGTTAAGATTGATCTAGATATTTAGGTTTAAAAATCGAAAAATGTACTCGTAAGCATGCATAATTAACGTGTGCACCGATAAACACACCACCGCTTGTGTGTGTGTGTGTGTGTGTGTGTGTGTGTGTGTGTAGTTTAACCCTTTCAGTATACGACCATGCATTTCATCACTATTCTCTGGCTAACATTAGACGATTATAGTCAGCTTAAAGAAGGGAGTGTAGGAGTCAACAGGTTACTTGAGACATTACCCCTTTAATACCTAGAGGGCCTTCCATAGCCGAGTATTATCGTCTGATTAAAGGGGGGTCACCTGTTCTTTTCCTTCTCTTTCTCTCCTTTATCTCTTTCTACGGCTTGTATTCATTCGGCCCCATTCAGCCAACTGTTTTGAGACGTTTATCCCCATCCAGGTGTCGATTTCTTCCTGGCGAGCGATAGCGAGCCAGCATTGTATGGAGAAATCCAGCTTCGCCGGAGACATTTTTCTATCGAAAAAATTACAAATTTAGCTTGCTATCAAAACAAAAATATATATATGCTGACTTGCTACCGCTCGCAAGGAAAATATTGACACATGGATGAGGTAAACAGTAGGCTGAATGGGGCCGAATGAATACAAGCCAAAGAGAGAGGGAGAGAAAGAGAAAAAAAAGAGAGGTGGGCTCCCTTAAGCAATAATGTAGTGAGAAACAAGCATCAGAGTTCTGAGAAGGTTAACCTGGGATGTATATTATGACAAACAAACAAGCAAACAGACTTTAATGACATAATATCATATACAGATTAATGAGGAAAAACCTATACTGGGTTTTATTCTAGATGGCGGTAAAATGAATACTTTAGCAACAGATTACTCGATAATTAATAGAAAATAAGAAAAAGAAAATGTTATGTGTTTGCATCATATTATTGCAAAGTTTCCATATTGAACAACATACTTGGCTATAAAATCATCGTAATAACTGAGTAATGAAGACGAGGACATGATATTTACCCTCAGCAGGTAATAACAAACTATTACAAAATTACTGCCACATAACTTTAAGCAACGAGAGAAAAGTAGTTGATGGTTAGGAAGCTAATGGGAAGAGAAGTGACAATACCGAGGATGTCAAGGGCTCTCCGGTGCTTCACATTCTTGGTCATTGGTCATTTCCCTCTCAAGTAGTTTCGTCGATAATGTGGTTGGTTGACCAACACTTTAATTTGTTTAGTTTCGGTTAGCATAGATTCGGTTTGGATAGTTTTGGTTAATGTGGGTTAGACATAGGATAGGTTAGCTTGGGTTAGCTCAAGTTAGGTTAAGGGTTGGTTAAGCTAGGTTAGAAATTAGGTTACGCTTGGTTAGGTATAAGCAAATTGACTCGGAATATGAACGACAGGAAGATGGACGAAAATTCTTGTTAGCAAAACGACAGCAAACCCGCCTTTCCCTCTTAATCACGTCATTGAGTCGTCTGCCAAGGATGGGGTCCGTCACTACGGTATATAAAGTGGTGTTGGGGAGACAGGAAGCATCAGTCCTTCCTGCCCTTCCAGTCTGTTAACACTATGATGAGCAAGGTACAGGGGGAGTTAGGACAGAGGCAGAACTTGTACATTCATTTCATATTAGTTCATATTTATTATAGCAATATAACAAACGTACACAGTGAACACACTAATATAGGTGGGGATATTGCATCTTTAAGACCACTAATGCAGTTCGATTTTCAAAAAATCATAATAATGAATGGCTTAATAAAGTTCATAGAGTGATTTTCATATAATTATTAGTCGATCCTAATACTGTCAACATCATTAGGTTGGAACTTAAAACTTATTCCTGGGAATAGTTAAGGGATAGGTGGCTTGAGTCTCCGGTGTCAGTATGTGATCTAAGTACATTTATACATCCATGATACTAAGACTCAGCCTGTATGTAGCCCATTGCAGTTGTCAGGTAACAAGATCAACCTTCTGAGAGGCTATGTGGCAAGAGTTGGTGTTGTTACATAAAACATTCCATTACTTGCTTGTCATAAACCTAACAGATCTCACCTGTCCGGGCTTATTTTAGGGTTTTCTTCCCCAAGACTGGTTACCTGTTAAGGTTAATCGTCTCACCTCTTTTTTTATTTTTATTTTTGTTTTTCAAACTTATGAAATGCTTGAGCTTCATTGGATGAATCCATATCTTACTATGTGTCTCCCTCTTACCATTTTGCTTAGACAATTAATGTGTAATGCATCAATCTGACATATGTCCTATATATTTAAAAGCATACAAAAAACTGTTATGTTGTTTAACGAGTGTGTTTGTATTGCAGGTTATTGTTGTGTTGGTGGTGATGGTGGCTGTGGCTGCTGGTGATCGAGTCCCCTCCTACGGTTCTCAAGACACACAGGTAACTCATTCTCTTTGTTGAATTGGAATGTTCAAATATCCAAATATGAGTAATTGCCTTTCCTTCCCTTCTAATTGTCTAACCTCTGATCCATGTACTATCATCTGTTGATCATCTCCACTACCACGTATTAAAAACAACTCACCTCACCGAACATTCCCCACTGGCTCTCACCAACATATCATCTCTCACTTATAATATGATTTCATACTTAGTTCATTTATCTATATTTACGTTCAGTTCGTTTTTCATTTTGGCTGGGTGCTCACTTCACTAGCCTTGTAAAAGAATACATTTATTTACGATTGTTCCATTTTGACAAGTGGATACATGGGTGGAAAAGACCCAGAATCCTTCGAGGATGGGTTCTGTGCAGCCCAAAACGTTAGAGGCATGAAGAAGCCCAGCTGTTTCATGAGCTCTCCTTTTACCCAGTGTACAGTATGAACAGGTGGATAAACAAACTCTAACATTTCCACTCCCCAGGGACCCGCTCGCTACGACTTCAACTGGCTGGTGAAGGACAACCCCTCCGGCAACGACTTCGGTCAGCAGGAGAGCCGTGACGATCAGGTGACCCAGGGACACTACTATGTGGCGCTGCCCGACGGTCGCCTCCAACGGGTTAACTACAACGTCAACGGTGACTCTGGCTTCCTGGCGGAGGTTCAGTACGAGGGTGAGGCTCAGTACCCAACCACCCAATCTGGAGGATACCACTAATACCAAAACCATATGCTTAGACCCAGTACCTACCTACAGTCCATTTACTAGCTGTTAAGGGGAGTAAAGTTCCCAGTACTACCTCTCTAAGATTATATTCATGGCAGTAAAAATAGTGTAATTGAATATAGAGTTTAGTATCTTATTTAACAGTTGTATAAAACGATAAATTAACTACTGCACAGCAAGAAAGTCTCCTAATTCAAGAATACTACTTTGACTTTAATAAATATAATCTCAGATAGGAACAGAGCTTGTGCATCAGCTATTGGCTATACAGACATCGATATCCAAGTATTTAATATCTCTTCGTCTTACTGTCCTTCCCCCATTTCATCTATCAGTTTCATCCATTCTAGCTTTAACACTTCTTATTAGTCTTTCACTCACACAACTACTGTCTTAGCTTCCGGAGGCATCACTTATTCACAGCTTATATCATATTGTAATTATCTACTTATTATTTACATTATATTTATATAATTTCACAACCTAGCTAACTATCTCACTTTCCTTCAGATCAATTGTTCTTGTGCGTATTTTCATTTTTCTATTACATAACGATCTCTATACATAATGTATGTTGTAGGTAAAGTGTAACTATTGTACATTGTTGAATAAAGCAATTATTACAAACTTTGATTTTAAATATGCAATAAATGCCTATAATCCTTAGAAAGTAAATCAATGTATATATCATGCACAGATGGACAATTATATAAATACAATAGACAGCGTATCATGACGAGTATTTGCGAACTTAACCCCTTGAGGATTATGCTGCATTTTGATAGTTTACTTTGGCTACCATGAGACGGCTTTATACAGATTAGGAAGGATCTATGGGAATTAAAAGGTTAGGCTAAAGACTATCTCAATTAACCATCTGACTTCCATAATTATACCCCTCCTAATCTGAATAAAATCGTCTAAAAATAGCTAGAAAAAGGAAAAGAAATGCGCCATCGTATCTTGAAAGGGTTAACTAAAACTGAAAATAGTCACAACACAATAAAATAAAGACGATATTGAGTTAACTAAACCCAGCATAAGAAAATCACTGCATAGTCAACAAGATTGTTCAATTAGACCATAACCATGTCAAGTGTGCAATCCTTGAAATCAATGTAATTGTTATCATTTGATTATTTATTTGTATATTTGATTGATTTAGCTTACTCCCTAAGCTTCTACCAAGCATAATAAAACACCTCTAATACCCCCTTTGATCTAAATGTGTACATTTGTCGGTAGAAAACTTCGGCCGGCCGGTTCTTCCAAGTTACAGGCTCGCTTTCGCTCGCCAGGAAGAAATCGACGCCTAGATGACACAAAAGGTCTTGATAATGACAAAGGAATGGGGCGAAAAATCTAAAATTGCCAAACTAATGGGGCAAACGTCTTAAAATCTAAAATCTAATGGGGCTAACCATGACAAGAGATGGAGTCCAGAACCCCCCCCCCCCCTCCTTATAACTGTAGTGAAAAAAGCGGAAGTTAAAAAAGAGAATGCTGCTGATGATGATGATGGTAATGATGATGATGGCTATGAGGATAATGATGGTGGCGATGATGGAGATAATGATGATGGAGATAATGATGATGGAGATAAGGATGATGGTGATGGTAATGATGATGGTGATGGTGATGATAATGGTGGTGATGATGATGCTAATGATACTGTTGATGATAGTGGCGATGGTGGTGATGGGATGGTGGTGGTAGTGATGTTATTGGAGGATGATGATGGTGATGATGATGATGGTGGTGATGATGATGATGGTGATGATGATGGTGGTGATGATGATGGTGGTGATGGGATGGTGGTGGTAGTGATGTTGGAGGATGATGATGATGGTGATGATGATGATGGTGGTGATGCTGATGGGTGATGATGATGATGGTGATGATGATGATGGTGGTGATGCTGATGATGATGAAAGTACAAGATGAAAGCTGCAATAAGCATATAAAATGAATTAATAATATAGTAGATAAATTGAAAGAACAAGATAACAAAAGATCAACAACAACAACAACATCAACAACAGGAGTGGAAGAAGAAGAAGATGACGATGATGATAAAGATAGAGAAAAATTGTATAAGAACATAAACATTAATTAATAAGATGATACATAAACAAGCTTACAGATGGAATTAGACGATACAAGAAAATAAAGATATGCAAGATAAATATGATGCCAGATGAACAAGAAACTCAGGGATATATTATGATTACGAAATATGTATGAATGTATGTATATATTCAGAACCAATCACCACGTTTCCTGTTTTTTTTTTGGGGGGGGGGGGGTTGGCCGACTCAAGACAGAGCCTGAATAGGGACACCACAACAGAAACAAAATACAAATTCACACACATCTAGGTCATCCAGGAGAAGACCCAGATATATGATATAAGAAAACTATAAATAGGAAGAATGTTACAAAATACAAATAGAGAGAAATATACAGCAGACATACAACCTACATTTCTATAACCAGCCAATCAACACAGTGTATAATTAGGCCTATTGTGGTTAAACAGTGTATAATTAGGCCTATTGTGGTTGAACACTGACTGCAGGCTAGTACATGACATTTGTTAATTATGCAACAACGACTTTTCAATGTCGAGCCAATGTTTTAAAACTAATATGGACTATTATTTTCAATATAGTACATAGTTTTACACAATTATTATGTAATACTGATACATATATAATGTTAAGTGATGTTTATCCGTTTCTCAGTTGGCATCATGTCAGTTCCTGGATCGAATCCCAATGAAAACAGCTATAAACCCTTTTAATACGATGACACCTTCTTTCAATAACTTTTGGCTATCGTTAGACGATTTTGTTCTAGGAAGGGCCTGTGAGAATCAACGGGTTAACTTAATGAAAATAGTTTTTAGTCGTATGACTCTTAAGGTCCTTCATAATCTGAATACTGTACAATTGTCTACATAAATGTATCCTAGAAACAAATGTTAGCACGCGCGCGCGTCTGTGTGTTAACTTATTGTATACATTAAGGCGAAGTAAACATATCTGATTGATTGATTAATTGAATAATTGGTTGATAACACATTTTCTCATTGGAGCTATTCAAAATCAACAAGACGCAGCAGCATGGATTTGGGATCACTTTGAAGAACCATGTTAAGAATTGGGACGGTCATGATGCCCCCATTTCTACCCATCAATCAAATGAATCGGATAATATTCTATGACATCGGGCCTAACATAAAAAGGTCACCAATCCATCCGACGTCTTGGGGGTTATTATGATATGTTATTATGATATGTTATTATGATATGTTATTATGATATGTTATTATGATATGTTATTATGATATGTTATTATATGTTATTATGATATGTTATTATGATATGTTGTTATGATATGTTGTTATGATATGTTATGATATGTTGTTATGATATGTTGTTATGATATGTTGTTATGATATGTTGTTATGATATGTTGTTATGATATGTTATTTACTTGTTATTGAGAGTTTGGAATGCTTCTGCCATTTTCGAGCAATGTATTATTAGTTTGCCACTTAGACTAAAAATAATAACCGCCTCCCCAGACCACGTTCAAACTATAAAAAATATATACATAAAAAGATAAATAAATAAATATATAAAAAAAACACGCCCCCAAACCCCAAAAATGTGTAATTTTTCCGGTATAATTATAGCCCGGCTTGCTATCTCTCGCCTACAAAAAGTGGACACTTGAGTGTAGCTAAGAGTCTTATAACCGCAGGGGGGCCTTTAGCCTTCGCTGCGTGCATTATATAAGAATGCTAACCGGCTCCATCAGATGTCTTATGTAAAAACTATATAACAATAAACATTTATAATTTCGTTTTGGTGTAAGAGAGAAGCTTCTCCCTTCCAACCCACTATCCCACTCCGCCCACCTAACACATCTCACTGACGCCTAGTGATAATATGTGGCATAAATAATATTCTATATAATATAATGTAGAACACCCCCAGACACATGCGGTAGAGGACTAATATGAATATGCCCCACATGTCTACTGCGTGTCGTAAGAAACGACTAAAAGGGGGATTATGTAAGTCTGGGCCACCGTTAATTTGGTCTATTTCATCCTGATGGTAGCTGCGGGACATCAGTGTGCCAAATCCAGCCTCTGGAATGGCTGTTCTTGCCTTGAATGGCTGCCTTGGGGTATTTGGGGTGGTTCTATGATTGCATGGAACTGGAGACTAATATTTATAAGTAACTTCACCCCCTATCTATCAGGTCTGTCTTTCTGTTTCAATCTCTCTGTACGGTACGTATATGTATGGGTGTGTGTATGTATGTGTATGTATGTATGTACTGTACGTATGTGTATGTATGTGTATGTATTTATGTGTGTAGTAATTACGGTTATTTCTTGCTGCTGCCTTGATGTAGCACGGTGGGGGCTGGTGTGGTGCAGATTCGCCAGGTGCAGCTGCTTAGGGGGAATTGATTGAGTCTTGCTGCGACACTGTTAGCATTATACCAACATCGGCCACGGGGTTGACATGATAGGGCTGTGTTTCGGAAAGTCTTTGTAGTACTGTATTGTTGTATGTATGTTTATGTATTGGGTGAAGAGAGAAACATAGATGGTTAGATAGATATAGATGGGTAGATAGACCAGTAGAATGAGAGTAGAAAGAATTCAACATAAGGGCTTAGCAACATTATACATGCAACCTGCACAACAATCTAAATTATATGGGAGACTGAAAGCAACTCGTTGTCCACACAGTACCTACTTAAAGAATCAATCTGCAACACCTTTCACAAACCATGGAGTCGTAACAAATTGTATTTCCCACGATTACCCTCAAATTCGATCTTTTAACATACCAAATGCAAGTTCAGAACCATAAAATCTGTGACATTGTATATGTAACAAACAGACAGACAAACGAACAAACAGATCTTTAAAATAATACATAGATAATCAGGGAAAAGCTTAACTTGAAGCAATAAAGGAGAGTCGAGGATGTAGAAAATGCTAAGTGGAAGAGACATCAAGAATACCGAGAATGTCAAGGGCTCTCCCGCTGTTAACATTGTGGTGACGTCACAGAGTCAGCTGTTGAGGATGGGGCCATTACTGTAGTATATATACAGTGGTGTGGGGGAGTGAGAAAGCATCAGTCATTCTCCTGTCTTCCCACTGTAAACACCATGATGAACAAGGTACAGGGAGGGGGAAGGGAGCAGGCAATGTTTGTCTTCCAATGAGCTCTTACACCAGATAGTAAAACTAAGATCATAAACAAATGGATAATAGGCCTTAGCAATGCAAAAACAATGAAGAATATATAAATACCTCCACATAGCTAATGCAAAAAGGTTTCCTTACAGATTATGTAGAGTAGATAAAGGTTTGACATAAACATTGTTCTCTGAATATTTAAGAAGTGTCTGATGCCAAGACTGTGAATCTGGTGGTCAAGCTGGATACTCAAAGAGGGTTCAAGTCTCTGAATATTTAAGAAGTGTCTGATGCCAAGACTGTGAATCTGGTGGTCAAGCTGGATACTCAAAGAGGGTTCAAGTCTCTGAATATTTAAGAAGTGTCTGATGCCAAGACTGTGAATCTGGTGGTCAAGCTGGATACTCAAAGAGGGTTCGAATCCTCATAGGTTCCAGAATTTCAAATTACTGATTTGTAATGCTTAAGCTTGATACGTATTGCCGAACTCATTGCAACTCCTTTCTCCTTTTTGTATCTCTTTAGAACTCGCTTGTAGTGACTGTATATGTATTTGTTATGTATTACTACAAACTTAATCTGTCCTTCAGTAAGACTGTGTTATATTTCAGGTTATTGTAGTGTTGGTGGTGGTGGTGGTGGCTGTTGTTGCTGGTGACCGGTCCCCTTCCTACAGACCCCCCGCCCCTTCCTATGGTGCTCAGGACTCACAGGTAACTCAGGACTCACAGGTAACTCAGGACTCACAGGTAACTCAGGACTCACAGGTAACTCAGGACTCACAGGTAACTCAGGACTCACAGGTAACTCAATACAGCTAATCTATCGTTGAATATTGTGGTCGTTGTAATGTCCCAAAGGTGCTATAATTTCCGTATCGACCACAATTTACGGACGGGTTTCTCAGATCCCTTATAAATTAGCAGTCTTTATTCTATCCCTTCATACGTGCCTGGCTACATCCAGTAGATCCAATCTCCTCTCCTTAAACAACTTAATCACTTTAATTATAACTACAAGCTTTGAAGGTACGCACTCAGAGAGTGAAATATTGTTGCTCCTTAAATGAGATCCCACACCTTAAGATCTAAGTTGAGATCTAAAGTTACACATACGGTAATATTTTATCTCTCCAGGGACCCGCTCAATATGACTTCAACTGGCTGGTGAAGGACGACCCCTCCGGCAACGACTTTGGTCAACAAGAGAGCCGTGACGACCAGGTGACCCAGGGACACTACTATGTGGCGCTGCCCGACGGTCGCCTCCAACGGGTTAACTACAACGTGAACGGTGACTCTGGCTTCCTGGCGGAGGTCCAGTACGAGGGTGAAGCTCAGTACCCAACCACCCAATCTGGAGGATACCACTAATATAATTATGTACACCCGACAACAATTCTAACTGGCCCAGTGCTAATTGTATTTATGCTATTATAAAGTAATATAGTTGAGTAATGACAAAGAAAATATACATACTTAACCTACCCACTACTTTGTTCATTTCTGTCTTTTGTATTTCTTATTTTTATACTTTTAAATTTCTTAAATATCACATATAAAAGAAGCTCTAGGTCAGCGGGAAATCTTGCTGATTGTACCCATACGATCCTACTACCCACCTGCAGGATAACACTAAACCAGGTATCACACGAGAGCTTTTATAGTCAAAAAAATTATGGCAACATTTCTGGAATATCTTGCACTGGTATCGGACACTAGACTGATATGGTAGATGAATTTAGGTAACCGAAATATTGTAAATGTTGATCTCTTAAACTGCCAGACAAGTGTTGAGGATAAATGTTGAGAGAAAAAGCGCTCGTATGATACTGGCCTAATCCACGACAGCCAACTTGAGTTTGTCCAAGTGTCAAGCCATATCATTGACTCTTGCGACTTCAGTGATCTTGCCATGGTCTCAATCACTGCCAACTATTACACTCTTTGTTCTCTTGTCACCAATATCTAGAATCAGGAACTAGCTATTGTATAAATATCTAACTTCTGAGATCTATACTAAAAGAACTTAACATGCCTTTTGTGTTTATGCAATCAATTATAGTTACAGATACTTAATACTTTTAAGCGATATACCAACGTTATTTTCCATTCTGGGTATTTAATCCACGTTGCTCCAATTTCACTTATCTTGTGTACATTTAATTTTCCATATAAATTCTAATATTTCTCTTTTGCATAATGATCTCTATATTTATATAGTTTGTATATACTCTGTAGCCTTGCACAATATTCAATAAAACAATTATGCATATCCTTATCATTTCAATAAGTCAATATACATAACACAATCCTATTATGTAGCATATAATACAGTGTAGTTGGTAAATGGGCCTTCAGCAATTAATAGGCTTCGAACTATCTTACTTAAACCTTTCTACTACCACAGGTCCCTCTTAAACTGCACACAATCTTCTCTAAATATAGCTAGATTTAATTAAAAAGACGTCGCCGGTACAGAAGGGGTTAATGAAATAGTAACACTTGCAGAACGAACAAATGGTCAATCCTGTAAGTCCTTCGGTAAATTGGCATGGGTTATCCTCACAGGGTATGGGTCCGCTTGGGGGAATTTTGTGTATGGCCACCCTCAAAAAGGGGAGTAAGGCGTCCGGCAATAGATAAATAGATAGATAGAAATGGTCTACTCAATAGATAGATAGATAGATAGAAATGGTCTACTCAATAGATAGATAGATATAAATGGTCTACTCAATAGATAGATAGATATAAATGGTCTACTCAATAGATAGATAGATAGATATAAATGGTCTACTCAATAGATAGACAGATATAAATGGTCTACTCAATAGATAGATAGATAGATATAAATGGTCTACTCAATAGATAGATAGATAGATATAAATGGTCTAGTCAATAGATAGACAGATAGATATAAATGGTCCACTCAATAGATACATAGATAGATATAAATGGTCTACTCAATATAGATATAAATGGTCTACTCAATAGATAGATAGATAGATATAAATGGTCTACTCAATAGATAGATAGATATAAATGGTCTACTCAATAGATAGATAGATAGATATAAATGGTCTAGTCAATAGATAGATAGATAGATATAAATGGTCTACTCAATAGATAGATAGATAGATATAAATGGTCTACTCAATAGATAGATAGATATAAATGGTCTACTCAATAGATAGATAGATAGATATAAATGGTCTAGTCAATAGATAGATAGATAGATATAAATGGTCTACTCAATAGATAGATAGATAGATATAAATGGTCTAGTCAATAGATAGACAGATAGATATAAATTGTCTACTCAATATAGATATAAATGGTCTACTCAATAGATAGATAGATAGATATAAATGGTCTACTCAATAGATATAGATATAAATGGTCTACTCAATAGATAGATAGATATAAATGGTCTACTCAATAGATAGATAGATATAAATGGTCTACTCAATAGATAGATAGATAGAAATGGTCTACTCAATAGATAGATAGATAAAAATGGTCTACTCAATAGATAGATAGATAGCAATGGTCTACTCAATAGATAGATAGATAGAAATGGTCTACTCAATAGATAGATAGATAGATATAAAAGGTCTACTCAATAGATAGATAGATAGATAGAAATAATCTACTCTCTCTATTGGTTCAGCCGGCCAGTCAACCTTGCAGATTATTACGCCAGCTTAACCCGAACCCAATTAAGGGGCTAGGGTTTACTTTTTGGTCTATTTATCTATTTATTATTTTGTTTCCTCGCAAAACCTCCACTAAGCTTAAGAAACACGCCCTACACTCCCCCATCGAGATAAATTTGTACATTTGTCGTTAGAAAACTGTCCCGGCCGAAGGCCGGTTCCTCCTAAAACTACAGGCTCGCTATCGCTCGCCAGGAAAAAATCGACATCTAAGTGGCACGAGAGAGAGAGAGAAAGAGAGAGAGAGCGCGCGCGCGCGCGCGAGAGAGAGAGAGAGAGAGAGAGAGAGAGAGAGAGAGAGAGAGAGATGAGAGGAGAAGTTCAGGGTCATACACTGGTAGAGGGCGTAGCCGGGAAGTTCATCTCGGATGCATTGACCTTTGGAGCCTGAGGTTATTAACCCCTTCAGCACGATGACGTATATCAAGATAGGTACTTGGACATTTTGGGGGCAACTAAATAATAATTCCATAATCACAGTGATGTTTACATTGAGAGGAGGAAGGAAGAAAGGAATGACGGAAGGACGAACGGATGGAATGATGGAAGGACGAACGGATGGAATGACGGAAGGAATGACGGAAGGACGAACGGAAGGAATGACGGAAGGACGAATGGAAGGAATGACGGAAGGACGAACGGAAGGATAGAAGGACCATCTGTTTCCAGCTTCCCTGATGGTCTAGTTTTTGTAGTGTCGTAACCCCAGACCAGACTAGCGAGAGCCCGTGACGTCACTACCCCCCCCCCCCCCCCCACCACCACCACCGCCACCCTGGTAAGGTCAAGGGAATGGCCCGGATATCCTTGGTGGTGGTGGTGGTAATGGCCGAACTCTGTGAACCTGGTTATATTTACACTGCACACACACACACACTTTCTTATATACACACACACACACACACACACACACACACACACACACACACACACACACACATTCATATCTGTACATCTCATGTTCATCCACTAAATTGTAAAATGTGTATTTTCAGCTCATGAGGCTGCCATTCTTTAATAAACCGTTTATTATTATTATTATTATTATTATTACATAAAGACCCTGATATCCTTGGTGGTGTTGGTGGTGGTAATGGCCGAACTCCGTGAGCTCCATAATAAATCCATCATAATATTTTCACTGCACACACACACTCTCTCTCTATCTTTGTTTCGTTTTCATTTTCATATTCATATTTCTTTCATTTTGTCTCTCTCTCTCTCTCTCTCTCTCTCTCTCTCTCTCTCTCTCTCTCTCTCTCTCTCTCTCTCAAAACCAATGGAGCTAAACAAGAGGGAGAAGGGGGTCGACAAAAACAAAAAATGTATAATAAACTAAGGGATCTACCACATTATCTGTCACACTCTTGCATCAATATATGCTAAATCTAGAACTACCAGCCTCTGACCTCATTATCATGCTAGGCAACTATGAACCGGTTAGCATTGAATTAATTGGGCTATAAAATCTAGCGAGTGATAAGCAATTCCTTCAATATAAAAAGTCGCCCAACCTCCCACCGCCTGATTACTGCTTTGACATTATCTGGTCCAAGGGGGGTCTTTTTGCGGCTTCCCTGTTTCGCCCCATTAGTTGGAGATTTTAAGGGAAGGCTACACAACTAGAATATATATATATATATATATATATATATATATATATATATATATATATATATATAGTGTGTGTGTGTATGTGTGTGTGTGTGTGACGTTTCACCCTTTTTATTTTGTCGATAATAAGACGCTTCATCCTATTAACGAGTTGATAATTTATGGGCGAGCGATAGCGAGCCTGAAATTTCGGCCTTCAGCCGGAACATTTTTCTATCGAGAAATTTACAAATTTACCTTGCAAAGGGGTCTGGGTTGGCATTTGTTTGTCATATAGAACTAGCTCAGGGTTGGGTGCTAAAGGGATCTGCCACATATGAGTCAAATCTAGAACTACCAGCCCTTGACCTAGATGCTTATACTACTAACCGGTTGGCATTGAATTAATTCGGTTTCAATACCTAGAAAAACAAGCAAAACCTCTAATACAAAACAAGCAAAACCTCTAATACAAAACAAGCAAAACCTCTAATACAAAACAAGCAAAACCTCTAATACAAAACAAGCAAAACCTCTAATACAAAACAAGCAAAACCTCTAATACAAAACAAGCAAAACCTCTAATACAAAACAAGCAAAACCTCTAATACAAAACAAGCAAAACCTCTAATACAAAACAAGCAAAACCTCTAATACAAAACAAGCAAAACCTCTAATACAAAACAAGCAAAACCTCTAATACAAAACAAGCAAAACCTCTAATACAAAAACAAGCAAAACCTCTAATACAAAACAAGCAAAACCTCTAATATAAAACAAGCAAAACCTCTAATGCAAAACAAGCAAAACCTCTAATTCAAAACAAGCAAAACCTCTAATACAAAAAGTCGTCTGGTAAACAAAAAATTCCGGCCAAAGGCCGATTTTTCTTAAAATTACAGGCTCGTTATCGCTCGCCAGGATAAAATCGACACCTAAGTGGCACAAAACGTCTGGATATTGATATAGAAATAGGACAAAAGGTTTTAAAATCTACAAACTAATGGGGCGAAAGTTTTAAAACCTGAAAACTAATGGGGCTAAACATGAGGATAAAGGGAGACCATAAAAACGACCCACATCCCCTTAAGTGCTAGGCAACTATAGCTAACCGGTTGCCATTGAATTAAATTCGGCTAATAAAAACCTAAAACAACAAGTCAAACCTTCACCATAAAAAGTCGTCCATCCTCCCACACCGTCTGATTAGGTTAGAAGGTTGGTTTCTCTTAAAATTACAAGCTCGCTATCGCTCGCCAGGAAAAAAAAAGAAAGACACCTAAAAGGTCTTAATATTGACCAAAAAAGGGGGTGTAAAGACTTAAAATTCTCAAACACTACCACCACCACCACCACCACCAAGGATACCCAGGTCTTACCCCATCCCGACTACTGACCTTTACCTAATGAAGTCACTGGCTTACGTCTGTCTGACCGGTAGTCTAAGAAAAACTGGTGGTGTGTGTGGGGGGGGGGGGGGGATCCGGAAAGAGTACATATGTCCTTCCGGCATTATGTAAGAGCTCCCAGGTGATTATGGTACAGTTGCATTAATTAATTCTGACACCCTTTGAAGCCTCAACTGAGCTCCTTAAGGGAGAACGCTTTTGTTATCGGTCGATTTATATATCCATATATAATTTTATAGTTTCCTCCCTATTTTGTTTTCTTTTTACAGCGATTGTTATCTAAACCTGCAAGGCCCCAAATTAGTTACAAATGAAAATAGCTAGACAAATCATACATACATTCCTTATCAGTATGAACAAACAAAATATAGCAAGCAAAGCATTCTCCAAATTAGTAAAGATTAATTATGGTTATTTAGGTTGCGTTGCATGAGAGGGGCTGACCTGAAACAAGTGGTGTTGGAGAAGTACAGGTTCTTGTTGTGGTGACCCGCTAGTGACAGGCCTAGCTGGTTACCTCCCCTCTAATTGGGTCGTTTAACCACCCTGACTGACTAACTGATGGCTAGAGTAAAGATAAAAACAGACTAATAATAGATTGGAGGAATTTGGGACTTTGGAATGGAAGACTAATTGGTGGGTTAACTTGGAGGGTATTGGGGGGTGTAATAATAGGTGAATAATAGATAAAAGTTAGAAATATAGTTAGAGAGACGTTAACAATATACAGTATACTTGACGCCTTGCTCCAGCAGGCCTGTCTCCCAAGTCTATCAGGCAATTGAAGTCACCCAAAACTGCACTGATCTTACAATAGGCGAGCTCACAGGCGTATCTTGTGTTCGAGTCATGTGATAAGTTGCATGAAATTTGGCAAATGTTTCTGGTGACCTAATTTTAAAGCTTATATTTTAAAGCTTATACTTTTAAGCTTACATTTGCTCAATTGCGTCAAAAAAATGAGGACACGTATTCCGTATGAGGTTGCCTATTGACAATACTATTTTGAACCTCAAATAATATGGTTTATACAATATTAGAGATAGAGGCTCTGATGAAGATTTACACCAAATATTGTATATAATGAAATATTCAAAATATAGGTGACTATATATCTCTCGTTAGCTTTCTTCCCAAAATTACTTCAAAGGAATTTAGGTTCCTTTTTTAATAGCGAGCATTATATCTTATAATAATGATAAGCCTAATGTCGAAGATTTCAGTCAAAGAGTTTCCTTAACCCCTACAGTACCGGTGACGACCTTTGCATTAACCCCTACAGTACCGGTGACGACCTTTGCATTATATTGTGGCAACTATTAGACGATTTTATTCAGATTAGGAAGAACCTTTAGTAATAATATGGCTTCAAACTAACTCAACCGATCGTTTTACCTACTGCAGATCCTCAACAAAGCTGCATAGTATCGTCTAAATATAGCTAGAATAAAAGATAACACACGTCGATGGTACTCAAAGGGTTAAAGAGTTCACAAAGTTCCGTAATAATCACATCCAACGCCACGATAAAGATGCACACAACAAAAATATATACCGTATAACATAATTATAATCATTTCGCCTCAGGTTTGTGCGAGTTCGTGTGTGAAAGGCAAAAGCACCAATGTGTGTGTGTGAGTGTGTGTGTATGTGTGGGTGTGTGCGTGTGTGTGTGAGTGTGTGTGTGAAAGGTGAAAGCACCAACGAGTGTGTGTGTGTGTATGTATGTGTGTGTGTGCATGTACAAAGGAGTACAAAGGAAATCAAGCAACAATAGGTCTAGTGACCCTTCTAGGCTGCTTGTCCTCCAAAACACTGAGGATCAAGAAGTGTCCAAACAGTGGGTTAGAGTGGGTAAGGGAAAATTGGAAAGGGAACTACTGCCCTGGAACTAATGTCCGTGGCAGGATTAGGAAGTTAGTAGGGGACAGATGGGTTAGTAACTGAGGGGAGGATAAAATAAAGTTATTCATTTACAAACGCAGTCAGTCGCGGGTTTGATGCGAGATATTTGTCTAGGCGAAGTTTAAATGAATCAACGGTGCTGCAGTCTATAACATCTCGGGGAAGCCCATTCCATAAGTTGACAACTCGATTGAAGAAGAAATTGTTTAGCTTCGTGTGAGTTAAAAGATTTACCAATAATTTTGCACCAGTTTCCCCGCGTGTAATTAGATTGGTCGATAGTGAAGTACTTACTACAGTTCATATTGTCGATGCCTTTGAGGATTTTGAACACTTGAATTAAGTCGCCTCTTAATCTGCGCTGGGTTAAAGGAAATAGATTTAATTCTCTAAGACGCCCCTCGTATGGTTTGTTCTTTAGGCTAGGTATCATTTTGGTAACTCTACGTTGAACTCGTTCTAGCTTGTCTATATCTTTTTGGTAATAAGGGCACCAGGATTGAACGCAGTATTCTAGAAGAGGGCGGACTAAGGAATTGTAAAGGGTTAGGATAACGTCTTTGGATTTATGCTCAAATGACCTGCCTATAAAGCCAATTATTTTGTTTGCCTTCTTAACAACTTCTGAACATTGTTGACTCGGTTTTCGGTTACTCGATATTGTTACTCCCAGAACGGTTTCTCTGGTTACATTCTTAAGCTGAGTGCCATTCATCAAATAGTTTGCTTTCTCATTTTGGTATCCGATATGTAGTACTTTACATTTATCCACATTGAAACTCATTTGCCAAATTTGGGCCCAACGTGACAACTTATCTAGATTGTGTTGCATATCGTTAACTTGTTCTTTTGAGAGTACGCTATTTGCAATTTTTGTATCGTCAGCAAATTATGTCTGTGTGTATGTGTCTGTGTGAATGTGTGTGTGTGTGTGTGTGTGTGTGTGTGTGTGTGTGTGTGTGTGTGTGTGTGTGTGTGTTAAAGAGTAGTCATCAAGGGGTTACCAGTGTTCAGCCATCACCACCACCACGGCCAAGGTTATGAGGACCTTTCCTAATGTGTTGACCTTCCCACCCCTCTCTCTCTCTCTCTCTGTCTGGCGCCTTGCTGTCTGGCGGCGCCGCGGGAGAAAAACTAGGCGAGGGAATCCAGAAAAACTCTCTCCTTCCTTACTTCCTTTCTGGGTGTCTAGTGTAAACATTAGAGTGGTGGAGGATCATATATATATATATATATATATATATATATATATATATATATATTTATATATATATATATGTATATATATATATATATATATATATATATATATATATATATATATATATAATATATATACATTATATATGTATTATAGTTTTTTTGGGTATATATACACCTAGAGATTATGCATACAGTCCGCCTCCCCCCCCCCCTCTCTCTCTCTATATATATATATATATATATATATATATATATATATATATATTGAACTGGAGATTGGACAATAAACTGACCTGATGATAAGGATATTGTTGGGTGTTAAGTTTGAGTTACAAGAGAGTGTATGAAGTCAAACAAATAGTGGTAGTGTTAGTGGTAGTGGTGGTGGTAGTGGTAGTAGTGATGGTGGTGGTGGTGGTGGTGGTGGTGGTAGTAGTGATAGTGGTGGTAGTAGTGATAGTGGTGGTGGTAGTGGTAGTAGTGATGGTGGTGGTATTAGTGATAGTGGTGGTGGTGGTGGTAGTAGTGATAGTGGTGGTGGTAGTGGTAGTAGTGATAGTGGTGGTGGTACTGGTAGTAATGATGGTGATGGTGGTGGTGGTAGTAGTGATAGTGGTGGTGGTAGTAGTGATAGTGGTGGTGGTAGTGGTAGTAGTGATGGTGATGGTGGTGGTGGTGGTGGTAGTAGTGATGGTGGTGGTGGTGGTGGTAGTAGTGATAGTGGTGGTGGTGGTGGTGGTGGTAGTGGTAGTAGTGATGGGTGCAGGTATTTCTTGTTGTGGTGACCCGTCTTCCTTCACACGGGCACTTATTATTATTTATACGTAACAGGTGAGGTAATCATGGTAGAGGTAATATGGATAGTGAGACGAACACATTGAAGATAGTGATTTGCGTGATTTTGAAATATCAGGCACGGGTTCTTTAAAACGCACATACACACACTCTCTCTCTCTCTCTCTCTCTCTCTCACACACACACACTTATACATACTCTCGCGTTCTCTCTCTCCCCATATTACTCGACCCACTCACTCTCACAGACACTCTCTCTCTCTCTCTCTCTCTCAGTGCATGAACTCGTGAAGACTTAATAATTTAGTTCACAACGTCTCATGAAAACTGGTCTCATCCATTTTTTCACCGTGTCGTGTCGAGATAAAGGGTTTCAAGTCGGAACGGCCACACTCCGAAACGGTCACACTCCGAAACGGCCACACTCCGTAACGGCCAAACTCCAAAACGGCCACACTCCGAAAGGGCCACACTCCAAAATGGTCACACTCCAAATCGGCCACACTCCGAAACGGCCACACTCCGAAACGGCCACACTCCGAAACGGCCACACTCCAAGATGGTCACACTCCAAATGGATGTTATTTTTTTTGGTTTAATTTATTATGTTGTTTAAGTTTGATGGGGCCGGTCTAGCGAGTAAACTACAAAATATATGAATAACTGAATAAATAGACCGAAAAAACAGCCACTACCCCTTCACCCCATCTATACCGGTGATGTACTTTTCATTATATCCTGGCGACTACTAGACGATTTTGTTCAGCTTAGGAAAGACCTCTGCCCATTAAAAAAAAAAGGCTACAGACTATCGCAAATTACTCCTTTTTGCTACCATACAATCTTTTCCTAAGCTTTACAAAATCGTCTAAATGTAGCTGAAATCCAATTAAAAAGACGTACAGAAGGGGTTAAGTGGTTCATGGACTAGAAGCATTATTGACAAGTTCAGTCGCGCTAATAAGTGATGTCTCGGCACCAATTATGTTTTGATCAATAATTGGTATCAGCAGTATTTACACATGATTTATTCTTTTTGAGTGAGATATACAACCATATTCCTTCACTTTCCCACCCTATTCAACATCTGACAGACATTAATACAGCACAGAGCAAGCCAAACGTTATGACAGCTGAGCCATGACTTATTAGCGCGACCGTACCGCATCATTCATCATATGTGCCTCACTGGACTGGCTGCTGCATACGAATAATAACAACATCAGCATCAGCATAACATTAGCCTCATTTTTTCTGGAGTCATACATCAAATAATACTAACCTCTTTAGTTATGTGGGACGACTTTTGTTTTTGTTTTTTTGCCTTGTGTTGGCCCAGTTGATAGCATCTCTGTTTCCCATCCTGTAGACTCGCGTTCACTCCCCGTTCAAGTTGAAAAGTTTTGTTGGGATATAGCGGGCAGTTACCGTCTCCTTGAGCAAGGTAGATGGGTAATGGTCTATGTTTGATTAAAGAAGGTCATGCTCTTGTGAATCCTCGAAGGAGGAGATACGGGCGCTTTATAAGTAACCAGACGATTATGATTATTATTAATTATTATTATTATTTGTATTAATATTATAAATATTATTATTATTACATATATTATTATTATTATTATTATTATTAGTATTATATATATATTATTATTATTATTATTATTATTATTAGTATTATATATATTATTATTATTATTATTATTATTATTATTATTAGTAGTAGTAGTAGTAATATTAGTAGTAGTAATATTTGTATAATTATTATACAGGAACCGAGCAGATTTCAAGAATCCATCCACAGAAAATGGAATAATCCACAGTAGATAAATCCGAAAAAAAAAAAAAATACAAGATCGTCAATTATCCCTTTCCAACCCCAAACTCCCAACTTCGAACAGGCCAATGTCATTACTACAACAGTCAAGCAACAACAGAATATCCTGAATGTTTAATACCTAACCACACAACACAATACCATTAAGGGGAGATAGGTTGTTTTTCTAGACCCCCTTCTCCCTCATGTTTAGCCCAATTAGTTTTCACACACACACACACACACACACACACACACACACACACACACACACACACACTACGCCAGGCAAGAAATACCCTTATACATACATACATACGTACGTACATACACAAATACATACACACATTAATACACACATACATACTCTAGCACCCTGCCCCCCCCCCCCCCCCGGCCCTCACACACACACACACACACACAAGTAGCCTACCCACACAATCAAAGGAATAGAAAGGAAAACAAGCAACAACATATGTATTGAACTTACGAGGCTGCTTCTAAATAAACCACAGCTCCTAATGTATAAACAGGAAAGGATAGCACAGTATCAATTGGTGTTATTCGTTTATTAATGCACTTATAATCGAGGGTGAAGAGCGAGAGATACATATTTAAGGGGGTAGTGCTTGGTATTTGGTTTATATATTTGTTTATTTATTTATTGTTTAGTTTCCTCGCTAGACCTCCATCAAGCTTAGAAAAACACCCCCTAGACCCCCTTTCAAGATAAATTTGTTAATTTTTCGGTAGAAAATGGCCCGGCCGAAGGCCGGTTCCTTATAAGATTAGAGGCTCGCTATCATTCGCCAGGAAAAAATCGGCAGCTAAAGGGCACTTAATACTGACAAAAAAATGAGGCGAAAGGTCTCAAAATCGCCAAACTAACGGAACGAAAGTCTCAAAACCTCAAAACTAATATGCTAAACACCGAGGGAGGAAAAAGTGCGTACTACCCCCTTAAACTATTTGTTGTTATAGTTTGAACAGTACTACATTCGATTACAATAGTATAGTCTATTTTGTTGCCAGCTGAGGGTAAATTGCCATGTTTCTATCTGTGTTATTCAGTTATAAGGTAGAATTTGTAGCGAAATATGATGTTATTTGTGAATACTTGGCATTGATACGACACACAGCCATAGTAGTTGCATATTATGTCCATTAAGTATCGAGAAATCAGCTACTAAGGGATTCAATTTGCCATCAGGTGGGAAAAAATCGAGTATAGTAGAGAGAAGGGGAGGGAGAGGGATTTACATAGATTTATATATATACTATAGGTAGTCCATTCCATAAGTGTATCAATCGATTAACCCCTTCGTGACCGATAATTTTGTTTTATTATATTCTGGCAACTATTGAGCTATTTTATTCAGCTTAGGAAGGACGTCTACAACTAAAATGGCTATAGAATATCTCAATGAATCCTTTTAGTTAGCGTACCACATATCTTCCCTAAGCTTCATAAAATTGTCTAAATGTAACTTCTTTTTTATTATATTCTGGCAACTATTGAGCTATTTTATTCAGCTTAGGAAGCACGTCTACACATAAAATGGCTATAGACTATCTCAATGAATCCTTTTAGTTACCACATATCTTCCCTAAGCTTCATAAAATCGTCTAAATGTAGCTTAAGATGGTTCACTTTTTGGGCGATTTTTGCATGTACTCATTATTTTTGCATATATTCATTATTTTTCTAGTTTCCTCCCTAGAAATCCATCAAATTTAAATAAACATCCATTAGATCCCCCTTCTAGATTAATGTGTACATTTTTCGGTAGAAAACCCGGTTCTTCAAACATTACAGGCTCACTATCGTTCGCCAGGGAAATCATCGAGACCTAAAGAGCACGACAGGTCTATATATTGACGAAGAAACGGGTCGAAAGGTCTTAAAATCCACTAACTAATTGGGCAACACATCTTAACATCTGGAAACTAATGGGGCTAAACATGAGGGAGAAAGTGGTCCAGAAAACCGGCCCATCCCCCCTTAAATCAAATACAGAATAGGTGGCCGCTATGGAAGGGGTTAAAAAAGACACGCTTCGCCCCATGTGAGTGAAAAGGCTTTCCAATGATCTTACAACCATTTCCTCTAGTGTAATTTGAGTGACCAATTGTGAAGTATTTTTTGACATCCATATTGTCCATAGCGTGTGTGAATTTGTATTTTGTTTTCGTGTGTATTGGTTTCTGTTGTGTTGTCCCTATTCTGTCTCTGTCTTGAGTCGCCCCCCCCCCCCCCAAAAAAAAAAGGAAAAGTGGGGATTGGGCCTGAGTATATAAATATATAGATAAACAGATAGCTAGATAGATAGATAGATATTGTCAATACCATTAATAGAGCATTATTGTTTTTATTTTTGAGGTCGGGTAGAAGTCTGCTCATGGCTAGAATCTAGTTCTATGTGGGGCATATTGTTTTTCACCGCTGCATGTGAAGGGCGAGCCCCCCCCCCCCCCCGCCCAGGAAGTAATTTATCTCATGCAGTTAAGAATAATTGAGATCAAGGACATTATAATCCATTTATTTTTATCTATTTTTTACTATCTTTTCATTTTTGTATTATTATTATTATTATTATTATTTTATTTTATTTTGTCAGACGCCAAAAGTCCCGAGAAGGGGTGGACATGAACATTAGGCGTTTGTCACGAATTGCTAGGTCAAGTTGCCCGGGCTAGACATCTACCAATACCATTTTAACAGTGCAGGCTCGATCCGCCGACCCTTTGATCAGCTGCTGGTGGAGAGATTGTAGGCACCAATCGAGTAGGGCAATACCCAGGGGAGGCCTCATAGGCATGTGATAAGGAGTTGCTGGAACTCCTGTTTCATTCGTCTGGCCTCCCTCACTGTTTCTGTTTTTGTCTCACCTAGACTGGAACAAGACCTCATGGGCTTCACCATGCAATGTATAACAGGCTCTCAGCCTATGCCCAAGAGGGAGTAGTTGGAATATAAAAAAAAAAAAAAAAAAACCACACACAGAGTAATCCAGCTAACTCTCACAAACGCCTCCTCTTCCCATCCATTCAACCACACTAAACAAGCACACCACTCTTCTTTCCAATAATGTACATTAAAAAAATTGCTTAATTTGGCTCTCACTCTTTCAACTTTGGGGAAGACACTTGTTACAGGTAACTTTGCCATTTGTCTCCTTCACACACACACAGACAAAATCTGTACTGTAGATGGATGTAAATACCGATAATCAATTATTTGTATTGACTTGTATCACGATCTTAATATCAATGACACAAAGTCGAATATAATATAAATGCTAGTAATTAATATAATATAAATGATAGTAATTAATCGATTATTTATATTTATCAGGAAATGGACATAAGGAACGTGCGAATAACTGACCATTAAGGGGAGATTTCCACTCGAGGGATTTTTGTCTGGACCCCTTTCTCTCTCATGTTTAGCCCCATTGCTTTTTAGATTTTAAGACGCTCGCCCCCTTTAGTTTGGCGATTTTAAGAACTTTCACCCCATTTCTGTCAATTTTAAGAACTTTCGTATCATATAAGTGTCGATATTTTCCTGGCGAGCAATAGCGAGCCTGTAATTTAAGAGGAACCGGCCTTCGGCCGGGAAATTTTTCTACCGAAAAATGTACAAATTTATCTTGAAAGGGGGTCTAGGGGGTGTAATTTTAAGCTTGATGGATGTCTAGGGAACAAAGTAAATACCGAGACATGTTTTTAGTTTTATGCTAGCTATATTGACGATGTTGTGCAGTTTAAGAAGGATCTGTGGTAGTACAAAGGGTTAAGTGAGATAGTTCGAAGCTTCTTAATTGCTGGTTACCTTTTTTTAATCTTAATAAAATCGTTCAATAGTTGCCAGAATAAAATGAAAATGATGTCGCCGGTACAGAAGGGGCTAAGACTCAGGTTGATCACGTTGAGAGTCTGTTATCAATGGGGTGTGGTGTCCAGAGTTCGAATCCCGGGAAGACCATATGCTTTCATTAGTTGTTGTTGTTGTTCCCCAGGCTGCCTGGCCGAACAGCCCCAAGGTCCCGAGCAAGGCCATTCATTCAAGGCTTTCATTAGTTTATTCAAGTGCATTGGGGTTTGTAATTGTTGATTAACCCTCTCCGACATACGACGCGATTTTGAGCCTATTGGGGATACTTTAAAGCATTTGTTACCATCAGGGGTATTTAGAAACCTTTAGTTTAGTTACTTCAACCTCTGCAGTTTTCTTTGAGTTTGCTGTGGGCAGAAAACTAATTTTGGAGAGGTAATTATAAGAGTGAGAGAACTCTATTTCTTGTTGCTAATCTGGCAACCTCTGCGTCATAAATGCGTGAAAGGGTTAATGTTAAGAACGGGGTGTTACTTAATCCATGGGGGACCGGCAAACGTGGTCTGCTGCTCTTTCCAAAACACCAAATAGTAATCAGTTTCCATCCGGTGAGTCGAAATATAGAAATCGAAGTCATCAAAATATTACTCATTTCTATATCATTAATGTGAAAGTTTCGGATGTTTGCCTCTTGCCTTCATTAATACCCCCCCCCCCCTTTCCTCCCAAGCAGTTCTAGTGATCCCAATATACTGGTATTAAACACGGAAAAGATGTGTGCATGTAAACCGGGGTAGAGAAAGGGTGGAGATTTGTTTTTAGTTTTTTTGTTTTTTTCCCCCAAGCTTTATGAAGATCTAGTGAGGATTATTATTTTGGTCCAGACAATATTTCATCACCATACGGAAAATGTGTGCATGTCGGCCAAGGTACGTAGAGACTTCCTGATCCTCTATCGTCTCTTTAGTTCCGCGATTTTCGAAACCTCTCGCCTTATTAGTTTGGCCAATATAAAGAGTTTCACCCCATTCAGTGTGTGTGTTTTTTTTTTTTTTTTTTTTTTTTTTTACTGGCGAGCGAAATAAAGCTTGCGAATTAGAAGAAACTGGAATAGGGGAGTTGTGTGTGTGTGTGTGTGTGTGTGTGTGTGTGTGTGTGTGTGTGTGTGTGTGTTATATTTTTAGCTAGACAATAATTACGGTAGGCTTTATTCTGGCATTATACTAACACGGAAACTGTCAGGTCAGGTCAGGTGAAGGCATGGAGGGATAAGCCTTTACAACGGCGCCTCGTATCTACCTTTCGAAGAGTGTTGAGAGGGGAGAAGGGGTGTTGGAGAGAAAGGAAGCTGTTGGAGTGGCTTGCAAGAGTGTTGGGAGCGGAGAAGGGGTGTTTGGAGAGAAAGGAAGCTGTTGGAGTGGCTTGGAAGAGTGTTTAGAGGGGAGAAGGGGTATTTGGAGAGGGAGAGGAAGCTGTTGGAGTGGCTTGGCAGCGTGTTTAAAGCGGAGAAGGGATGTTGGAGAGAGAGGAAGCTGTTGGAGTGGCTTGGCAGAGTATTTTGAGCGGAGTAGGGGTGTTTGTGAGAGAGATGAAGCTGTTGGAGTGGCTTTGTTGTGTGTTATAAGTCTGTATATGGTGATGGTGAAGGTATCGAGGGATAAGCCTATACAACGGCACCTCGTATCTTCCTTTCGAAGTGTATTGAGAGGGGAGAAGGGGTGTTTGGAGAGGAAGGAAGCTGTTGGAGTGGCTTGGAAGTGTGTTGGGAGGTGAGACGGGGTGTTTAGAGAGAGAGAGGAAGCTGTTGGAGTGGCTTGCAAGAGTGTTCAGAGGGGAGAAGGGGTGTTTGGAGAGAATGGAAGCTGTTGGAGTGGCTTGCAAGAGTGTTGGGAGCGGAGAAAGGGTGTTTGGAGAGAATAGAAGCTGGTGGAGTGGCTTGGAAGAGTGTTTGGAGCGGAGAGAGGGTGCTTAGAGAAAATATAAGCTGGTGGAGTGGCTTGCAAGAGTGTTAAGAGGGAAGAAGAGGTGTTGAAGAGAGAGAGGAAGCTGTTGGAGTGGATTGGAAGAGTATTGAGAGGGGAAAAGGGGTGTTTGGAGAGAAAGGAAGCTGTTGGAGTGGCTTTTGAGGTGGGGTAGAAATCTGTTCATGGTTAGAATCTAATTATATGTGGGGCATAATGTTCTATGTCGGGCATAATGTTCTATGTGGGGCATAATGTTCTATGTGGGGCATAATGTTCTATGTGGGGCATAATGTTCTATGTGGGGCATAATGTTTCTATGTGGGGCATAATGTTCTATGTGGGGCATAATGTTCTATGTGGGGCATAATGTTCTATGTGGGGCATAATGTTCTATGTGGGGCATAATGTTCTATGTGGGGCATAATGTTCTATGTGGGGCATAATGCTCTATGTTGGGGCATATTTCTATGTTTCTATGTGGGGCATGATGTTCTATGTGGGGCATGATGTTCTATGTGGGCATAATGTTCTATGTGGGGCATAATGTTCTATGTGGGGCATAATGTTCTATGTGGGGCATAATGTTCTATGTGGGCATAATGTTCTATGTGGGGGCATAATGTTCTATGTGGGGCATAATGTTCTATGTGGGGCATAATGTTCTATGTGGGGCATAATGTTCTATGTGGGGCATAATGTTCTATGTGGGGCATAATGTTCTATGTGGGGCATAATGTTTTTCCTCCACTGAATGTGAAGGGCGAGGACCCCCACCCTCAGGAAGTGAATTTCCTCTCATGCAGTTAAGGGAGGTCACCGATTTTGTTTGATCTTTCTCTCCTTTTCTCTCTTTCCCTGGCTTGTATCCATTCGGCCCCATTCAGCCAACTGTTTTCAGACGTTTATCCCCATCCAGGTGTCGAATTTTTCCTGGCGAGCGATAGCGAGCCAGCATTGTATGGAGAAATCCGGCTTCGCCGGAGACATTTTTCTATCGAAAAATTTACAAATTTAGCTTGCTGTCAAAACAAATATATATATGCTGGCTCACTACCGCTCGCCAGAACAAATATTGACACCTGGATGGGGGTAAACGTCTTAAAATAGTAGGCTGAATGGGGCCGAATGGATACAAGCCAAAAATAGAGCGAGAGAAAGAGAAAACAAAAAGCGAGGTGGGGTCCCTGAAGAATAATTTAAGAGCAAGGACAATATTATCACGATATGGAGAAGGTGTGCATGTCGGCCAAGGTGAAGACTGCCCCCCCCCCCCCCCCCCCCCCCCTATCGTCCCTCGTAGGTGAGACGGGGTTAGGCCGCTTTTAGGGAGTAGCGTCCCTGCGAATCCGAGCTACATCTACTCCGACTTTGCCTATAGGTCTAGCTATAAGACTTTTTCTCTTTTATTCACACACACACACACACACACAGGGTTGCCAAATCAAGTCCGCTAGATAGTAAATAAAAGCCGAAAATCGCAAGAATAATGCCACAATCTCTAGAATATCACTCGAGATGGCTCAAATCTCCAGAATAGCACTAGAATTCATGTCGCTAGATGTAAAAAATTGTGTCTAGACCGAATTAATTCCTGTAGATCTAGCGGGAAAGTAGCTACATTGGCAACTCTACACACACACGTACGGTAATATTAAGGACCCTACTGCTACCTCATGTGTGGGAAGAGAAGCTTTGGATACTTCTATAAGTAACACCATTTAACGCTTGCGGGTTATCAGAGACTGGAATTGGAGTAATGCCAGGCGGTGGGGACCGATAAATGGAGTGTGGCTGCAGTGCCCCGATAAGCCCACTCCTAACGTGTAATGTTTGACCAGTCTCTGTGACCGTTCTATGGGGCACTTGGCTGGATTACTCTTAGGTGAGAGAGCTTTACTGCCATGTTTGTTGCCAGGCCAACTAAAATACCCGTCCGGACTGGAGCCTCTCTGCTATAGCCCCAGTCCGTAATAAACCTCGCATAGTATACATAACATCACACTGAAATATTGAATAAGATGAAAAGCGATCGAAAATATAATAATAATAATAATAATAATAATAATAATAATAATAATAATAATAATAATAAAATAAATAATAATAATAATAATAATAATAATAAAATAAAATAATAATAATAATAATAATAATAATAATAATGATAATAATAATAATAATAATAGACAACCCTCGCATAAATCACTCTTAGAGTAAGGTGGGGGAGTTGGGGATAGTTTGGGGGTGGAAGGTGGGGTAGACTTGGACACGACTCCCCCTTTCCACCTGCCCAGGGTGGAGGAGGGGAAGAAAGGCCCCAACCCTGAGCAGCTTTTAGTACGCGTGAGTGTACATCCTTGGCACTAGTCCATTACAGGCGCCTGTAAGAGTCAAGTCCGTGATAAATCCATATTTAATACTACTTGATATCTGCGCGCCTGGCTTGTCTGCAGTCTTACAAAAGTTAGGGAAATTCCGCATAATGATTAAAGATGGAACGTCTTAAGGGGAGGTATTTAGTTTGTTCCCTAGGCCTCCATCAAGCTTATAATTACACCCCCTTGAGTCCCTTTCAAGATAAATTTGTACATTTTTCGGTAGAAAAATGTCCCGGCCGAAGGCCGGTTCCTCTTAAATTACAGGCTTGCTATCGCTCGCCAGGATAAAATCGACACCTGAATTGCACGAAAGGTCTTAATATGGGGTGAAAGTTCTTAAAATCGCTAAACTAATGGGGCAAACGTTTTATAATATCAAAAGCAATGGGGCTAAACATGAGGGAGAAAGGGGTCCAGAAGAAAATCCCTCGAGTGGAAATCTCCCCTTAAGAGTGAACTAATGTGGGTAAAACACTTGTAAATTATTTAAAATAAAATAGATATATAAAAGCAAGAGGAAAATATTATGTATACAATATAAAAAATACTTATATATATGATGAAAGCACCTCCAAAGAAATGAATGAAAGTTGTATTATAGTTTGTCCCCTAGGCTAACTAAAACAGGCTGGCATTCCCTGGCCCACAAACAAATTGACACCTGAAATGGGGTGAATTGTCTTATTATCGCCAAACTAATAGGGTGAAACGTCTAAAATTCTCCAAAATAATGGAGTGAAACAGGGGGGGGGGGTTCAAGGGAGCAAAATTCAAACCTTCCTTTAGGGGGAGGTTTGGTTATTCTAGACCCCCTTCTCCGTCATGCTTAGCCCCATTAGTTTGGCGATTTTAAGACCCCGAAGGCAAACTGAAGGACAAACGAGAGGAGGCGGAAAAGTTGTGCCGCCTACCAAAGCGGATATATTTTGAAACATGAATCGAAAAAAAAAAAAAAAATATAGGCTAACCTTCTATTGACCAGGTCACCTTTCTCTCCATGTACAGTAGGCCACATAAGTTATGGATTGTGAGTGTGGTTTCTTTAATTACCAGTTGACTAATCAGATGCGTTAACCACTGCATTAGGGTTGATGGACTGGCCTATCAGAGTGAGAGCTGAGCGATCTCTGCCATACCCATAGCTTACTCTGACTGTTCCTTTTACTTATATATATTCTAGATCTCAAGTGACAGCGTCTCGTCTCTTCCGTAGATTGACCTCCCTACTGCCAACCTAGAGGTTGGCAGATTGCGAGCCAATACGTCACATTTTGCCCTTTGCCCCTCAACTTTCCCTTCATAATTGCTGAGGGGCACAGGGCCTTGGGTGGGGCTTTGGTATTCCGGGCGTTTCTGCACCCTCCTCAGCTCCCCGCCTTGGAGTGGTTTCGGTCACCTGGGCTTTATTAGTGGTAAGCAGGGAGGGATTTGTGGGGCCGCTCGGTTATGGCCTTGGCCTTGCTTGGGACCTTGGGGCTGCTCAGCCAGACAGCCTGGGGAACAGCATCAACAACTGCATTAGGAACTACTAGTGAGTTTCCGTGTTAGACCTCCCTCAAACTTAGAAAACGTCCCCTAGACCCCCCCTCAAAATAAATGTGTACATTTTATAATTACAGGCTCACTATCGTTCGCCAGGAAAAAAAAATCGACACCTAAATAGCACGAAATTGACAAAAAAATGGGGCGAAAGGTCTTAAAATCGACAAACTAATGGGGCAAACATCTTAAAATATGAAAACTAATGGGGCTAAATATGAGGGAGAAGGGGGTCTAGTAAAAACGACCCATCTCCCCTTAACCTGACAAGCGCGAAATAGACCTAGGGGCTAGGGTAGTTATTTGTGCATTTCTAGCCTTGGATTCTGACAGAATTAGTTATATTTACAATATAGAGCATTATTTGTTTTCGGTATGCTTTTATTTTACATATATGATGTATATATGAACCTTCAAGAGTGCTAAAATAAGTGGGAAAAGCATTTGGGTGGTGAAAAACGAAGATATTGGCCACCCGGTCATAATCTCAGGCGAGAGAGAGCCACAGGCAACCCTCCTCTCTCGCTGTCTGTGAGGTAACTGAGACGAGCGGGGCGGTGTGGGCCGGTGTCTGGGTGTTGCATAACGATCTTTTCTGCAACCCACTTGTGCTACATTATCGCGGGAGAGAAAAATAACCGATAAATGATGATAATAAGAGGAAAAATAGGTGATAATTGAGGAGGGGAGGGAGGGGGAATAAGGTGGGGAAGGAGGGGAGGGGGGTGGGTGAGATTTACATGGATGAGTACTGGAGGGGAATTATCTCACCTAGAGACAAATTCCTTTGTTTTGATAGGCCCTTTTTTTTTATGGAAGGCTTTTTTTATGGTCTTGCTTCCGTGAGGCCTATCGCGTTCCCTATAGGAAGCCTTCCGTGAGGCCTATCGCGCTTGCCGGGTTAAGGATCAATAGGTCTGTTGCAGTTTGTAAAGCCGGTATCACATGAGCGCCTTTTCCCTCAAAATGTATCCTCAACACCCCTTCAGTACCATGACGCCTTAACCCCTTCAGTACCATGACGCCTTAACCCCTTCAGTACCATGACGCCTTAACCCCTTCAGTACCATGACGCCTTAACCCCTTCAGCACCATGACGCCTTAACCCCTTCAGCACCATGACGCCTTAACCCCTTCAGCACCATGACGCCTTAACCCCTTCAGCACCATGACGCCTTAACCCCTTCAGCACCATGACGCCTTAACCCCTTCAGCACCATGACGCCTTAACCCCTTCAGCACCATGACGCCTTTTTGCCTTGGATTCTGGTTGACACTATACGATTTTAGGCAGCTTAAGGGGAGGCAAACCGTTTGTTTGGTCTATTAATTCATTTATTCATATATTTTTTTAGTTTCCTCCCTAGACCTCCATCAAGCTTAGAAAAACAACCCCTAGACCCCCCTTCAAGATAAATTTGTAAATTTTTCGGTAGAAAAATTTCCCGGCCGAAGGCCGGTTCCTCTTAAAATTTCAAGCTCGCTATCGCTCGCCAGGAAATAATCGACACCTAAATGGTATGAAAGGTCTTAAAATTGACAACGAAATGGGGCAAAAGGTGTTAAAATCGCCAAACTAATGGGCCGAACGTCTTATAATCTAAAATAAATGTGGCTAAACATGAGGGAGAAGGGGGTCCAGAAAAACGGTTTGCCTCCCCTTAAGAAGAACCTAAATTATTCAGAGGGTTTATTGAGATCGCACTTAACCCCTTTGAGCCCTCGAGGTAGATTATAAGTTAAATCAAATCATCTGATGGTGTCCAGAAGGTGAACATTATGATATTGTTTTTTCCTTCCACTTAAGGGGAGATTTCCACTTGAAGGATTTTTTTTCTGTACCCCCTTCTCCCTCGTTTAGCCCCATTAATTTTGAGATTTTAAGACGTTCGCCCCATAAATGTATCGATTTTAAGAACCTTCGCCCCATTTCCGTCAATTCTTAGACCTTTCGTGACATTTAGGGGTCGATTTATTCCTGGCGAACGATAGCGAGCCTGTAATTTAAGAGGAAGGGCTGAAGGGCTAAAATGCCTTCAGCTTTTTATAGGGGGAGTGTGGCAAACCTCGATCAACTTTCTTAGCGCCATATCCCTTCACCACCATTACGTAACTTTCATCCTATTCTGGTTACTATTAGAAGATTTTGATTAATTTACAACCTACCTATGCGACTGAAATCGGTAAATACGACCTTCATAAACCCTCTTAAGCCGACATCACACGATCGCTTTTAAGGGGAGGTATTTAGTTTGTTCCCTAGACCTCCATCAAGCTTAAAATTACACCCCCTTGAGTCCCTTTCAAGATAAATTTGTACATTTTTCGGTAGAAAAATGTCCCGGCCGAAGGCCGGTTCCTCTTAAATTACAGGCTCGCTATCGCTCGCCAGGATAAAATTGACACCTGAATGGCACGAAAGGTCTTAATATGGGGTGAAAGTTCTTAAAATCGCTAAACTAATGGGGCAAACGTTTTATAATATCAAAAGCAATGGGGCTAAACATGCGGGAGAAAGGGGTCAAGAAAAAAATCCCTCAAGTGGAGATCTCCCCTTAAAGTAAACATTTCGATTATTTGGGTCACCTAAATTCATCTACCATCAGCCTAGTTTCCGGTACCAGGGCATAATACTCCAGAAACGTTGCCAGAAAAAATGTTGATCATCGAATGTTGACTATAAAAGCTCTCGTGTGATACCGGCTTTAGTAACATAGGTCATTCTAACAACTGTATAAAGCCTTATTTGGCATACACTGTAGCCAATCAAGGGTAGACAAAATGGCAAATCAAATCAACTCTCTCCTTCAATTGCCGACTTCCGAGCTTCGTTCTATAAGGAAGTCGGACCTGTAGACATCGATATTTAGCAGAACTTACCAGCTAAAATACGGTCGTACTACATTGATATTTAGCAGAACTTACCAGCTAAAATACGGTCGTACTACATTGATATTTAGCAGAACTTACCAGCTAAAATACGGTCGTACTACATTGATATTTAGCAGAACTTACCAGCTAAAATACGGTCGTAGTACATCGATATTTAGCAGAACTTACCAGCTAAAATACGGTCGTAGTACATTGATATTTAGCAGAACTTACCAGCTAAAATACGGTCGTAGTACATCGATATTTAGCAGAACTTACCAGCTAAAATACGGTCGTAGTACATCGATATTTAGCAGAACTTACCAGCTAAAATACGGTCGTACTACATTGATATTTAGCAGAACTTACCAGCTAAAATACGGTCGTACTACATTGATATTTAGCAGAACTTACCAGCTAAAATACGGTCGTAGTACATCGATATTTAGCAGAACTTACCAGCTAAAATACGGTCGTAGTACATTGATATTTAGCAGAACTTACCAGCTAAAATACGGTCGTAGTACATCGATATTTAGCAGAACTTACCAGCTAAAATACGGTCGTAGTACATCGATATTTAGCAGAACTTACCAGCTAAAATACGGTCGTACTACATTGATATTTAGCAGAACTTACCAGCTAAAATACGGTCGTACTACATTTATATATATACATAAAACCCAAAATTCCACATACTTTTTATCCATCAGAAACGTACATTATGATTGCATTGCTGTCTAATATCAATGTTTACGGCTCCAACTTCCTTATAGCCTGAAACTCGCAAGTGGTCAATTTGTCTGTCACTCATCCTATGACTTAAGGGGTCGTGGGCCGTTTTTCTGGTCCCCCTTCATCCTCATGCTTAGCCCCATTAGTTTTCAGATTATAAGACGTTTGGCCCATTAGTTTGGCGATTTTAACAGCTTTCGCCCCATTGCTTTGTTAATATTATGACCTTTCAGGCTATCTAGGTGTCGATATTTTCCCTGGCGAACGATAGTGAGCCTGTAATTTGGGAAGAATCGGCCTTCGGCCGGGTAATTTTTCTACCGAAAAATGTACAAATTAATATAGAAGGGGGATCTAATGGATGTTTTAGAAGTGTGGCCGTTTGGGTTGTTTTAGAAGTGTGGCCGTTTGGGTTGTCTTAGGAGTGTGGCCGTTTGGGTTGTCTTATGAGTGTGGCCGGTTGGGTTGTGGTCATGTTATGACGTTCAGCTCATTAGTTTGGCAAATTTAAGACCTTTTGATCAATTTCTTTGTCAAAATTAAGACTTTTCGTGTCATTTACTGTAGGTGTCGATTTTTTCCTGGCGAGCGACAGCGGGCCTGTATTTTAAGAGGAATCGGCCTTCGGCTGGGCCATTTTGCTATCGAAAAATGTACCAATTAAGCTTAAAGGAGGGTCTTTTTTTCCAGTGTGTTTTTTTTAAGCTTGATGGAGGTCTACGGAAGAAACTAAGAAAATTATAAAATTATATATAAGTGAGGAAATATATACGCCCCTCCCCCCTAAACGTGTCCAGCTTACCTTGATCTAGGCGAGGCAGGGGGGGGGGGGTGTCAAAGTATATAAGGCAGGGTCACAAGGCATTTGGGCATCAGTCACTATCATTCACCACCACCACCACCACAACAACAGCATGTTCACTAAGGTATAGCCTTTAATTCAATTTCAACTTCAATTTCAAAATTTGTTATTGTCATGGAGAATCAATTACATTTACAATATTCATAAAGGTGAGGGCTGGTCCTATCCAGAGTGAGGTTTGGCATCCTCTACCCAACCTTAGTTGTTTCTGTCTGTCTCATTTACTTCCTACTTTTCCATCTGGGGGCAGGGGGCTAGGAATCCTCCTACCCTTGTATAATTCTCCTACTCGACGAGACAGTGAAACGGGCGAGAGATCGCGAAAGTGGTCCCTGACCCTGAGAATAGGAACTTAAATGTTGTTTCTGTTCGGGCTCTGTCTCGTGTCGGCCACCCCCAGCAATGGGGTATGTGCCTGAGTATATACAAACATACATAAGGGCGTACAGTCGGGCTAATGAGTGATGTCTCGGCACCAAGCATATTTCGATCAATAATTGGTATCAGCAATGTCTAAAACTTTATTTATTCATTTCGAGTGAGATATACAAGCATGCTCCTACACTTATCCACTCTATTCAAAATCTGAGACATTAATACAGCACAGAGAGCGCCAAACGTAATGACATCTGAGACATGAATTATTAGCTTGACTGTACATAGTGGAACATTTGCAAATTTAAAGCCGGTATCACACGGGAGTTTTTATAGTCAACATTCGATGATCAACATTTTTCTGGCAACATTTCTGGAATATTTTGCCCTGGTATCGGAAACTAGACTGATGATAGATGAATTTAGGTGACCAAAAT
This sequence comes from Paralithodes platypus, assembly GCA_032716605.1. Taxonomy (NCBI): domain Eukaryota; kingdom Metazoa; phylum Arthropoda; class Malacostraca; order Decapoda; family Lithodidae; genus Paralithodes; species Paralithodes platypus. Next base: position 8,964,836 of record CM064504.1, read on the forward strand.
ATTCTTAATCTTGACCTCATAAGCTGCCAGACCAGTGTTGAGGATATATGTTGAGGGAAAAAGCGCTCGTGTGATACCGGCTTTTTACATACAAATTATACCCACCTAAATACCATGACATTGAGGACAGAAACCCTTGGGTATAATTATGTGTTCTTATAACTTAAGGGGAGGCAGTTGGTTTTTCGAGTCCTCCTCCTCCCTCATGTTTAGCCCTATTACTCATGAGATTTCAAGACATTCGCCTCATTAGTTTGGCGATTTTCAGACTATTTGCCCCATTCCTTTGCCAATATCAAGACCTTTCGTGCCATTTAGGTGTCGATTTTTTCCTGGCGAGCGATAGCGAGCCTGTATTTGAAGAAGAATCGGCCTGCGGCCAGGACATGTTTCTACCGAAAAATTTACAAATTTATATGGAAGGGGAGTCTTGTGGGTGTTTTTTTTAAAGTTTGATAAGAGGTTTAGAAAGCAAACTAAACTCCTTCCACCATTGAGCCGAACCAGTAAATTATGCTGCACAATACCGTCTCAGCTCCCTTAAGCCTTAAGCCGGTATCCCACGGGCGCTTATTTCCTGAACATTCATCCTCAACACTGGTCTGGCAGCTTATGAGGTAAACATTAGTATTATGTGTGTGACCTAAATTAATCTATCATCAGTCTAGTTTCCTATACCAGTGCAAAATATTCCAGAACTGTTGCCAGACAAATGTTTATTATCAAATGTTGACTATAAAAGCTCTCGTGTGACACCGGCTTAACTGTAAAACTCCCTAGTAGTATACTTTGAAACCAGGGTCCTACGACTTGCTATGACATTAACTTTCCCCAAGTAGGGTTTCCCATTTCCTATACCGCTATGGGATCAGTTTTGGTGGGTGGGGAAACATTTCCATAGAATGTATCATCAATATGTAGCCCTCTTAATATCTTGCCCCCACCTTTCCCAACAAACAAAAAGAAGAACAAGAGTTACATCATAGTGACCCGGATTATCAACACAGATGTAACCCATAGACTACATATAACCTAGACACGAAAGAAGACGCCACAAATCTGTAAATAGTGAGCCGCGCGTTCGAGAGATGGCAGCACGATCACAAAGGACAATGGGAGGGGAGGGTCCCCACAAAGACATTATATTGACTATCCTTGTCCTTGGTCCTCATTAATTCGTAATAATCCCTACCTTGTACTAATAACGCTATTAATAAGCAATTGAACATTATCCAGAGACTCTGCAGACATGACATAGTTAAATAGACATAAGTAGAGGCTACTGTAAAGGCGCCAGTCATCGTGTAATTGTCGTCATTATGAGGAGGTACACAAGCAAAACTCCTCCAACACCCGCCATTGTTGATGTGAGATTCTGGAGTTGCCAACGTCAATGGTGGGACAAAATATCCCTAGATATAATCATATAAGTATAAATGTCCAGTTTTAGTGCTACTTGACAAATTAACATCTACATAACATGTAACATACTAATATAATATATTCAAAATGACAATTTAATTCTTATTGTGTTGCTTGAAGGTATACAGCTTGCATCATATATGAGTAGCCTATGTTTTATAGTGTATATGTATACTTAATGTTTTCATCTTGCTTATATATATATCTAATTTATACTAAATAATTTATAAGTGTTTTTACCAACATTAATTAACTCTTAAATACGTTCCCTCTTTAATCTATTGCTCCCTTGTTTTGCGGATATTCCCTTAACTTTGGAAACACTGCAGCAAGCCAGCTGGCAGGCACGCGCGGCGCACAGACTATCTATATAATAAGGACAAGCCACTGACGTGCTTTGCTACAGTACAATACAATAGTGCTGCCACCAAATCACTAGGACGCGCGGCAAACTAACCGTGTGACGTCACGCTTTCGTGTCTAGGTTATGTGTAGTCTATGATGTAACCCTTGCCAGCTGGACGCGTTTATTTATCGTTTAATTTTTACAGGTTGTTTTCGTGGCCCTGGTGGCTGCCTCTGTTGCTGAGAGGCGCATCAACTACGAGCCTGAACCCTCGTACGAACTACCTGAACCCTCGTACAAACCTCCTGAACTCTCCTACGAACCTCCTGAATCCTTGTACGGTCCACCAGATCCATCTTACAATTCTTCGTATTACACTCAACTTGCACTTTTGTTCAGTCCTCCCGACCAGACCAACGACTCTTCTGAACCCTCCTACGGCCGTCCTGAACCCACCTACAGTCCTCCGGAACCCTCCTACGGCCCTCTTGAACCCAAATACACTCCGCCAGAACCCACATACGAGCCTCCTAAGCGTATATACGATCCTGAACCCACCTACGGCCCTCCAGAACCCTCCGACGAACCCGAAACCAGCTACGGCCTTCGCGACCCCACCTACAAGCGTCCTGAACCTACCTACGAGCCACCTGTGTACATCCCCTCCGAGCCCACCTATGAACCACCTACGTCTTCGTACACTCCTCCCGAAGAGACTCCCGAACTTCCATCCCCACCTTTCTACCAACCGCGCTTAACGAGCCGCAGACCACCCAGGCCTTCTTCCACGTCTTCCGAGACTTATTACCAACCTTCCGAGGCTTTTTATATTCTCTCCAAACCATCTTCCATACCTACCGAGCCTGAATACAGACCTTCCAAACCCTCCGAGCCGACATACAGCCCCTCCAAACCTTCCGAGCCTACATACAGACTCTCCAAACCTTCCGAGCCTACATACAGACCCTCCAAACGTTTCGAGACTACATACAGTCCTCCCAAACCTTCCGAACTAACATACAGACCCTCCAAATCTTCCGAGCCTACATACAGCCCCTCCAAACCTTCCGAGCCTACATACAGCCCCTCCAAACCTTCCGAGCCTACATACAGACCCTCCAAACCTTCCGAGCCTACATACACACCATCCGAGCCTTCCTACAGACCCTCCAAACCTTCCGAGCCTACATACAGACCCTCCAAACGTTTCGAGACTACATACAGTTCCTCCAAACCTTCCGAGCCTGCATACAGCCCCTCCAAACCTTCTGAGCCTACATACAGACCCTCCAAACCTTCCGAGCCTACATACAGACCTTCCGAGCCTTCCTACAGACCCTCCAAACCTTCCGAGCCTACATACAGACCATCCGAGCCTTCCTACAGACCCTCCAAACCTTCCGAGCCTACATACAGACCTTCCGAGCCTACATACAGACCCTCCAAACGTTTCGAGACTACATACAGTTCCTCCAAACCTTCCGAGCCTACATACAGACCCTCAAAACCTTCTCCTATACCTTCTGAGCCCTCTTACAAATCTTCTAGGCCATCTTACCGCCCTGCTGCTCCATCATACAAAGAGGAGGACCCAGTGGTAAGAACTGCTCTGCTGTATCTTTCTCATTCCTATATAAATACTAATGATATAGCCAATCCTTTTGACCTGACATAGCTAATCCATACAAACTGATAAAGATAATTCATAAATTTCATATGACTTGATAGAGCTAATCTATATAACCTGACATAGATAATCCATATGACCTGATATAGGTAATTCTTATGTCCTGACATACATAATCCATACGAACTGATGAAGATAATTCATATGACATGATATAGCTAATCCTTATGACCTGACATAGATAATCCATATGACCTGATATAGATAATCCTTATGACCTGACATACATAATCCATATGAACTGATAAAGATAATTCATATGACATGATATAGCTAATCCTTATGACCTGACATAGATAATCCGTATGACCTGATATAGGTAATCCTTATGACCTGACATACATAATCCATGTGACCTGATATAGCCAATCCATATGACCTGATATAAATAATCCCCTAATTAATCCAAATCCCCATTAATCCCCAGGGACCTGCCCAGTACGACTTCAACTACGCCGCGAAGGACGAGTACTCCGGCACTGACTTCGGCCACCAGGAGTCCCGGGACGGATACGACACCGAGGGCTCCTACTACGTGACCCTCCCCGACGGTCGCCTCCAGCAGGTCAAGTACGAGGTCAACGGCGACTCCGGCTTAGTGGCAGAGGTGAAGTACGAGGGTGAGGCACAATACCCCGAGGAGTCACAGAAGTCTTACAGCCAGCCCGCGGAACACCCACAGCGAGAACCCTCCTACGCTTAACCCCTTCAATATCATGGCGTCATAACAACTGTAAACATTGTGCGCTTAAATGTAATAGAAATAGTACACATAACAAGTTTTTCAATCGTCTATGTGAACTAATTGGAAATATAAACGATTCAAACACTTATTACGAGTATCAATTTTGCTACACTAGAACACACAATATATAGTGTATATAATATGGTAGCTAATATTAAATTATTATAATAAAGTTAAGAAGGATCTATAGCCGCCAACAGGGTAAAACTATATCAAATACCCGTGTGACCCCTACAAATAGTTCCTAAATAAAATGTTAACCAAGAGAAAACGGAAAGGCTACGTCACAGAAGAGATTAAGGGGACATGGGCCGGTTTTCTGGACCCCTTTCTCCCTCTTGTTTAGCCCCATTAGTTTTCAGATGTTAAGAAGTTTGCCCCATTAGTTACTCGATTTCAAGACCTTTCGCTCAATTTCTTCGTCAATATTTAGACCTTTCGTGCTATTTAGGTGTCGATGTTTTCCCTGGCGAACGAAAGTGAGCCTGTAATGTTGGAAGAACCGGCCTTTGGCCGGGAAACTTTTCTTCTGAAAAATGTAAAAAACTAATCTAGAAGGGGGATCTAATGGATGTTTTTTTTAAATTTGATGGAGGTCTAGGGAGGAAACTAAGACAATCATAGAAAGATCAATAAAAAGGCAAATAAACGGCCCATCTCTCCTTAAGAATACTCAACCAACAGAATATTTCAACCAGTAGATGTCGAAATACCAACTTTAGTAAGCCTTTCTGGGCGTTATAACATCGTCTATTGTTAGCCAGAATACAGGAAAACAGGGACACATTCTTCTGCTGGAATTACCCATGTATTAATAGTTGGTAGTGCATATTTGGCACTGGTTGAGATCTACGGGTTGCAATGGTCTACTGGTTATAATAGTCTACTGGTTGAAATGGTCTACTGGTTGAGATGATAGGGAACCATTATTATCTTATAAACTCATCTAACGAAATATTTATCACTCATATTTATACAGAAACACTAATACTTGTATATTTTTCTATAAAATAAAATATTGAACTATAAACCTCACGTGTATAAATAATTCCATTTACAGCATAACCCCATAATTTAGAATCTACATGTAATATAAATAAATATACTGTATTGATCTTAAAATCAGGATGCAAACAAAAGAAAATATATACATTATTATACATATAATTATATACTGTATACTGTATATATACAGTATATACACAGTATATACTGTTTGTTTATGTATTTTGGGGTTTCTTGACTATGCCTACAGTCTGTAACTCAAACAGGCTTAGCTCAAAAGGGCTGTACATTTCTACACCTGTTCCCTAGCTGACTCTTCCTAAATGGTAGTAATATGAGCTCGATTACTCTAGTTCTTTTTTAGTTATAAGAGGGGTTATGGATTTCTGGCCTACCTATAAAAACCGGAGTATAGTGGAAACATTGAATTAGATGATTATGGTATGATCAGTTTGTCACAATGCTTCGTCAGAATTCATATTACCTCAAACCCACCAATTAACTTACAAATAAACCTAATTAATAACATCAATGAAACGAATGACTATCAGAAATTTGCCGCTAAATATTGTTCTGATAATCCTGACCGCGATGTTAATGTGTTGGATATATAAACTGCATTCCCAAACCTGCAAAATATATAACCATATTGAATTGTCGTTGCATTTATCAATACACTAACCTGATATTCGGTATACAGATGATTTCCCACTCTTATAATGCTAGATAAGAAAACTGCAACACCAACCCTGAAAAGAGATGGAGAACAATATTTTAATGTGTTTCCTTATTTGTAAATGTTGTGATTCCGATATGTAACTTGGCACGCCTAATAATATTCCTAATAGAAGAGTCTCTCAATACATTTTGATGGATAGGAAAACTGCATGCCAACCCTGCAAAAGTACTTAAACATATTTTTAAAACTAAACTAAAGGTAATATTATTTCGCCTTATTATATATATATATATATATATATAAAGAGAGAGAGAGGGAGAGACTCAACTCTGTAAATCAAAGGCATATCTGTCGGGATACCTGTGCAAAATACGAAAAAACATATTATTAACTGAAATTAAACTAAGTCAGCATTTTTATTACCACTGCACGAGGCAACACTGCGTACTGTGTATCATTAAATAATGACAGAAATATGTGCACTAATAAAAACAAAAAAGCATATCCTTGAATCAAACAGAAAAAGACGTACAACATAAACAAAATATTGTATAATAATTTCATGAAACGAGTTCCATTTCACTTGGCGTAGCAAGCTCACCAGGGATTTTCAACTAACAAAAAAAAAAAAAAAAAAATCAAGCCATAAATGAAACTGTGTCCAATCTAAACAGTGTTCATTGCCCAACAAACATTTACTCAACAATGTCGCTAACCGAACCTTGAAATTAACCTAAATAACTAAATATGGAAGTGCAATAAATTACTTTACGATATAAAATAAATTAAAACCAAAAGAATATTGGTCAGGTCAGCAGTCTTTAATTATCTCTCTCTCTCTCTCTCTCTCTCTCTCTCTCTCTCTCTCTCTCTCTCTCTCTCTCTCTCTCTCTCATCTCTCTACTCCAATCTCTCTCCTCTTGATAATTATTCCCCCCAGTACATACCCTGCCAAGCATGAAGAGACCACACTCTTATCATCCACAACTTACAAGTGAATGTATAAGTGATACGAATAGTAAGAAACCAATGACCCCTTGCTTGAGTCGCATAAAATATGCCAGTATTATACCGGTATATATATATATATATATATATATATATATATATATATATATATATATATATAATATATATCTAATATATAGATATATCTATATATATATAAGCATATATATATATATATATATATATATATATATATAAATATATATATGATATATATAGTATAGAAAACAATATACCCTTTAGATATATATATATATATATATATATATATATATATATATATATATATATATATATATATATATATACCAGGAGAAAAAGAACAAGAAGAGAAGAAGAAACACTATATTGTACTATTAAAAACAAAATTATATTAGACAAATATTTCTGGCGAGCGAATATACAATAATTATAATACGAATGAATAAACTCAGTATTCTTTCGCAAGTTACTAAAGGCCTCATACTAAATCGTGCTCAACATATTTACCTAATAATAATAGACGGTATGTTCTCGATTATATAAATTACTTCAGAACCCATTTGTATAACAGGCTCGCATTACAAGGAATAGCTGGTATTACGAGATTAGTGTGGGTTACGTTATTACATCATGAAATTTATAAGCATTATTTAGATATATATTTTAAATTAGCAATATGATTTACTATTATTTATCAATTTAATAGTATTACTTTTGTTTTGCATTTTCGATCTTAATACACTTTCACTCTCTCTCTCCGTGTCTCTCTCTCACACACAATGAACTACTAACAGGCTTACATTACACGGAAGAGCTGCTGGTATTGCAAGAGTGCAGTGTGGGTTAGTGGAGCAGATGTACAAATATTATATATTAATTTTATATAATTTTCGGTTTAATTCTCTCTCTCTCTCTCTCTTACTTTGGTTTTTTTATCTTCTTTTTTATATTATGATTATTATAATTAATATTATTATTATTATTATTGTTATTATTACTATTATTATCATTATTCTTCTTCTTCCTCTTCCTTACATTCTTCTTTTCCTTAAGCTTCATTTTCTTCCATCTTTTCTCTTCCTCTTCTTACATTATATTTCTTCTATCTTGCCTCTTCCTCTTCTTACATTATATCTCTTCTATCTTACCTCTTCCTATTCCTTAAGCTTCATTTTCTTCCATCTTTTCTCTTCCTCTCTTTACATTATATTTCTTCTATCTTGCCTCTTCCTATTCCTACATATCTCTTCTATCTTGCCTCTTCCTCTTCTTACATTATATCTCTTCTATCTTACCTCTTCCTATTCCTTAAGCTTAATTTTCTTCCATCTTTTCTCTTCCTCTCTTACATTATATTTCTTCTATCTTGCCTCTTCCTATTCCCTACATTCATTGCTTCTATCTTGCCTCTTCCTCTTCTTACATTATATCTCTTCTATCTTACCTCTTCCTATTCCTTAAGCTTCATTTTCTTCCATCTTTTCTCTTCCTCTCTTTACATTATATTTCTTCTATCTTGCCTCTTCCTATTCCCTACATTCATTGCTTCTATCTTGCCTCTTCCTCTTCTTACATTATATCTCTTCTATCTTACCTCTTCCTATTCCTTAAGCTTCATTTTCTTCCATCTTTTCTCTTCCTCTCTTTACATTATATTTCTTCTATCTTGCCTCTTCCTCTTCTTACATTATATCTCTTCTATCTTACCTCTTCCTATTCCTTAAGCTTCATTTTCTTCCATCTTTTCTCTTCCTCTCTTTACATTATATCTCTTCTATCTTACCTCTTCCTATTCCTTAAGCTTCATTTTCTTCCATCTTTTCTCTTCCTCTCTTTACATTATATTTCTTCTATCTTGCCTCTTCCTATTCCCTACATTCATTGCTTCTATCTTGCCTCTTCCTTACATTCTTTCATCCTCCTCATCAACTCTTTTTCACAATGTTCTTCTTCTTGTTCTTCTAGTTCTTGCATCAGGCTCTGTTATGAGAGCGGGTTAAGTATTATCATATTGAATAACCACCGCTGGTCTTTAAAAGGAGATTTTTATTATTAGTATTATATATATATATATATATTAGTTTCTTCGCTAGACCTTCATTAGTTTTTTTTTAAAATCCCCCCAAAATCCCCCTTCGAGCTCAATTTATAATTTTTTCGGTAGAAAAAATGCCGGCCGAAGGCCAGTTTCTCCTAAATTGCAGTTTAAGAATTACCTATTCTCGCCGTTGTTCTTCTTCTTCTGTTTTTCTCTATCCTTCCCTTCTTCCTCCTTTCCATCATCAGGTCAGGTCAGGTGAAGGTATAGAGGGATAAGCCTTTACAACGGCACCTCGTATCTATTTTCTACTTTTCCTATTCTTCTGAAGAGTATAGAGAGGGGAGAAGGGTTGTTGGAGAGAGAGAAAGCTGTTGGAGTGGCTTTAGTATGTGTGTTCATATTTGCTTCTTCGTCTTCTTCTTCTTCTCCACACATAATCTTCCTCCTCCTGACTCTCCTTCTTCTTCTTCTAATTGTTACATCAGAAGAGTTTATGAGCGAGTTGAGGATTGCTACGCTACAGTATTAATATGCAGACCACCACCACCACCACCACCTCCTCCACCACCACTACCACCACCTCCTCCTCCTCTGGCCTCTCACCTCCAGTCTACTTACTCTTTTTTGCTCTTAGCCTTAGGGGAGAGGTATCGTTTTTTCTGGAACCCCTTCTCCTTCATGTTTAGACTCAATAGTTTTGCGATTTCAAGACGTTCGTTCATGAGTGCACTAGTCTTCTTCTCTTCTTCTTCTATTTCTCGTCGTCATCATTAAAATAATCAGGGGTTTTGTTCATATTTGCGGCTTCAAATATCCCATTTATTCTTCTGTGACTTCCTTCCTTCTTTTCTTTTTCCTCTCCTCTTTTCCTAAACATCATAACTTCTTCTTCCTCCTCATTTCCTCCTTGTTCGTCTAGTTACTGGCAGTACACCCCCTAAATATTATAAGTGATGGGATATATTAACCCGTTCAGTCCCGGTGACATCCTTTTAATCATTATATTCTGGCAATGATTATACGATTTTCTTCAGCTTAGGAACGGCAACTAGCAATAATATGGCTTCAAACGATCTCAACCCACCCTTTTAACCACCACAGATCCTTCTTAAGGGGGGATGGGCCGGTTTTCTGGATCACTTTCTCCCTCATGTTTAGCCCTATTAGTTTTCAGATGTTAAGATGTTTGCCCCATTAGTTAGTCGATTTTAAGACCTTTCGCCCCATTTCTTCGTCAATATTTAGACCTTTCGTGCTATTTAGGTGTCGATTTTTCCCATGGCGAACGATAGTGAGCCTGTAATTTGCTACCGAAAAATGTACAAATTAATCTAGAAGGGGGATATAATGGATGTTTTTTTTTTTTTAATTTGATGGAGGTCTAGGGAGTAAAATAATGAATACATGCAAAAATCGCCCAAAAAGTTAACCATCTCGCCTTAAGCTGCATAATATCGTCTAAATACAGCTAAAATAATAAAGTACAACACACGTCGCTGGTACTCAAAGGGTTAACATACAGAATGCTACCTCTGGCCTTTCGCTCTCACCTCTAACCTACGGGACCGGTACTTTCGCTCTCACCTCTAACCTACGGGACCGGTACTTTCGCTCTAACCTACGGGATCTAACCTCTAACCTACGGGACCGGTACTTTCGCTCTCACCTCTAACCTACGGGACCGGTACTTTCGCTCTCACCTCTAACCTACGGGACCGGTACTTTCGCTCTCACCTCTAACCTACGGGACCGGTACTTTCGCTCTCACCTCTAACCTACGGGACCGGTACTTTCGCTCTCACCTCTAACCTACGGGACCGGTACTTTCGCTCTCACCTCTAACCTACGGGACCGGTACTTTCGCTCTCACCTCTAACCTACGGGACCGGTACTTTCGCTCTCACCTCTAACCTACGGGACCGGTACTTTCGCTCTCACCTCTAACCTACGGGACCGGTACTTTCGCTCTCACCTCTAACCTACGGGACCGGTACTTTTGTGTTTATTTATTTTGTTTTTTTAACCCTTAAACTAGTTCTCTCTTTCCTGTATCATCATCATTATCATCCATGTCTTCTTCTTCTTCTTCTTCTTCTTCTTCTTTATTCTACGTCTTTCTCCTTCCTCCTTTTCTTTCGCTTTCTTCATCTTCTCTTTTACCTTATTATCATAATGCTTTCATATTATTGTTATAATTAATATCAGACCTTTTTGTTCTCGTCTTACTTCCTCCTTCCCTTTCTTCTTTTGTGTACAAATTTAATGTTACGTTTCTGAAAATAATAAACTAGATGATACACAAATAAATATATAAATAATAAATACTAATATCAACAACAAAGGCAAAGAAACAACTCATAAATAATAATAAAATCATCATCATCATGATAATAATAATATTAATATCAATAATAAGTAGAAGAAAGCATAAATGGCAGTAAGAATAACTACAACAATATTAAAAGAAAATACAATAATAATAAGATTGAGAAGAAAATACAATAATAATAAGATTGAGAAGAAAAAGAAGACAACAAAATATACGAGGAGGAAAAGAACTAAACACAATGAAGTCCACGCCGCGCCAATAAATTCTATGTAAACAAATACTGCAACATTGGTGGTGCCAGTCTTGACATCGACCTTGGGCAACTGGTCACGCGCACTCCAATTCACGTTTGTTCGGACTTCGCCTCTTCCCGTGTCATCTGTTGGGAGAATTTCGTGGCTTTGTTTTTCTAGGGGTGATGGTTTATACTTTCAATGGGTTCTGTTGATGATTTATGTTTT
>CM064504.1:8979040-9024176 GCA_032716605.1 Paralithodes platypus
GGCACAACCACTTCAGTCGACTACTTCGGTTGGTAGTGGCTAGTGTTTATTATTATTACAATTACTATCATTATTACATTTACAAAAAAACATGACCCTGATATACGTAATGTGGAGGAGTGACGGAATTTCATGTTTCCACAGTTGTATGTATAATTTGAAGGAAAATATATGAGCTAACCAATCTGTAGTAATGCTTTAAAATGTGGATAAAACCATCCGGTCACATATTTGTCTATGTGTCAAAAGGTGATCGCCTGTAACGAGTATCCCCCAAATTGAAAGAGTGACAGAACCAAATTAAAAATACGTTAAGAGTCAAAATGTCTGGACCATAGACCCCTCTATATAAAGGGGTCTATGGTCTGGACACACGGAATTTGAAGGAGTTGAAGTCGTAGGATAATAGAAAGATAAAATGAGGGAGAGTGTTCCAGAGTATACTTGCTGAGTGGAAGAACGACTAGGTAAATCGGTTGACCCTTGGGTTAGAGAGTTGGACATGCGCGAGCTAGCTATGGTGGTCATGTACTGTATATCCAAATCCCCACAGCATTTGTACCAGGTTCTTGTTTTGCCGATTATAACCCAAAAATAAAAATATATAATTCTGAACCCTTACAGGTAGTTCTGCTAGCCCTAGTGGCCGTTACTGCTGGTGATAGACGCCCTGGTCCTTCCTACAGTGCACCTCGACCCTCCTACAATGCACCCAGACCGTCATACAGTGCCCCTCGACCCTCTTACAGTGCACCCAGACCGAACTACAGAGAACCAGAACCTATTGTAAGATCGATCGTGTTCTTTCTGTTGCTAATGTTATGTGTTCAGTTCTATCCTTCCATAATATACAGTATATATATATAATAACCTTCATAGTATTATTAAACATTGATTGTTACTCTTCTACTGTATGTATACCAGTTATGCTACTGATGCGCATATAAGCTTTAAAGTACAATCGAAACACTTAATCATGTGTTCATATTCTAATTCATCAAGTTCATACTTCACAATAAAGCCAAACCAAAACAAACTGAATTTAATTTTTATAATCATTCTACACTTCCATTAAACCCAGGGTCCCGCCCAGTACGACTTCAACTACGCTGTGAAGGACGACTATTCCGGCAACGATTTCGGTCACCAGGAGTCCCGTGACGGCTACAACACCGAGGGCTCCTACTACGTGGCCCTTCCTGACGGTCGCCTCCAGCGGGTCACCTACTACGTCAACGGCGACTCCGGCTTCGTGGCTGAGGTTACCTACGAGGGTGAGGCTCAGTACCCCGAGCAGAGGTCCTACAGCAGACCACAGCCGTCCTACCAGTCTGAACCATCCTACAGGCCTAGACCTCAACCATCCTACCAGCAGCCCCAACAGTCCTACTTCTAGACCAATGACTGTTGCTTCGAGCCATCATCACTATCATTGCTTGAGTACTTTAGTTTTATTATGTACAGAGATTGCAACCAATAAAATATATATATAATTATAAAATGTTTTACTCAATTTCAATGACATGCAAAGACCTCTCTCTCTCTCACACACACACACACACACACACACACACACATGCGGAGGTATCGTGGAGTGGTCTTGTCACTGGACTGGTAATCCAATGGACCTGGGTTCGAATCCCGACATGTCAATGGGAAGATATTATCTGGATGGAATTTGTGTTGTACCTAGTATCAGTGCATTACCAAAAAGCCCACCGAAATGTAAAAAAAAAAAAAATACCCTCATTGTTCCCTGATTAAATAGCCCTATATGAATATTCCCATATTCAAAATATGCTACAGGGGGGCAATGCCTAGTGAGTTAATTTGCTCAATTGGTGGCGTTCTGAAAGTGAGGGTCCGAGAGAGAGAGAGAGAGAGAAAGAGAGAGAGAGAGAGAGAGAGAGAGAGAGAGAGAGAGAGAGAGAGGGGGGGGGGAGGGAGAGAGAGAGAGAGAGGGGGGGGGGAAAGAGAGAGAGAGAGAGAAACGTTACTCTATGAAATTAAACTATAAAACTCTCAATCTCGTAGGACCTTCAAGGCAGTAAGATTTATAATGCTAACAATATATCCAAATAGAATAAAATTGAATATGAAGCAAGCTACCATTATGGCATCCTAGCTTAAGTATGCATATTAAAGAAACTAATGTGTATCTGCTTAAAATATATAGAAACCTATTATGTAAACTAATGTGCATCTAAAACCTTTATAATGAAATAATATATAATCTAGCTATCAATTACTTAGTATTCATGAAGTATAAACAGTCTAATCAAATCATATAATGTGCTCTAATAGCTGAATAAATATTTAATATGTAAGTAAACTAGCTTATAATAAATATTTAATATGTAAGTAAACTAGCTTATAATAAATATTTAATATGTAAGTAAACTAGCTTATAATAAATTCGTGTTCAATAGAAGGTTAAGCAATATACAGAGAGAGAGAGAGAGAGAGAGAGCGTGAGTATGTGTGTGTGTGTTAATACACCCTATATCAAACAAACAATGGGTGATATAGTCAAAACATCTATACAATATATAATCCAATGTATTTAAGATCGCACTATAATTCCTACCATACCAAAGCCTAAAGAAAAATAATAATAATACTAATAAAAATAATAATAATAATAATAATAATAATAATAATATTACTAATACTACTACTAACAATAATTATAATAATAATAATAAAATACATACGGTATATTATTAGAAGGTAGGCCAGGTGAAAGTGAGAGAAGTAGAGATAAAGGTAAATTATTAAGACACCTGCATGTACTCTCCGTTAATTGCTTTGGCCGATAGTAAGGAGAGTGGAACATTGGGAAATATAGTTTAACCTTTTTTTCTGGACCCCCTTCTCCCTCACGCTTAGCCCCATTAGTGTTGATATTTGAAGATGTTCGCCACAACAGCTTGGTGATTTTGATACCTTTCGCCCCATTTTTTTTAATTTTAAGACCTTTCGTTCCATTTAGGTGTCTATTGTCCCTGACGAGCGATAGCGAGACTGCAATTTAGGAGAAACCGGCCTCTGGCCGGGAAATATTTTCTACCGAAAAACGAAAAACTTATCTCAAAGGGGGTTGTTGTTGTTGTTGTTGTTGTTCCCTAAGCTGCCTGGCCGAACAGCCCCGAGTCCCTGAGAAAGGCCATGGCCACGATCGGGCTTTCCCACAGAGCTCTCATTGAGTGTAGATTGTGTTGTTGGCGTAAGTGGTTGTGTGAAATGCAGTCTTCTATGATGTGTTTAATGGTATGGGGTGCTGTGTTACATCCCGGGCAGGTGTCGACAACGGAGTCATCCAGTCTCTTCTGATAGCTCAGGAGAGCTGGATGGTGTCCGCATCTCAGCCTGGCCAGGTGGACTCTGTCCTCGCGAGGAAGGGAGGATTCGGAAGGATGGATTTCGGGAGGTCGTGCATGCAGCTGCGTGTTGTCTGTGAGTGAGTGGATGGATCGGTGAGAGATATGAGTATGGATGTGCTTCTGGAAGTTGGTTCGGGGTGGGCAGGGAGGGAGAGAGGACAATAATTGTGTGTGATACCGTGTGCTGGGTGTTGTTTTGATATTTCTTGGTGTCTGTGGGTGTGTTGCCATGTAGTTTAGTGGGTGGTCTTGGTTCGTGGAGGCTGCTGCCAGGAATGGAGTGCCTCTCATGTCCAGATGGTCTTTGACTTTGAGGATTTTGGTTTCTTGATGTAGGTGATCTGTGGGTGCAGTAGCTGTGCAGCCTGTAATGATCTTCAGGGCTTTGTTTTGAATAGTCTGTAAGGTCTTATGATGTGTTTCAGCTAGGTTAGAAGCCCAGGCTGGGCTTGCGTATTCCATCACTGATCTTATGTATTGTTTATATACTGTGGTGGTAGTTTCTTTGTTGTGTCCAAATTTTGTGTGAGCAAGTGAGGGGAGGAGAGGTGGACGGGTTTTAGGTGAGGGATTTGACTGGGAGAGGGAGGGGCATGAGGAACAGGTCCAGGTGTTTGTGTAGTGTTTCTTGGAGGCAAGTGTTGTGCAGGTGAAGTGGGTCCAGTTCCCGCATGAATTGCAGAGAACTGAACCCTTAGTATGGCGACTCGAAGTGATGGGTTTTGAGCAAGTTGGACATATGTATGTGAACGTGGGTCCTGGGTTGCTCTCAATGTCTCCGGCTAGAAGAAGTCTTCGAGAAATGACAGCCGGAGAGTCATTTCTCGGTGTAGGAAAAACTGTGTGATGTGTGTGTGTGGTGTGAGAGGTGTGGAAATTCCCGGCGCGACCGAAGCCGCTCCAAGGACCCGTGCCCCCAGGGAGGGGGCAGGGGATGGTTGTGACGGTTTGGCTCCCGAAACTGCTCCCCGCGGCCGGCATCCGGTTTTCCTCCACTGGTCGTTGATTTTGTCTTCGGCTGTGGAGGGTCGGCAGCCATCCGCGGTTGGCAGCCTCGGGAGGTGGCCCCACGGCGTAGACGCCGCCACATCAGGACCTCTCAAAGGGGGTTCTTTTATATACTTGATGGAGGTCTAGGGAGGAAACTAAAAAAATAAAAAAATCATTAATAATAATAATAATAAAAAAAAATTATATATATATATATATATATATATTTATATATACTGTATATATATATATATATATATAGATATATATATATATATATAATATAATATTATATATATATATATATATAAATATATATATATAATATATATATATATATATATATATATATATCTATAATATATATATAATAGATATATATATAACATATATATATATATATATATAGATATATATATATATATAATATATATATATATATATATATAAAGTCTATTATATATATATATATACATATATACAGTATATATATATAGTATATATATATATATATATACTGTATATACAGTATATACGCCCATCCCCCTTATGAAGATACGAGCACTCTCCGCTAATTCCTTTGGTCGATAGTAAAGAGTGGAACATTGTAAAATATGGCGTAATTAAGGGGAGCTATTTGTTTTTTCTGAAACCCTTTCTCCCTCATGATTAGCCCCATTCGTTATCAGATTTTAAGACGTTCGGCCCAATTGTTTGGTGATTTTAAGATTTTAAGCCCGATTTCCTTGT
The DNA here is from genome assembly GCA_032716605.1 of Paralithodes platypus. NCBI lineage: Eukaryota > Metazoa > Arthropoda > Malacostraca > Decapoda > Lithodidae > Paralithodes > Paralithodes platypus. Next base: position 8,984,164 of record CM064504.1, read on the forward strand.
CTATATGAAGACATTACGTGCCACTTAAGTTCTTTTTTTTTTTTTTTACTGGCGAGCGATAGCCAGTTTATATTATAGTAGAAAGTAGTCTAATTATACCCAAAAATGTAAACATTTATCTCGAAGGGGAGTCTTGAGGGTGTTTCTTAATGTTGCTAGAGGTCTCTCTCTCTCTCTCTCTCTCTCTCTCTCTCTCTCTCTCTCTCTCTCTCTCTCTCTCTCTCCTAAAAAAAAAAAAAAAAAAAAAAAAAAAAAAAAAAAAATGTATGTATATGTATGTGTGTGCACTGTACAGTATGTATATATATACTGTATATATGTGTGTATGTATGTATGTGTATATGTATGTGTATATATATGTATATATATATATGTATGTGTATGTGTGTATGTGTATATATGCATATATGCATATTATAGTTTGTAAGGCCAGACTGCCTAGTAAGGACCTTGAGGTCTGTGTGGTCTGTGTATCTATGTAGCTCTATGTAGCTCTCTCTCTCTCTCTCTCTCTCTCTCTCTCTCTCTCTCTCTCTCTCTCTCTCTCGCCTTTGATAGAGTTTTAAACAAAGCAGAACCAGTAAATCAGAAAAGAGCTCTCGGATATAATAACAATAATAATAATAATAATAATAATAATAATAATAATAATAATAATAATATCAAATAACAGCAAAAACAAAAACAACAAAACTAACGATAATTCAAACGATAAAGAAAATAGCGATTCATAAAATTATAATGCCCGACGTACTTATAATAAAAAGCTATGACCTCCCTCAATAGCATAACCATAATAATAATAACGCTAAGACCCCCTACAAACCGGTAGTTCCCTTTCACGCCCAGCCGCCCACCACTCTCACTTAACGGGCGTATGGTGATCAGAGACACCCGGTAAATAGCGTAACCCAATTGTTTAGTCAAGCTTGTAATTCATACAGGTGTCTAGAATACTGAAGGGGCAGGTATTCGCTATTTCTGGACCCCCTTCTCCCTCATGATTAGCATATTAGTTTTGAAATTTTAAGACGTTCGTTCCGTTAGTTTGGCTATTTTAAGACCTTTCACCCCATTTTTGTGTCAATATATAGACTTTTCGAGTCATTTAGGTGTCGAATTTTTCCTGGCGAGCGAAAGTGAGCCTGTTATTTAAGAGGAACCAGCCTTTGGCCAGGTTGTTTTTCTACCAAAAAAAGGTCTTGGGGGTATTTTTCTCAAGCTTGATGGAGGTTTAGGGAAGAAGCTTTGAAAAATAGTAATATTGACAGTATTAAATGTTTTAAATATATAAATCTCACCTTAAAATGACAAAGAATATCGGCGAACTCTTGATTTCAAGCGTACCTGCAATTAACCCCTTCTCTACCGGAGACGTCTTCTTAATTCTATCTAGCTAAATTTAGACGATTTTGTGCAGTTTAAGAAGGATCTGTCGTAGTAAAAAGGGTTAAGTGAGATAGTTCGAAGCCTGTTAATTGCTTTAGGCCCCTTTTTAAACTGAATACAATCGACTAATAGTAGCCAGAATAAGGGCAAAAAGACGTTTCCGGTACAGAAGGGGTTAACGCAGCAACAATTAGGAAGGAGGGTGTGGGAAAGCTTATCCCACAAGGCTCACGGTACAAACATGGTGGTAGTGCCCCAACAATCGCCTGGGGAAAGTGGGTTGAGCAGATCACAACAACAATATCATGTAAGCAACGTGTTCTGCCCCGACCCTAAATAGCGCCCACCATATACACTCATCCTATGACTTAAATTGCTTCAAACTCCGTGTGTCCAGACATTTTTTGTTCAATCTTTCCTTAATTTTGGCCTTGTCACTCTTTCAACTTTGGGGGAGGCACTCGTCACAGGCAGTTTTGCATTCTGTCTCCCTCGTACGCATACACACATGTCACACTTGTGTCATCGTTATAAGCATTTAAGTATGTTTTGTGACAAAGCCAGAGTAGGCGGAGGTATGTGCTCTACCGAGTGCTCTCTAGTTATAACTCAAAAAGGACTTGGGCAAACGAGCTGATACCATTTGGGAAGAGTCAAACAGTAAATAGGTGCTGAAATTTACAAGAAGGGAGGGGTCACAATGTCTAGACTCGTCACAATAAATAAACTTTAGACTGTATGTAGATTATTTGGAATGTTGGAATTCTTATATATCTATATTTCAGAATGTGCCGGACTAAACGTGCCGAAAATATTGGAAGACTAAGCAATCGTGTGATTCCTCTTTAAGGGAAGATTTTCACTTGAGGGATTTTCTTCTTGACCCCTTTCTCCCTCATGTTTCGCCCCATTACTTTTGAGATTTTAAGACGTTTGCCCCATTAGTTTGGCAATTTTAAGAACTTTCGCCCGATTGCTATTAGTTTTGTTTTAAGACCTTTCGTGTCATTTAGCTGTCGATTTTTTCCTGGCGTAATTTAAGAAAACCAGCCTTAGGCCGGGACAATGTTCTACCAAAAAATGTACAAATTTATCTTGTAAGGGGGTCAAGGGGGTGTAATTTTAAGTTTGATGGAGGTCTAGCGAGGAAACTAAAAATAAATAAATAAATATATATATATATATAAATATCTATACCAACAAACAAGCACTACTCCCCTTAATGCAAGGAGCGAGTTTTCGAGGCCATAAATATTATCCCCCAAATATAGGTAACCGATATCGCGGACAATTTATGAGGAGCAAATTTGTGTGTCAATATGTTGGGGTTCCTTCGAATAATAATAATAATAATAATAATAATAATAATAATAATAATAATAATAATAATGCGTTTTGATTGATGGGTTAACCCCTTGAGGATTATGCTGCATTTTGACAGTTTATTCTTGCTCGTATTAAGCGATTTAATACAGCATAGGAAGGATCTGTGGGAATGAAAAGGGTAAAGACTATCTCAACTGACCCTCTGACTTCCAAATATCCTTCCTAATCTGTATAATATCGTCTATTAATAAACAAAAAATAGAGAAGAAAGGCGTCAGTGTATCTTGAAAGGGTTAATTGGTTGATTGATTAATTGAATTAGACTATAGGTAGATTGAATATAAACACCATGTGAAGAGGAGCACTTTATTGACAACGTTTCGGTTAGTCTGTCGATTTTGAGAACTTTCGTCTCACTTCTTTGTCAATATTAAGACCTTTCATGCCATTTAGGTGTCGATTTTATTTTCCTGGCGAGCGATAGCAAGCCTGTAATCAATGTCCTCCTCAAATGCTGCTTATATTGATTCTGTCAACATTTATGAGTATGCTTATCACAAAAGTAAGTTACGAAATTGATTGAGTTATCACAAAAGGTTACTAATTATTTAAAGATACCGTGCCAAAGAATATATGCCGAAAAATATTACCACAGAAAGTGATCATGTGAAGCTCCTTATGGGGATATTAATTCTGGACCCCCTTTTCCCTCATCCTTGGCCCCACTAGTTTTGTGATTTTTAAGGCCCATTATTTTGGCCTTTGTAAGACCTTTCGCCTCATTTATTTGTCAATAATAAGACCCTTCGTGCCATTTAGATGGCGATTCTTTCCTGGTGAGCGATAGAAAGCCTGCAATTTAGGAGAAACCGGCCTTCGACCGGAATATTTTTCTACCGAAAAATGCACACATTTATCTCGAAGGCGTATTTAAGGGTATTTATCATAAACTTAATGGGGAGCTACGGAGGAAACTATAGACATAAATAAATATATATACAGTATATAAATCAAACAAAAATCTTCCCCATAAGATTAAGAAAGATATGCAAGAGTCAAAGGGTAAACCATATGATAACAATAAATAAGTAAACAAATAGATAAACAAATAAACAAATATATATATAACAAAAAATTAACAAAAACAAATCCCTTCTTGCAAACAACGAGTGCTGGGGTCATAAACAGTGTTCCTGAATCAAGATGTGGGGAGTTCGGAGCCTTGGATGGCCATTTGCGATCACCAACTTTCCTTCTCTAAACTTTCAGGGTGTTGCTTTAGTCACGACGATTAAACTGAACTTGAAGTCATTTAAGTGTGGGCATTTTTGTAATAATAATAAGTCTTTCAGCTGCAAAGTTGAAAATGGAGGGGAAAGTATATGGCTGGGAGAAGTTACCAATTGATTGTATGGAAAGAGATAATGTGATACCCCCTTTATATATATATATATATATATATATATATATATATATATATATATATATATATATATATATAATACCGGTATATACAGATATATATATATATATATATATATATATATATATATATATATATATATATATATAGAGAGAGAGAGAGAGAGAGAGAGAGAGAGAGAGAGAGAGAGAGAGAGATTACAGACCAAAAGAAACCTGCTCCTTCTCAAATAGCGTTTATATTAAGCCTCCAACAACAAATCCCCACCTGTGAGTCCGCCTATTCACAAATAATAGCGACCAAATAAGCCAGCATCGACCTTGGCTGCTACATTGGTCACGCATGCACCAGTTCGCACCTCTCCACGGCTGGATTATCATCATTCACACAAAAACTCGAACCCGTCTGCTTTCGCTCTCGGCCCCCCGTGACGTCATAGGGGTGGGGCTGGCTGGTCGGGGGGCATATATATAGAGCTTTCAGGCCTAGGGGGGCATCAGTCTTCATCCGCTGCTCCAACTATCAACATGCTCCAAAAGGTATAAATAAGCTTGAGCTGCTTAGAGCACTTAGGGTAGTTATTTGAATATATATTTACATTATATAAACTTTAAGTCTTCTAAAATAACAGCAGTCACCATGCTCCACAAGGTATAAGCTTGAGATGATTAGAACACTTAGGGTAGTTATATAAATATAAATTAACATTATACAAACTTTAAGGGGAGATGGGCCGGTTTTCTGGACCACTTTCTCCCTCGTGTTTAGCCCCATTAGTTTTGAGATTGTAAGACGTTCAGCCCATTAATTTGACGATTTTAACACCTTTCGCCCTATTTCGTTGTCAATTTCAAGAACTTTCGTGCCATTTAGGTGTCATTTTTTTCCTGGCGAGCGATAGCGAGCCTGTTATTTTAAGAGGAATCGGCCTTCGGCCGGGACATTATTCTACCGAAAAATTTACAAATTATCTTGAAAGGGGGTCTAGGGGGTGTAATGTGAAGCTTGATGGAGGTCTAGGGAACAAACTACTAAAAATCTTCCCTTGATTCTTCTAAAATATCGCCAGTCACCACGTTCCACAAGGTAAAACCGGCCAAAGGCCGGTTCCTCCTAAATTACAGGCTTGCTATCGCTCGCTAGGGAAGACTAGACACTAAAATGGCACGAAAGGTCTTGAAATCGCCAAACTAATGGAGCGAACGTCTGAACTCTCAAAACGAATCGGGTTAAACATTAGGAAGAATGGGGTCCATATATTGTGGCTTTTTTTGTTTCTTCTATTTATTCAGTTATTCATATAATTTTAGTTTCCTCGCTAGACCTCCATCAAGCTTAAATAACATCCCTTAGACCTCCCCCCCCCCCCCCCCCTCATGATTAATGTGTACATTTTTCGGTAGAAAAATGTCCCAGCCCAAGGCCGATTGCTCTAAAAATTACAGGCTCGCTGTCGCTCGCCAGGGAAAAATCGACACCTAAATGGTACGAAAGGTCTTAAAATTGACAACGAAATGGGGCGAAATGGGTTATAATCTATCGTTTTATGCAACCATCAACGTGCTTCAAAAGATATATGCAATATAATGATGATTAAAACTCGTACTTATAGCATGTATCATATACAGTAATTGCTTAAAACTTAAACTATAAAACCTATAGAAACACAGCAGTAAAGTATTAGTAGTACATATGTAGTACATATGTTCATTGTAATTTCCACAGTCCATACTGTATATACTGTACTAACAGTCTAAAAGTTTAAGTCCTTCCTAAATCTAATATATACACAGTAGTTTAAGGTGTCAATTATCAGTACTAATGGCAGCTAGTAAAGAATACTTACATACAAATAATATAGCAAAGCCATTTCTAAAGCTTCAATTAAGTGGTTCAACTCATAGCAACTTATGCGTTAAATTTTATGTAAGTTTATCGAGTACCTGTCTCACAATCTGCATCATCTGTATTACTTATTTTATTTCAGGTACTTTTCGTGGCCCTGGTGGCCGTAGCAACTGCTGACCGTCGCCCCGCCTCCTACGGTCCTCCCCAGCCCTCCTACAGCAACCCCAGACCTTCCTACCGCGAGCCAGAGCCAGTGGTGAGAATTGTTTACCTGTGAAATACTTACACTGGTAGCGGTGTTTCATCAACTACCCTAGTGACCACAATAATCAGTCCTGTCCACTGTTACCTGTACACTTTTATCAAATTGTATCGCTTAGAGCAAACCTCTGAAACCTTTGAACCATACAAAGACACTGCCATATCTCAGTAGTTTCAAAGAAGTATTTAGGTAACCTGTACAAGAGCAACTGATTGCCGCAATGCCCATATTCCCTCCTAGGCGTTCTTACTCAATCATTCACTTGTTTCGTCCTCTCAACCTCTCAGGGTCCTGCCCAGTACGACTTCAACTGGGCCGTGAACGACCAGAACTCCGGCAACGACTTCGGTCACCAGGAGTCCCGTGACGGCTACAACACCGAGGGCTCCTACTACGTGGCCCTTCCTGACGGTCGCCTCCAGCGGGTCACCTACTACGTCAACGGCGACTCCGGCTTCGTGGCCCAGGTCGAGTACGAGGGTGAGGCTCAGTACCCCGAGCAGAGGTCCTACAGCAGACCACAGCCGTCCTACCAGCCTGAACCATCCTACAGGCCCAGACCTCAACCATCCTACCAGCAGCCCCAACAGTCCTATTTCTAGACCAATGACTGATCTCGAATCTTTGTAGTGTTAGGAACGTGTACAAAATGTGTGTTGTACTTCGAACTATGTAGTGTTAGGCAACTTGTACAGAAGTCGCATTTTAATAAAATAATGAACATATGTTTCAGTCTATCTATATTCTACATACTAATACATATTTTGTCACCAACAAACTTTACTTCTAAACCCAATTAATGAAATCAACAAATACATGTGGCACTCCAAGGACTCGAACCTAGGATACTCACACCAAAATTCCGCGCATTTATGCATTACGTTATCAAGACAGTTAAATAATAATAAAGGTTTCCAATGGTGCTCTAGATTGTACGCTTGGCTAACAACCGAGATAACTCAAGTTCGATTCCTGAGCAGAACGAGGCGTAAATGCTGTGATTAGAAACCTGTAGAAAGTGGACTTATAATATCCCATCTGGGTTGGTGAACTCTGGTAACCACAGTCTACTAAGGGAAAAGGAGATGAGCGAGGTGACAAAGCATGGCGTAGCGTAGAGAGAGAGAGTGTGTGTGTGTGTTTGAGAGAGTGAGAGTGTAGGTGTGAGATATATAGAGATATAGCAAGAGTGTGTGTGTGAGAGAGAGAGAGAGAGAGATAATACAATCTTGTGGAGTAATATTGTCAAGGTCGTTCCGGATTCTGAATTTATGATGATGACAGCATATTTGTAGTCTCAGTCTCTCTCTCTCTCTCTCTCTCTCTCTCTCTCTCTCTCTCACACACACACACAAGCCACTGGAGACCTAACAATACAATAGACGCGTTCAAGATGAAACTATAGACTGGTATTGAGAGATACCAGTCTCAAGAAACCGGCTTACGTTTGCTAATATATTTATATTTGTATTATTGTTTAGCCCCCCCACCCCCCAGACCTCCATCAAGCTTCAGAATACATCCCCTAAACCCCCCTTCAATATAAATGTGTAAATTTTTCGATAGAAAAATGTATCTTCAAAGGTTTAAGAATAAATAAAGGTGGTTGAAACTTGCAAGGAAAACTTACAAGGAAATATACTGTACATGCAAAAATGAAGGTTAACATTTGCAATTTGAATTAACTTGCGTGCATGAATATATATATATATATATATATATACATATAGTTGGACCAAAACATATCATGCACAGGTACTAATATCATTAATTTGGTTCAGTGTGGACTGTTGTAATGTTTGCCGGATGTTGAGTAAGGCACGTATATAAATAACAGGTATATAAACTACACTGTACAAATGTTGTTTAAACAAAATAATATCCAATAAATACATATATAAAATGAGGAACCGGCAGACAAATGTACAACTTAATCTCGAAGGGCGATCTTGGGAGTATTATTTTAAGTTTGATGGAGGTCTAGGCAGTAAACTAAAAAGATAAGTATATAACAACATAAATACATACATCTGTAAATATATGATAAAGGAAAATCTCCCCTTAACCCCTTCACAACCATTACGCAATTTGCATCATAGTCTGGTTACAAATAGATGATTTTATTTACTTTATTATCTACCTCTACGACTAAAATGGGTAATAATCATCTCAATAATCCCTCTTAATAACATAGGTCCTTCTCAAACTGCATGAAATCGTATAACTTTAGCCAGAATCAATGGCCAAAAGACGTCCTGGTGCTGAAGGGGTTAATGCGCACCGTTCTCCGTTGTATTATAGGTGTTGTACAGGTATTCTAGACCATGACTGTACCTGGACGTCTAGATCACCCATATATCACACACTGTACCGGTCACGTCTTTTGTATTTGATCTTGGCTACATATAGACGATTGTAGCTTAGGAAGGATATATGGTAGCTAAAAGGATTAATTGAGAGATAGTCTGTAGTTTTTAATTGGTAGACGTACTTCCTCAGCTGAATAAAATTGTCTAATAGTAGCCAAAGCAAAATGAAAAGGATGTCGCCGGTACAGAAGGAGTTACGACAAAACATAATCATGCAGATACGATTGCAGGTTTTAAGACAGGTATTTGAAGCAGTCTAACAGGTTTCTTGCAATATATATATAATATATAAACAGAGAGACAGAGAGAGATCCCTGTTTAGCTCTATAAGTTGAATTATTATATTTTATTTGTATGTACTGTATATACAAGAGAAGGAGGAACAAGTACTGATTTATTTAGTAATACCAAGATCATATTGAATTAAATTATTTACTGTATATGTATTTTTAACCAGTTTTCGTCTTGCTAAATTCCTAACAATAATATGTGCTCAAGAACAAGAAAAACTCATCTGATATATATTTATTATTTTTTTCTACCCAGACTGATAAAAACTAGCCCATTTCGGAACAGGTATTCTTAACAATTCCCTCCTAAGCCCTTTAAGTATTCGATACAAAAAAAAAATCATGCTAGCAATAAACTTACCACACCTTATGATCAATCACATGACAGATTTTGTTATATTGTATGCTGGTGTGAGAGGTAGACAGCTGTGTGACCAACTAAAATAATAAATACCGGTATAGATAAATTGCAAAATGTAAATGTATGTATGTATATATGTATGTATGTATGTATTTATGTACGAGGAGCGGTTCAGATAATTAAATCTATTTCCTTTAACCCAGCGCAGATTAAGAGGCGACTTAATTCAAGTGTTCAAAATCATCAAAGGCATCGACAATATGAACTGTAGTAAGTACTTCACTATCGACCAGTCTAATTACACGCGGGGAAACGGTTGCAAAAATATTGGTAACCCTTTTAACTCGCACGAATCTAAGAATTTCTTCTTCAATCGAGTTGTCAACTTGTGGAATGGGCTTCGCTGAGACGTTATAGACTGCAGCACCGTTGATTCTTTTTAAACTTCGCCTAGACAAATATCTTGCATCAAATGCGTGACTGACTGCGTTTGTAAATTTATAACTTTATTTTATTCCCCCCTCAGATTCAACAAAGATTATTGGGTATATCCTGTATATTACTAAGACGTTACTCTCTTTTTCCCAGATATACGAAAGATCACTTATAACTGTGTTATGTTACTAACCCATCTGTCCCCTACTAACTTCCTAATCCTGCCATTATCGGACATTAGTTCCAGGGCAGTAGTTCCCTTTCCAATTATCCCTTACTCACTCTAAACCACTGTTTGGACACTTGATCCACAGTGATTTGGAGGACAAGCAGCCTAGAGGGGTCACTAAACCTTTTGTTGCTCGATTTCCTTTGCACTCCTTTGTATGTATGTATGTATGTATGTATGTACAGTATGTGTGTGTATGTATGTATGTATGTATGTATGTATGTATGTACTCAGGCACATACCCGATAGCTGGGGGTGGCCGACTAGAGACAGAGCCCAAACAGAAACAACATCTAAAGTTCCAACTCTTAGTGTTCGAGACCACTTTTGTGTTCCCTCGCCCCTTTCTCCGTCTCGTCAAGTAGGTGAATTTTACGAGGGTAGGAGGATTACTAGCCTCCCGCCCCCGAAGTAGGAAATATAGTATATACAGGATAAGATACAGACAGAACCGGTTAAGGTTGGGTAGAGGATGTCAAACCTCACTCTGGACAAGGCCAGCCCTCACCCCAAAATATACTGCTATCTAAATATATTAGTTACTTGAGAAGTGCGTGCGGAGTTACATGGAGGGATAGACAGACGAATGAGGAAGTAAGAAGGAGGTGTGGTGTGGAGGTAGATGTGGGGGTGTACGAGAGCGAGGTGGAAGGACAGAGAGGGAGAGGTGGAAGGATGGAGTGAGGAAGTATATGAATGAAGGCGGTGCTGGTTGGGAGGAGGGGCGTCGACTGACTGGGGACAGAGGTGCCTGGGGGCGGTTCGTTCGTGGTCGCCCCTTCTGAGATCATGGCGTCAGGCAATAGATAGATAAATATATTAATTTTTTTATTGACCCCTTCCTCCCTCATATATTGCCCCATTGATTTTAAGATTTTAAGACGTTCGCCTCATTAGTTGGGCAATTTTACTAACTTCATTTGTTTTCCTGGCGAGCGATAACGAGCCTGTAATTTGAGAGGAACCGACCTTCGGCCGGGACATTTTTCTACCGAAAAATGTACAAATTTATCTTGAAAGGGGCTCAATGGGGTGTAATTGTAAGCTTGATGGAGGTCTAGGGAACAAACTAAATAAAACTCTCCTAAAAACCTCTAAAACATTACATATACTGTGTATGACTTGAATCTCGAAAACCTCTAAAACATTACATATACTGTATATGACTTGAATCTCGAAAACCGTGTGGCACGTGTGGCAATACTAATAGGCGGAAGGACGAATTGGGGAACAACTAGGTTGATTGTAGGGAGGTACTGGTACAATAAGATAAACTACAATGTAACTAAGATAGATTGTACACCACTTTGTAACTGTCACCTTAATACAAAATAATACTAATAGGCAGCTGGCTTTCGCGTCAACTTTTCTATTATTATGTTTTCCTACTCTAAAGAATATGTTACGATCATTGCTCTCTTGTGGTGATCGCACGGCAGTCTGAAAGCAATATTGGTGATCGCACGGCAGTCTGAAAGCAATATTGAATAACTGAGACAATGTTTTCCTACTCTAAAGAATATGTTACGATCATTGCTCTTGTGGTGATCGCACGGCAGTCTGAAAGCAATATTAGTGATCGCACGGCAGTCTGAAAGCAATATTGGTGATCGCACGGCAGTCTGAAAGCAATATTGAATAACTGAGACAATTACCGATTAGGGGGGTCACCTGCTTTGTTTTCTCTTTCTCTCTTTTTCTCTCTTTCCCTGGCTTGTATCCATTCGGCCCCATTCAGCCAACTGTTTTAAGACGTTTATCCCCATCCAGGTGTCGATATCTTCCTGGAGAGCGACAGCGAGCATTGTGTGGAGAAATCCGGATTCGCCGGAGACATTTTGTTTATCGAAAAAATTACAAATTTAGCTTGCTGGCAAAACAAAAATATAAATATTGACACCTGGATGGGGGGTAAACGTCTTAACACAGTAGGCTGAATGGGGCCGAATGGATACAAGCCAAAGAGAGAGGGAGAGAAAGAGAAAAAAAGCGAGGTGGGCCCCCTTAACATTATTTCTGGTTCCTTCGAGCATAACATTTTCATCCTAAAAATGTACAGACTTATCTCGCATGGGGTCTTGGGGGTATTTTTTTTTAAATCTTGATAGAGGTCTACGGAGCAAACTAATAATAAAACTTAGTATAATATAGTACATAAATCTAATTTAACCTAGCTTAGCACAACTGCACCTAACCTAAATTAACCTAACCTAGTCTAACATAAGGTAAACTAGCCTGATCCAACTAAACCTAACCTAACTTCTAACCTAACTTAACTTAAATTTACCTAACTTAACCTAACCAAACCATAAACTAAACCAATTATAACTTAACTTAACCTAACCTCACCTCACCAAAATTAACATACCCTAACCTACTCTAACCCTAACCTAACCATTCATAACCTAACTTATCCTCACCTAACCTAAATTAACCTACCCTAAACTAAACCTAACCTAACCTAACCTCACCTCACCTAAATTAACCTACCCTAACCTAACCTCACCTCACCTAAATTAACCTACCCTAACCTAAACCTAACCTACCCTAACCCAACCAACCTAAACCTAACCTAACCCTATATAACTTAATCTAACCTCACCTAACCTAAGTTAACCTACCCTATCCTAGTTTAACCTAATGTAACCTAGCTTGCTCCAATTGATCCTATCTGGACCTAATTCTAATATGGTCATTTGTACCTTAACCCTATTTGGTCCGAAGTGAGGTCATTTTGGACGTCCTCTGTTTCGTTCCATTGATTTGGAAATTTTAAGATTTCTCATCCCATTAGTTAGACGATAATATCCCTATAGGTGTCGATTTTGTTATATTATATATATATATATATATATATATATATATATATATATATATATATAATTATATATATATATCCGGTCGTACCGTGGACGGCCATTGCTCATTTCCTCTCATCCTATCAACTCCGGTGTTCCTCAGGGTTCTGTCGTATCTCCTATTCTCTTTCTAATTTTCATAAATGATCTTCTCAACTGTACATCCAGTCCCATTCATTCATATGCAGACGAATCTACCATACACCACTCAATTAGTTTTCCAGAACGCCCCAGCCAGCAGTCCCTCAAACGCAAACGTAATGAAGCCATAAAATACTTATCTTCTGATCTAGCTACTATTTCCAATTGGGGTAGAGAAAACCTTGTTACATTTAATGCTTCCAAAACTCAATTTATCCATCTAACTTCCCGTCAGGAACCTCCAGAGGACTATCCATTATTCTTCAACAATACAAAAATCAACCCTTCATCTTCTCTCAATGTCCTCGGTGTCTCTTTTTCTTCTGCTCTCACTTGGAAAGACCATATTACCAGTCTCGCTAAGGCAGCCTCCCAGAAGCTGGGTGTGCTCAACCGCCTCAAGGGGTTCTTTACCCCTGCACAGCTTCTTGCTCTGCACAGGGGCACAGTGCGTCCGTGTATTGAGTATTGTTCACATGTGTGGGGAGGATCCTCTCACACCCCGCACTCCTAGACAAAGTAGAAAAAAAAAACATTCGTATCATTAACTCCCATCCACTCCCCAACTCTCTGCAATCTCTCTCTCTTCGCCGCAATGTTGCATCTCTCTCGCTATTCTATCGCTACCACAATAATCAGTGTTCCTAGGAGCTTTCCCAGTGTATACCATCTCCTCTACGTAGGGTATGTAGTACCCGCCTTGCAACATAATCCCACCCCTACTCTGTGCAACTCTCCAACCCAAGAGTGAAACGCTATTCTCAGACTTTCTTCTATTCAACTGCTGAGCTTTGGAACGCTCTCCCAGAATCAGTCTTTCCCTCTTCCTATGACATAAATTGCTTCAAACTCCGTGTGTCCTGGCATTTTAGCTCGAACGTCCCTTGATTTTGGCCCTGTCACTCTTTCAAATTTGGGGAAGGCACTCGCTGCAGGCAGTTATGCCTTTTGTTGCCCTCATTCACATAGACAAAAAATCAAGTTTCGTGTATTTAGTGTGTGTTTGGGCTAGCGTTAGCAGGCCGACAAAAATGACAAATAAGCGGCCTTAGGGCAAGACATTTCGTCATATAAATGTGTACAAGTTTAGTTTATTTATTTTTTATTTGTTAAAGCATTGAACAGATATACAATCATAGCAACGATAAATACTGGTAACCTCATCGTCTGTAAATCTTGTACAAAAACTCTGGTCTCTCTCCTCCAACCAGGCCCAATTTCACCACAGGGAGGGTGGGGTCGGTCACTATAAAAGGGAGCCCCAGCCAGACACAAGCATCAGTAACGATCATCTCCTCCTGATATCAACATGTTGGCTAAGGTACAGTAGCACACACAAGTCACGTCCACCCATGCTTACTTGACTTCAGTACTGTCTTTGCCTACTGAGCTAAAACTGATCATCATGGCACTAGGAATATAACCGTAAATACAATGGTTTTGTTTAGTGTATTTACCCCTTCTGTTCCGGCTACGTCTTTTTAACTTTATTCTGGCTACAATTATACGACTTCATTCAGCTTAAAAAGGGCCTCCAGCAGTTAACAAGCTTCGAAGTACCACATTTAACCCTTTTCACTTCCACAGATCCTTCTAAAACTGTTCAAAATTGTCTAAATATAACTAGATTTTTTTTTTTAAAGACGTCGGCGGTACGGAAGGGGTTAATAAAGTATTTCTTATTAGCAATAACTAATGAAATGCTTGGAGGCAACACAAGACATTAGGATGAACAACTTGAAATCCATTCCTAAGATACTATGCAAAATAAGATCTCATTGAACTCAGTTTAAAACAACATTTTGTCAAGCCTTGATTCTTCACATCATTATTTGAAAATTGATAGCAAATTTCTACTTTATGTATCTCTATATATATTATGTGTTTTGCAGGTTCTTCTCGTGGTGTTGGTGGGCGTGGCATGTGCTGACCGCCGCCCCTACCCCTCCTACAACACCCCTCCGCCCCCCTACAACACCCCCACCCCCTCATACAGGCCATCTCGCCCTTCCTACCGTGAGCCTCAGTCGGTAAGAGCCCCATATATATTCTTCCATACTAATGATCTGGATATCTATTACTATCAAGACATATACTGTAAGTGCAATGTACATTTAGCCATCATAATAATGTTGTATACTGTGTTGTCAGTCACTCAAGCTCTCCTCTCATCACCCCAGTATAACTTCAACTGTGACAAACATGTATTCTACTCTTTCAATTTCTCACCAGTATACTATATACATAAACTTCTCTATCCACTCAGGGCCCTGCCCAGTACGACTTTGATTGGGCCGTGAACGACCAGAACTCCGGCAACGACTTCGGTCAACAGGAGTCCCGTGACGGCTACAACACCGAGGGCTCCTACTACGTGGCCCTTCCTGACGGTCGCCTCCAGCGGGTCCTCTACTACGTCAATGGCGACTCCGGCTACGTGGCCCAGGTCGAGTACGAGGGTGAGGCTCAGTACCCCGAGCAGAGGTCCTACCAGCCCAGACCACAACCATCCTACCAGCCCAGACCACAGCCATCCTACCAGCGGCCAAGACCTTCATACAACTAAAATGTTGACTTGTGCACTGAATTAACGAACCATGTATCTACTGTATAAGATTCTGTACAGAGCTATATATTTTATTAAAAACATAAATTTAAAAAATTATTTGTCTTCTTTTAACAAAAGAAAAGCATACTTTAAGCTTTCCATGGCAGAACCCACATGATTCCGAGTTCTTGTGCAGATTGCAAGCATGTCCGGATTGGATAAATTACATATGTAAGCTAGCCAATAATCATCCAGTCTTTGATTATATATTAATACTTGTAATGCATGATGTGGGAACCACAAAGCTGAACATAGGGTAGAGAGTGAAATATTGGGATGTGTTTCTGAAATGTATGTAATAATTCTGCTAACTGGGGGACATGATCAGCGCAAGGAGTGGTGCAGAAGCTGACTCTGTTACAAGAGTCGTTATCACTATAAACAATGAAGGGGTTCTCTCCCTCCACACAGAAGGGAAGCTTTATGTCGTATGTGTGAGTGCTGCTTTATGGTAGTGAGACACAGGTATTCGAAGAGGAAAACACCCGTAAACTTTAACATACCGAATTAAATGTGGTATGATCATTTTTCGGATGATGCAGTGATCTTAGTGAAGTCGCTGGATTGTCATACTTTCTCTTGAGACACTATAAAGAGTCAGAGCTACTGGGTCGAAAGGTCGCTTAGATTAAGACTTAAGTCCAAACATTTCATAGCTTGTTGGATGAAGGAAAAGGCTCTATATGCATGTGGCGGGATTATAAAGCCAGCATCACGGGAGCAATTTAGCAGGGAATGTATCGGAGCCACAGTATCCAAGTTAAACAGTAGCTATTATCGAGCTTACTATCTGATGATGTTCTATTTCATTATGACTGTAGTTTGTATCTTAGAGCTCCTAAGTATGTACAGTCCTATCTAATGCGAATAAATAACAATAATAATCAAAATAGGATGATACTTGTAGGGGATTCAAAGCTCCGATAAATATAGCCGATAAACTTGTTCGTGTAACGCCGGCATAAAGGTTTTGGATAAATTTACTTATTTGGCTCTGCGATCCATAACACTTGGTGGGTCATGCCATAATGTTATTCATCTCCTCGGACTAGCATATGTAGTTGTGGACTCTCACAACAAAAATATATGTGACATTTTCAATATCTACATAGAAGGGCCAATGTGCAGATCTTCAAAGAATTAGCGTTTTCTCTTTTATGTTATGGCTGCGAGACACGGCAACGCCTTTGCCACCAAATATACTCACAGGTTAATGGGCTACCGTTGGCATGACCATATGAAACTAGAGTCTATGCTGTGAAGCTGATTTGAGATTTATTGGCTGTATACTTTGTGAGTGACAGCTTCGGTTATATGGACAAGTGCCTCCCTGAAAATGGACCCCTGTTCATGCGGAAATTTCAGTGGGTGACAACCCCAAATGGAGGAGACCTAGAGTATGCCCATGTGATTTATGGCTCGCACAAGGCGAGCGATCATTTCAATAATTACTCGGGATAAATTGAGTTGCGGGCTTGGACCTTGCCAAGAGAGACCCCCAGGAGTGAAGTCGAAGGGCGAGTCAAGTAATACGCCGCCTCGGTTTAGGTCCCCAGTGGTTGATTGATTGATGTATAATGCCACAGTGTAAGAGAGACCAGACAGAACAAACTTAGTGATCAACCCATCTAATATAAGGGCACAAAGGGATATCAAATAGTTAAAAGTAAATCACTGTCAATAAAATCCTGTTTGAATTTATTTTATTTTTACAGTGCATTGTATGCTATCCTTATCTAAACTAGTATAACCTAACCAAAGCTAACTTACCCTAAGCTGACCTAGAGTAACCTGGATTTGATAAGATAGTTGAACGCATAATCTTCTCAATTTATTGTTATATATATATATATATATATATATATATATATATATATATATATATATATATATATTAAAATCAAAATGGATAAGATAAGTACAA
The DNA here is from genome assembly GCA_032716605.1 of Paralithodes platypus. Lineage (NCBI taxonomy): Eukaryota > Metazoa > Arthropoda > Malacostraca > Decapoda > Lithodidae > Paralithodes > Paralithodes platypus. The sequence goes on from CM064504.1 coordinate 9,001,627, forward strand.
TGTGTTGAGAGAAAGCTTTATAAGCCGATTTTGTGATCGAATCGTGTGTTAAGTGGCTTAAAATAAGGCACACACACTTGTTGACCTCATCCCTAAACGTACATCAGCTTAAGAATGCCATCCACAATCAGCAGGTAGAAAGCATATTGATTTTAAATGACATTAGTGGGCCCTGAAAAGATGTTTGGAATGTCTTCAATAGACGATAGTATTCATATTTGGAAGGATCTATGGGAGTGAAGAGGATCATTAAGATAGTTTATACTCCCTTGACGACCATATGTCCTTCTTAAGCTGAATACAATTACTAAATGATTGCTTTAAAAGTGCTAGCAAGTTGTCCTCGAATATTGTAAAGGTTAACCCCTTCTGTACCGGCGACGTTTTTTAAATATTATTCTAGCTACATTTAGACGATTTTGTGCATTTTAAAAAGGATCTGTGGTAATATAAAGCGTCAAGTGAGATAGTTCGAAACCTGTTAATTGCTAGAGACCCTTTTTAAACTTAATAAAATCGCTTCATAGTAGGCTACAATATCATGAAAAGGACGGCACCGGTACTGGATGGGTTAATTTCGGTTGTAAGTGGGCTAGATTTCACGGGCGAAATTTAGCATTGTTTCTCGAGGGGTAAGGGGCACTGAACACCTCAAACAATTCAACCAGTAGAACTCAACCAGGGCCGACAACTCAACCAGATCTGCTGGGTTAAGTTACCAATAGGACTTTAAGGGGGGATCAGCGTATTTATTTCCCCATTTATTTATTTGGATTTTATTATTTTTTTAGTTTTCTCCCGAGACCTCCATCAAGCTTAACCCTCCCCTTCCCCAAAACCCTCCTTCAAGATAAATTTTAAACATTTTCGATAGAAAAAAGTCCCCTTAAATTACAGGTTCGCTATTGCTCGCCATGAACAATTCTAAACCTAAATTACACGATATATCCTAATATTGACAAAGACATTGGGCGAAAGGTCTTACAATAACCAAACTAATGGACCGAACGTTTTAAAATCTGAAAACACTAATGGGGATCAGAAAAAACAACCATCCCCCCTTAAAGTTGGTATTGATTTCCTTCGCACTGATTTAGTTGACCCTGGCTAAATTGGCACTGGTACAATCAACGGGATGATATTTATTTGTCTACTGGTTGAAATGACGGGGCAAATTCCTGAGTCACGATACTGGTTGAAATGACGGGGCAATTTTTTGAGTCATGAGAGTATATGATCTTCTTTCCAGCACCTGATACGACAGCAATGTGATATCACAAGCCAAAATATGCACTGGCTTGGGGCAGCTTCACACGAACGCTTTTGCCAGCAATTTTATATCCGCATCTGATTCTGACAACACTATAGTCAGTGCATACTAGGTTGAGCCGAAATCGTAACCTCTAACCTCTGTAACTAAAACAGGGGCTAGAGCAAATGAGCTCTCAATTTCCATACCTATTCCGTGGCCAAGTCTTCCTATTTGGTAGAGAAATTAGCTCGATTATTCTAGTTCTCTAGATGAAAGGCTTACAAAGAGAATATGTGAGTCAGGTACAAGGGGAGATAGAAGGGCAGGAAGACCCCCATTGAGATGGAGAGACTGTGTAAGAAAGGCTTTGGATGATAGAGGAATGACTATAGATCAGGCAGGGGAAGTGGTGGTGGACAGGAGTGAATGGAGAATGCTTGTGAATAGTTGAGTGAACACGTGGTCATTTGGAGTAAGGGGTCGGGCGCAAGTTGGACTAGATAATAGTCCATCAGGCGCCTGGCCCGGGGAGACGATTAATATGAAGGGTGTGCCTGGAAGTGTGGTGGGAGGGCTTGTCGCTTTGGCTCAGCTGCATGTCTGCCTGCCGAGATCGGAACCTCTCCTGGTGGTCAGGGGCCGGGGGAGTGCTGGAGCGACCTTGGTAACCCTGGTCTCTGGGTCTTCTCCTGGGTGACCTGGATGTGTGAGAGTTTGTGTTTTTATCTGTGTTTATTTTTTGTTTTATGTTGTTTTTGTGTTTTCCCTGTTCTTGCTCTGTCTTGAGTCGGCTACCCCCAAAATGGGGATTGGGCCTGAGCATATAGATAGATAGATTCTAGTTCTTTTCGAGTTACGAAGGTTAGAGGTTACGATTTCTGCCCAACCTAGAATGAACGGACTATAGTATCGGCAACTGGACTGAAAATAGATCATAATAAGTCACACAATTCTTCCTTAAGTATTTTCCACCAGCTACCGGATCAAAGTTGTATTATCAAGTTGCGGGGAAAATTGATTGCATAATTTCACCTCTAGGATAATGGATCGTGTGAGATTGTATATGTGTTCATCCATTATATCTCTGTACTACCATATATTATTTTTAGTACGAGTACAGCAATTTCGAGTATACTGTATATATAGTTTATTAACACGGACAATTATTGATAGACAGATAGATATATAGATATATATATAGAGAGAGAGAGAGAGAGAGAGAGAGCGAGAGAGAGAGAGAGAGAGAGAGAGAGAGAGAGAGAGAGAGAGAGAGAGAGAGAGAGAGAGCGAGAGCGAGAGAGAGCTGCCACATCATAGCACTAGCGTAAACAATGAGGTAAAGTTCCATATTACCATCACAACTATAACCACTGTACACATTATCTCCCACAATAACCTCTCCTCACACCTCCACCCCCCGACCATGGAGGTCGATAGTTTCACCACAGGGAGGGTGGGGTCGGTCACTATATAAGGGAGCCCCAACCAGACACAAGCATCAGTAACGATCATATCCTCCTGGTATCAACATGTTGACTAAGGTAAAGTAGCATACTAGCATTCAGTAGTCACGAGCCAATTACTTGACTTCATTATTCTCTAGTATACTTAGCCTGTCACTATATAAGGGAGCCCCAACCAGACACAAACATCAGTAACGATTATATCCTCCTGGTATCAACATGTTGACTAAGGTAAAGTAGCATACTAGCATTCAATAGTCACGAGCCAGTTACTTGACTTCATTTTTCCCTTGTATACTTAGCTCCTGAGTTGCTAACCCTGATGGAAAAAGGGGCCTTCACAATTACTGATGATAGATAATAGGTCCCACGTATCCTACTGCGTATCGTACAAGGCGACTAAAAGTAGGGATTATATAAGTAGGACATAAGGTGTATTAACAAATCAGTGCTTGGAAGCAACACACGACATTGGGATGAAGAATTTAAACTAAATTTATAAGATAACATGAAACAATATTTATACCAAGTTTATACAAACTTTCTGTCAAGCCTTGGTTTTTTATGTCATTGTTAGAACATTGCTAGCTAGATTCACCGCTCAGTATTATTATTATTATTAGTATTATTATTATTATTATTAAGTCTCCAAGTGGAAAGGAAAACAGAAAAACAATGAAAACAGTTAAGATCTGAATCTTAAAATATATTTGTTGCAGGTTCTTCTCGTGGTGTTGGTGGGCGTGGCATGTGCTGACCGCCGCACCTCCCCCTCCTACAACACCCCTCAGCCCTCCTACAACACCCCCACCCCCTCATACAGGCCATCAAGACCTTCCTACAGTGAGCCCCAGTCGGTAAGAGGCCCTTATAACATATATTCTACAGTATTAGCTATCATACATAAGATTTACTGTCTATTACTATCAAGATACAGTCAATGAAGAATATGTGCTCTGTACATTTAGCTATCATGATACTTCCTTCTATTGTTTTGTCATTGTCACTCAATCTCTCCTCTCATCTACCCAGGGCCTCACCCCAGTATAACTTCTACTGCGACAAACATGTATTCTAGTCTTTCAATTTCTCACCAGAATACTATATGCTTCAACTTCTTTATCCACTCAGGGTCCCGCCCAATATGACTTCAACTGGGCCGTGAACGACCAGAACTCCGGCAACGACTTCGGTCACCAGGAAACCCGTGACGGCTACAACACCGAGGGCTCCTACTACGTGGCCCTTCCTGACGGTCGCCTCCAGCGGGTCACCTACTACGTCAACGGCGACTCCGGCTACGTGGCCCAGGTCGAGTACGAGGGTGAGGCTCAGTACCCCGAGCAGAGGTCCTACCAGCCCAGACCACAGCCGTCATACCAGCGACCAAGACCTTCATACAACTAAAATGTTGACCTATAGGCCTACACTGAATTAACGAACCATGTATCTATAAGATTCTGTACAGAACTATAATATATTATTAAAAACATAAACAAAATAATCCATTTGTTTTCTTTCTCTAACAAAGGCAAATACATACTTAAGCTTTCCATAAGAGAAACCAAAAGATTCCGAGTTCTTGTACAGACTGTGCATAACCGGTGCTTAGTTCTTGTGCAGACTGTGCATAACCGGTGCTTAGTTCTTGTGCAGACTGTGCATAACCGGTGCTTAGTTCTTGTGCAGACTGTGCATAACCGGTACTTAGTTATTCCGATTGAATAAACTACATATGTGCGCTAGACGATAATCATCCAGTCTTTGGTTACAATATATTACTTGCGATACATGATATGGGAACCACCAAGCCGAGCATAGGGTGGAAAGATAAATATTGGGATGTGTTTTTGGGGTGTGTTGAATAATTCTACAACCTGGCGGACATGATCAGTGCAGAGGCTAGTGCTGTTACAAGAGTTGGAAGTTAGTGGAAGAAATTCAGCGAGTTGTTAACACTATTGACAATGAAGGGTCTTTCTTTCTGCAATGAAGGGAAGCTGTATGTTGCTTACGTGAGATGTGTGCTGTTTTAAGCTGGTATCACATGAGAGCCTTTATAGTCAACATTCGATAATCAAAACATTTCTGGCAACATTTCTGTAATATTTTGAACTGGTATCGAAAATTAGACTGATGATAGATGCATTTAGATAACAGAAAAAGTTTATGTTACCTCATAAGCAGCCAGACCAGTGTTGAGGATAAATGTTGAGGGAAAAAGCGCTCGTGTGATAATGGCTTTATGGTAGTGAGATGCGGGCATTCAAAAAGAAAGACATCCGTAGACTTCAACATGCTGAAATGATATGGTATTAACTGTGTTGGTGGTGTAATGGTTCAGATGCTTATGTTCTGGGTGTGGTGTCCCGAGTCCGAATCCCGGGAGGACCATATGTTTTCATTACTTTATTCAAGTGCATTGGGGTTTGTAATTGATGATTAATGTTAAGAACGGGGTGTTACTTAATAATAAATTTGCGAATGATGCAGTGATTCCAGGGGAGTCACTGATTCTCATAGTTGCCTTGAAGCAATCTTTGAAGAGTAAGACTTGTTAGAGCCTCTGAGTATAAAGGTCACTTAGGCTAAGACTTATGTCCAAGCATATTATTTCTTGTTAGATGAAGCAAAAGACTGTTTATGCAATTGACGAGAATATGGAGGTCTTGGATAAATTTACCTATCTGGCACTGAGATCCACAACAGTTGGTGGGTCAGGTCATGAAGTTATTCATCGCCTCGGACTACTGTATAGTTTATTCGCTGTAAGTAGGCGAGAAATCATGACCTCTATCCTCTGTAACTCAAAAATGGCTAGAGCAAAATGGCTGTATATTTCCACATTTATACCTTGGCTGACTTTTCCCAAATGGTAGAAATATTAACTCGATTATTCTAGTCGTTTTTTAGTTACAGAGGATATAGGTCATGGTTTTTCGCCTACTTACAGCAAATAGACTATAGCATATGGAGATATGGAATCTCACAACAAAAATATGTGACACTGACGATGCCCATGCAGGAAACAGATGTTTCAAAACATTGGTGCTCTCTCAGTTTTATTATGGCTGCGAGAGACGAGCATTCATCAGTGATTTGGAGAGACTCATCAACTTCGTTGCTATCAAATCTATTCACAGGATAATGGGCTACCGTTGGTATGATCACACATCAAACCAGAATCTATTCACTGAAAATAATTTGAGACATAATAGCTGTATAGGTAGCATGGGCCGGTGGCTCTCCTCTCTTAAGGGCAGATTTCCACTTGAGGGATGTTTTACTGGACTCCTTTCTCCCTCATGTTTAGCCCGAGTGAGTTTGATATTTTAAGACGTTCGTCCCATTAGTTAGGTGATTTTAAGAACTTTCGCCCCATTGCTGTCAATTTTAAGAATGTTCGTGTCATTCAGGTGTCGATTTTTCCTGGCGAGCGATAGCCAGCCTGTAATTTAAGAGGAACCGGCCTTCGACCGGGAAATTTTTCTACCAAAAAAAATTTAAACATTTATCTTGAAAGGGGGTCTAGGGGGAGTAATTTTAAGCTTGATGGAAGTCTAGGGAACAAACAACAAATCTACCCTTAACCCCTTCTTTACCGGCGACGTCTTTTAAATATTATTATAGCTATATTTAGACGATTTTGTGCAGTTTAAGAAGGATCTGTGGTAGTAAAAATGGTTAAGTGAGATAGTTCGAAGCCTGTTAGTTGCTGGAGGCCCCTTTTAAACCGAATATAATTGTCTAAGAGCAGCCAGAATAAAGTTAAAAAGACGGTACCGGTAATGAAGGGGTTAAGGGGAGGTTTTTTAGTGCGTTTCCTAGACTTCCATCAAGCTTGAAATTACACCCCCTTGACACCCTTCCAAGATAAATTTGTAAATTTTTCGGTAGACAAATGTTCCGGCCGAAGGCCGGTTCCTCTTAAATTACAGGCTCACTATCGCTCGCCAGGAAAAAATCGACACCTAAATGGGACGAAAGGTCCTAAAAGTTACATAAATGGGGCGAAAGTTCTTAAAATCGTCAAAATAATGGGCAAACGTCTTAAAATCTCAAAAAACAATGGGGCTAAACATGAGGGAGAAGGAAGTTAGAAAAAAAATCCCTCAAGTGGAAACCTCCCCTTAAGCTGACCCTGTTCATGCGGTGATTTAGGTGAGTGACAACCCCGAGTGGAGGAGGCGGCCCTAGGGGATAATTATTATATGGTTTCCACCAACCAACTTCACTTCTAAACTCAATTAATGAAATCAACAAATACATGTGGCACTCCAAGGACTCGAACCTAGGATACTCACATCGAAATTCAGCGCACTTATGTATTACGCTATCAAGACAGTTAACCAAGGCCCGTGGTATCAAGAGTCCTTTCTGACCAAAACGGTAAGTGTGAGGTAAGGATGAAAATACAAGTCATCAAAATACAGAAGCGGTAGCACTACATTCGAGCCTAGGTATCCTTCACTGGGCTAAGACAATATGTCGTAATGCCATTGTACCCACCTCCTAGTCTTTATACAGCCGACACAACACGCTTTTCCAATCAGCTTCGTGACCCACCCAACCCACCCACCCACCCACACACACACACACACACACACACAACACCACCACCACCACCATCATCATAATTGGAAAGCCTGGTTTAGTTTCGTGACCATTCAAAACGGGGCACACCTCATGGCTCATGGCTGAGGAAAGTCGAAAGATCATGTCGATAACCTTTCGGAGTGGAATGAGAGCAGTGATAAACCCATCTATTATCAGGATAGAAAGGGATATAATTTTATAAAACCTTTGATTTTTTCTATAGTGTACCTTATTCTATCTAAAACTAAACGTTTACAACCTAACCTAAGTTAACCAACCCTAATCTAACCTACTGTAGAGTAATCTACACAAAATTTGAGACAGTTGAACGCATGATCTTGACAATCATATTATTAATAATACGATAAAATAACAATGGCTAAGAGAACAAGCACAGCGTATTAAGAGAAGCCTTTAAAATTATTTAATATTAATGATAATTCCTTTTAAGCTAACGTAGCTCGTGGAAAAATCAATAATGTCGCCCACTAAATTTCGTAAAGAACTTCAATTTGCTGTAATATTGAAAGAAATAAAATTCACGTATCCAATGATTAATTAACGTTCTCCTAAAAATGTAACTCCTTCAGAATATAAATACGTTTCTTCCTATTATTCTGGCTATCCAGCAACGATTTTAATAAGCTTAAGAAGGATCTATGAGAGTCAAGAGGATTATATTGAAAGTTTATGCTCCTTTGATGGTCAAATGTCCTTCCTAAGCTGAAGAAAGACGTTTAATGACTGTTAAAAAGGCATCCTAGAATACTGAGAGGGTTAATCTTGGTTATACAGGTGTCCACATAAATTAGTACTCACTCCATGATTTTATGCATGGAAGTACAATTAGTGTGATTGACTAAAAATAATGAATAGCTATAGTTAAATAAAATAGGAGTTCAGAGACTATCAACCCATCTGGATTATTAAGACAGCACACTGCAAGTCAAGAATAGCATCATTCCCTTGAAATGCTATATAACTGATAATTGTTCACGTATATGAACTACTGAGTTAGAAAATGATATTATAATTCAATCATACGAATTGTCCTTCCAAACATAAAATCACAGTAAATGGACAATTGGACGTGGGCGTGTTTATGGGCGTATATTATCATTGTTTCTTGAGGGGGGATGGGCGTATTTATTTGCTTATTGTTTTACCTTAGTATTATTGTTTTACTTTCCTCCCTAGACCTACATTAAGCTGTAAAAAAACACCCCCTAGACCCCCCCTTTCAAGATAATTTGTTTACATTTTTCGGTAGAAAAATGTCCAGGCCAAAGGCCGGTTGCTCTTAATATTGCAGGCTCGCTATCGCTCGCTAATAATAATAATAATAATCTTCTGGTTACTTATATAGCGCCCGTATCTCCTCCTTCGAGGATTCACAAGCGCTTGGCTTTCTTCAGTCTACCAGAGACCATTACCCATCCCCCTTGCTCATGGGGAGATGGTAACCGCCGGCTGTATCCCAGAAAAACTTTTCAATCTGAGCGGGGATTGAACGCGAGACCTTCAAGATGGGAATCAGGCACGCTATCAACTGAGCCAGCCGGACGGCTGGCTAGGACGCTAGGAAAAAATCAACACCCAAATGGCACGAAAGGTTTTAATATTGACAAAGAAATGGGGTGTAAAGTCTTAAAATCACCAAACTAATGGGGCGAACGCCTAAAAATCTAAAAACCAATGGGCTAAACACGAGGGAGAAGGGGGGCCAGAAAACCGGCCCATAGGGGAAGGTCACTGGGCACCTCTAACCAATAGGCCACTTCAACACATTATAGCTTAACCAATTGACCACTTGCGAGTTGCAGGCTATAAGGAAGTTGGAGCTGTAGACATCGATATTTAGCAGAATTACCAGCTATAATACGGTTGTAGGGCATTTATAAAACTATACACAATTATTAATCATACTTTTTATCCATCAGAAACCTACATCATTATTGCATTTCTGTTTTATATCGATGTTTACAGCTCCAACTTCCTTATAGACCGAAACTCGCAAGTGGCCAATTCCACCTCAGCTAAATCTATTGAGTTAGGTTAGGTGTGGGAATTTGTATTTTGTGTTTGTGTGTTCATTGTTTTCTGGTGTGTTATCCCTATTCTGGCCCTGTCTTGAGTCGCCCCCCCCCCAAAAAAAAGAGGGGGGAAAATAGGAAAAGTGGGAATTGGGCTTGAGTATATACCATAGAATAGAATAGGACTCGAATTGACACTGGATGAATTGGTACAAGTATAATAATCTACGGAGTGAAATTGTCTACTGGTTGAAATGACGTGGCAATTTTTTGAGTCATGAGAGTATATGATCTTCTTTCCAGCACCTGATACGACACCAAAGTGATATCACAAGCCAAAATATGCACTGGCTTGAGGCGGCTTTACACGAACGCTTTTACCAGCCATTTTATATCCGCATCTGATTCTGACAACACTATAGTCCGTTCATACTAGGTTGGGCAGGAATCGTAACCTTTAACCTCTGTAACTAAAAACAAAAAGGGCTAGAGCAAATGAGCTGTCAATTTCCACACCTATGCCCTGGCCAAGTCTTCCTATTTGGTAGAAAAATCAGTTCGATTATTCTAGTCCTTTTGAGTTACAGAGGTTAGAGGTTACGATTTATCCCTGTACTAAAATATATTATTTTTAGTAAGGGTACAGCAATTTCGAGTATACTGTATATATATTTTACTAACGCGGACCAGTAGAGAGAGAGAGAGAGAGAGAGAGAGAGAGAGAGAGAGAGAGAGAGAGAGAGAGAGAGAGAGAGCGAGCGAGAGCGAGAGCGAGAGCTGTCACATCATAGCACTAGCTTAAACAATGAGGTAAAGTTACATATTATCATCAGAACTATAACCACTGTACACCATTATCTCCCACAACCTCTCCTCACACCTCCACCCCCAGACCATGCCTAGTTTCACCACAGGGAGGGTGGGGTCGGTCACTATATAAGGGAGCCCCAGCCAGACACAAGCATCAGTAACGATCATCACCTCCTGGTATCAACATGTTGGCTAAGGTACAGTAGCATTCAGTAGTCACGAGCCACCCGTCCTTACTTAACGGATTTTTATATATGTGTTTATCAGTATTTATCATTCTATTTTTATTATTTTTAAAGTTCCCTCCTTAGACGTCAATCAAGCTTCAAAGATGATCCTCCTTCGAGATGAATTTGTGCACTTTTCGGCCGATTCTTCCCAAATTGCAGGCTCGTTATTGCTCGGCAGGAAATAAAACGACACCTAAATGGCACGAAAAGTCTTAAAATCGCCAAACTAATGGGGTGATTGATTAAAATCTCAAAACTAATGGTCTAGTTTGACAACAGGGAGGGAGGGGTCGGTCACTATAATAGGGACCACCAGCTAGACACAAGCAAGGGACTGGGGTTCTCGAAAGGGGCTCTATATAGTCCTGATGCTAATATTTACTTACAGTGTGCTGGCTAAATAATCTAAAAGGGTTGCTAGCCTCTGAAGTCCTTTATGTTAACTAACTAACTGACACAAGCATCAGTAACGATCATCTTCTGGTATCAACATGTTGGCTAAGGTACAGTAGCATTCAACAGTCACCGGCCACTCACTTGACTTCATTATTCTATTGTCTACTTAGCTCCTGAGTTACTAATGAAATATAATATATCCCACGTATCCTACTGCGTATCGTACAAGGCGACTAAAAGTAGGGATGATATAAGTATGGACATAAGGTGTATTAACAAATCAGTGCTTGTTAGTAACTATTACTGAAGTGCTTGGAAGCAACACAAGACATTGTGTAAGATAACATGAAACAATATTTATACCAAGTTTATAAAAAACTTTCTGCCAAACCTTGATTCTTTATGTCATTGTCAGAACATTGCTAGCTAGATTCAACGCTCAGTATTATTATTATTATCATTATCATTATTATTATTATTATTATACAAATACAAAAGTCTCCCAGTGGAAAGGACAAGCTTATAAGACCATGGGTGGCTCCGCTGGGAAACATACTGTACGGGAAAAAGGGAAAACAGAAAAACAATGAAAACAGTTAAGATCTGAATCTTAAAATATATTTGTTGCAGGTTCTTCTCGTGGTGTTGGTGGGCGTGGCATGTGCTGACCGCCGCACCTCCCCCTCCTACAACACCCCTCAGCCCTCCTACAACACCCCCACCCCCTCATACAGGCCATCAAGACCTTCCTACAGTGAGCCCCAATCGGTAAGAGGCCCTTATATATTCTACAGTATTAGCTATCATACATAAGATTTACTGTCTATTACTATCAAGATACAGTCAATGAAGAATATGTGCTCTGTACATTTAGCTATCATGATACTTCCTTCTATTGTTTTGTCATTGTCACTCAATCTCTCCTCTCATCTACCCAGGGCCTCACCCCAGTATAACTTCTACTGCGACAAACATGTATTCTAGTCTTTCAATTTCTCACCAGAATACTATATGCTTCAACTTCTTTATCCACTCAGGGTCCCGCCCAATATGACTTCAACTGGGCCGTGAACGACCAGAACTCCGGCAACGACTTCGGTCACCAGGAAAACCCGTGACGGCTACAACACCGAGGGCTCCTACTACGTGGCCCTTCCTGACGGTCGCCTCCAGCGGGTCACCTACTACGTCAACGGCGACTCCGGCTACGTGGCCCAGGTCGAGTACGAGGGTGAGGCTCAGTACCCCGAGCAGAGGTCCTACCAGCCCAGACCACAGCCGTCATACCAGCGACCAAGACCTTCATACAACTAAAATGTTGACCTATAGGCCTACACTGAATTAACGAACCATGTATCTATAAGATTCTGTACAGAACTATAATATATTATTAAAAACATAAACAAAATAATCCATTTGTTTTCTTTCTCTAACAAAGGCAAATACATACTTAAGCTTTCCATAAGAGAAACCAAAAGATTCCGAGTTCTTGTACAGACTGTGCATAACCGGTGCTTAGTTCTTGTGCAGACTGTGCATAACCGGTGCTTAGTTCTTGTGCAGACTGTGCATAACCGGTGCTTAGTTCTTGTGCAGACTGTGCATAACCGGTACTTAGTTATTCCGATTGAATAAACTACATATGTGCGCTAGACGATAATCATCCAGTCTTTGGTTACAATATATTACTTGCGATACATGATATGGGAACCACCAAGCCGAGCATAGGGTGGAAAGATAAATATTGGGATGTGTTTTTGGGGTGTGTTGAATAATTCTACAACCTGGCGGACATGATCAGTGCAGAGGCTAGTGCTGTTACAAGAGTTGGAAGTTAGTGGAAGAAATTCAGCGAGTTGTTAACACTATTGACAATGAAGGGTCTTTCTTTCTGCAATGAAGGGAAGCTGTATGTTGCTTACGTGAGATGTGTGCTGTTTTAAGCTGGTATCACATGAGAGCCTTTATAGTCAACATTCGATAATCAAAACATTTCTGGCAACATTTCTGTAATATTTTGAACTGGTATCGAAAATTAGACTGATGATAGATGCATTTAGATAACAGAAAAAGTTTATGTTACCTCATAAGCAGCCAGACCAGTGTTGAGGATAAATGTTGAGGGAAAAAAGCGCTCGTGTGATAATGGCTTTATGGTAGTGAGATGCGGGCATTCAAAAAGAAAGACATCCGTAGACTTCAACATGCTGAAATGATATGGTATTAACTGTGTTGGTGGTGTAATGGTTCAGATGCTTATGTTCTGGGTGTGGTGTCCCGAGTCCGAATCCCGGGAGGACCATATGTTTTCATTACTTTATTCAAGTGCATTGGGGGTTTGTAATTGATGATTAATGTTAAGAACGGGGTGTTACTTAATAATAAATTTGCGAATGATGCAGTGATTCCAGGGGAGTCACTGATTCTCATAGTTGCCTTGAAGCAATCTTTGAAGAGTAAGACTTGTTAGAGCCTCTGAGTATAAAGGTCACTTAGGCTAAGACTTATGTCCAAGCATATTATTTCTTGTTAGATGAAGCAAAAGACTGTTTATGCAATTGACGAGAATATGGAGGTCTTGGATAAATTTACCTATCTGGCACTGAGATCCACAACAGTTGGTGGGTCAGGTCATGAAGTTATTCATCGCCTCGGACTACTGTATAGTTTATTCGCTGTAAGTAGGCGAGAAATCATGACCTCTATCCTCTGTAACTCAAAAAGGGCTAGAGCAAAATGGCTGTATATTTCCACATTTATACCTTGGCTGACTTTTCCCAAATGGTAGAAATATTAACTCGATTACTCTAGTCGTTTTTTAGTTACAGAGGATATAGGTCATGGTTTTTCGCCTACTTACAGCAAATAGACTATAGCATATGGAGATATGGAATCTCACAACAAAAATATGTGACACTGACGATGCCCATGCAGGAAACAGATGTTTCAAAACATTGGTGCTCTCTCAGTTTTATTATGGCTGCGAGAGACGAGCATTCATCAGTGATTTGGAGAGACTCATCAACTTCGTTGCTATCAAATCTATTCACAGGATAATGGGCTACCGTTGGTATGATCACACATCAAACCAGAATCTATTCACTGAAAATAATTTGAGACATAATAGCTGTATAGGTAGCATGGGCCGGTGGCTCTCCTCTCTTAAGGGCAGATTTCCACTTGAGGGATGTTTTACTGGACTCCTTTCTCCCTCATGTTTAGCCCGAGTGAGTTTGATATTTTAAGACGTTCGTCCCATTAGTTAGGTGATTTTAAGAACTTTCGCCCCATTGCTGTCAATTTTAAGAATGTTCGTGTCATTCAGGTGTCGATTTTTCCTGGCGAGCGATAGCCAGCCTGTAATTTAGGAGGAACCGGCCTTCGACCGGGAAATTTTTCTACCAAAAAAAAATTAAACATTTATCTTGAAAGGGGGTCTAGGGGGAGTAATTTTAAGCTTGATGGAAGTCTAGGGAACAAACAACAAATCTACCCTTAACCCCTTCTTTACCGGCGACGTCTTTTAAATATTATTATAGCTATATTTAGACGATTTTGTGCAGTTTAAGAAGGATCTGTGGTAGTAAAAATGGTTAAGTGAGATAGTTCGAAGCCTGTTAGTTGCTGGAGGCCCCTTTTAAACCGAATATAATTGTCTAAGAGCAGCCAGAATAAAGTTAAAAAGACGGTACCGGTAATGAAGGGGTTAAGGGGAGGTTTTTTAGTGCGTTTCCTAGACTTCCATCAAGCTTGAAATTACACCCCCTTGACACCCTTCCAAGATAAATTTGTAAATTTTTCGGTAGACAAATGTTCCGGCCGAAGGCCGGTTCCTCTTAAATTACAGGCTCACTATCGCTCGCCAGGAAAAAAATCGACACCTAAATGGGACGAAAGGTCCTAAAAGTTACATAAATTGGGCGAAAGTTCTTAAAATCGTCAAACTAATGGGCAAACGTCTTAAAATCTCAAAAAACAATGGGGCTAAACATGAGGGAGAAGGAAGTTAGAAAAAAAATCCCTCAAGTGGAAACCTCCCCTTAAGCTGACCCTGTTCATGCGGTGATTTAGGTGAGTGACAACCCCGAGTGGAGGAGGCGGCCCTAGGGGATAATTATTATATGGTTTCCACCAACCAACTTCACTTCTAAACTCAATTAATGAAATCAACAAATACATGTGGCACTCCAAGGACTCGAACCTAGGATACTCACATCGAAATTCAGCGCACTTATGTATTACGCTATCAAGACAGTTAACCAAGGCCCGTGGTATCAAGAGTCCTTTCTGACCAAAACGGTAAGTGTGAGGTAAGGATGAAAATACAAGTCATCAAAATACAGAAGCGGTAGCACTACATTCGAGCCTAGGTATCCTTCACTGGGCTAAGACAATATGTCGTAATGCCATTGTACCCACCTCCTAGTCTTTATACAGCCGACACAACACGCTTTTCCAATCAGCTTCGTGACCCACCCACCCACCCACCCACCCACACACACACACACACACACACAACACCACCACCACCACCATCATCATAATTGGAAAGCCTGGTTTAGTTTCGTGACCATTCAAAACGGGGCACACCTCATGGCTCATGGCTGAGGAAAGTCGAAAGATCATGTCGATAACCTTTCGGAGTGGAATGAGAGCAGTGATAAACCCATCTATTATCAGGATAGAAAGGGATATAATTTTATAAAACCTTTGATTTTTTCTATAGTGTACCTTATTCTATCCAAAACTAAACGTTTACAACCTAACCTAAGTTAACCAACCCTAATCTAACCTACTGTAGAGTAATCTACACAAAATTTGAGACAGTTGAACGCATGATCTTGACAATCATATTATTAATAATACGATAAAATAACAATGGCTAAGAGAACAAGCACAGCGTATTAAGAGAAGCCTTTAAAATTATTTAATATTAATGATAATTCCTTTTAAGCTAACGTAGCTCGTGGAAAAATCAATAATGTCGCCCACTAAATTTCGTAAAGAACTTCAATTTGCTGTAATATTGAAAGAAATAAAATTCACGTATCCAATGATTAATTAACGTTCTCCTAAAAATGTAACTCCTTCAGAATATAAATACGTTTCTTCCTATTATTCTGGCTATCCAGCAACGATTTTAATAAGCTTAAGAAGGATCTATGAGAGTCAAGAGGATTATATTGAAAGTTTATGCTCCTTTGATGGTCAAATGTCCTTCCTAAGCTGAAGAAAGACGTTTAATGACTGTTAAAAAGGCATCCTAGAATACTGAGAGGGTTAATCTTGGTTATACAGGTGTCCACATAAATTAGTACTCACTCCATGATTTTATGCATGGAAGTACAATTAGTGTGATTGACTAAAAATAATGAATAGCTATAGTTAAATAAAATAGGAGTTCAGAGACTATCAACCGATCTGGATTATTAAGACAGCACACTGCAAGTCAAGAATAGCATCATTCCCTTGAAATGCTATATAACTGATAATTGTTCACGTATATGAACTACTGAGTTAGAAAATGATATTATAATTCAATCATACGAATTGTCCTTCCAAACATAAAATCACAGTAAATGGACAATTGGACGTGGGCGTGTTTATGGGCGTATATTATCATTGTTTCTTGAGGGGAGATGGGCGTATTTATTGGCTTAATGTTTTACCTTAGTATTATTTGCTTACTTTCCTCCCTAGACCTCCATTAAGCTGTAAAAAAACACCCCCTAGACCCCCCCCCCCCCTTCAAGATAATTTGTTTACATTTGTCGGTAGAAAAATGTCCAGGCCGAAGGCCGGTTGCTCTTAATATTGCAGGCTCGCTATCGCTCGCTAGGAAAAAATCAACACCCAAATGGCACGAAAGGTTTTAATATTGACAAAGAAATGGGGTGTAAAGTCTTAAAATCACCAAACTAATGGGGCGAACGCCTAAAAATCTAAAAACCAATGGGCTAAACACGAGGGAGAAGGGGGGCCAGAAAACCGGCCCATAGGGGAAGGTCACTGGGCACCTCTAACCAATAGGCCACTTCAACACATTATAGCTCAACCAATTGACCACTTGCGAGTTGCAGGCTATAAGGAAGTTGGAGCTGTAGACATCGATATTTAGCAGAATTACCAGCTATAATACGGTTGTTGGGCATTTATAAAACCCATACACATTTATTAATCATACTTTTTATCCATCAGAAACCTACATCATTATTGCATTTCTGTTTTATATCGATGTTTACAGCTCCAACTTCCTTATAGACCGAAACTCGCAAGTGGCCAATTCCACCTCAGCTAAATCTATTGAGTTAGGTTAGGTGTGGGAATTTGTATTTTGTGTTTGTGTGTTCATTGTTTTCTGGTGTGTTATCCCTATTCTGGCCCTGTCTTGAGTCGCCCCCCCCCCCCCAAAAAAAAGGGGGGAAAATAGGAAAAGTGGGAATTGGGCTTGAGTATATACCATAGAATAGAATAGGACTCGAATTGACACTGGATGAATTGGTACAAGTATAATAATCTACGGAGTGAAATTGTCTACTGGTTGAAATGACGTGGCCATTTTTTGAGTCATGAGAGTATATGATCTTCTTTCCAGCACCTGATACGACACCAAAGTGATATCACAAGCCAAAATATGCACTGGCTTGAGGCGGCTTTACACGAACGCTTTTACCAGCCATTTTATATCCGCATCTGATTCTGACAACACTATAGTCCGTTCATACTAGGTTGGGCAGAAATCGTAACCTTTAACCTCTGTAACTAAAAACAAAAAGGGCTAGAGCAAATGAGCTGTCAATTTCCACACCTATGCCCCGGCCAAGTCTTCCTATTTGGTAGAAAAATCAGTTCGATTATTCTAGTCCTTTTGAGTTACAGAGGTTAGAGGTTACGATTTATCCCTGTACTAAAATATATTATTTTTAGTAAGGGTACAGCAATTTCGAGTATACTGTATATATATTTTACTAACGCGGACCAGTAGAGAGAGAGAGAGAGAGAGAGAGAGAGAGCGAGCGAGAGCGAGAGCTGTCACATCATAGCACTAGCTTAAACAATGAGATAAAGTTACATATTATCATCAGAACTATAACCACTGTACACCATTATCTCCCACAACCTCTCCTCACACCTCCACCCCCAGACCATGCCTAGTTTCACCACAGGGAGGGTGGGGTCGGTCACTATATAAGGGAGCCCCAGCCAGACACAAGCATCAGTAACGATCATCACCTCCTGGTATCAACATGTTGGCTAAGGTACAGTAGCATTCAGTAGTCACGAGCCACCCGTCCTTACTTAACGGATTTTTATATATGTGTTTATCAGTATTTATCATTCTATTTTTATTATTTTTAAAGTTCCCTCCTTAGACGTCCATCAAGCTTCAAAGATGATCCTCCTTCGAGATGAATTTGTGCACTTTTCGGCCGATTCTTCCCAAATTGCAGGCTCGTTATTGCTCGGCAGGAAATAAAACGACACCTAAATGGCACGAAAAGTCTTAAAATCGTCAAACTAATGGGGTGATTGATTAAAATCTCAAAACTAATGGTCTAGTTTGACAACAGGGAGGGAGGGGTCGGTCACTATAATAGGGACCACCAGCTAGACACAAGCAAGGGACTGGGGTTCTCGAAAGGGGCTCTATATAGTCCTGATGCTAATATTTACTTACAGTGTGCTGGCTAAATAATCTAAAAGGGTTGCTAGCCTCTGAAGTCCTTTATGTTAACTAACTAACTGACACAAGCATCAGTAACGATCATCTTCTGGTATCAACATGTTGGCTAAGGTACAGTAGCATTCAACAGTCACGAGCCACTCACTTGACTTCATTATTCTATTGTCTACTTAGCTCCTGAGTTACTAATGAAATATAATATATCCCACGTATCCTACTGCGTATCGTACAAGGCGACTAAAAGTAGGGATGATATAAGTATGGACATAAGGTGTATTAACAAATCAGTGCTTGTTAGTAACTATTACTGAAGTGCTTGGAAGCAACACAAGACATTGTGTAAGATAACATGAAACAATATTTATACCAAGTTTATAAAAACAAATCTGCCAAACCTTGATTCTTTATGTCATTGTCAGAACATTGCTAGCTAGATTCAACGCTCAGTATTATTATTATTATTATCATTATCATTATTATTATTATTATTATACAAATACAAAAGTCTCCCAGTGGAAAGGACAAGCTTATAAGACCATGGGTGGCTCCGCTGGGAAACATACTGTACGGGAAAAAGGGAAAACAGAAAAACAATGAAAACAGTTAAGATCTGAATCTTAAAATATATTTGTTGCAGGTTCTTCTCGTGGTGTTGGTGGGCGTGGCATGTGCTGACCGCCGCACCTCCCCCTCCTACAACACCCCTCAGCCCTCCTACAACACCCCCACCCCCTCATACAGGCCATCAAGACCTTCCTACAGTGAGCCCCAATCGGTAAGAGGCCCTTATATATTCTACAGTATTAGCTATCATACATAAGATTTACTGTCTATTACTATCAAGATACAGTCAATGAAGAATATGTACCGTGTACATTTAGCTATCATGATACTTCCTTCTATTGTTTTGTCATTGTCACTCAATCTCTCCTCTCATCTAGCCAGGGCCTCACCCCAGTATAACTTCTACTGCGACAAACATGTATTATAGTCTTTCAATTTTTCACCAGAATACTATATGCTTCAACTTATTTATCCTCTCAGGGTCCCGCTCAGTACGACTTCAACTGGGCTGTGAACGACCAGAACTCCGGCAACGACTTCGGTCACCAGGAGTCCCGTGACGGCTACAACACCGAGGGCTCCTACTACGTGGCCCTTCCTGACGGTCGCCTCCAGCGGGTCACCTACTACGTCAACGGCGACTCTGGCTACGTTGCCCAGGTCGAGTACGAGGGTGAGGCTCAGTACCCCGACCAGAGGTCCTACCAACCCAGACCACAGCCGTCCTACCAGCGACCAAGACCTTCATACAACTAAAATATTGACCATTACGCTGAATTGTCGAACCATGCATTCCTAAGATTATATACAGAGCTTATATATTATTAAAAACATAAACAAAATAATCCATTTGTTTTTTTCTCTAACAAAGGCAAATACATACTTAAGCTTTCCATAAGAGAAACCAAAAGATTCCGAGTTCTTGTACAGACTGTGCATAACCGGTGCTTAGTTCTTGTGCAGACTGTGCATAACCGGTGCTTAGTTCTTGTGCAGACTGTGCATAACCGGTGCTTAGTTCTTGTGCAGACTGTGCATAACCGGTACTTAGTTATTCCGATTGAAATAAACTACATATGTGCGCTAGACGATAATCATCCAGTCTTTGGTTACAATATATTACTTGCGATACATGATATGGGAACCACCAAGCCGAGCATAGGGTGGAAAAGATAAATATTGGGATGTGGTTTGGGGTGTGTTGAATAATTCTACAACCTGGCGGACATGATCAGTGCAGAGGCTAGTGCTGTTACAAGAGTTGGAAGTTAGTGGAAGAAATTCAGCGAGTTGTTAACACTATTGACAATGAAGGGTCTTTCTTTCTGCAATGAAGGGAAGCTGTATGTTGCTTACGTGAGATGTGTGCTGTTTTAAGCTGGTATCACATGAGAGCCTTTTATAGTCAACATTCGATAATCAAAACATTTCTGGCAACATTTCTGTAATATTTTGAACTGGTATCGAAAATTAGACTGATGATAGATGCATTTAGATAACAGAAAAAGTTTATGTTACCTCATAAGCAGCCAGACCAGTGTTGAGGATAAATGTTGAGGGAAAAAGCGCTCGTGTGATAATGGCTTTATGGTAGTGAGATGCGGGCATTCAAAAAGAAAGACATCCGTAGACTTCAAACATGCTGAAATGATATGGTATTAACTGTGTTGGTGGTGTAAATGGTTCAGATGCTTATGTTCTGGGTGTGGTGTCCCGAGTCCGAATCCCGGGAGGACCATAATGTTTTCATTACTTTATTCAAGTGCATTGGGGTTTGTAATTGATGATTAATGTTAAGAACGGGGTGTTACTTAATAATAAATTTGCGAATGATGCAGTGATTCCAGGGGAGTCACTGATTCTCATAGTTGCCTGAAGCAATCTTTGAAGAGTAAGACTTGTTAGAGCCTCTGAGTATAAAGGTCACTTAGGCTAAGAATTATGTCCAAGCATATTATTTCTTGTTAGATGGAAGCAAAAGACTGTTTATGCAATTGACGAGAATATGGAGGTCTTGGATAAATTTACCTATCTGCCACTGAGATCCACAACAGTTGGTGGCTCAGTTCATGACGTTATTCATCGCGTCGGACTACTGTATAGTTATTCGCTGTAAGTAGGCGAGAAATTCATGACCTCTATCCTCTGTAACTCAAAAAGGGCTAGAGCAAAATGGCTGTATATTTCCACATTTATACCTGGCTGACTTTTCCCAATGGTAGAAATATTAACTCGATTACTCTAGTCGGTTTTTTGGTACAGAGGATATAGGTCAATGGTTTTTCGCCTACTTACAGCAAATAGTACTTATAGCATATGGAGATCTGGAATCTCACAACAAAAATATGTGACACTGACGATGCCCATGCAGGAAACAGATGTTTCAAAACATTGGTGCTACTCAGTTTATTATGGCTGCGAGAGGACGAGCATTCATCAGTGATTTGGAGAGACTCATCAACTTCGTTGCTATCAATCTATTCACAGGATAATGGGCTACCGTTGGTATGATCACACATCAAAACCAGAATCTATTCACTGAAAATAATTTGAGACATAATAGCTGTATAGGTAGCATGGGCCGGTGGCTCTCCTCTCTTAAGGCAGATTTCCACTTGAGGGATGTTTTACTGGACTCCTTTCTCCCTCATGTTTTAGCCCGAGTGAGTTTGATATTTTAAGACGTTCGTCCCATTAGTTAGGTGATTTAAGAACTTTCGCCCCATTGCTGTCAATTTTAAGAAGGTTCGTGCCATTTAGATGTCGATTTTTCCTGGCGAGCGATAGCCAGCCTGTAATTTAAGAGAAAGCGGCCTTCGGCCAGGAAATTGTTCTACCAAAAAAAATTAAACATTTATCTTGAAGGGGGGTCTAGGGGGGAGTAATTTTGGAGCTTGATGGAAGTCTAGGGAACAAACAACAAATCTACCCTTAACCCCTTCTGTACCGGCGACGTCTTTTAAATATTATTATAGCTATATTTAGACGATTTTGTGCAGTTTAAGAAGGATCTGTGGTAGTAAAAATGGTTGAGGGAGATAATTCGAAGCCTGTTTAGTTGCTGGAGGAAGCCCTTGGAAACTGAATAAAATCGTCTAAGAGTAGCCGCAGAAGAAAGTTAAAAGGACGGTACCGGTAATGAAGGGGTTAAGGGGAGGTTTTTAGTGTGTCCCCTAGACTTCCATCAATCTTAAAATTACACCCCCCTTGACACCCTTCCAAGATAAATTTGTAATTTTTCGGTAGAAACATGTTCGGCCGAAGGCCGGTTCGTCCTAAATTACAGGCTCACTATCTCTCGCCACGAAAAAATCGACACCTAAATGGGACGAAAGGTCCTAAAAGTTACATAAATGGGGCCCGAAAGTTCTTAAAATCGTCAAACTAATGGGCAAACGTCTTAAAATCTCAAAAAACATGGGGCTAAACATGAGGGAGAAGGAAGTTAGAAAAAAAATCCCTCAAGTGGAAACCTCCCCTTAAGCTGACCCTGTTCATGCCGGTGATTTAGGTGAGTGACAA